>CM052798.1:57303638-57551796 GCA_028533885.1 Nasua narica
GGGGTGAGCCTGGTGGTGGGTATCGAGAGGGGCACGTACTGCATGGAGCACTGGGTGTGGTGCATGAACAATCAATCTTGTAACACTGAAAAATTAAAATAAACAAACTTGGGGAGAAAAAAAAAAGTGAACAAAAGTCATATTTTTATATTAGAAAAGGGCTTTGTTAACCCTTTAGCTACACCCTAATACTCTAGCCTAACTAGAGTATAGGCTCTCTTATTTGTAAGGAATTACTAAAGCTAGTTCAAAGAAGGAAGATGAATAATTAGCATGGCACATGATTCAATGAAAATTCAAGAATAAAGCCTTACAGAGACCAGAAAGTAGTTTGAGATAGCAACAATAAAAACCTGTGAAATGTTATGGATGCCAGTGTTTTGCCACTCATGTGATTCAGCTCTTCTGCAGCATCTGCTTCTTTCTCCTTTTCTTACTAAGAGGCATATTACTCCTGCCTGGTTTGTATAGGCAACTAACTCATAACTCAAAATGGCTCAATTTACAAACCCGTCCCCTTTTATGACCTTTCTTATGGTAATTAAGACTATCACAGTAAAACTAGTATTCAGGATCATTAAATTAATGCCAAGTCAGTTGATGCTAGGCCAATGCAATAATCAGAAAAAATGAAGAAAAAAAAAAAAGAAAAAATGACAGGCTGATTCCTGAAATTGTGAAATGATGCAAGGGAGCTGGGAATTACTCCCAGACAGATTGATGAACCACCAAAATTCACCCCATATATAGGTCTTCTTCTTCCATCTTATAAACAAGGGCACTAAGGCTAAGAGAGATTAAATAGTTCATCCAAGATCAACAAACTAGCAGGGACTTTCACATGCCCTTTCTAGGTTTACTGAAAGCCTGATGATACAGTAGGAAATAAAACATGTAAGTATAAATCTCAGGCACAGCAAGTAATTGCCTAATGGGATAGTAGGCAGAACTCCTTAATGACAACATGGCCCTTCCATTGGTGACTGTTCTGAATCCCTCTGACCTTGGCTGGTTTCTCGTGCTTTGCAGGCTGCACGAACTACCAAATTCATGATTACCATGGTAACAAACAAGTAGAGGACAGCTGTAGCCACTTACTTATATTCTTATCTCATATATACTTTGCATTGCTTCTTTGTTGGTTTGGTAGCAATCTGAAGCAAAAGCAAAAGGAACATCATTCCTGCCTACTTCTGAAGTTAGATTTGACTTTGTAGTCTGGCCTGACTCTAGAGTGTGTACTTTTTTTTTTTATTCACCATCCTGTGCATTACATCTCCAGGACTTACTACTTTTAAACTTTTTGTACCTTTTTTTAAGTAGGCTCCATGCTCAAAGCAGAGCCCAACACGGAGCCCGAACGACTCTGAGATCAAGACCTGAGGTGAGATCAAGAGTCAGATAGCTCAACCAACAATCTACCTATAGTGACCCTGCACCTTTTGACGACTTTTACCCATTTTGCCCACCTACTACCCCCGGCCTCTGGCAACCACCAATCTGTCCTTTTATCTATGAGTTCAATTTTTTTAAGATTCCACATATAAGTGAGATCATACTGTATTTGTTTTCCTCTGATTTATCTCATTTAGCATAATGCCTTCAGAGGTTCATCTATGTTGTCACAATTAGCAGAATTTCCTTCTTCTATAGCTAAATAATGCCCCATTGTATATATATACCACATCTTTTTTATCCACCCATTCATCCATAGACACTTAGGTTGTTTCTATGTCTCAGTACTGTAAATAATACTACAGTGAACATGGGGGTGCAGATATCTTTTTGAGTTAGAGTTTTCATTTCCTTTGGATAAATACCCAGAAATATAATTGCTGGATCATATGTTAGTTCTACCTTTAACTTTCTGAGGAATCTTATTGTTTTCCATAGTGGCTGCCCTAATTTACATTCCTATCAACAGTGCATGAGAGTTCTTTCTCCATATCCTCACCACTTGTTATTTCTTGTCTTTTAGTTATAGCCATTCTAATAGCTGGGAGGTGAGAGCATAGGTTTGATTTACATTTCTCTGATGATTAGTAGTATTAAGAACCTTTTCATGTACTTATTTGCCACCAGCATATCTTCTTTGGGAAATGTCTATTCAGATCCTCTGACCATTTTCTAATTGGATTATTTCTTTTTTTGTTATTGAGTTAAATGGGTTCTTTATTTATTTTGGGTATTAACCTCTTACCAGATATGTGATTTACAGATACCTTCTCCCATTTGGTAGATTGCCTTTTCATTTTGTTGATGGTTTCCTTTGATGTACGGAAGCTTTTTAGTTTGATATAGTCCCACTTGTTGATTTTTGCTTCTGTTGCCAAATTTAAGAAATCATTACCAAGACTGATGTCAAAATTTACTGCCTGTTTTATTCTCAAAGTTTTATGGTTTCAGGTCTTACATTCAAGTCTATCATCCATTTGGAGTTGATGATTGTGTACCATTTAAGTTAGTGGTCTGGTTTTGTTCTTTTGCATGTAGCTGTCCAGTTTCCCTAATACCATGTATCGAAGAGACCGTCCTTTCACTATTTTATATTCTTCACTTTTTTGCTGTAAATTAAGTGACCACATAGGTATAGAATTTATTCCAGTGCTCTCTATTTTATACCATTGGGCTGTATATATTCTCATGCCAATAACATAGTGTTTTTGAGTACTATAGCTTTGTACTACAGTTTGAAATCAGGAAGTGTGATGACTCCATCTTTTTTTTCTTTCTCAAAATTGCTTTATCAGGGCACCTGGGTGGCTCAGTGGGTTAAAGCCTCTGCCTTCGGCTCAGGTCATGATCTCGGGGTCCTGGGATTGAGCCCCACATCTGGCTCTCTGCTCAGCGGGGAGCCTGCTTCCCCCTCTTTCTCTGCTTGCCTCTCTGCCTACTTATGATCTCTCTCTCTCTCTCTTTCTCTCTCTCTCTAATAAAAAAAAAATTGCTCTATTTGGGGTCTTTTGTGGCTCCATACACATTTTAGGATTGTTTTTTCATCTGTGAAAAATGCCACTGGAATTTTGATAGGGACTACACTGAATCTGTAGATTGCTTTGGGTAGTATGGTCATTTTAACAATATTAATTATTCCAATCCATGAGCACAGAATCCTTTTCCATTTATTTGTGTTCTTCAGTTTTTTCATTAATGCCTTATAGTTTTCAGTATACAAGTCTTTCACCTCCTTGATGAATTCCTAGGTACTTTATTATTTTTCGATACAACTATAAATGGGATTTTAATTTCTCTTTTTGATAGTTTGTTATTAGTGTACAGAAACAATAGATTTTATTGTACACTGATTTTATATCCTGTATCTTCACTGAATTTGTTTATGATCTCTAACAGGGTTTTGTTGGAGTCTTTAGGATTTTCTATATATTATATTATGTCATCTACAAAGACAGTATTTCGCTAACAGCCTGTACTCTCAAATACTGTGCTAATTGCCTCCCACCCAAATTATGATTTCCTTACATTTACACAAACCATGGAAGCACCTAAATTTTAAATTGGTTTATGACTGACTTTAAAACAAACATCCAATAAGACTATTTTTTTAAAAAACAGTCTTTTATTTGTGGGATACGTGGATGGCTCAGTTGGTTAAGCCACTGCCTTCAGCTCAGGTCATGATCCCAGGGTCCTGAGATCGAGTCCCACATCAGGCTCCTTGCTCAGCAGGGAGCCTGCTTCTCCCTCTGCCTGCTCTGCCTGCTGTTCCCCCTGCTTGCACTCTCTCTCTCTCTCTCTCTCTCTGACAAATCAATAAATAAGATCTTTAAAAAATTTTTGTTTATTTATTTTAGAGAAAGAGAGTGAGAAAGAGAACACATGAGCAGGGAGAGGAAAAGAAAGGGAAGGAGAAGGATGGGAAAAGAATCTCAAGCAGACTCCCCGCTGAGCACGGAGCCTGACTCAGGGTTTAATTCCATGACCCTGAGGTCATGACCCCAGCCGAAATCAAGAGTCAGACACTTAGCCAACTGAGCCACCAGGTACTCCAAAACTATTTAACAAGGTAATCACAAATTCCCCAGAAATCGAGTTATTGGACATTCAGATAAAAATACTAGATACTACACACCAATAGGTTCACTTTACTGGAGGTACCAAAGTGAAAATAAAAATAACTTTCTGAGTTGTCTTCAAATTGAAGTAGATGAAGAACTCCAAAGAAAGCTTATTACAAGAAAAAACTCTGAAGATCAGCTATTATAATTTTGGTAAGGTTAGTAGATTACTGCTTACGTTAGTAAATTAAGTATATTATCATGCAAACATCAGCTTCATAAAGCAGATCAACATTTATCTTTATTTTTAATTAACTACTTTCACTTATCCTTTTTCTTTAATATTTCACTTATTTATACTGATGAATTGGACATCATAGTATAATATAATCACTACAACCAGAATTCTAGCATTATGTCTGCCACCACACAGTTGTTGACCTTAAATATCATATTACCTCCAGGAACACATTTTTTTCACAGACAAAATAAAGGTTTCTCTGGATTACTAATTTTGAGGTCTTTAAAGATAATTTTTATCCTCAAATTTTCAAATATGAAAGCTTTTGAAGATTTTAAAGAAGTTTATGGTTGGGGTGCCTGGGTGCTCAGTCAATTAAGCAGCTACCTTTGGCTCAGGTCGTGATCCCAGGGTCCTGGGATTGAGCCCCACATAGAGGTACCTGCTTAGCCAGGAGTCTCCTTCTTCCTCTTCCTCTACCCCCTCCCTCTTCCTCTCTCTCTCATATTTAAAAAAAAAAAAGTTTATGCTATAAAGATTTGAAAGAAAGAAAACTGTAGATTTTATGGGTACTAAAAAAAGAATTTATCGTTAAATTATTAAGATTAATACAGTTCAGCAGGTTGCTAGAACAATATACGAAAGCCAACTGTATGTGCAACATAAGAAAAGTGCTTTTTAAATGGTACATTTACAATAGTAACAACAAAAAAATAAGACAACTAAAAATTCTACCAAAAATATTTAGGGAGAAAAATTAAAAATTATAAAACTTAACTGAAAGCTGTTAAACATATAATTACGTGGAGATATACTTTATATATAAATAAAGATTTAGTGCCATAAAGAAGCCCATTCTAAGTTAATCTAAAAATTTACTGCAATGAAAATGAAAATCCCAACAGAGTTTTAAGTATTTGGCAAACTGATTATAAACTTAATATGGAAGAAACAAGACCCCAAAACAGCCAAGATGATTCTAAAAAAGAACAAAGACAAGGAAATCAAGTTACCAGATAAGAAGCTAGTTTCAGTAATAAAAATATTGTGATATTGATTAAGAAATAAGCATCTCTTGCTTCTTTGACATCTCAAAACCTTCCTATGTATTTACAAATCAATAAAGAAATTACCCCTTTGCTCCATAAAATCCTCCACAGTCTTCTTAGTCTTTCAAATAGTTTCTAACTATTTAAAGATAAGAGCATGATGCCAGTGGCCAAAATGCTCCTTTTCCCTTTTTCACCATTCTCCTCCTTAGAGCACATTTTAACTTAACTATTCCAAATGTTTCTCTATTCAAGCTATTATACACTTCACCCGAACATCATGTGGAGTGGCAGACAGATCAGCTGCCAATGTGAAAATAAAATGACAGATTGTTAAGAATACGTAAGTATCTATATTCAAACACTATTATTTATATTTTTACAAAGTATATGAGAAAAACTGTTGGGAAGTGACAAGAGACAAGAAGCAGAACAATCAAAGTTGTGAGTTAATATTATACCTTGACGATAATTACAATATATTGCAAATTATTTACAAAGCACATTTACTATAGTTCCATTCCTTTTGTTCATTAAAAAAAATTAGAGAAAATCATAGAATAAAAATAGTAACAATAAAATTTTGAATATATATTTATAAAATTACATAAATTAATAGCAATTTTTTTAAAGCACCCAGTGACCTCCCTATACAGAGTACTCTGTGATGTTCTATGCAGTGACACAAAGGAAAGAAAGATATATGGGTAGGAAACAAGGGCACAGAGAATATAAAGTATTTTAGGTAGTATAAATGGTAATATATATATATATATATATATATATATATATATATATATATATATATATATATAGAAAGAGAAATGAGTGTGACTAAATATTATGTAGTATGTGCCATAATGAATCTACAAATTAACATAGTAAATTGGAATTAACAAAGCAGTAAGACCGAAGGCTGGATGAAAATTTTGGATTTTTCAGAAAGGCAACAGTCACTGCAGGTTCTTGATCGTGGGAGTGAAAACAAGAAAGCAGTGTCTGAGAAAGAATTCTAACAGCTGTGTGTAGGATGAGTTGGAGGGAAAAAGAGACTAGAGGCAGGGAATAAACAGCTACAAAGCCGCTGAAGTACAGAAGCATGTATTACAGCTACAAAGCATGATGATGTACAGAAGCATGAAGTACATGACATATCAAATAATGAAAACTAAGACAATGTAGAAACTTTGCAAAAAATAAGTAAATGAGGATATAGGAGGCATTCCTTATATTTTTAAATTAAGTACTTTTATAAGACCTCAGTACTACATTCAACATGTAGACTTAGATCTTTTAGTTTAATAAGGTATTATATGATCAGTGTGCATAATAATACCAATCTCTATAGGACTGGAATAAGAATAAAATTAGATTTTATTAAAAGAATTCTCTAATTGTAAATGTCACATAAATATTAATTGTTGCAATTTCTTAGGGAAGAGATAGTTGTGATATAATAGCAATGGAAAAAGTCATAAAGTCGAAAGATCTGAATTCAAATTCTGGTTCTAATACATAATGGTAACTTTAGTGGACCTTAAGCAAGTCATTTCGCTATTCTGAGTAACTATTTTTTTTCTCTTCTTTTTTATTCAAGTATAATTAACAGTGTTATGTTAGTTTGAGTTCTACAATACAGTGATTCAACAATTTTACACACTACTCAGAGTTTATCAAAATAAGTATGCTCTTTAATCCCCTTCACCTATTTAACCCATTGTTCCCACCCACCTTCCCTCTGGTATCGAGAGTCTGGTTTCTCCTTTTTTAATTTGTTCACTTGTTTCTTAAATTCCACATATGAGTGAAATCATGTGGCATTTGTCTTTCTCTGACTCATTTCACTTAACATTATATCCTCAAGATCTTTCCATGTTCTTGCAAACAGCAAAATTTCACTCTTTTCTGATGGCCGAGTAATATTCCATTGCCTATATATATCTACCACTTCTTTATCCATTCATCTGTGGATGGACACATGGGCTGCTGCTATATCTTGGCTATTGTAAATAATGCTGCAATGAACCTCAGTGGGCATATATCTTTTCGAATTAGTGTTTTTGCTTTCTTTGGGTAAATACCCAGTAGTGGAATTACGAGATCATATGGTAATTCTATTTTTAGTTTTTCAAGGAACTTCCATACTGTCTTCCATAGTGGCTGTATCAGGTTGCATTTCCACCAACGAAGCATGAAGCTTTTCTCCACATGCTTGAGCACACTTGTTACTTTCCATTTTTTTAATTTTAGCCACTGTTACAACTGTGAAGTGAGATCTCGTTGCTTTGATTTGCATTTCCTTGATGATTAGTGAATTTGAGCATCTTCTCATGTGTCTGTTGGTGGTCTTTTTTCTTTGGAAAAAAGTCCATTCATGTCCTCTCCCCATTTTTAAATTGGATTGTTTTTGTGTGTTTACGTGTTGAGTTGTATGTTCCTTATATATTTTGGATATTAACCTCTTATCGTATACATCATTTGCAAATATCTTCTCCCATTCAGTAGGTTGCCTTTTGGTTTTGTTGATGGTTTCTTCACTGTGCAAAAACTTTTTATTTTGGTGTAGTCCCAATAGTTTAATTTTGCTTTTGTTTCTCTTGCCAAAGGAAGCATAAATATAAAAATGTCCTATGGTTGATGTCAAAGAGATTATTGCCTATGTTTTATTCTAGGAATTTTATGGTTTCAGGTCTCACATCTAGGTCTTTAACCCCTGTTGAGTTTATTTTTATATATGGCATAAGAAAGTGGTCCAATTTCAATCCTTTTCATGTAGCTGCCCAGTTTTCCCAATACAATTTGTTGAATAGACTCTCTTATTCCCACTGCATATTCTTGCGACCTTTGTCACAGATTAGTTGATCATATAACCGTGGGTTTAGTTGTGGGCTGTCAATGCTGTTTCACTGATCTATGTGTCTATTTTTGTGCCAGTACCATGCTGTTTTCATTACTACAACTTTGTAGTGTATCTCAAAATCTGGAATTGTGACACCTCCAGTTTTGTTCTTTTTCAATATTGCTTTGACTATTCAGAATCTTTTATTGTTCCATATAAATGTTAGGATTATTTGTTTATTTCTGCGAAAAATGCACTGACAGCATTTTGATAGGGGCTACATTATCTGCAAATTGCTTTGGGTAGTATGGACATTTTAACAATATTGGTTCTCCCAATCTATGAGCACAGAATATCTATATAATTGTTTATATCACCTTCAGTTTCTTTGATCAATATTTTATAGTTTTCAGGGCACAGGTCTTTTACTTCCTTGGTTGTTTATTTCTAGACATTTTATTCTTTTTGGTGCAATAGTATATGGGATTGTTTTCTTAATTTCTCATTCTGCTACTTCATTATTAGTGTACAGGCTATAAGATTTCTGTATATAGATTTTGCATCCTGCAATTTTACTAAATTCATATACCAGAGTTAGTCGTTTTTTGTTGGGAGTCTTTCAGGTTTGCAAAATAGTATCATGTCATCTGCAAATAGTGAAAGTTTTACTTCTTCCTTGCCAGTCTGGATGCCTTTGACTTCTTTTTCTTATCTGATTGCTGTAGCTAGGTCTCCCTTCCAGTACTATGCTGAATAAAAGTGCTGAGAATGGACATATTTGTCTTGTTCCTGATCTTGAAGGAAAAGCTCGATTTTTCACCACTGTTAGCCATTGGTTTTTCATATATGGCCTTTATTATGTTGAGGTATATTCCCTCTAAACATGCTTTGTTGACAATTTTTATCATAAATGGCTGTGGTACTTTGTCAAATGCTTTTTCTGCATCTCCTGAGATGACTATATGGTTTTTATCTTTTCTCTTGTTAATATGATGTGTCACACTGATTTGTGAATATTGAACCACCCATGCATCCCTGGAATAAATCCCACTTGATCATGGTGAATGAGTTTTTAACATATTATTGAATTCAGTTTGCTAACATTTTGTTGAGGATTTTTGCATCCAGGTTCATCAGAGATAGTGGCCTATAGCTTATTTTTGTAGTGTCTTTATCTGGTTTTGGTATCAGGATAATGCTGGTCTAATAGAATGAATTTGGAAGCTTCCCCTTCTCTTCTCTTCCAAATTTTTGGAAAAATTTGAGGAGAATATGTATTAACTCTATTTTTTCTAAAAGTTTTATTTTTAAGGAATATCTACACCCAACATGGGGCTTGAATCCCCAACCCCAGTATCAAGAGTTGCACACTCCAACTGAGCCAGTCATGTGCCCCTTAACTCACCTTTAAATGTTTGGTAGAATTCACTTGTGCAGCCATCTGGTCCTGGCCTTTTGTTTCTTGGGAATTTTTTGATTACTGATTTGATTTCATTGCTAGTAATCTGTCTGTTCAATATTTTTATTTATTCCTGATTCAGTTTTGGAAGGTATATATATCTAGGAATTTATTCATTTCTTCTAGGTTGTCCAATTTATTGCCATATAATTTTTCATAATATTCTCTTATAATCCTTTGTATTTCTGTGGTGTTGGATGTTTTCTTGTTAATGTTTTTTTTTTTTTTAAGAACTCTCTACACCCAATGTGGGGTTTGAAATTACAAGCCTAAGATCAAGAGTCACGTGCTCTACTGACAGAGAGAGCAAGGAACCCCTGTAATGCTGGTTATTTTTCCTCTTTCATTTCTGATTTTATATGAGTACCCCCCTTTTTTATGAGTCTAGCTAAATATTTATCAATTTTGTGATCTTTTCAAAGAACCAGATCCTGGTTTCATTTCTGTTCTATTGTTGTTTTGTTTTGTTTTTAGTCTCCATCATTTATTTCTGCTCTAATCTTTATTATTTTTTTCCTTCTACTGGTTTGGGGATTTGTTTCTTCTTTTTCTAGCTCCATTAGGTGTAATGTTAGGTTGTTTGAGATTTTTCTTGTTTGTTAATGTAAGCCTATATCACTGCTAACTTCCCTCCTGGAATAGGTTTTGCAGCATCCCAAAGATTTTAAACCATTGTGTTTTCATTTTCATTTGTCTTCACATATTTTTTATTACCTTATTTTTTAAAATTTTTTCTTAGTTGGCCCATTCACTGTGAAGTAGCAAGTTATTTAGCCTCCATCCATTTGTCTTCTTTCCAGATTTTTTTTTTCCTTGTGATTGATTTCTGGTTATAAAACTAGAATATAAACCATCGTGGATGGAAAAAATGCATGATATGATTTCAATCTTCTTTAATTTGCTGAGACTGTATTGTGCCCTAACATGTGATGTATTGTGGAGCATGTTCCATGTGCACTTGAAAAGAATGTGTATTCTGGTGTTTTGGGATGAAATGTGCTGAATATATGTTAGATCCATGTGATCCAACATGTCATTCAAAGCCACTGTTTCCTTGTTGATTTTCCATCTGGATGGTCTATCCACTGATGTAAGTAGGGTATTAAGGTCCCCTATTATTATTGGATTACTATCAATTTCTTCCATTATCTCTGTTAATAGTTGCTTTCTGTATTTTGGTGCTCCCATGTTGGGTGCATAAATATTTAAAATTGTTGTATCTTCTTGTGGGATTGTTCCCTTTATCATTAGGTAGTGTCCTTCTTTGTCTCTGGTTACAGTCTTTGTTTTAAAGTCTATTTTGTGCGATAGACCCCAGCTTTCTGTTCACTTCCATTTACGTGATAAATGTTTCTCTATCCTATCACTTTCAATCTGCATGTGTCTTTAGGTCTGAAGTGTGTTACCTGTAGACAGTATATAGATGGGTCTTGCTTTTTTATCCATTCAGTCACCCTATGTCTTTTTATTGGAAGATTTAATCCATTTACATTAAAAATAATTATTGGTAAGTATGTCCTTATTGGCATTTTCCTTGTTTTATGGTTGTTTTCGTAATTCTTCTCTGTTCCTTTCTTCTCTTGCTCTCTTCCTTTATGGTTTGATGGCTTTTTTTCATGATATACTTGAATTCCTTTCTCTTTATCTTCTGTATGTCTATTATAGGTTTTTGATTTGTGGTTACCATTAGGTTTTTAAATAACAACCTATGCCTATAGAACTCTATATAAAGTTGATACTGCTTAAGTTTAAACCCATCCTAAAAGCACTAAATTTTTACTTCCCCTCCCCTCATTTTATATATATGAGCTCATACTTTACATCCTTTTATTTTGTGAATCCCTTGACTGATTTTTATAGCTATAACTGATTTTATTGCTTTTGTGCTTTAACACCTGTACCTGTTTTATAAGTGATTTATCTACTATTTTTATTATGTTTGCAATTACCTGTAATGTTTTTTTCTTTCCTAATTTTTTTTACTGAGTAACTATTTTTAATATGTAATATGAAAAACGATCTCTTATAAAGGCCTCAAGGAATAATGAAATAAGCCATTAGAAAATCCCCACATAGTATCTGAATTATTGTGAACAGTGAGCAGGAAGTGTGGAGAAGGAAGCAAGCCAGAAATAGAGTCCATTTTGTCTGACCTTACTAGACAGAAAACCACAAGTATTTTCAAAGAAACATAAAAACCATGCCCTTCTCCATATTATTTTAATAATTATAAAAAGATTCCTGAAATATCTTATTAATGCTCCATCTTAGAAAATGCCCTCTGATGTACAAGATCTAATCCACAGCAGCTTAAAAAACAATGGTCAAAAGTTATACTGCCAACATGACTTTAAAACCAACAATAACAGGCAATTCATGATTTCTATCTTAGGTTATAGATACACTACCAGAATTCACATTTCTAATTCTAACAGTTATTATTTTAAAAAGAAGTAAAAAGGAACATGAGACTCCCCAAAAAAGCACATACCAAGGGAACTTAAATAGTGGAAAGGTAGGGAATATGTAAAGTTGAAGTTTATTCATCTTATGCAAGACTTTTATAGACCTCTATCTGATAGAAATTAATGAATTTGAAGTTCCTGGTGAGATCACCCCACCAATGGATCCCTAACGCCCAAGTTAGGGAATAGTTTATAAAATTGACTGCAGGGCACTTTTAGCTCAATGAAGTTTGAGATTTAAAGGAGATAAAAGGGGCACCTGGCTGGCTCAGTCAGTTAAGCATGCAAACCCAGATCTTGGAGTTGTGAGCTCAAGCCTCACATTGGGTATAGAAATTACTTAAAAAAATAAATAAATTAATTTAAATAAATAAATAAATGGAATACAAGTAAGCAGTATTCATAAATATTTCCTTTCTAGCCTAGACCAATCAGGTTCCACTTGGCTAGTAGTTTTCAGCATACTATTAATTCATTCATTCAACTTTGTACAGTTTACTGAAGAAAGTACTGTGAGGATCACAACATGGTATAAGAACCAGCACTGAAGAAATAAGATCAATACATGCAAAAAAAATTCCATGACAAAAGCATAAATAAAATATTCACACAACAAGGACCAAGAAAGCTCTAGGGAGTATATAAATTGAATCTGGCCATAGGAAAACTAGAAAGAAGGAGGAAGAAAAGAACTATAGGTGGAATGACCAGTGTAAGGTAATAACAGAGACCAACAGAGGAACTTACAAGAGAGAAATGGCTGGAGCATAGGGATTGAAATTAAATTATCAGAATGTCACATTTGGAACCAGATTGCAAAAGCCTTGAATACTAGCATAGGGGATCTGAACTTTATTTTGCATAAACTAAGAGTTTATGAAAAGGGGGAAATGAAGAAAAAGGTTTAAAATAGGAATATTAATCTTACATAATGATTAAAATATAGACTAAGAAGGAAAAATGGAGTCAGAAAAGCTGCTGTTAGATTTAACTATAGAAATAGTTTATCAAACAGGATCATGACAAAAATTCACATCCACCCAACTTGTAGTAGAGCTAAATTATATTTTAAGAAAAATTATGTACACATTTAACTCAATAAAGTTAATCTTATATACTCAATAGGGGGGCAGATCTCACCCACCCCAAATTTCAAAGCATTTATTCTCAAAGTAAACATGAGATGGGAACTATGATTCTGTATCCTCTCAGTCAGTCTCCATCCCTGTATGCCTCTTAGCATGACCATCATAATTCTATTCCTGAGGAAATATACTTTCATATAACATACTCCCTAGTCCTAAGTAAACCACTTCATCAAGCACTCCACCAATGGAAAAGAAAACAGTAATCTGCTCAGCACTAGAGGAAAAACTGGCTATGTCAGGCTTGATGGAAGACAATACTATATTGCACTTTATGTGCTATTTAAGAAACTTTGAAGAATAATTTTGGCTCAATTTTTGTTTCACATATCAATTTTGGGGCCTAACCTCTGCTTAATGCCTTTTGCTTCCCTCATCTTGGGCATCTTAAGCATACTGGTGGTAGCAAAACAGGGATTTAGTCTAAAACAATTGTTTGAGGGCAGAAAAATTCCTGAAAAAGTAAAATGTTTAAAGAATTAAAACCAGACAAATAAAAAAAAGTATCTGAGGGTGGGTAAGTTTACAGAAAGCATGGACACAAAAGTACAAAACACCTTTTCTCCATGGACCTTAGGAATAAAAACAATAATAGTATATCTCTTTATTTCCCCCATAACCATAAGTTCCTTCTCCCAAGTCAACATTTTCAAATAGTATTATAAAGTTCCGACAAACTATTTATTAAAATGTCTTTTATATCATAAAACATTTGCTAAAAACTAACATAATTTAGGGAAAGGGAAGTGTTTTTATTTTTAGTTATTTTAAAAACATTTTATTTATTAATTTGACAGAGACAAGGATCACAAGTAGGCAGAGAGGTCGGGGGGGGGGGGTGCGGTTTGTGGAGCAGGCTCCCTGCTGAGCAGACAGCCTTATGCGGGATCAATCCCAGGACCCTGAGATCATGACCTGAGCCGAAAGCCAAGGTTTTAACCCACTGAGCCATCCAGGCCCCCCCCTTTTTTTTAAGATTTTATTTATTTATTTGAGAAAGAGTACAAGCTGGGGAGAGAATCAGAAGTAGAAGGAGAAGCAGTCTCCCTGCTGAGCAGGGAGCCAATGTGGGGCTCGATCCCAAAACCCTAGGATCATGACCTGAGCCAAAAGCAGACACTTAACCAACCGAGCCACCCAGGTGCCTCTTTTATTTTTAAAGAACAAACTTGTGCTTGCTTTGCCTACCTGACAAAGTATTTCCAAGTCACTTGTTTATTTATCCAATACCTAATGAGAGCCTACTATATGTCAAGCACTGTGCTAGATGCTAGAAGTACAAAATGAAATAAAATATAATCTGTACTCGTTTCGAAGAGTTTATAATCTAATGAGGGAGACATAATTCATATAATCATGTTATAATCAAAGTATACACAGAATACCACAGAATTAAAGAAAGGTGTCAAGAAAGGCTTTTTTAAAGAAATATTAAAGTAAATTTGGAAGGTCAGGTATAAATTAAAGCTGTGCTTCCTAAACTTGATTGTATGTCAGAAGCACATCTAGAGCTTATGTCTAGGTGTCGCTTAAGAATTAGTGAATTAAAATCACCACAGGTGGAGCCAAGAAATCTGTATTTTTAACCAAAAGAGATTTGGAATCACAGCCAGGTTTTGGTAGATGTGAGCCAGAAGTACAGACGATTAACCATTCCAGGCACAAAGAATGGCTCAGTGTGGTCGGAGTGTGTGAAATACAGACAGAAGATCAGAGAGAAATGAGAACAAGAGTAGTGACATAACTAATGTGACATTTCAAGCAGGATCTATGGAATTGATGTGAACTTCCCAAAATAAAAGGCAATCACTTGTGTCATGTATTTCAACAAATGATTTGTGACATGAACGGATTTCTTATTGAAGTGTCTGGGAAAATTAAATGCAAATCCTTGCATCTCAAGACAAAGGTAAAATGCTCCTTTGAAAAACAAACAAATTAAAAAACAAAAACAAAACAGAGCTCTACTTGTCACTTTTATTAAATGTAACAGTCATTTTTCTCAGCATACATACCTAGAATATGAACAAAAGTTATAATATTTTTTAACCTAAAAATGTTCCATAATATATAAAAGTAAATTCAAACTGTATTTTGAAATTCAGGCTTTAAAACTGAAAACTGTTCTTAATCGTTTTAAGTTTCCAAACTGTTATTTTATAATAATTTGTTACTTCCTAGGAATTTAGCTAGAAATACCTTTACACTTAATTCCAGGTAGGAGTAAAGTAAAACAAGTCACCAATAAGAGGAATATTCACCAGAACTAGGCTAAAAGTCAAATCAAATCTTGTATATTGATCTCTGTTTGTAAAATAACAAATGGCTTAAATCCCCAATTCACTCCGCAAAAAAAACGTCATAAACAGAGAGGTAGACAGGCAATCATCTGAAACAGGAATAAGCTTTTAAAGAACATTTTTCAGAAACCTAGGGGCAAATCTACCAATTATAATATATAAAATACATCCTATGGCTATATTCTATTTTTTAAAAGTCCCTTTAAATGTACAAGTTTTACATTTTTAAAAACTTACTTACTTAGACTGTTTAAACAAGTCATAATAACATATAGACCCAACAAAGATTCATTTACTAAAGTGAAAACTAAAACAAACAAACAAATAAATAAATAAAGTGAAAATTTTATTGCCAAACTATGCACAGTAATGCCCTGGAGGAGCACATAGGGTACAGAAGAAGCGACAGCAGTTAAAAGCCAAAGGACTAACCACATAGCCATATTAGAGGAGAAACAAGTGACAAATTATAATAATTGGCTAATTACAAGAATTATACCTGTAAACTTGATATAGCAAACCATTCTTTCTCAGACTTAATTTAATACACTTTTTTAAATGGTAATATTATCAAGTTGCCTTAATTTCCAAATGAAATCCAGGAATTAAATTAGAGTTCCTGTCAGCTTCTCAGGCTAAAATGATCTATTTACATAGAATGTAATATATCATTGTTTTCTGAGTCATTCACAGCTCCCTTTCTGCTCCTGCAGCACATTATACATATCTCTATACGCTTATTATTGTAAGGATCTGAATCCTGCAAAGAAGGTACTATTATGACCATGTAATAGCCAAGGAAACAGGCTTAGCATGATGAAATGACTTAACGAAAATCACCACTAACCCAGATTTCAAACTCAGTCTATCTGGTTGCAAAGCTCTTTCCACACTGCCTCAAAAGAAGAGACGAGCATCAGACTAAATAAATCAAACCTAAATAACTGAACTGAATGCAGTTTCTTCTAGAACTATGTTGGTGGTAGCAAAAATAGCTCTATCATATCTGACAAACCAAATGCAGAGAAGATTTATCTTGGTGGAGGCATCGGGATTTTTTGCCTAGTACCTGAACTCCCTCATGTAATTAGGAAATAACCCACTTTAAGATTCTTCATAGAAGGCAGAGCTAACCTTCATTTATAGAAGATAAAAATGCCATAGTCATTCTTCCTGTTATCCTTTCAGCATGAACATAGGCACTTTAATCTATGCTCTGCCAATATGACATTCCCACCAAGTACTCTAAATTAAGAGCTAGAGACTGTAAGAAGCTGGGCCAGCAAAGGCTGGATTTTGGCAACAGGAAGCAGCAGTAACATTAAGTTTCCCAAGGTAATGGTAGCAGCTATGCAGTACCAGAGTCTAGCCAGCAATATGTGGCAGAGTTATTATCACTGAATGGTTTTATATCACGATTTTCAAATATCTTTCTTGCTACCTAGTCTAACATGTTCCTGGCTATATACAGCCTTCCCAGCAATTTGGTGAGCTAATCAACATGCTTTCAATAAATGACTTTTCTACTTGAATCAGTCAAAATTGCCTACAATTAAAAACCCAGACTAAAGCATTTAATAATTCAATAAATTACATTAAACAATTATACTTTATCAAATCTTTTTACCTTATAAGGTATTGACTGTTATTTTATATAATTTTATATAATTTGCCATTATGGTCTTAAGTAACAGCTACTTTATACATGATGGTATGCACTAACAACAATAAAAAAAAACCTTCAAATCCGGTTTCTTCATCTCTTCCAAAGCAACACGAAAATGCAAAAATAACATCAATTGTCTAAGGGTACTTTTCACTGAAGTTAAGCTTTATTAAGAATTCTTACCTGTCAGGAATACCTAGCCTTTTGACACTTCTGTACACAGAGAGAGTATTTGCAACATGTCGATAATTAAACCAGAACCGGGATGTACATACCTAAAATATTAAAACAAATATATTATTGTTGTGAATCAAAATAAGCCACCAAGTTATAGAATTATCTCTCTTGAAGTAGGATTTAGAGATGCCTAAGAGAGTATATCATAATATAGGCTTAAAACAGGAAAGCATATAAAGAATTGTCAGTAAAACCAATCTCTCTAGAAAGAGGTCTTTCATAACTACTATTAAATAAAAAGACCATTCAGCTTAAGAGAAACCAAATCTTTGGGAGAATTTAATCAAATACTAAACCAACTTAGTTACTCTCAATTTATGTGATTCTATAATGTTCCTAAGTCTAAAAAATTAAATTCTTTTTTTTTTTAAGATTTTTATTTATTTATTAGAGAGAGAGAGAGAGACTGAGAATGAGAGGGGAGAAGGTCAGAGGGAGAAGCAGACTTTCCGCAGAGCTGGGAGTCCGATATAGGACTCGATCCCGGGACTCCGGGATCATGACCTGAGCCGAAGGCAGTTGCTCAACCAACTGAGCCACCCAGGCGCCCTAAAAGATTAAATTCTTTAGAATCAAAGGCAATGCCCATAATCTCTTCACAGAATAGAAAATTAACTATCTCAGGTTATATAATATTCCTTTCACTTTGGATTGCTTCCTAATTCTAGTTATGAAAATGTTAGATAGATAACATACAAAACACTTTTACATGCACATAAGAGAATGAATTATAAAGAAGCCATTGAACCAAAACTAGAAACAATCCAAAGAAGTTTTACATTTAAAAAAAAACAACAACAAACTGATTCCTAAAAGTTTTACCAAAGGTATTGGGCAAATCTAACGCTGTGCCTCAAAAAATCAGTGTTCTGGGAAATTCATTCCAAAGGAAGTACACCTACCCCCCCCACCCCCACCTCCCTCTCTGTCTCCTACCACATGCCTCTGCTGGTCATGGGTATAATGACAGTTTTGAGAATCACATAAATATTCCTGCCTTTGCAAATGAAAAAGAACTACAAGACTTTTTTATTAAAACCAATTTTCAACCTGGAATCCAATAAGGAAAAGACTAATTTTTTACTACATTAAAATGTAAAATTCCATGTGTCAAAAATACCATCAAGTCCTAAATGAAATTAAAAAAACTTGAAGTAATTGTAACTCAATAAGAAAAAAATGAACTACCCAATTTTCAAAAATGGCAAAAGGATGAGACCAACCATTTCATAATAAAGGTATTCAAAATGGACAGTAAACTCTTAAAGATGCTCAACTTTTACCATAATTTAAAAAACACAAATCAAATTGATGAGTATTCAAAAGTCCATGGCAATTCATAGTATTGACAATCATGTGGGGAAATGAGTAACTCATATCCTACTGCTGGGAATGTAAACTAACATAAACCTTCTAAGGGGGTAATTTGCAACATATATCAAGTTTGAATATATATTTATCTTTTGATTTAGCTTATATAAGTACACAAAAATATGTAATTGAGAATTTTCATTATAACATTGCCTGTACTAGCAAAAATTGAAATCAAAAAGCTAGAAATAATAACTTAAGCAGAAACAGTTTAATTTATATCTGAATTAGTCATAATAAAAACCAGTATATTCAGTATAATTTACACACTCAAAAGTCTTTTCACAGCTATTATAATATTTAAGCATAAACCTAAGAAACTGCCTTCCTTTTTACCAGCAATTTACTCAACATGAAATGAAGGTGGCAAAAGAGAAGGGACCAAGAAATATCAACTTAATATAAATTATTCATATTCTCAAAATGAAATTTTAAAAAAAAGCCAGTGGTAAGACAGCATGTGCTATGATCCATTAGTCTTTTTAAAAGGAGGGAGGGATAGACACAAATGTAATTATATGCATTGGAAATTTCTGAAAGGATGCACAAGAAAATAATAATAGTGATCATAGAGAATAAAAATGGAAATCAAAGAAGGGTACAAGGATTTTTCAGTTTATACCCTTCCTCATTGTACTTTTCTTTAACCATAAGTAAGGGTTATCATTATAACTTTTTTTTATTAAACAGGAGCAAAAATTTACTCAAAGCAGATCTTGAAACTAAAATGGAATCCAATTTTCCTTCTATCTCCCTCTGGTGGCGAAAGTTTCTCAGTCACAGTATGATGGCAAAGGGGCATTCCACTTACCTCTGATCATTTAGTCAAGACTAAAAACAAAGTAATTCAAAATGGTAGAGAAAAATACATATTTTTAAAATCTGAATTACATAACATTGAAAAAAATGCATGTTTAGAACTTTCAACTTGGCCCTGTTCAAATTTCAAGATTTTCCATTTAAGAAAGCATAATTCTCTAAAGTCTCACTTTACTAAGTCTGAGTTAATGTGTAAAATATTGCACACAATACGAAACTGCAGTTGTTGTGGAATGCTCAGTAATAATTCCTTTTCATCCTCATTTCATTTCTCATTTGAGACCCAAGTTACTGAGGTTGAAGAGGGGCTCAGTTAGAGGTTTCCCAGACAAGGAAGCTTCATGTGTGTGCAGTGTAAGCTAAAAGGCTCTTCTTATTCTAAAGGATGAGCCCTTGGGCAAATTAGTTGTCTGAACATGAGCACTTACTCCCTTTCTTAAAAATTCTCATAGAGAGGGGCACCTGGGTGGCTCAGTGGGTTAAGCCTCTGCCTTCGGCTCGAGTCATGATCCCAGGGTCATGCGATCAAGTCCCACATGGGGCTCCCTGCTCAGCGGGGAGCCTGCTTTCCCTCCCCCCACCCCCTGGCCCTCTCTGCCTACTTGTGATCTCTGTCTGTCAAATAAATAAATAAATCTTTAAAAAAAAAAAAAGAATTCTCATAGACTAATCATTGAAGAGTCCTTGGCTTCTGAAAAGCAAGTTATCCTCTGGAATTGGCGGATTGTGGCTTTCCTCCTGATAAGTTTCCCTCTATTTTAACTGGTCACCAAAAACCTATCTCCTTATCTTGAGCAGCTTTTGTTCAATTCCTTCATAAAATCTCCTTTGAGGGGTAGCATATAGGTGTTCATTGTTGAAGAACAATAAAATGACCCATGAGCCCCCTTCCTTTTTCACAAAAATTCACTTCCTTTCTTGCCTCCTTATTTCCTCATTCTTTCTTCCAGTCAACCCTTTTCTACAATTTTTTCATGAAGTCAAATTTATTATATCTTCCAATCATGTAAATATCATTAAATAAATCCCCAGCAGTGAAACTATTACCCAAATACTTTCCAAGTGCAGGAAAAACAAAATTGATGATGTGTATTCTATTAGGGAAATTAAAAATACAAGTTTATAAATCCAGATAAATAAGATGGTAATTTACACCAAGGAAAAAAATTAGGCAAAAGAAAAAAATTGGCCAATAAGCAAACCTTACTAAGAATCAAAACAATCCAAATTAAAACAAAATTTAATTTGTTACCCAGCAGTCAAAAAGAAATGGCAAAGGTTAATAATATACAGTTGTTTTCCAATTAGAAAGAAGAGGTATAACATTTCTAGAGAGCAATTAAGCTCCATAACTTCTCTAAGCCTTATAGCTTAGGAATTTATCCTAAAGAGAAAATCAGTCAAGTTCACAAAGGTGTATGTATAAGGCTGTCCAACACAGTCTTGTTTAAAATAAAAAATTTAGAATCTAAATGCCCATAAACTAGAGGATTATGGTACATTCATAAAATACAAAATAATATAGCCTTTGGAAATGATTATGCATCTCCATATTGACAGGGGAAGAGCTCCAAGATATACTGCTACAAGGTTGCAAAATAACAGGTATAAGATGACCCTTGTTACATAAAATCATTTATCTTTACGCTTACATGTGAAGGGAAAGGCCAGAAAAAACAAAATGTTAATTCTGGCATGTGTGGGACCTGAAGATATTTTCTCTTTCTTTCTTTTAAATTGAGGTGAGAGTCACATAACATAAAATTAATCTGTCCCCTCCTAAAGTTTTCTGTATAATTTGAATTTTCTGTGATAATCATTTATTTTTGTGGGCAGGAAAAAAATTTTTTTAAATAGCCTAATAGAGAATATCTACAAACTAATATTATACATAAGAAATATAATTACTAGTTTCCATCATTAAAATAATTGTACATTTTATAAGATGCTTCCTTTAATAATAGTATCCCTAATATATTCTTATATTTACATACACATCACCACTTGACAATATACTGAAGGCCTAGAATATTAGTTGATACAGTCAATTTAAAAAATAGCCAATTTATCAGATATGAGAAAATAATTTTTTTTAAAAATTTGACACACAATTTCTCAGACACATAACTAATGTGAATAGCAACATATACCTTTATGAAACATACTTACCAAAACAGCCCAGTTGTTTGTATGGCCACTTCTAAAGAACTGTTCTGCCTGATCCTATAAGTCAAATAACATCAACAACATTAGAAAAGCCACATTTCTGAGAATAAAGACTGAATAAAGGACAGTTAAAATTTATAGAGTCTTTAGTTATAATGACAGTAAGTTATCATTATGCAAATTTATAAAGGTTCTAGTATTTGACCTTATAAAGGACAAATGTTTTATTTTTTGTTGGGGGGCCTTAGAGGGAGGCCACTTATTTTTTAAACATTTTATCTCAACCACTAGAAGCTCTTCCTCATATGCTTCTAGTTTTCCATTCAGTCTTTAAAGTGTGAACAATTGACTTATTTCATGCCCTGACTCTACACATAACAATTAATGCTCTTCTTATTGAAGTCATTCACTACTTCCTACTCTTTGTTGGATGCTTCCAGTTACTTTCTTTGAACACATCAGTATTTTTTGATTGAGCACATTCTTTAGCATGCTGCCATGTTCCATTTCGCTAATCTGTTAAAGTCTGAACCATATCTGCCATTGTAACATCCAATAATATTGACACCTAATGAACATACTTATTATATATTAAAATTACAGTAAATATAAACCTTAGTGACCCCAGATCTGCTACCAAACAGTATTAATTATGAGAAGAGTCATACTGCCTGGATTCAAATCTGGACCCTATTAAATACTAGCTATAAAAGCTTAGGAAAGCTTCTCTGTGCCTCCATTTCTCCATCTATAAAATAGTAATATATTACCTGACACATAGAAGGTACAAATGGTGACTGGAACATAGTAATTGCATAACAAATGTTAGCTGTTTTAGTTTTCAGCTGGCAAGAAAGTTTCAGGGAGAATACAAAAAAATTCCCTCATATCTGTTTATCATATACACATATATATGTATTTTTTAACTTTTCTCAACAGCTGCCTAGATGCAAAAGAAAACAGTGTGCTATAGTGGATAAAGCATTAGTTTAAAAATTTGAAGATTTGGGCTTTAGCCCAAATCCTATCGCACACATGACTGAGACTGGGATAAGTCACTTAGCTCTTTAGACTTGACTTTCCTCACGTAGAAAGTAAGATCCGACCCAATAATCTCAAGTATCCCTTATAGCTGAAAATTCTTACATCATTAAAACTTCACTGAAAAATCTGATAATGGCAAAACGCTTTTGTGATTCTTTAGACAATATAGGCACGGGAAAGTTAATTATTCATTCTACATATAATGAATGGAGCACCTATTATGTGCCAGGTACACGTAATGTACAGTGATATAAAAATCATGCTGCTTTATCTCAAGAACCCCACAGTTCAATAAAGAAGCATGCAAACATGTTACACTGCAATGTAACATTAATTCATTCATCACATTCATTGGGTACCATGTGCCAGCCATTTGTCCTGAGTGCTCAGAATGAAATGATGGGCAAAAATAGTCATTGTACTTGCCTCCAAAGGGGATTATTACCCAATTTGATAGATACATATTAAGCAGATGAGGGAATCCTATAGAGATAAGATACACAGTATCATGAAAGAGTACAATAGACTCCCAGATAGACCTGACCTGACCTGATTCTGGCTGTGGGAAGTGGGACGGCATCAGCAAAGTCTTCCCAAGAGAACTGACATTTAGTTTAGGATTCAAAAGATGAAGAGAATAGAGAAGATAATTCCAGGCTTAAGGAACATCTGCCCAAATGGCAGAAAGGAGCTTAAAAGCTTTGAAAAAGTAAAAGATTAGCACAACTAGAGGTCGAAGAAAGAGAAGAGTAGGGCCTTGTTCATGGGTCATAATGAAGAGTCTGTTCTTTACCCTTAAGGGAACATTAAGGTGTTTATGGGTGACATGATCTGATTTTCATTTTTAAAAGTTACTCTGGCTGCAGCTTGGAAAACAGACTGGAAGGAAGAAAGACTTGAGGCAGACCAGTTAGGGAGCTACTGCACTCTTAAGTGAAAGATGAAGGAATAACAGATACTACAAAGCATATATGGATTATAGCAGATGAATGCTGCACTAGATAAGTGTACAAATTACAACAGTCTAAGCAAAGGTAAGGGATAAGGAAAGACCCTACAGAGGTTATGCTTTTACTGCATCTTAGTAAAAAGACAGAAGAAACAAAAGGTATAAAAAAATCATGGTTAATGTGAAAAACCACAGCAACAACATAACTACAAAAAAATGTAAGTGTCCAAAATGAAGTTATACAAGATATTATACAAGATAATCCACTAAAATAAAGGAGGAAAATAGCAGAACTTCTATTCATATTTGTATTATATAAAAAATATACCTTACAAATATCGACTATATAGATTACCAGCAATTCATGGACAAAGCCAGAGGGTGCATGCACCATCTTTTCTAACTGGAGGATATGTATTCAAAAAATTTAGAACTCACTGGTCTCAACTTAAGGTACTTAAGTGGTAAAAAGAATAGATTCCAATAAGATCAAAAAGTGGACAGAGACCAGATTATAATGTTTAAACTTTCCTCCGTATGCAATGGGAAAATACTGAAAGAATTAAATCAAGAATAAACTGACTAGGTTTACGTTTAATAAAGACTAATCTAGCATTTAAGTGAGGGACTCTGGAAACCTGGGGGAAACGAGATAGTTCTTGCAATAGTCTAGGCAAGAAATGAGCAAAGCCCACATTAAGCCAGTGGAACTGGAAAGGTGAAAGTAATTTTTAAAGTTCAGAACATAGAATTTAGTGATCAACACGTGAGATAAAAAGAATTTATTAAAACAAACAAACAGGTTTCTGAATTAGTAGCAATCCTATAGGAGGTGGGCTAGGCAGAAGATGAAACCGGACATTCATCTTCAAATGTTGGCTAACTATCCCGGCCCCCTAGCCAACAGGATAGGAAGGCCTGAAAACAGATCTAGACTGTAGAACTGTCCTGAAGTATTGTCAGAGTACTGGATAGAGTAAAAAAGCTTTATAAAGGTCAGAACGTCCTGTGCCCCCAAAATTAAACACTGTACCCATCTGACTCCTATCAAAGGGGAGTAGTGTAGTTTAGTAGCAGGAAAGTAGGTGCTTCTTTCCTGTGCTCACATTTCAACTGCTAGGGACTGCACACTCGTCTGAGCAATGGACCAGGTCCTCCCCCATCTCCTGAGATTTGATTCTTTAAATTCGTCGTTTTAAAGGGGCGAAACAGGTCGACACTGTCCTATCCCATTCCCGGTGACACCCACCCCACACAGCGCTGTCAGCCCAGTAAGAGTGATGCTCCCCTTAGCTGCTGGGAATCGGCTATCTGCGAGTGCGCTCATAGCCACGACAGAGCTGTCGTCCCAGGGCCCTGTCGCTCGGAGAGCCTGACTCCTACCTCGATCTGACTAGCGGCCAAGCTGCCGAAGGACAAAAGCAACAACTCTGCCAGGGTAATCAAACCCTTGCTGAGAAAGCAGGAAGCCACCATGTTTCCCGGCGTCAACTTCACGCACCTGGAGGGGCGGAGCGAGTGCCGTAAAGCAGTGCCGTGGGTTTTTGCAGGGCGCTTTTTTTTTTTTTTTTTTTTTGCGACGCTAACCCCGCCTCCTTGAGGCCCTCCCTTCGCCAGCCTTTAAGTAAACAGCAGTTGCACAGGTTTCAGGTTCCCGGGTGGCTGGGGATCGGTAGTTGGAGGGCTTTGATCCTTTATCTTTAACTGCATTTTCAGTTTTTGTATTGTAAAATAGATACAACATTTAAAAAGTTGTTTGAAAAGTGAGAGAGAAAAACCTGTGATTCCGTAAACTTTAAAAAGCTATTTCCTTTTTTGCATAGCGCTGCCAATTCTTTGAGTATGTGAAGTTGTGATGGGGCATGGAGTGGGAAGTGCAAGCCTTTGGGCACAAAAAGATGACTGGAATAAATTGAAAAATGGGTGGATACTGCAACTAACTGGCTTGAGGTCTATTATTAAAAGCTTGAACATGGAGAAATTGTTTAAATTTTTGTTTCTTGTGTAGTTATGGAACTAAAATTTACTTCCAAGAGAGTCCGAGGATTTGGTAAGATCATGTGTATTCGTTGCATTATGTTCATTATAAACATTCAATTGTAAATTATTTTTATCTAGCATGACAAAAACATGTTTATACTACTTCGCGATCTTCATAATTTTTATTTTATTTTATTTATTTGAGAGAGAGAGAGAGAATGAGAGGAGAGAAGGTCAGAGGGAGAAGCAGACTTCCTGCAGAGCTGGGAGCCTGATATGGGACTCGATCCTCGGACTCCGGGGTCATGACCTGAGCCGAAGGCAGTCGCCCAACCAACTGAGCCACCCAGGCGCCCCATGATCTTCACAATTTTAAAACTGAATGGTGATTTCGAATTCCACCCCTTATTTTTGCCTCAAAGTAAGTGCCTCCCCCCCCCCCACTGGACTACACAAAGTTTCCAAGTTTTACTACAGAAATTATATTGTAAAAGCATGCCTTTGTGCATTTGACCTTTTACATTTGTTGAATTATATTTTTGTATAATTTCCAAGACAGGAATCTTAAGTCAAAATTACAAAAATCCTAGTGCTTATCAATAATATCGCTTTCCAAAGTATACACTAGCAGTACCATCAAAATACAACCTAACACCAAATTATACTATTTTTTCCCTCTAAATTCCTTGCCACAAAATGTTACCTCAAGGTTGTTATACTTCCAGTTCCTTGATTGCTCTGAAGTTCTGATGTCTTTCCTTGTGTTTATAAACTATCTTATGTATTCTGATGTAAATATTCTGTTCATTCGTTATACATATGAATTTGAATACCTTTATGAAAAAGTGACATTGAGCCTTGCCATATTTTATACTACTGTTTTTCCCAGTCTCTTGTCTCTGTTTCTGTTTTGTTTCTTTTGCTATTGTATTTTGTGACATATTTAATGTTAGGTAGTCAAATTTCAGGTTTTCCCTTGTAAAGCCAAGAAAGCACACTACCAGAATGTCTTACACTTGAAATGTCACAAGTTCATGCAGGTCTCAGATCAAGTCTTATTTTCATTGATTTTAAATTTAACTGTTCAACTATCTAGAATATATTTCGGTATATGCCATGAAATGTTATGTGTGAGTTATCTATTGCTTCATAACACACCACCCAAAACTCCATAGTTAGAGAAACAAGGGTGTAGAAATGGAGACATGATTCTAGGGAACCATTCCTGTAACAATCTATTGCTTATATCAAAATTGGTATTCCATTATCCAACAGGATTTTCTACATAATGCTTACCTTACCCATTGACTCATAATAATTGTCTTACTAAACACTTATCAGAAATAAAGCATTTCTGCACTTTCTGTTCTCTTCTGTTAAAATATGTGTCTATTTTTTGGCTAGTACCATGTTATTTTAGTCACTGTTGCTTTTAATATGTTTTAATATTTGACCATTAGGGCTAACCATTTTAGTATACTTAATTTTTCACAAAAAATTCTTTTATTTTTGTGATTTTGCCCAATAATTTGCTAAATGAATTTAATAATAATTTTTCCAAGTTATATGAAAATAAATTTGAGAAAGGCTGACATCTTTATCATATTTAATCCTTCATCCTGGAATATGGAACTCTCTAACTTATTTGTGGTTCCTTTTTAAAATTTCTTAGTAGAACTTTAAGCCAGAGATATCTAAATTAAGCTACTTCCTAAGCATCGTTAACATCTGTGGGGGGTTTTTTGTATTGTTAACATTTGTTGTTATTCTTTTTTTGTTTGTTTGTTTAAAGATTTTATTTATTTATTTGAGAGAGAGAGAGAGAGAAATGAGAGGGGAGAAGGTCAGAGGGAGAAGCAGAGTTCCCGCAGAGCCGGGAGCCCCATATGGGACTCAACCCCGGAACTCCGGGATCATGACCTTAGCCGAAGGCAGTCGCCCAACCAACTGAGCCACCCAGGTGCCCCCATTTGTTGTTACTCTTAATAAATTTCATTTTTCATTGTATAGGAAATATATATACATAATTATAAATAGGTAGTATCTATAATATTATGTATTCTGACCAGTTATTGCTGATAGGCAGATTATATTTTCTGTCCAAGTACTCTTTCATTATTTTAATAAGAAATACTTAATTATATTAATAATGAAAATTACTTAAAAACTTTTGTTTGACAAATTGTTTCAGCTTTTCTAGTTTTTTAATAATGTTATCCTCAAATTACCTTTTTGTCTCTTCCTTTCTAATAGTAGTTCTTGTATTTCTTTTTCACAGCTTATATTATGGTTGAATACTAACTAATAATGTTGATAGCAAGATTTTCTTGTTTCATTTTTGTTTTAAGAGGGATGGTTTTAGCATTTTTTCATTAAGTCTATCATTAGCTGTTGGATTAGAATAAATACTTATTGTCATGTTAAAGAAGTAGATTTCTATTTCTCTTTGTTTTTTCATTGAACCACTGATTCTCAAGTATGGAAGACAGCCAACTTCACATCCAAATGTGGGGCATGCGAACGGTTTTAAACACCACTCAACAAGGGAAACGATTTATCTGTTACCATGTGAAATAGCATTGTTTAAAATTTGGTTAGAAGTGTTACCCATGGACACAGAGAACAGATTGGTGGTTGCCAGAGGCAGGGGGCAGGGGTGGGCAAAAGGAGCAAAGGCAGCCAAAACGTATAAACTTCCACTGACTGTATAAGATCAGTAGATCCTGGGAATGTGATGTTCAGCATGGTGACTCTAGTAATAATTCTGAGCCCCACCCCCACTCCAGCCTGTCACTTGCCCAAACTTGGAGCACTCTGTGTGTCCCACTGGCATTGGAGTAGACAGCGACCTGACCTGAAGGCCTGACAACAGCCGGTCTCGGAGGGAGCATGGCACTCTTGGCGCTGCACTTGGTGCTGTTGCTCCTGGATGGGGACTTGGCAGCCTCTTTGACTCTAAACTCTTGAGTTTGGGAAGCGTTCAGAATACAGAACACCAACCTGCAATCAGTATAAATTACCAGGATGCCCTAGAGCCTTTAGTCCTGTGTGTGGAAAGGACATGTCCGCTTATCCCAGCCAGTGTACTCTGTGCATGAAAATCAGGGAAGATGGTCATGGTATTAAAATAATCCAGAATGGACCTTGTTGATGGAGCAGTTTATAGAAGAGAAATTGGAAAAAAAAAAAAAAAGGAGAAATTGGAGAAACCACCTTCAACAGTGTGCTAGATGAATTCCATTTTCCCTTTGTCTCTTTCCTATGTTTCTTTGCACAGGATTTGTTAGCCCACATTTTCTTACAGGAAGTGTGCAAGAGAGCAATGGGCACTGATTGATAATTAAAGAAAACAAGAAAAATCCTTCTTTCTTGGCTTTTGCCCCTTGAGTGAATCTTACTGTCCAGGTGACTTGTACATTGCTTTATTTAGCCAGAATAAAATCAGCATTGTATTAAAAAAAAAAAAACAATGCCAAAATACTGTATTGTATATTTGAAAGTTGCTAAGAGAGTAGATCTTAAAAGTTTTCATCACAAGGAAAAAAACTATACACCTAAAACTATAATGATGTTATGCCAATTATATTTCAATTAAAAAAAATTATTAACCAGAGTCTGCATTTAGCCTAGAAGTCAATTCAGTTACTCATTTAGTGAATAATTGACTTAACAACAGAGAAAACAAGCATTTGATTATCAGATCAAAATCACACACATCCATGGCATCTCTAATAAAAGTTTTTATGCATGACCCTCACAGAGAGTTCACCACAGAGTTTATCCATGCTGTTACTATTGTTCTCCAATCAAGTGATAACTCAGATTGATTCTGTTGACTCTAATGTTAGATCACTGTTTATTCTTGCTCTCTTTTATTACCTATGCCCCTACTATTTCTTCTTTTTTGTCACCTTTTTCTTTCTTCTCCTGTCTGCTCCAAGAACACCACTGTGTTATTCATTCACGGAGTGAATATTTATTAAACACCAGTTATGTACCAGGCACTGTGCTAGTCACAGACAATAGGAGAAAGAGCAAAAACTGAGCAGTTTGCTGCCCTCATTGGAGCTTACAGTCTAGGGGAGACAGATATTAACAGTAGAAGCACTTAAACAAATGTAAAAATTTAACAAAAGAATTCCTAGTAGGGAACCCAGCCTTGTAAGAAAAACCAGGGTAGGCTTCCCTGAGGAAATGGACTGAGCTGAAATTAATGAGTTAATGAGGCAAAAATGAAGAGAAGAGCTTTCAAAACAGGAAGCGGCTCTTACAAAAAACCTATGGAGTAAGGAAGCTTGGATTATTAGAGGAACTTTTTGAATGACCTTATGCAGGCAGTTCAAAGAATGAAAGAGAGAGTGCTGCAAGATGAAACTGCATTGCTTAGCAGGTGTCACATCCCTTCAAAGCTTTGGGGGTCAGTCAAGTAAAGCATCAGAATGGCAAAAATCATGCTGGCTTCAATGAAAATGGTTGCAGGTAGAGCATTTGGGAGGCCATGGCTACAGTCCAGACAATGGTAGCTTGGACCAGTGTGGTAAGGTTGGAGATCATGGAAATGGAAATGATGGAAATTCAGTTAGAATTTTAAGAGCACAACCAATAGAACATGATGATGGATTATATCTGGAAAGCAGGAGAGAGGACAATTTCAAGAATGACTTCTGGATATCCAACGTGTACAACCAAATGTTTTGTAGAGTTTGTTTGTTTGTTCAACATAAGGATCACAGGAAGTCGATCAGGTTTAGGATTCCTAGACAAGTGAGATCTGGTTTTAATATTTACCCAAACAATTTGGAAGATGAACTTGCATAAGCTTATTATCCATACTTTCATGGCTACTAAATAAATGTTGTTACAAAATGAAATGAATGGAAAGAATGCATTTAAACAGGATCAGCACATGGCCAGGAAAGAGATTTTGCAATGTGGTTTTTACTATGTATAGTTTAATTACTTCAGGCAAAACTGTTTGCTACAACAATCAGCACGACAAGGATCTCATGTATACAATATTTCATATCTAGCAGTCAAAATGTTTCTTTGGGCAAGATAAATTCAAAAAGGAAATGAGATATTTAATAAAATACAAATAGAAAAAATCAATTAAAATAAAGGAAAAAGGCTTTCTTTCCAGTGTATTTGTATCATTTTCTAGTATTAATTTTGATATTGGACCACCTTCAATTCCATTTCAGTTTGGCTTCAAATACTATCCCCCCCTCCTCCCAGTGAGCCATTTAATAATAGTTTGTTGTCCTGCTATAATCAATTTTCATCTCATGACCTTCTCAGTAGCTTCAGAACTAACTCATAATAACATTGCTTCAATATAAGAGTAGACCAATTGCCCTTCAAAGTCGCATTTTTGGAAATCTTGTGTTGTCATTAAAATGCCATAATGACCTGGACAGAAAATCATGTTGAATGCTTTAGTGATGTAAAACTTGATATCCCATTAGTAGTGTAATCAACTCTTGTCAATCAAGAAGCCACTGGTTCTGTTGGTACAAAGCTAATTGATAGAGTTTAATTCTTCATGAGCTGAAAATTTCCTGTAGGTGCAATTGCTTTTGTTCAATTGACTTTTATTCAATTGTATATTGCTTCTACCCAATAAGCATCTTGTGAAAATCTCTGAAGTCCCAGGAAGATTTAATAAATATTTTAATTATACTCTGTTTAATAAAGTGTGGGACATCCTGGAAGGTGTCTCTTAGGAAGACATAAGAGTGGTACGGGGGAAGGGGAGGAGTTGTGTGAAACTTGTAACAGAAACTTGCTAGAAAGGTATTTGGTAAGGCAGAATAATGGTTCCCCAAAGATGTCCACATCTTAATCTTTAGAATCTGTGAATATGTTACCTAATAAGCTAAAAGGGACTTTGCAAATGTGATTAAGTTCTTGAGTAAGGGAGATTATATTGAATTTTCTGGGTAGGCCCAATGTAATCACAGAAGTACTTATAAGAGCAGGGCAAGAGTGTCAGGGAAGAAAAGATGTGGTGATGGAAACAGGGGTCAGAGTGATTTAAGAGCCACCAGCCAAGGATGGGAGTAGCTTCTAGAGCTGGAAAAAGCAAGAAAATCGATTCTCCCCAGCACCTCCAAAAGAAACTCAGCTCTACCAACCCATTTGGACTGCTGACTTCCAGAACAATAAGATGGTAAATTTTTTGTTTTAAGCCATTAAGTTTGTGGTAACTCATTACAGCAGCAAGAGGACTACGACAAGTACTTAAACTGAAAAGACTAGTCATCCTCTGGAGATCTGAGAAGGAAGATTGGGGTCTTAGAGGGCTTTTACTCTCCATTCTTCAGTATTAGTTGAACTTCTCTGTTTTATCATGGATTTAAACAGCATCTTAAATTAAAATAATCATTTAAAAAACTAGATAATATTAGGTGAAAAGAATGTAGAAAATTGTAGGAATTTTCTTACATATGGAATATGTATTTTCTTACATATGGAATGGAAAATATGGAATTTTTCATATTCCATATGGAATAATTTCTTAACTATCTAAAAAAAGACAAAAATAAGAAGGAAGCTTACTAAAATGTTATCAGTTTCTAGTCCTGGGTATTGAGATTGTGCATGTTCTATTTCTATTTATCCTTTCATTCACTCAATGGTTATTCATTGAGCATCTACTCTGTGCTGGAGAATATGCTAAGAACTGAGGATACTGATGTGAATAAGATAGACACAATCCCCACCCTCACAGAACTTAGACATAGTAGGGAAACTATTAGTGGGGGAGCTTAAATACTTAATATTTAAGCTATTAAACAGACAATTACACAAATTATTAATTAATTATATTGTGGTAAGTTCAACAAAGGAGAAGTACCAGTGACATCATCTCATAGGAAGGGCAGTCTCACCTAGTCAGGAGATGCTTTCCTGAGGAACTATAGGTTAGAACTCAAGCATAAATGGGAACCTGCCAGAAAGAAATGGGAAATACACTTCTCTTTTCTTTTTTTTTTTTAAGATTTTATTTATTTATTTGACAGAGAGAGAGATCACAAGTAGGCAGAGAGGCAGGCAGAGAGAGAGGGGGAAGCAGGCTCCCCGCTGAGCAGCGAGACTGATGCAGGGCTTGATCCCACAACCCTGAGATCATGACCTGAGCCGAGGGCAGAGGCTTTAACCCACTGAGCCCCGGAAATACACTTTTCTTAATTTTCTATGAAGAGCAAATATCACTTTTATTTTCATAAGAAAATGAATACTTTTAGTGGTTTTTAAAGGAATAACTAACATCTCCCCCTCTCTTTATATCTGGTAACAACAGCTGCTCAGTGCTGGAAATGCTCTGCTCACTGATTGATTTAGCCAAATTTAGTTTAACGATCAGACATTTCTCTCTCTCTCAAATACTTCAGTCAAATAAAATATTTAAGTTAATAAATTAAGGCCACTAGACAAAAAAGTAAAATAAAGCAATGATTAAATAGCCTCCTTGTCTAAAGCTTACATTGGGAAACTGTTAAATTTATTACTTTTGGTAGCCGACCTACCAAGGAGAGCTTATGAAATGCACTTAACATTGACCTTGAGGGAAATAAGACCCAGCTTCTTTGCTAGTTAAAGTTCTATTTTTATCAGATCAAAATTAAGGAACAGAAGTGAAGGAACAAAGGACAGAAGTTATTTTGAAATCAACACAAAATATATCACTAAAGGAATTTTTCTCAAAGGGATTTCATAAATGAAATAACTTGATATTAAAAACTGGAATTCCAAATTTCTCAAAATTAGAATCTTCTGTTACAATTCCCAGATAAATATTTCCCAAACTGTAATTTGAGATAGCTTTGGAAGGGGAGAGGGGAGAATAACATTTCTATAATAAGTATGCTGTGATGATGTTTGTTGTTAAGAATTAATAGCTCTAGAAAAACCGAAAGAAAGCAAAATAGAGAAAGTCTATTAATAAATACCATGCCACTGTAATTGCTAAATAAGTAAAGTGCTGTCAACTTCATTTAAGTGATCATTTTTATTTGCTTGCTTCTCAGTACACTGAGATGTCTGTAACATTTTGAATGGTAAAGTCCTTTAACCAGAATCAGCATAAAGGTAACTATTTTCAAAAAATAATATATCATAGTGTAGAATTGACTTATAATAATGACATGAGAAATTATTTTATTTGCAATAGATTTATATCAGCTAAAATGCAAACAAGAGAGACTATAAATATATTCATGAATATGTTGAAAATTGAAGATTTAGAGTTCAGATATTCCTGCTATCAATGAAATAAATAAAACATCTAGGATGTGTAGTGGATTGAATAGTGTCCTCCTAAAATTTATGAATGCTTGGAACCTCAGAATGTGACCTTATTTGGAAAGAGGGTCTTTGTAGATGTAATCAAGATAAGAATAAAAATGACAGATCATAATGCATAATGCATAATAAATCCAATAATTGTATCCTTACAAGAAGAGGCAGAGACTCACACAGAGAACAGAGTCACACAGAGAACAGAGTCACATAAGATGGTGGATTAATGCAATGACCAACCCACAAGACACCGAGGATAGCTAGGAACCACCGGAAGCCGAAAAAGGCAGGGAAAAACTCTTCCCAAGAGACTTCAGGGAAAGCGTAGCCCTGCCAACACTGATTTCAAGTTTTCAGCCTCCAGTACTGTGAGAGTCAATTTCTGTTGTTTTAAGCCACCTAGTTTGTACTAATCTGTTATGGCAGTCCTAAACAGGATCCAGTGTAGCTATTTTCATAGCCAATATTTTTTAGTGTTATGCTATCTGTATTCATTATTTCCTCATTTCTTTACCGTCTTCTTTTGTAGAAATAGAGACCAAGAAAGAACAATTTGTTTTGTGATGATTATCACAATCCACATTTACTCATTCAATGAACATTTGCATTGCATTGCATCAGTAAGGATGATTTTGCTCAAAAGCAACAAAAAGGATATTTCATTAGCTGGCCAGACAAGCAGTCCACTGAAAGGTAGTTTCAAGGTTGGTTTGCAAACTCAGTGATTTCTTCAAAGACCAAGTGTCCTTCTGATCCCTTATTTTTAGCACTATTATCTGTTTCTCATGGTAGCAGGATGGTTGCTGTAGCTTCAAATATCATATCCTTGTATTATCAGGAAGGCATTCTTAGTAGCCTCAAGGCAGGGTTTCCCTTAAGTAAGTTTTTCCAGGACTTGGACACATGCCTATTTCCAAACCCAATAAAAAAGTACAGGATTGGTAGGACTAGCAAAGATCAATCACTACTTGTCCCTAATGGCTGGTGACATTGCTTCCAGAAAAAGAGCTAAGATTCTGTGAGCAAAGAAGAAGGAGCAGAATCACTTTGGCAAAGTATCTGCATATTTAATTTGATGAAGTGGGGCCAGATTTCTCTCCAAAATAGATGTTCCATCTAAACTACCACCAGTAGTGCATAAGGATTCCTATACCCCCTACCCTTGATTATTTTTTCCATTCTTAGAGGGGGAAAGTGATAGCCTAGTCTCTTAATATGCATTTCTCTGAGTACTAGTACTTTTGAGCATGCCTTCATACACTTATTAGCCTTTTGGATTTCTTCTTTTGTAAACTGCCTGCTCATGTTCTTTGCCCATTTTAAAGGTAGATTTTTCTATCTTTTCCTTGGTTTGTTTGCAGGAGTTCCTTACAAAGTACAGGTATTTAATCCTTCATTGGTTTTAGACATTTCAGATATGTTCTCCCCCTCCTATTAGTGGTCTTTCAACTTTGTCCATTTGTCCTTCATTGAACAGAAAGCCTTAATTTAATGAGAGTAGGTAGACATACCTCACACAGTTACCATGAACTTTAAATATGATAATGTATATGGGGCACCTGGGTGGCTAGTCGGTGAGCATCTGACTTTTAATTTTGGTTCAGGTCATGATCTCAAGATTCTGAGATCCAGTCCCATTACAGGCTCTGCACTCAGCAGGAGTCTGCTTGGGATTCTCTCTCCCTCTCCCATTCATGTGCTGGTGTACTCTCACTCATGCTCACTCTCTCTCTCTCAGAAATAGATAGATAGATAGATAGATAGATAGATAGATAGATAGATAGATAAGATAATGTATATAAAACTCTTGGCAACAGTGTAGGAACTTAATAAATAAATCTCAGATATTGTTATTGCTTTTGTTGTGGTTATTTACTTGACCATCTATGTTGCAGAAGACTCATAAATATCTTTGGCTACATTGGCACCCTATATGTATCTCTGTGGTAGCAATTGCTAGATTGTCTCTCATGGTGGACAGACTGTGCTCTCTGAGGCCAAAAACCTCAGACCTAAAACCTGAACGCTTTATTCATCTTGTATTCTCATGACCTAGGACACACTGAAAGGTGTTCAATAAATGTATTTTGAATAAATAGATAAATAAATAAGGTTTCAAAGACATTTAAATAATGAAGAATACTGGCGCACCAATTAAGTGGCTGCCTTTGGCTCACATCATAATCTCAGGGTCCTGGGATCAAGCCCCACAATGGGGGGTGGTCCCCTGCTCAGCAAGGAGTCTGCTTCTCCCTTTCCCTCTGCCCTTCTTCCCCCTGCTCGTGCTCTCTCTCTCTCCCAAATAAATAAAAAATCTTAAAAAAAATAATGAGATACCATTACACATGTATTAGGATGGATAAAATCCAAAAACTAACAACACCAAACGCTAACAAAGATGTGGAGCAACAGGAACTCTCATTCATTGCTGGTGGGAACGCAAAATGGTATAGTTACATTGGAAGACAGTCAGCTTCTTACAAAATTAAATACACTCCTACCATACAACGCAGCAATTGATCTCCTTGGTATTTACTCAAATAGGTTGAGGGATTATGTTCACACAAAAATATGTACATGAACTTTTTTTTAAGATTTTATTTTATTTATTTATTTGACAGAGGCAGAGAGAGAGGGGGAAGCAGGTTCCCTGCTGAGCAGAGAGCCCGATGCGGGGCTCGATCCCAGGACCCCGAGATCATGACCTGAGCCAAAGACAGAGGCTTTAACCCACTGAGCCACTCAGGCACCCCTGTACGTGAACATTTATAGCAGTTTTATTCATAACTGCCAAAACATGGAAGCAACTAAGAGGTCCTTCAGTAGGTGAACAGATAAATAAAATCCATGCCAGACAATAAAATATTATTATTCAGTGCTAAAAATAAATGAGCTGTCAAACTATGAAAAGATATAGAGGAATCTTATGTGTGTATTACTAAGTGAAAAAAACAAGTCAATCTGAAAAGACTATGTACAATCACTATATGATTCCAACTATACAACATTCTGAAAAAGACAAACTACAGAGATGTAAAAATATCAGTAGTTCCCAGGGATTAGGGAGAGGGAGGGATGACTAGGCAGAACACAGAATTTTTAGGAGAGCAAAACTATTCTATATATTTCTGGTGGTAGATACATGTCATTATACCTGTCAAAACCTGTACAATGCCCAGCACCAAGAGTGACCCCTAATGTAACTGTGGCCTTTGGGTGAGAAAGATGTGCTAATACAGGTTCATCAATTGCAACAAATGTACCCCTGTGGTGCAGAATGCCAGTAGAGAGAAAGGTTATATATAAGGGGATGAGGGACAGAAGATACATGGGAACTCTGTACTACCCACTCAATTTTGCTCTGAAATAAAGTCTATTTTAAAAAAATAAAAGACATCAGTAAAAAGCACAGACCACCTTATTGTTACAAAATGAGAAAAGACAAATGGCAAAAGCCAAATTCAGTGAATTAATTTAGAAGAAAGTGATGTGGTATGTCAAAGAAAGCAAAATCAGTCCATTACTCGTGAGAAAAAGAATGACTATTTTTATTTTTTATTTTTATAATTTTATTGAAAATTATTCTATGTGTGATATATACTTTTCTTTTGATAAAGTGTTGTTTTAACTACTAGCAAATATTTTTAACCATAGCAGCTAACGAATAGCAAGACGGTAGATTTTAATTACAAATAATATGGGGCAGTCAACCAAAGAGAGAATGAGAAAAGTTGAGGGACATGAGTAATCTGTAAGTGCATAATCATTACCTAGACCTTTGATATATGAACACTTAACAGATTCATCAACTGACAAATTCTTTCAGACCAATCAAATATTTCGCCAGCCTATAAATTCTTCCCAGTAATGACTCTGAATTTGCCCAAGCGTTTTCATGACCCTGCAGTTTACTCAGCATTTTGTATAGTTTCCTTGAATGTATATAGATGAAAAAATGTTCATCATTTACACTTAAGGAAAGTAGGGTTTAAATTTCAATTTGATAGATTTAGATAAGACATCCCAAGGAAATTCATGACTATAATGCTTTGTTTTGTTTTGTTTTTTTATTATGCTCAATTAGCCAGCATGACTGTCATGTTTTTCAAGGAGGCTGTGAACTACCTCCCCGTAGGATTTTTGAGAATATTATAAAGACTGTATCTTTATAATGGTTTTGGCAGTAAGACCTCTTCAGTTGTCATAAAAAATTATGTGATTCTATATGTACACCTTACTCTTTCTAACCATACATTTCATTTGCTTATTGACTAAGGAAGGAGCGTACTTAATGAGGAGCCCTTGCAAGGTCCCTAAGACCAACAGGGATCAGTGTTGACTAGAAATGTCTTTCTCAACGTTCTATTTGTTGAATTTCTTAGGTTGAACCTAACAATATTAAATGCAGAAGCTAACGCTGAACATAGAACCACTAGAGCCTACTTTTTGGCCTCTTGAGTATATTATGGTGGTCGAGACTGCTTGGGTTTTGGTCTCAGCTAGACATCACTAGCTGTGTCTTCTTGGGTGAGTTACATTATTCTTATAAGTTTCAGTTATCTCATATGTAAAGTGGAGGTAATAATAATGCCTACTTTATGAGACACTGCATATATGCGCATGCTAAAGCCCTTAGCTCAGTATCTGATACCTAATGAGTACTCAACCTATGTTAGTTATCAACTTGTCCTTCTTTTCCTCCCTTATGGCCAGCCCTATTGCCAGGATCCAGCAAGTTCTCAAGTTTCTTCTCTGTCTACCCCAATAAAAAATCAAATTGCAGGACTGGAGCATGTCGGGGGTGGGGGAGAATTATTCCAGTAGTCTGACTGGTAACTGCCCTGCAAACTTCCGCTGCTTTCCTGAGTTTCACTTAATAATAACAGAATTTATTTTCAATGTTCTTGTTTTTTCCATAACTTCAGGAAAATCTTTGCAAAATTAAAACAGGTATTTCTAAAGCTTCTATCCATGGGGAAAGTAAAATAAATAGAGTTAAGTTATAATTCACATGGCCAGACATCTCTATCTAGTGGCATATTCTGAAAAAGAAAAAAAACCTAAAATTTTCACTTAAGTAGATCTTTCACAGCATTTCTAATTTTATTTGTTAGTTCTGATGAAAAAGCCTAATCTTTTCATGTGTGACTTCAAAAGCTTCTTTGTAAATAAAACATAAATTGTTTTTGAAGAGAGAAGTAACCCTTAGTGAAAGATATGCAGGGTTATTATGTCAGTAAACTTCTATAGCTGCATCCTACTCTTTAAAGAAAACACAAGACAAAAACTACTTTAGTTCTCAAGGGCATTATTAGGTAAAGAGGTCTCTAAACAAATTTAATCAAAATAAAAGGCATTTTTATCCCTTTTGTGTTAGTACCACAAAATGAATATGAATGCTCTGTTTACATTTATTTCTTTTTATAGTTGGAGTTTTTTTATCATTTGAGATCTAAGTTGATTTTCCAATAAATAAAAATTTTAATGTCCCTATGTGGCTCTCTCTCTTCTTCCCCATCCCTTCTTTAAAAGGATTTATAACTATTTATCTCAGAAAAAGTGAATGAGATCATTTTAAGCTAGGCCCAAGGATTCAAAAGAAACCTTAGAAATGGAGAACATTGTCTAAACCTGATTTTGGACACCTTAGTGAAGAACAAAATTCTAGCAAAAGAAAATGCTTTCTGATTACCTACTATGTGCCAGGCATCAGAGTGAGCCCCAAGAATAAAAGCTGAATAACGGAGTTCTTAGTTGTAAGGGGCTCATTCTGCAGGAAGGAAGGCAGAGAGCAGCCACTTGACTAAATAATTGCGTGACAGGGTTCTGAAGCTATAATGGAGGTGTATCTCATGTCCTACTTGGGGGAGTCTAGGGGGCTCAGTCAGTTGAGAGTATGACTCATGATGTCAGCTCAGGTCATGATCTCACGCTGGTGCAATCAGGCCCCACGCATTGGGTCCCATGCTCAGTATGGAGTCGGCTTATCCCTCTCCCTCCCCCCACTTGTGCTCTCTCGTTCTCTCTTTTGAATAAATAGGTAAATAAAAATCTTTAAAGTCCTACTGGAGTAAGGATAAACTGTTAATTGTATCTACCTTTGCTAACCCTAGCTTTTCCATGTGTATATGGAGACACATTAGCCCTGTCTTCTAGAGTCATTAAAAAAATTAAATGAGATAATACATGTGAAGTGTTTAGCACTGTGTCTGGCATATGGTAGGTATTCAAGTTTGACTGCTATCATCATTTTTGGTATTGCTACAATTATTATTAAGAAGAGTCAGTGAAAGTTATGATTATAGCTGGCAACATTAGAACTGGGTGTTCAAAAAAAAACAAAACAAAACTGGGTGTTCAGAGATGCAAGAAAGGATAAGAATTTGGCTGTCTGGAAGGGGCAAGGGTCATTCCAGGCAGAGGTAAGGACATGAGCCAAGATGCAGAATAAGAGAAAGACATGCTGTTAAATTTTGAGGAAGGATGAGTAGCCCAAGCAACTGGAACATAGGAGTATGTTTCTGAGTGGTGGGAAATGGTGCCATATTGTGAAGAAACTTATACTCTGCACTAAGTACTGAACTCCATCCTGTGATCAGTTTACAGCCATTAAAATTTTCTAAGTAGCAAAGTCATATGATCAAATTTATGTTTTAGAAAGATAGCAGTAAAGATACTAGAGATAGGAGGCTACAACAACAGTTTATGAGAAAAGTAGTAATACTAACACTTAATGTTTATTATGCACATATGCTAATAGCTTACTTATTTATGTGTATTAATGCTTATAACAGTCTTATAAGGCAGATGCTACTATTAACTTCATTAACTACATTAACATGTAAAATGAAGTTAATAATAGTATCTGTGTAAGTGTAATGTATACACTTAGGTATAGAGTTGTTCAATAATTTGCTTAAGTGTCCATGGCTAGTAAACATCGAGACTAGAATTCAAACCCCAAAAGTTTTATTCTTGAATCTGAATCTTTAACCACCACCCTCCTCTGCTTTTCAAGTAATAAGAATCAAGCTAGAGAAAAATCAGTAAGAATGGAAAGAGAGGTTGTTTCAAGAGGCATTTTGAAAGTAGAATCAATAGAGCTTGATGACCAATTTTAATTTAATAAAGATGGATGGAGTTCCTACCATATGGCAGACACCTGCAGCTACAACAATGAAAAAAACAGACATGGCACACTGTTCTCATGAAGCTCGTTGGCCAGTGGAAGAGCAGACAATATGTGGTTTATAGTAAAAACAAAGAAAGAACAAAATAGAATAATGGGTAATAGAAAATAAATAGAAGGGAAGCTTCTTCAGTTGGGTCAATTGTGACTCCAAGAAGAGAGTCTTTAAATGAAGATGTGAAGAATCCAAGCTAGTCAAGGCATACAGCCTAAGTTGTTTGGTTGGCAAAAGGAGAAGATTGGCATGAGACGAGGCTGGAGAATTAGGCAGAGACCAGTTTGTGTAGGACCTTTAAGGCCATGGTGAAACTCGGCCAAAGGTAATGAGATGTAATAAGATGAGTATGAGATGGTCCAAAGGGTTTCAAGGAAAGGAGTGAATTGGTGTCGATGGAAGAAGAGCAGAGAAGTGTTCAGGATTCTTTCAGAATGGGTGACTGAGAAGATGATGCTATTTACCTCACAGATGGCAAATATAGAAGGACGGTCAAGCTGGGGCTGTGGGGCCTAATAGTAAGTTCAGTTTAGGACACTCAGAGTGAATTTCTGGTGGAACATCCAAGCTAGAAAGATCTAAACTGTGCTTACTAGTAGAAGAGAAAAGGATAGACTTCATTCTGTACGAGTCATAACGTGGTCCTTGAAATCAATAGTGCTGTCACCCAGGGAGCACCTTCAGATCAGGGTTTAGGCAGAGAAAGATGGAAAACCAGCCTGAAAAGGGGCAGTCAGTGAGAAAGAAGAAGGATCAATAGGGAGGAAATGGGGGTGGGGGTAGGGGATTGGGAAGAACAATCCAACAAACATCAAGAAGGAAGAAATCTGGGGCCCCTGGGTGGCTCAGTGGTTTAAGCCTCTGCCTTTGGCTCAGGTCATGATCTCAGGGTCCTGGGATGGAGCCCCACATCGGGCTCTCTGCTCAATGGGGACCCTGCTTCCCCCTCTCTCTCTGCCTGCCTCTCTGCCTACCTGTGATCTCTCTCTGTCAAATAAAATAAATAAAATCTTTAAAAAAAAAAAAAAGAAGGAAGAAATCTGGGAAGAAGAGCTAGATTTGGGGATTCAGAGGTTATTATAACCTTTGCTAGAGCAATTGAAAAATCATCTCTCATTTTCCACAGAAACCCATCCAGGGCCTGGCTAATCCAATTGCTGCAACAACAGGTAAAACTACTTACATGCAGCTGTTATCTATGGATATCTTTCTATTTCACGTTTCTGCTTATATGACTTTAACGATTCATTGTTTCAACTTCTGTTACTGTTTTATGCTTTCACTGGGAGAGATACAGGAAGCTGATAGGAAAGACTTGGGAAGGAATGTAAGCTAAAATTGGAAACAAGACTATGTTTTATATAGGTGGAATGGAGGGGGGCGGTGGTCGTGAGATATCTGAAAAGACAAACAAAATTGCAGATGTCTAAAAGCAAAATGCTGGAGAAATGGTAATTGGGCCGATTTAGTGGTGCTGACAAAGGATTCTTTTATGATAGTCATTAGTAATAAAGCTAGAAAGCTGGTTGGGACCAAATATGGAGGAGCTTAAATGCAAGATTCAGCATGTTTGAGTCTTTTCCTGTAGGTAAGAAGAACCTCTAAGTACTAGGAAGGAAGGAAGGAAGGAAGGAAGGAAGGAAGGAAGGAAGGAAGGAAGGAAGGAAGAGCCAGGCTAAGACAAGCATTAATCTAAGGATGGTGTTTGATAGACTGCAGGCAGCAAGGTGTGTTAATTCGAAACCCTATTCCAGTTAGGGAGGGGTCAGGTGAGGACAAGGCTCTATCGAGTGGAATCTTCATCAGTCAGACAGCATGCAGGGATGGCACCAAACACTGAAGAATAAATACTCTGAAAGACACTCAGAATCAGAGCTCACTAGAACACCCCAAATCTAATCACCCACCTAGGAAGCAAGATTGATGGTAAGAGCCAAAGCACAGAATCAAAACAGTAAGAGCAACCAAGACAGCCGAAGGGGATGGACATGGCAAGAAGAAAGGAAGCGAAAGAATCCTTAAGTCCTAGCACAGGTACTGAGATAAAAGCTGCCACGGTCCAGTGATGAGAGTCAGAATAAGGATGGGGCTGCAAACAAGATAATTTCGAAGCAATAATACAGGAGATGTGTTAGCTGTTAAGGCACCCAAAAGAAGGAGTTTGGGACATAGTGACTACAAAAATGGTGATGCCCTTAAGAGAAATGGGATGAAAACTGGGAGGTAGTTTTGAAAGGTGACAGGAAGTGAAGAAGTTGGCTTTGGACATGTTATTTTGAAGGGATGCTAAGTCCAAATCGGTATGTCTTCAAGGCCATTGAAATGTGAGATGAGAGATCAGGGTTGGAGGTGGGCACTGCTTGTGTAGATACACCAGAAGAAGGTGCTGAAATGCATAAAATTCCAAAGAAGCAGAGGCTAAGGAAAGAGAAAAATCAAGAGCCAAAACAAGAAGCTCTCTCTGAGACAAAAGGAGGAAAGAAGAACTAGAACAAACTGAAGAAGTGGGAAAAAAATGGTAATAGACCAATGCCGCAGAACCTAGAGCAGAATATATAAATGACAATGGTCTCTAGGTCAGAGTCGATGCTACGGTATTAGAGCATCAGGCATTCACCAGCATGTCTTTTCGGCCTCCCTACATCGGCCTCCTCCGTGGAGTCCCCAGCACTTCTTCCTGTAAGTCATTCCCTCCCTAACTTGATCAGGGCACCCATTGCCTCAGAGGATGGTAGGATGTAAAAAGAAAAGGTCAACACTCATATTTTGAATTCCAAAGTAGGCTCTTGAAACTTGTAGGTTTTGAATTATAAAGGCCCAGCTCTAGAAGAACTGAGGCTTAAGATTTTTTCCAAAAAAAGGCAGAGTAACAGCCACCATCCTCTGGGGAGAAGAGTTTCAAGAGTGAAGGGAGAAAGCTGAGACTCTGGGGGGGTCCTCACAGGAGGTCTCTCCCCTGCCTCCTCTAGCAGCTGGTCTTGGGGAAAGGTGGAAGGAACAGACCTGCCACGTAAACTTTGAGGGGTTTCCATAGAGGAGACTTGTGCTTGCTTCACAGCAAAGCTCTGGAAGTGAAACACAAAGGATCCCAAAGAAGTGTCTTGCCCAAAACAGGGTGAAGGCAGTGGCACAGAAAAGCCCAGAGACAGCTCTGGGTCATTCGTCAGCGCTGGAGAAGTGAGGGGCAATGGCCATACCTTCTCCTGGCTTCAGAGTATAAAGTATACAAAGCAAACAGCCAGAGGCCCAAAGGGTCTTACAGTCCTTAAAAGAGATCCCATCTGCCGACATTAGTGTGGACAGTGCAAACAGGGAACCAGACGTAGGCCTAGTGAATGTCCGCAGGAGCAATTACCAGCGACCTTTGAGAAATCCAGAGCAGAATTCTCTGCTTATTCAATGCCATGATACCATATATGACCTTCCCTCACCTGCTCCCTCTCTCTCCAAGCTCAGATGAGATGCCATCCTAGGGAAGTTGAAGGGATAGTGCTCTAAACTGAACTATGTTTAAAACTAAATGGAAGTGCCTGGCTGGCTCAGTTGGTTAAGCATCCAACTCTTGATTTTGGCTTCTGTCATGATCTCAGGGTCGTGAGCTCAAGCCCAGGGTCAGACTCCGTTCTCAGCACGGGAGTCTTTCCCTCTCCCTCTGCTCGTCCCCCCAATCTCACTTGCATGCTTTATTTTATTTTATAGACTCTCTCAGTCTCTCAAATAAATTAAAAAAAATGTTTTTTAATCCAAATGACTGAGAAATTACTGTATTTGCCCAAGTTAACCTCAAATTACAAGAGAAGGCTTTCTACCATCAGAAAGAATCAAGAACGAGAAGTGGAAATTAAATTTAGTTATGGGGAAATAAAGTGAGTTGTCATCTTTTACACATTAGTTTGTGAAATTGCACCCGCTGCACATAGAATCCTAACAACTATTTTGTTCCTTGAATAATTATAATATGCTACTTTTGATACAGAAAAAGGGTACAAAAAGGGTACAAAAGGGGTACAAAAATGCTAAAAATTAAAAACAAAGTTGTACCTAAGCAATAATGTAATAGTGCCACAAGAATTATATATGAAAATATGGGTGTCGGAAAAAAATAAAATTTTTCATTCTGTTGTATATAATTAAGTGACACATCCACTCAATTTTCACCACAGCTTTCCTAATGACAGCTTTAAAGGATGCCAGGTATAATCTGTGCAGTTTAAGTATGTCAAATACCATTTAATTTCTATTCTAAGAATGTAGTAATAGAATCTTCCAGAAACAAGTCAATTAAATGCTTTTGAAATTACTTGGACAAAAGATCAATTTTTACCCCCAAATTTTGTATCAGGGAAGAAAGTGCTTTTAAAAATACATTACATCATTCCAGCTGAGGATTTGAGCGTAGTGATGATTTATTTCAATACCAAAAAAAAAAAAAATGGTTTATAAAGAAAATCTAACTCCATTAAAAAGAAAAGAGCACTGTGTTGCTTTAGTTTCAAGCATTGATGGATTTGATAAATTTAAGAGGTACACAGTCCTGTCATTCTCAGGCACCCCAGCCAGATTGCAGAAATCAAGGGGGTTAGCATACAAAGACTAGGTAATGAATGCAGTCTTTGGCTCTGCACTTTTTTACTCAGCAGAATTGCTGAAATCTATCGGTGTTGCACCATAAAATGTTCCAGAAACCTCAACTCTCTTCTACCTTAGTGTTAATTTCCTTACCAAACAGGGCACTTACTGAGGTGTTCAGGAAGTCCCTGTTCCCTGATAATTGCTTAATAGTCTTAGTCCTAGGGGGCTAATCAATCCAAATGGGTCCCTTCTCTATGCCTGATGAATCCCTTCAGGTGCCCATTATAGAAAATCTGCAGTGGCTACGTGGACTGCTTCAACATCTAGGACTTCCCGGGAGGAGACAGAGTATTAATTCTAAAATGCAAAAGGCATTTCTACTTCAAAAATCCACAATATTCTATATTCTGCTAATAGAGAGTCATGATTTGTGAAGGCCTAGAAAGCGTATGCCCACTGAAGGGGCTCCTGGATTAACACCAGCATATTCCCAGCCTCTGCTTTTTCAGCGGCTAGGGTGAGGAGGGCCCTGTGCCTGCTGGAACTCACAGATCATCATCAGCAAACTCTCTTATTTTCCCAATCTCTTCTCTCAACATTTCCTTCACCTTTCTTGTAAATCCAGTTCTCTCTTGAGATCCTCTCATTTGGTGGCTGTTTGTCTTCCAAATTCCTGGAAATAATGGGCCTGCAGCTAAAATAGGATGTGGGATAGGTGTCCTCCTTGCTTCATCTCCAGGTCATCTCTTTTCCTCCTCCCTAAAAGTCTCTGCCTTTGAATCTCATATCACCTGACTATACTATCCAATACCTCTTTGCATTGCAGTCATCCACAAGATTTTAATTCCTGGCTCACTGTCACTCTCTTCAACACTACTACTGTCTTAATTCTTAGGCACTGCAAAATCCAAGTAGATGACCCTTCCAATATTCTAGCATCTAAATTCCTTCACTTCCTCTCCTTCTTGCCCATAACCTTATATCCGTGACTCATGCCTTTGCTGTATCTTAGCTCTCATTATTACCAAAAATGTCACCCTTCCATCATTGACATTTCCAGCATCAAAACTTCTATCTCCACCTAATTTCTTTTTTTTTTAAAGATTATTTATTTATTTATTTGAGAGACAGAGAAAGTGAGAGAGAGCATGAGAGGAGAGAAGGTTAGAGGCAGAAGCAGACTCCCTGTGGAGCTGGGAGCCTGATGTGGGACTCGATCCGGGAACTCAAGGATCATGACCTGAGCCGGACGCAGTTGTTCAACCAACTGAGCCACCCAGGCGCCCTCTCCACCTAATTTCTAGCTCACTCTCTTAGAACCCTGTCTCCAAAGATCTCTGACCATATCAAAACCAAGGATTTTTTTATTCTATCCCCTTTTCACTTTCCTTCACCTCATCTCAGGTGCTCATAGCCCCTTTATCCAACTTAACTTCCATATTCAATCATTACAATCAATTATCCTGTGTTCACATTCATGACATCAGATTCCAGTGTATAACATATATGCCTGCCTAAAATCTAACCGCTGTTAAATTCAACACTCCATCAACAGTATACTCAAACCCCACCTCTAATCTATCACCAAAACTGTCTTCAGAATATATCCTGAATAAAATTAAAAATAGAGCTACCCTATGACCCTGCAATTGCACTACTCGGTGTTTACCCCAAAGAAGCAGATGCAGTACAAAGAAGGGCCACATGTACCCCAATGTTCATAGCTGCAATGGCCACAATAGCCAAACTGTGGAAAGAACCAAAATGCCCTTCAACAGATGAGTGGATAAGGAAGATGTGGTCCATCTATACAATGGAATATTATGCCTCCATCAGAAAGGATGAATATCCAATTTTTGTATCAACATGGACAGGACTAGAAGAGATTATGCGGAGTGAAATAAGTCAAGCGGAGAGAGTCAATTATCTTATGGTCTCATTTACGTGTGGAGTATAAAGAAAATCATGGAGGGCATCGTGAGATGGGGGAAGGATGAATGGGGGGAAATCGGAGGGGGTGATGAACCCGGAGAGAATGTGGACTCTGAGCAACAAACTGAGGGTTTTGGAGGGGTGGGGGTGGGGGGTTGGGCGAGCCTGGTGGTGGGTATTGAGAAGGGCACATATTGCATGGAGCACTGGGTGTGGTGCATGAACAATCAATCTTGTAACACTGAAAAATTAAACTAAACATATTTGGGGAGAAAAAAAAAACCCCTGGAATTATTAAAAAAAAAAAAAAGAATATATCCTGAATACAAATGATGTGTATCCTTTGTACCATCACCACGCTGGTCCAAGACATCACCACCTCTTTCTAGCTTATTGTAATAGCCTCCTACCTAGTTTCTCTGCCCTTGCTCCCCAGACTCTATTCTCCGGACAGTACTCATAGTAAACCTGCTACCAAGTGGGTCAGATGACGTCACACGTCTGCTCACAAAATTCTAATCTCTTACCAGAGTAAAAGTCGAAGTCCTGCAATGACCTACCAGGGCCTATCAACCAAATATTTGTATTAAGTAATTATTTGTTACAGAAATGAATGAATGGATATTTATGAATAAAAAACTATTCTAAAAATATCCATAGTAACCAAAGATATCCTCTCTATGCTCTCTTCTCTACAAAGTTAAGAGCTTTGGGCTCAAAGTAGAATATACCTGACATACTCTGCAGACCATTGGTAGAAATTTTTTTCTTAATTTGATTTGAACTCTGTGACGTCATGGACAAAGTGTTAGTTATTTTTATAACCTTATCACTTAATACGATGCTTGGGACAGAGTACACACTCATATTTGTTGTGCATACCACAAAATACCATATGTGAGGAAGGAACGGATCCATGTAGAATTGGTGAACCTGCCCAGGTGGCTTGTGAAATGTATTAACTGACATTAAATAAACAAATCTCTACTGCTACTTATCCTAAAGGATACCGCAAAAAAACTATCACATGATAAAGAGCTTCTTCAGAAATCAACACCTGCAATTTGGAGTGCCTACTTCTGTGAATTTCCATTTGAGATCCATGTCTGAAACCCCAGTTTGGTTTTTTTTATTCTTGAACATTTAATCTATATGGCACGTCTTTCCCAGTTGGCAGCACACAAGCTGGCTGGACTTCAGTGCCAGTTGCCTTAGAGGGTACTATCTGGCTTCTTGGAATGATCCAAAGACTCTCCAAAGTGATTTTCAACCCTGTCATGAAGTCTGTATTTTAAGTCAAGCCGTCCTGAATGAATTCCTCTCCAACATGCTGGAGGGCCCCCCCAGGTGTTATTGCACACTACAGAAACAAAGACAGAAAGCAACTTCACTCTTTGGTATTTACAGATACTTTCTGGAAGGAAAAACAAGACACTATTAATGGTAGTAACCTTGGCAATGGCATAACATGTTGGCACAGAGGGCAAAAAAGCAGAATTTTCTTTTCATTTTTACACCTTTTGAGGTTTTTAAGCATTGACTCTATGAGTTTATGAGCTCAACATCGTCCCTCCTAGCCAGGCTTAGTGGTCACTTCTGCTTCCTGGCCCGTATGTCCTTGCGACCTGAGCTCTTCTCTTTTTCCTTCCAGAGTCCTTGCCCAAATCTCTCTTCAATTTGGGGAGAAAGCCATTATTTTATACACTTTGAAAATAGCTTAATTAAGGGCAAAGCAGCATAAATCTTTGTAGAAGTTCTACAAGTGTACTTTGTTACCGTGTTGGCATGTCTAATAGTCTTGTTCAAGCCGTTTCCTAATAATAACGCCCGCTGGCATTTACTGAGCCTTATCCAAGTACTTTGCATGTGTTAACTCATTGAAGACTAACAAAAACTCTTTAAGGCAGTACTAATTCTATCCCCATTGTTTATACATGGCAATTAAGACACTGAGAACTTGAATAACTTGCCAAAGACTTTAAGTAACTTGCTAGAAAAAGCAGAATCAGAATTCAAACCCTGGCATTCAGATTCCAGAACCACACTCTTAACCAGTAAGCTATGCTCCCTCTTCTCATGCAAAGATTTAAAATATGTTTCTATGAATTAAAAATAAAGAAACGAATAGATGGCTTTTACCTAGTTCATTGTAAGTTTTTCAAGTAAAATTTAAAAAAATAAAAAATTAATAAATAATAATATAAACAATAGTATTAATAATAATAAAATAACAAATAAATTAATTAAAAATTAAAGCTAGTTTCTATCCCACATGTTAGTTTGTTACGAATTGTTTTCCCTTTTTTTGGCTTTATATTATACTTAGGGAGTTATTTTTAGTTTTGGGAAGTGTGTATACAAATTGCGGTCTCATAGGACCAGGGACTGCTGGCTAAGGCAATAGTTTCCAGTTTTTCGGATTTCAAAAACTAGCTATCATACTATGAAGATGTTATAGCGGTCCCTCCATAAGTGGATATTTTCACTGATCTTTTGAGATTACAGTAAAACTGTTGTAACCCAATATCATTTGAGGCTTTCTCTTTCCCTTGGGGATTTATGGAAACTTGGCTTGATGTCCTAATTTCAAGGTTTATGTGAGTACAGGCCCTCTCTGTCCTTCCTGTGTCTCCACCCAGATTCCTGCCCTGGGGCACAAAGTTCAAGCTTACCAATACTTTCCATGAAAACAAAATAAAGCAACACAAACAAGCAGTAATCTTCTAAAGATTTGGTGTCAGCAAGTGGCATCTGTTGCCTATCACGAGAAGCAGAAGTCCCCACACTTCTGCCCAATGCCTCTTATTATCAGAGTCACCAAGGAAAACACATATAGTCAAGCACTGGATGGAACAATGTTTTACTCACATAGGGAAGAGACAGGCAAGAGTGGCTCCAGGAGTGAGTAGGGTCCCCCATGACCACGGAGTCCCTCTCAGCAGCCTTAAACAGCAATTGGCCTGCATGCACCCCTGGTGTGCTACAACAGAAGGACCTCTTCTCTTTCCCACGGGGGTCAGACACGGTAGTGGGGCTGGTCAGGTGCCGAATGACACACGTGCTTAAGCAGAACAAAGGAGTACCCGTTGAGTCTGAAACAAGGAAAGAGATTCCTACACCAGGTGATAAATCCCACAAGAGCTTTGAGTGCTTCTTATCACTTGATAAGGAAGTGTGATAAGGGCCATTCTAACACAGCTGAGAGGGGACTGAAAGACTGTGTGCGTAGGCTGCTTTTCCAATCTTTTAGAAATACCATGGGGAGGGGCACCTGGGTGGCTCTGTCAGTTAAGCATTCAGTCTTGATTTTGGCTTGATTTGGCTTAGGTCAGGATCTCAGGGTTGTGAGATGGAGCCCCACTTCGGGCTCAGGTGCTGGGTGGGGAGCCGGCTTAAGATTCTCTCTCTCCCTCTCCCTCTGCCCCCACTCCTCCAAGAAAGAAATACCATTAGGAAGTGATCTTAGGACATAAAGTACAATCCAATGCTAAGAGGCTGAGTGAGTAGAAAGTAGAAAGGCAAGGGTAGGAAGAAAGGGTAAGAGAATTCAGTGATAAAATGAGATATCAAGATTAGAAATACTTGAGCTTTTTCCTACCATGACTCAAACTATCTTAAGGATAAATATAACATATATGATTAATCATTTAAGTGGCTCAAATACTTCTTTTTTAATGCTGGAAATGCTAAGAAAAAAAAAAAACATTACCTAAGTGAAAGAAAATATGTCATCATTAGCTACTTCTGAAAACATTGAGTTAGTAGCAAAATGTATAGAAAAAACATCTAAGGAGATTTCTAAATAAAAATGCAAAGATATTAACAGATAACACTATTACTTTAAAAATAATTATTGAGTGGGGCACCTGGGTGGCTCAGTGGGTTAAAGCCTCTGCCTTCGGCTCAGGTCATGATCTCAGGGTCCTGGGATCGAGCCCCACATCAGGCTTACTGCTCAGCAGGGAGCCTGCTTCCCCCTCTCTCTGCCTGCCTCTCTGCCTACTTGTGATCTCTCTCTCTCTCTCTGTCAAATAAATAAAAATAAAATCTTTAAAAAAAATAATAATAATTATTGAGTTTACTATATTAAGAAAAAATTCAACTAGCATTTATAATAAAATAAAATGCCAATGGTTTTAGTTTAGGCTTTAATTTCTTTTTCATTCAGCTTTATTGAAATGTAATTGTATAATTGACATACAATATGTGTTTAATGTGTAGAATGTGATGATTTGATACATGCATATATTTGAAAGTGATTACCACAATAAGGCTGGTTAATGCATCCATCCTCTTACATTATTACCTTTCATGTATGCGATACGAGGATTTAAGATCTACTCTCTCGGCAACTTTCAAGTATTCAACACCGCATTATTAATTTAGTCACTGCACTGTACATTAGATCCTAGAACTTATTTAACTTATAACTAGTTAAGTTTGTACCCTTTGACCACTTTTACCCGTTTCTCCTGTCTTCCAGCCCCTGGAAACCACCAATCTAATCCGTTTCCATAAGTCTGGCTTTTTCAGATTCCATGTGCAAGTGAGATTGTATGGTATTTGCTTCTTTCTGTCTGACTTATGTCACTTAGCATAATGCCCTTAAGCTTCATCCACATTGTCACATATGGCAGGATTTCCTTCTCTGTTTTATGGCTGAATAATACTCACCACGTTTGCTTTATCCATTCATCTGTCGATGGACAGTTAGGTTGTTCCCATGTATTAAATACTGTGAGTAATCTCAAATGAACATGCAGATATTTCTGCAAGATCCTGATTTCATTTCCTCTGGATATATACTCAGAAGGGGGATTGCTGTATCATCCAGTAGCTCTATTTTTAATATTTTGGGGAACCTCCATATTTTTTCCATAGTGGCTGTACCAATTTACGTTCCTGCCGACAGTGCACAAGCATTCTCCACATCCTTGCCAACACTTGTTACCTCTTATCTTTCTAATGACAACCATTCTGACAGGTGTGATGTGATATCTCATTGTGCTTTCGATTTGGATTTCCTTGATTATGAGTGATGTTGAACATCTTTTTATGTACCTGTTGGCCACTTGTATGTCTTCTTTACAATAATGTCTCTACAGGTTCTCTGCTTGTTTTTTAATCAGATTACTTATTGTTTTTGCTGTTACGTTGAAGGAGTTTAACCCCTTATCATATTTGTGATTTCCAAATATTTTCTCCCATTCTGTAGGTTTCTTTTCAAATTTTGTTGATTGTTTTTTCTGCTGCACAGAAACTTTGTAGTTTGATGTACTCTCACTTGTTGACATCTGCTTTTGTTGCCTCTTCTTTTAGTCTCATATCCAAAAAAATCATTGCTAAGACCAGTGTCAAGAAGCTTTTTCTTGGGGCGCCTGAGTGGCTCAGTGGGTTAAGCCTCTGCCTTCACCTCAGGTCATGATCTCAGGGTCCTGGGATTGAGCCCCACATGGGGCTCTCTGCTCAGCAGGGAGCCTGCTTCCCCCTCTCTCTCTGCCTGCCTCTCTGCCTATTTGTGATCTCTCTCTCTCTGTCAAATAAATAAATAAAATCTTTTTTTAAAAAAAAAAAGAAGCTTTTTCTTAATGTATTCTTCTAGGAATTTTATGATTTCAGGTCTTACATTTAAATTTTTAATGTATTTCAAGTTAATTTTTGTGTAATGTGTAAGATAGACCAGTTTCATTTTTCTGCATGTTAATATCCAGTTTTACTAATACTATTTATTGGAAAGACTATCTTTTCCCCATTAAGTATTCTTGGCTCCCTTTCAAATACTAGTTGACCTTATACATATGGGTTTATTTCTGGGCTCTTGATTCTTTTCCATTAAGCTATAAAGTATCTATTTTTATGCTAGTACCATACTATTTTGATTATTATAGTTTTGTAATATAATTTGAAGTCAGGAAGTGTGATGCCTCCAGCTTTGTTATTTCTCAAGATTGCTTTGGCTATTCAGGGTCTTTTGTGGTTCCATTCAAATTCTGGAATTCTTTTTTTCCATTTCTGTAAAAAAAATAACATTGGGATCTTGATAAAGATTACCCTGAAATTCTAGATGGTTTTGGGTAGTATGAACTTTATAACACTATTAGTTATTCCAATCCATGAAAATAGAATATTATTTTCATTTATTTGTGTCTTCCTCAATTTCTTTTATCAATGTCTTAGAGTTTTCAGTGTATAGATCTTTTACCTCCTCGGTTAAATTTATTATTAAGTATTTTATTGTTTTTGATGCTATTGTAAATGGGATTGCTTTCTTAATTTCACTTACTTTTTTTTCTCCCCAAAGATTTATTTATTTACTTATTTGAGAGGAGCACCTGAGTGGCCCAGTCAGTTAAGTGCCTGCCTTTGGCTCAGGTCATGATCCCAGGGTCCCAGGATGGAGTCCCACATTGGGCTTTCTGCTTAGCAGGAAGCCTGCTTCTTCCTGTGCCTGCTGCTCCTCCCGCTTGTGCTGTCTCTCTCCCTCTCTCTCTCTCCCTCTCTGACAAATAAATAAAATTAAAAATAAAAAAAGATTGTCAGGAAAGGCATGACCGAGACAAGACAGAATGTTGGAGCAAAAGTATGAAGGAAGTGAGGAAATAATCCACATGGATATTTGAAGTAAGAGCTATTCATCAGAAGAAACATAAATCAAAGCCCATGAGAAAAGAATGTATATGGCAGTATCTGGGGATCCTAAGGAGGCAGAATGAACAAGGTAGAGAGGGGTGAGTAATGAAGGAGGAGGTCATGAAGTCAGAGGGAAGGGTTGGAGACAGTGTGTGTGTGTGTGTACATAAAGGCAGATAGTGTAGAACAGTTGCAGCCACTATAAAATTTTTTTCTGAACGTGATGGGAAGCCACTAGAGCAAAGAACGACATGATTGGACTTAGTTTTTAACAGGATCACTTTAGTTGCTGTGTTGAGAACAGAAGTGGGCCCCATGGCACGGAAGTAGGGAGACCATCAGCAGCTTACTGCAATAACGAAGGTGAGAAATGATGTACTTGGACCAGCATGGTTGTGATGAAAATAAAGAGAAGTGATTGGATTCTGGATATGTTGTAAAGCTATAATAATGGGATGTGGGAGATAAAAGAAAGAGAAGAGTCAAGGAGGAACCAAGTTTTCTGGCCTGAGCAACTGGAAGGATTAAATGGCCCTCAACAGAGGTTGAGAAGACTTTGAGAAGGCAGACAGAGAGGAGATGACCAGGAAGTTGGGTTTTAGAGTATTAAATTTGAGGTTCCAGTTAGAATTTAGAGTGGAATCATCAAATAGGCAATTGCACAAAGAGGTTCTGTAGCTTGAGGAAAGATCTAGGCTGGGGATATCAATCTTGGAAGACCAACCTTATATAGATGGTATATAAACTGGATGAGATTATAAAGGGTCCGTAGAGAAAAGAAGGGTTCCAGGGCTGAGTCCTCTCTGCAGTCTTCTGTAGATTGTACCCTCTACAATCAAGGGTTAGGAAGACAAAGAGGAACCAACAGAAATGACAAAAAAAAGGAGTAGTTAATGAGGTAGGAGTCAAACTGGAATGTGTTGTTCTGTCGCCCCTGAGCTCAGGCTAATTTTAATATTAGACCTCCATATGATTAATACGTGGTAATATGAATCAACAACTAATTCTGGACTCCATCCGATTGCTTTTCAATCTGCTTTAAAGGGTTCATAAAATCCTCCTTCCAAGTTGAAGTGAGACAGAGCCCACTGGCAGGAGGTAGTTCTTGCTCATAGATCAGTGATGGTGAAGGACTAATGATACAGAATATTTGACTTTGCACGTGTCTCAGAACATCCAGGAATGGTACGACTGCTGTAGTTGCACCAGGCTAAAACAGAGTAGAAGGGAATTGTAATCACAGGGAGAAGAAATATTGGGGCAATTTTGAAATTGTGGTTATTGGATTATTAGAAGGCTTAGAAATAATACACGTAGAGTTCAGTTATGATTAATCATGAATTACTCATGATTAGTCACAGATAAGAACAAAGGAATTCAGCAAAGAGCAAAAACATCTGAAACAATGAAAGATACCTAGATCGTGAAGATATCTGGATGCACCACCTCTTTTCTATTTTCATCTCAACGGTTACAGTCATGTTATTACGCTTTGTTTCGTTTTGAATTAGGAAGCTTGAGAGATGTTTTTGTTCCTGATTTGTTTTCAATGTATGTTATTAAACATATTTTCAGCATACAGAGATGCTATTGATAAATAAGAAAAACACACTACCAGAGACAGAAAAGCTCGGTGCCTTTTGCTATTCGAGTATTTATAGAACAAGTAAACCATGCTGTTTTCTCCTTAACTATTATTATTCTCATAAAGAGTTTTTCTCCTTGCCTTTTCTATCATGACAGGGGACTATTTAGCTCTTTAAAGGGAATTAAAGTAATTTTTTGATGTTTCAGGACAAAATGACAAAAATGATTCCCACCAGTTTGGAAGAGGAAGAACTTGGGGCCAAAAACAGCCTACTTGGTTACCTTTGAAGACCAAGTAAAAATGTCTCAGGTCTCCATTTCCATCGTCTAACAAACAAGTCTCAAGGGTTTCATTGACTTCTAAAGTTACTTTCCACAATATAGTCTCATCTTTTCCTGATTCATTAAGGAAGCATATTTTAACTTAAAAGACTCTACAAACTAACGTCAACAACAAATAGATTTTTACTTCCAGTGTGGTTTTTGGTAAACATAGTCTGACTGCAATAGGCAGTTGGGGAATTGGCTATGGTTAAGAGATTTATTAAGCTTTATTCATCTGAAGCAGATACTAAGTAAAGGCCAGTGATTCTGAATTCCCGGTTCTAAAAAAAATCAGGCCACAACATACTGTAATCATACTAATGGTAATCCTCAATGTTTAGCACCACTTGTGTGCCAAAGACTGTATATGAACTCTGCATGTGTTATTCCTAAACCTTATAATAATTCAGCAAGATAGCTATTATTTTCTATTTTCCAAAGATGGAGAAACTGAGGCAGGGAGCTTAAGCAATGTGCCCAGGACCACACACTTAATAAGTGGCAGAGCTGGGAAAAGAAGCTGCTCTAGTTCATATCAAAACAGGTTTAAAAAAGAAAACAGGTTCCGTTAAAGCTGGTTTTTCTGTATTACATTACTTCTATGATTCATTACTTTTATAAGAGAACCTAATTTTTTACTTCTGGTGATCCAATTACTTACTTAACTCAATAATAGTGTATAGGAGGGTCAGGAATCCAGACTTGAAACTCAAGTGTACAAAGTGAGTATAAATTCTTTATTTTGGTTATAGTTATCCTAGTTTTCCCTTGACCCCCTCATCCACCAGTAAATAGGGGGAAAAAAAAAGTCTAACATATTTTAAAAACCCATTTGGGAAGTATTCAGTATCTTTTTTTTTTTTTAAAGATTTTATTTTTAAGAAATCTCTACACCTAAAGAGAAGCGCGAACTTAGAGCCAGAGATTGAGAGTCCCATGCTCTATTGACTAAACCAGCCAGGGGCCCCTTCAGTATCTCTTAGGTCAACATATATAGTATTTCAGAGAGTCTTTCCCCGGCTTCTCTCCTAAAATGGTCTCCATGTGATGAGCATAGGGTGTGGCCTCAGTAAGGAGGTGCCAAGGAAGGGCGGGAGGCTTCAGATGCCAGGTCGTCTGCTTCCTCTGGTCCCTGGGTGATAAGCTTTGTTCAGCTGCTGCTCGACTTGAGCTGCTAGAAGTCTGCTGAGGGTATAATTCATGACCTGAAGCCTATTGGCTTAGTCATAGGTCAGTCCTCCTTAAGCCTCATCTCAGGCGAGAGATTGATACAAATGTGTCCTTCTTCGATGACCCAAAACTACTTGTATTTCTTTTTCCCAGATGTAACCCTTACTTCCTATCAGGAAGACTTCCACCTCGGTGGGGCAGAGTCGTGATCCCCTTTCTGTGGTTATCACCATTGATCTGACTTCCAATCTACTGTCTCAGTCTGGAGTGACTGGGGGACCCAGCGGACCCCTCCGATGAGGGACTCAGATCCCTAAAACTCCCTGGGACGCTGGTGGCACCTGGTGAGACATGCTCTCTTCTCTGGAGGATTCCTATTTAGCATCAAGCCGCATCCCTTCTGGGTGCGTGCCCCTCTGCCTCCTGCTGCAGCAGTCCCCAACTAGCTCTGTCCACTCCACGGACGCTCTGTGGCACAGGTAAGGCCCACCTACTCATAGGCACCTGTTGTAGCTCTTGGGAATAGTGAACTGGCAGGGAAAGTTCTTGCTCCTAGGCCACCTGGCTCACTGTAGTTATACCACCTCCTCCCCCAATTCTCCTTCTTTCAATAGTCCCAGGGCAGGTCAGCAAGCCGCGAATCAGGAGACAACCACCAGGCTTTGAGATGTCAGTCTGTCTACTAGCTATGCCACAATCTTTAGGGGGGATTCCCTTGAGCTTCCTTCCCTCAACTTTGAGGAAAGAACTATCTGAGCACCTCCCTTCCTTCCTCTGCAGGGAGAGGAAGAGGTTACTATCCCACCTCCTCTGATCTGTCTCACTGGTAAAGTTTTTCCTTTTCACATGAAAACAAACCGGAAGTCTTCTGCCAAGAACCAGGCTTTTTTAAACGCAGCTTTAGACAACTGAGTAACTTAATTCTCAAAAATATGTTATCTCTTTTGTAAACCCATGCACTATTTGTAATCTTCTGGAACTAGAAAAGATTTCTGTTCCAACTTCACACTGACTTGTTACTCATTCAAAATGATGCCAAATATTTAGGATTCAAGAAATTTCATTTATTTTACTCTAATTCTTAATCTAACTGTGTTTTGTTTGTTTGTTTTTTGTTGTTGTTGTTTAGCAGATTCCCTACTTTGTTTCTCTCCATGTGGTGAGGTTCCCATTATAGTTACAGAGAATTTGAACACTCATCAAACTCCTGATAATAACGGGTAATTTTGATCAGCTGCTCTTTGTACATAATATATTTCTTCTTCATTAAGCAAGCACAGAATCATGAAGTTCAGGCCTAAAAGGGATTTTAGACATTAACTCATATGGATCTCTTATTTTACAAATGAGAAAACTGGAACTGAGAGTGGTTAAGTAATCTGGCCAGTGTCATATTGCTAGCTAATTAGCAAAGTTTGGTCAGGACTCACTAATCCTTTGGAGCGTTTAAAAATATTGAAGTTGGGGGGTGCCTGGGTGGCTCCGTGGGTTAAAGCCTCTGCCTTTGGCGCAGGTCATGATCTCAGGATCCTGGGATCGAGCCCCGCATCGGGCTCTCCGCTCAGCGGGGAGCCTGCTTCCCCCTCTCTCTCTGCCTGCCTCTCTGCCTACTTGTGATCTCTCTCCTCTCTGTCAAATAAATAAATAAAATCTTAAAAAAAATATTGAAGTTGGAATTATCTGTGTAATTTTTCATGTATAGCCTGACTTCCCTCACCCTCATCATACTAAATTAAGCTCCTTCAGAGGAGCAACTGTCTGCTTTATTCTCTTGCATTCCTAATGCTTAGCACAGGCTAATGCACATAATAAGTACTTGACAAACATCTGTTAAATAAAGGAATGGATGGATGGATGAATTCAAAAGATATGTATACAGATTCTACTATGCTTGGTTTAGAAACTACAAATATGAGTAAGTCAAGATCCAGAAAAGAAGCAGACAGAAACCAAGGACTTTGGGAGCCCCCAAAGAATGATTCACTGTAGGAAATCATGTTTCTTCTTCTCCCGGATTGGGAAGGCAGCCCTGGGGAAGATGGGCTGAGAGCCTCAGCCCTAAAGCCCTTCATTAGCTCCTATAAGATCCAGAACATAGATCTGTACTCAAGAATTTACACACTGTTACTCTCTAGACAATTGCATATTGCATTTTTGTTCTGTTTCATTCTAGAAGAGTGGCTCATCGTATGTTAAAAATACACCAGTGTGTCCATAATTTCAGCGGAACAGGTGACTCACAGTTCAAATCACACGAAGGGAAATGATTATTAGTCAGCTATGAACTTATTGGTTCCAGAATAATTCAGGGCAGTAAACTGCCTAGTTCAATGAAGACACTGGCAGAATCTTTTCCATACGTGGTTCACAATCACGTGTAGAAATGATTTCCCAGGCTCCTTAGGATCCCTCCCTTGATGTTGCCATGTAGTGTTGTAATAGTAGAGAGGTTATGTAATTGTTGGGTTGAATTCTTTTTTTTCCATCAAGGAAAGTATCATGGGAGACAGAGGAGACTCTTTCTCCCAGTCCTCAGGTTGAAATTTTCAATCATGGGAAATCAGAGGCCATAAAAAAGGAAATGCACTTAGTTTATATAAACCACTCAACAAATTACTCACAGCATCTGTTCTCCTAACCACTACTGAAAAAGTGGTAAGTGCCACTAAAGAAGGATAACACTCTCCTCAGTGGCATTAGTTGTACCCAACCAGTAGATCTACCTTCTGTCTTCTGAAAGCGAACCCAGGCTAGAAACTATACCATATGGCTGAGGTGTAAATATAGTTGAAATATAAAACAAACTTATATAATTATATCACTAGTCACCGACACTATCATGGCTCAACTATTTCAAGATGAAATGCCTCATATAGACACTCAGTAGACACTCAGCAGTGGACAGTGGCCATCAGCAGACCATTCATTCATTATCCATGGGTCAGTTGAATAATATAGGCCTTCCACAGAGAATAAAATAATTCAGAATTCTGGTTAAATAAAGAGATCAGATTAAAAAAAATAGTAAGTCAAATCCTAGCAAATGTGGGAGAAATGTAGCAGAAATATTCCACAAAAAAATAGTTGCTATTAACAGAAGGGAAAAAAATTCTAGAGAACTTGGAAAGTAAAGAACAGTCTGGGGCAGTCTCAGGAAAACTAAAAGAGGGAATATTTATGGTAGGCAGTCTGCAGCCCAGCTGACAGAGGCAGACAAAGTGACCAAGATTTTGAAATTTAATGTATAGAGATGCTACATCAACATTATTTAAGAGTTTCTAGACAACCAAGGAAGAAACAGTGTAATGAAGCAAACAGAACAAGCTCATTGGCTTCATTTCATGGAGTGCAAAAGTATATCTATGAATTGGGGTTAATAGGGTAGAGTTGCTCACAGAGCTCATTGAAGTCATTTGTACATATAACCACATTCACCTATAATTTATACATATTCATTGTGATGGAAAAGTGGAGATGGCCATTCCTGGAAAAGAAGGAACAACTGGCAGCATCAGTGGACATCTAAAACCACCCAGGGTTGTTCGCTGGTTTGATTCTAGCATCTTCGGGTCCTTGCCTTGCTGATGACTGCTATGAAAGTGTGATAGTTCACTATCAATTCATATTCACTTGTCAGAGAGCCTAGCAATTTGATAGAGATCTATGAACTTTATTAAAATTTGCACAAACACAGAAAGTGAAGTTACTGTGTCAATGACTAATTCATTAGGTATTCCTAAACTTTAGAACAATGCGTACTGAACTGTTGCTATGGAAAATATTTCTTACTTACGAAGATTCAACATATTTCTTGGTTGAGAGGTCTAATGGCATATGAAGCAAATTAAATTATCAGTGAAGTACATTCCTTCTTCAATAATTAGAACAGTTTGAAGCTCTAGAGATTCACATCGTTTCAAGCATTCAAGACTTTGAGCTGGTTCAAGGAAAAATCAGTCGACAAACCCATATTTGCCAAGAACCAGGATAACAATTAAACCTTAAAAGTGCTCACAATTCAAAGTTGTTCACAAGGATTTATAACACCTGGTTTTTACATTCAGTTCATTATCACTATCTTTAATTTACTTGGAGATCTAGAACCAGCTTCCTGAAGATAGTAAGAAAATGAAAATGAAGTGGGAAGAGTAAGGCTAACTGAGGGTCGGATATGGGAAAAGATGGGCATTCGTGCTTTTTTTTTTAATTTTATTTGAGAGAAAGAGCTGCCCACATACATTGTGGGAGAGGGGCAGTGGGAGAGGGACAGACAGGCTCTCCGCTGAGCAGGGAACCTGAGGTGGGGAACTTGAGGTGGGCTGGATCCCAGGACCTTGAGGTCATGACCTGAGCTGAAATCTCACGCTTAACTGACTATGCCATCCAGGTGCTCCTGGGTATTCCTGTTCTAAAGTCTATTAGTGGCTTTTCATTTCAGAGATAAGGTTGTTTCACCAGCTCTTCCACAAGCTGGACTGACAAACTACTGTCATAGTTACAACATTTAAGTGCACAGATATTATCATTCTCACCCTAGTACTTGATGTGACTTGCCTTATAAAAACATCATTAAAAAAAGTTTGAACAAAATGCTATGTGATTTTATGGGAGGCGGTTATTTCATGCTGCAGGAACTGGGGAAGCTTCATGAAAGAGATTGTATTTCATCGAGACACCTCGAAGCAAGAAGGATTTAGACATGCAGAATTGGAGATATTCCAAGCACAAAGAAGAGCCCGAGAAAAGGCAAGGAGACATCAGGCATTAAATGTATCCAAGGAACAGGAAGCAAATCAGTTTAATTTGCACTTACATTGTGGGAGAGAAAACAGTGGATAATTAGGACAGGGTCCTAAATAATAGAATGAGGAATTCAGTAAGCAACAGACTAAAATTTGGAGGCAGAGAATTAGGTTGTTTCAATTCTGCATTTACCAGCTCAATTAACCGTCACAATAACTCAATGAGGTGAAGGTTAATATTCCCATATTTATAAAAGAGAAAACTAAGGCTCAGACTGGTTAATAACTTGTGAGTTTTAGACATCTGGGTAAGGATACAAGACTAGGAATCATGTCTCTTTCCTCTCTGCTATATTGTCCTTTGCTGCACTGTCATCTTTGGAGTAGTAGTCTTTTCCTCTGTGGAGACCATGAGCATTTGCCACACTGGTCATGTCTTTGTTTCTTAAAAACCTAGCACAGTGCTTGACATATAGTATGTGATCAATAAACGTTAGCTGAATGAAGGAATGAACATCTAGTAACCCATTTTAATGGCAAAAATGGAGCATAGGAGAAAGCCCAAAGCTGGAGATATCTGGATGTAGAAAGTCATCTGCTGAGGGATTATTGGTGTAGCTATAAGATAGATGAGTTGAAAGGTATTTATAATAAATTCAAAAAGCCTTTAATGAATACACTGACTTTAGGGTGAGCATAAGAAGACTTTCTCTTTCCACTCTTACTGAAAGGGAGCTACCAAGTCCAAAGATATGAGGATGACTGTCCATATGAAGCCGACAATGCCATGTTAAGAAACATCCTCTTTTGAAAGGGGATAGTCAGGATAACAGGAATATACAAAAACTTCCTCTTCTCCTTTCACAGAGGCAGTTTCAATGTTGGAGTTTCCAAAACTTCATTAGCATGAAAATTTCACAAATAATACCTGTCAATTTCTTGAAACTTACAAATGAGAATATTGCGGAAGACAGGAGAAACACAACTCAAAATTTCCTTAAAAAGAATATGCCATGGTCTTCTGCTGTATATTCTGGAGATAAGAGAAGCAATGGCCTCTGGGAATCCATTTGGAGCTTAACATTTGAAAAGAGATTAACTAATGTGACACTTTGTTTTGCTTTAAACACAGAAGTGCAGCAATGACCAACAGGTTTTTAGAAAGGCATGAACAAGGTCATAACAACCTCTTTCTGTCCTGTTGATTGTGATTCTGCAAAACCAACGACCAGAGACAGCTAAATAAAAAGACACCTAGCACCTAGCACCAATTATCAGGGATTAGAAGACACTCTCTTATTTGTTTGATTGATTTAAATTGCATCCTGTTTTCTAGCTACAGGCATGGAAGATAATAGCGAAGGCAATTGAAACGCTCAAGCACCAAATTACAGTCATGAAAGAGAACTCTATAACTCAGTTTTATTAGTCCCCTGACCCCTCCCACCATTTAGGCTAGTCAGTGTCAATGGGTTTTGAAAATGATAATCCTAAAAAATCATAGAGCAAATAAATTTACAAATTCAAAGTGCATCAAACAACGGGCCTACAAATGTTCACAAAACAGAAGTAACATTTAAATTTATTATGAATTACTCAAATCATCATTTTAGAATATTAATTATATATATGGCACAGTGGTAAACCACACAGGGGTACTATGAAGATACATTTTGGAGTCTAGTACAGATGATAGAAACAAATGAACAATTATCTTATGGTCTCACTTACATGTGGAGTATAAAGAAAATCATGGAGGGCATCGTGAGAAGGAAGGGAAGGGCGAATGGGGGGAAATTGGAGGGGATGATGAACCAGGAGAGACTGTGGACTCTGAGCAACAAACTGAGGGTTTTGGAGGAGGGGGTGGGGGGGTGGGCGAGCCTGGTGGTGGGTATCGAGAAGGGCACGTATTGCATGGAGCACTGGGTGTGGTGCATGAACAATCAATCTTGTAACACTGAAAAGTTAAAATAAACATATTTGGGGAGAAAAAAAGAAACAAATGAACAAAAATAAGGTACAAAGTACATTAAAGATACAAGAACACTTTAGAAAGCACAAAAGAAACTAGTTAAATCCATTAGGGCTGAATACAGATGGCTTTTGTGAAGAAGGTGCATTAAGCGAATCCTTGTAGATATGGAAATTTTTCACTAAGTGAAAAACAGAGAAAGCTAACTATAAGCTAAAGGAATCAAGTAAGTAAGGGCTCAGAAATAAAAAAAATATAGGACGCATCGGTTATATATGATCAGTAGAGTGTAAGATATAACTCCTATGGTAAACTGGAATGAAATTAGCGAGGGCATGGTACTCTATGTTAAAAAAACCCCAGCAATTTACTTTCTATACCAGCGCTTTCCCATAGAATTTTCTGTAATGATAGCCATCTTCTATATAATAGAAGGCTATCAACTATATCAGTTGAAGACTAGTTCAACTGAGAAACTGTAGTTTTAATTTTATTGTATTAAGACTATTAGTAAATAATTAATATATCAAATTTAAATAGCCACACGTGGCCAGTATACCATGAGGGACAGTGCAGACAACAGTAGCCACTAAAAGTTTTGTGCAAGAGAGTAGCATGATTGGAGAAGTGCTATAGTGTTAGTTTTCCTTCGCATAATGTAAAATGTTGATTTATTTGGGGAAAGGACCTCTTTAAATTCATACTGCCCAGGTAATGTTTAGTTTTATGATTTTATCTAATTAGAAAAACAATGTGAGTGTTCATTAATCCTATTGCAGAACAATTAATAGAGGAAACATGGGTAAATGGTATAGATTAAAAAAAAACACCAGCAGATGGTAAATTCTGGTAAGTTTTAAAAATTTCTAGCCAACATGAATGCCTTGTGACTGTGGAGAAACAACACATTTCATTCCTTGGATGGAAAGATTATATCTTACTCATCCTAAGCTGATTAATGTTTGTATTACTAATAGTTTGCTCATGACATATAGTAGAAACACAAAAATAAGCAATGTAGACACTCATAGGGCATACTGGTTCTGATACCTATGTGCGAGTAAGAAATTTTAGGCCTCTAGGCTCACAGAATTGCTATTTGTCAATAATAATAAAAAAGAACAATAAAAACTCAAATATGTTATTTGTATTCTGTGAAAACAAAAAAATAATTCATGTCATATGTTTCTCTTTCTCTGGGGACTCTATGAAACTTAAAAAAGTTTTTATTTCAAAGCACATGTCAGAATACTTATTTAAATCAAATTGAAAATGCTTCTTTATATATTTTAGCTATAGCTTTTTAAATTTAGAAATTAAATTTAGAAAATTTAAGAATTAAATTTAGAAATGAAACTTAGAAAATTTAGAAATTAAATTTAGAAAAATAAGTCAGACTGAGATAGCATATATCATTCATAAGTAGAATCTTAAAAAAAAACCAATAAACAAACAAAAAAGCAGAATCAGAACTATAAGTACAAAAAAAAAAACTGATGGTTGCCAGAGAGAAGAGGGATGGGCAAAATGGGAGAAAGGGACTAGGAGAAACAAACTTTCAGTTATGAAATAAGTAAATCATAGGAATAAAAGGCATAGCATAAGGAATATAAGCAACAGCAATGTAACTGGACTGATGGTAGATACACTTGTGGTGAAAATAACATAATGTATAAACCTGTCAAGTCACTAAGTTCTATACCTGAAACAAATGTAACATTGCATGTCAACTACATTAAAAAAAATTTTTAGAGGTTCCTTGGAATTCAAGGAACTTATTTATATTTATTATAGCCAAGTTATCAAATTATGTTGACTGATAAAGACAAGATCTAATGGAATTATAGGTTTCCCATTGGCAGGTAAAATATTTATACAAAAGAATGAACATTAAAATTCTAAAACATTAAGTTCCAAGTACATCCTTGAAACAACTGGAAATTCCTCTCTTCTACTTGCCCAAGACGTTAACTTTGTGCAACATGTAAGTTAACCTAAGGTGAGGTTTACTTTGGAGCTAAGATGGCTGCCATAGGCCAAAGGTAGTGGATGCAAACAGACATGTGGTCAGTAAGCAGCAGGGAGAACTCACCATATGCCACACTCCCTTCAGAGTAAGTCTGACTTCCCTTCTATGTATCTGCTTTTGTACGTTAGTAAACTGCTCGTGGCCAATTAGTTATTAGTCTCCTACTATCCTCAGGGCAGAAATCATGCAGTCATCCTTGATATTTTCTTTCTCTCATGCACCACAGCCAATCTGTCAAGAAATCCTGCTTGTTCTGAATCCAACCGATCCTCATCTCCTTTACTGACTTCAGCTCTCATCTGAATCACACAGCCTCCCACTGTATGACCTGTTCCTACATTTGCTCTTACCGCTTCCTTAAACAGCACACAGATGCTCCTTTTAAGATGTAAGTCAGGGGGTGCCTGGGTGGCTCAGGCAGTTAAGTTTCCAACTCTTGATTTCGGCTCAGGTAATGATCTCAGGGTCATGAGATCGAGTCCCTCATTGGGGAGAGTCTACTTGAGGAGTCTCTCTCCCTCTACCCCTCCCCTGCTCGTGCTTCCACACATGTGTGTGTGCAAACCACTATATTTCTAGATATTACAAAGACATTGCTTAAGCTACATTTTCTCTTCACTTAAAGATACTCCCACATGACAACCGAAGAATGCCTATGAATGGCTTTGACTCCTTTAAGTCATCATGATGGAACTTTAAAAAGCTTCTCTCTCTATATATATATTAGAATATATATATATATATATATATATATATATATATATATATTAGAAAGTTTACTTTTTCCTGCTAAGGTATCTTCGGAAATTTCTTTGGCTGAGTCTTATGCATTCTATAGATATCGATATAGATGGTTCATTCCTGCATTCATGTGTATCTATTTTAGGCCAGGCATTGTCCAAAGCACTGTGAAAATAAAGATTTCTAGGACACGGTCCCTGCTTATGAGGAGCCCAAAACTGCACAGTGAGCGAGACTAGGCTACAAATTATCACTAACAAACAACATAGAGTTTATAGCAGCAATTGGACCTGAATATACTCTTAAAAGCACAAAGGGCCATGGATCACAAATTTACTTTTGATCTGCTTGTCATGTGACAAAACAGCAGGGGACTATTTAGCAAGGCAGGGAACTTAAGAATGAGATGATCTGGGATCTGAATGCCATATTTCACCTTCTTGTACTTTTTAATATATCTCTTCCTGAAGGATAATATACATACACACAAGTGCATGTCCTATTTATACAGGGCAAGACGAGCATACCCATATAACCTGCACCCAAATCAAGGAGCAGAACGTGAGCAGCATCCCTCAAGCTGTCCTTGAGCTCTCTCCCTATCACTTCACTCCCACACGAGGAATCACAGTCCTGATTTCTAATGCCTAGATTAGTTTTGCCTGTTTTTTGACTTTATAGAAATGAAACCAAATAGTTTGTATCTTTTGTGTCTGGTGCTTACTCAGAAAAAGGTTTGTGAGACCCGGACTGGTCCATATTGTTACATGTTGCTGTAGACTGTTGATTCTCATTGCTCATTGTACTCCATTTTGTGCATATAGCATAATTTGTGTTCTACTGTTGGTGAACACCGGAGTAGTTTCCAGTTTGGGGCTATTAAGAATAATGCTTCTATGAAGATTCTAATACATAACTTTTGGTGAATGTAAAAATACATATGTTCAGCTCTAGCAGTTATTTTCAAACAATTTTCCAAAGTGGCTGTACAAGTTTGCATCTCCCCAGGACTGTGAGTTCTCATTATCTCACAGCTTCATTACCACTGGTATTTATTGTTTGTTGGTTTTTCAATTTAGCCATTCTTGTGGGGTATATAGTTATATCAGTGTTTAATTTGTATATTTTTGATAAAATGAAGTCACTACTTTTTATATATTATTGGTCATTTAAAGTTGGATGTGTAGGGCCTCTTTTTGAAGTGTCTATCCAAGTCTTCTGTCCATTTCTCTACTGGGTTGTCTTTTTCTTATTGATTTATAAAAGTTCTTTATATATTTGAGTCCTTTATTGGCTGTATGTATTATAAATATATCTTCCTATCAATAAAGTGCCTTTTGTTTTCTGAATGTTGTCTTTGTGGAATAGACGTTCTTACTCTTAATGTAGTATGATTTATAACTCATTCTTTTAATTTCATAAATTATTAACATAATTAACATAAGTTGCTGTTTCAAAGCTCCTCATTGAACTCTTATAAAGCCATTTTAAAAGATCACTATGTAAAGCATGGAAATGTATGTAATTATAGTTATGACAATGTTTCTGAAAATCTATGTATCTGGAAAAAATGGAAGAAAAAACAGCTTAAAAACATTTTTTAAGGGTGGTGAAGAAAGAAAGTCTACTTTAAAACTTTCTGAGTGCTTTTTACCATATACATATTTCTATGAATCATGTGCCTTTGTGTCCCCATCATAATAATCTTCCTCCACATATCTACTTCTATCACGTTGCTAAAACAAATGTTTATATTTTCTATACTTAATTATCACAAGTCCATCTCTCTACCAGACAGTGAACCCCTTGAGTCTTGCTCTTTGTATTCCCGGCTCCAGTCACAAGTCTGGAATATAAAAAGTTATTTTGTAATTATTTAATGAATGAATGCATTACTTGATGAATAGATAAATAAATGGGATTTTTCCAAATCCTAACTGTTCTCTCTCTATATATATTATGTACTTGGAAAATTTCCTAATACTTTCAGACATTATAGAAGAGTTTTCAATCTCTTACCTCTAAGCCCCTTTAATTTAGGAGTTTCTAGTCATCTTTAAGTTCCAGAATCCAAATTTCTGGCTCAGCTACCAGCCAGTGTGGGGAAAAGAAATAGAGCATAGGGAAATTCTGCTTTGGCTAAAGAATTGTGTTACACACCATTATTTCAGCCTGCATTTACCTCAGATTTCACAGACCAGTGTGTATATTCCACATTTACAGAAAAGTAAAAGCCTCAGAAAGACCTAAAACGAATACATGTAAACAAGAGGTGCATTTACTAGGACAATATACAGGGATGGGGTAGGTCTTACACATTCAGGGTTTTTTTTTCCTGGGTAAATGAAATATTTACAAATGGCCCAAGATATACAAATTGTATATGAAATATACAAAAGTTGCTTATTTTCCATCTGTACTTCATACACTCCCCAGTTGAATGGAAGTTCCTTGACAACAGCAATCATGTCTGTCTTATTCCCTGATGTATCTCAAAATCTAGCACACTCTCCCACTGTGGGAGCAGAAGACATTCTATCTGGTGACACCAGACATGCACTAATCATCTTGATTGGTTAGAGCTTGTAGGACTGCATCCCCAAGTCAACGAGGAGCAAAGAACTATAAACCTTTTATGTGCCATCCTTAGAATTTCACATCAGGCAATGATATGAAAGCTTTCCCATAGCAAGCATGTGTTTGTTGTTCCTTGACCTTTCTCTTTCCCCTCTTTCAAACCACCAGCCTGGTTTTGAAGCACTGTCCTTCCCTCATACAGCCTTTCTCTACCTAGCCACAACTTCCTCCGCAAAAATAATTATGAATATCTTGCCTTTCATACATTTGGAATATTCCAAAAAGCACTGATTGTCATGCATAAGGCTACCCAAAAATTTGCCATACCTCCAGTCACAGGCATACCTCATTTTATTGCTTTACAGGCATAACTTGCTTTCTTGTGCTTTGCATATATTGTGCTTTTTTTACAAATTGAATATTTGTGGCAACCCGGTGTCAAGCAAGTCTATTGGTGCCATTTTCCAACAGCATTTGCTCAACTCATGTCTCTCTGTCATTTTTTGGCAATTCTTGCAATATTTCAAACTTTGCTATTATTATATTTGTTATGGTGATCTGTGATAACAACTAACTGAAAGCTCAGAAGATGGTTAGTATTTTTAGCAATAAAGTATTTCTTAATTAAGGTATGTAGGGTATTTTTTAGACAAAATGCTGTTGCACACTTTGATATGCATAAACATAAACTTTTACATGTACCAGGAAACCAAAAAATTTATTTGACTTGCTTTATTGCAATACTCGCTTTATTGTGTTGGCCTAGAACCAAACCTCCAATATCTCTGAGGTATGCCTGGACTAGATTTTTTCAGACTCTCTAGACTACTGTGCAATGCAGTCTTTCTTATCCACTCTTATTCCTATAAGTAAGTTGCCATCCTTGCCTGGCTACACTAATGTGCATTTAGAATTACATATCCACTTAGGTTACATTCTTCTCCAGGAAAGAAGATGTGAGCTGTGCTCTGTCAGATTCTTGTCTGTAAAGGGTGACCTTGAAAGGTCCTGCAGAAAGTTAAAGCACCTCTTAAATTATAGGTGCTTTACCTCAGCTGCGCTTGCTCACAAAGTAGGCTTCATGCGATGGATCCTGGTACTTTTCAAGTATTGTTGCGGAGAGAAGGAACAATGCTTAACTGTGGCCATAACCTGCTCTCAAATAAGGTAAAGAATGTCAGAAGCCAGGATTGTAAGTTATGAGGCATATTCTGAGGGCAGAAATCCATTTCTATGGAACACCTGCCTCATTTAAGGCTACCTACCATATGACGCATGGTTTCACAAGCGTTCAGAAAACTTCATTTACTTTACAAGACTCAATTTTTGAGTTCCCTCCCTTGGGTAAAACAAAATTGTAGCTATAGTTAAGGCTTCAGTAGCAGTTGCTTGTGTGACAAGAAATAGAATCAAGGGAAGATCTGCAAAGATGAACATGAAATGGACATTCAGACATGGGTTTTGGGACACAGTTGCAGTGTTGCTTCTCTCCCTGGCAGGTGTCAGCAGCCATCAGGGCCACCTTCTCTCTCACACACCCTCCCACAGTGTCAGAACTTGCACACAGTTAGAGGTCATACTCTCAGGGTGGCCTGGACCATCTTTCAAACCATGAAAAGACATCTTACTGGGGGAAATGAGTCATCTTGGGAGCTAGGCGGAGAATGGGTATACCTTGATAATGGCGTGTCTAGCACACAGATTCTTTACTCTAATGGCTGCCTGAGCGCACCATCCGGCCCTTGGGTTCTTCGACGGCCCAGGGCCCACTGACTACACACCTTCCGATCCAATTAATGATGGCGCCCACGCCACCTAGCAAGCACATTTCCAATTTAAGCGGTCTCCAGCTCCCCACCACCACCACCCACTTCTCTCCTCCCCCTTCCCATTCCTTTTTGTGGGGGTTAACTAGTTGACTACTTACTAATCCTTCTATTAATGAAGATTTCAGCCTCCCTCAAAGGCCTTACACTGAAATCTGTGAGGATCTGTGACTCTGACAGGGAAAAAATTAGAAAGCAGCTAGTAAAACTTTCCTGAGGGACAGAAATACCCAAGATCTAAAAATTACCTTACAAGGACGGATTCCACACTATGAATCCCCTCTTCTCTTACCTCCAGCTCCCTGCGATGAAAGATCGGTAACCTTAGGCATAAATGACAAATTCTGTAACAATTAGGTTTCTTCACGGGAGCTCCATGGGGATGCAGGAGTAACTCTGTGGTGGTGGTGGGGGGGGGCTAAGGGAGGTGGGGGGGCAGGTTCCGAGAGCCCCCCATTCTTCCTTTGGCCACCTGGCCCCAGGTTGCCGCGACCCCCGGCGGCGCGCGCAGGTCAGCGCCGCGCCCCGGCAGTGGTGTGACTCGGAGGGGTGTGACCGCGAGCCCCCCGCGCGCGCCCGTCCCCGCCCCCGCACCCTGTGCCCGCCCGCGCAGCGTGACTGGCCGCCGCAGACCCGGCTCCAGGAGGCGCAGAGCGCAGCGCGCTGAGCGGGAGACGCGAGCGGACTGCTGCCTGGCGTCGGCCGCGCTCTCCTCCCTCCTCCGCTCCCTCCGCCCTTCTCTGGCGGCCGCGCTGCCTGGGAGCCCGGGAAGCCGCCGCTGCTCCAAGCCCGCAGCTCCGGCGCGGGGACCAGCCGCGAGGCGGGGGTGGCGGGAGCGCAGAAACCACAGACAGGCCCCGGGGACTGGCGGAGCGGGGCACCGGCCTGGGCGGGCAGAGCTGAGCGTGGGAGTGTTTGCGCGTGAGATCGAGGGCTGCTCCGGTGCTCGTCGCGGACCCCGCCAGCCCCAGACCAGGTCGTTGCAGCCCAGGAATCTCCCGGCCCGTGCCCCAAGGCACGCACGGCACAACCATGAACACCAACGATGCCAAGGAGTATCTGGCCCGGAGGGAAATCCCTCAGCTTTTCGAGGTAAGGGGCCAGGGCTGGTGGACGGCCGGGAGGATCCGGGGAAAGCATCTCTGGGCCTGGGGAGGGAGAGGAAGCGCCCCGTCCCACCTTGCCGACACGGGGCACGGGGCACGGGGCACGGAAGTGAAGGGGCTTGCAGAAGCTCGCTTTCCCTCTTGCCCAGGTAGTCGCCTTTCGAGCGGGTGGCCGGGGTCCGCGTCCAATGGTTGGGCTCAGGAGCCCGCATCTCGCAGATCAAGTTTCAGTCTTCCAGCAGGCTCTAGAAGCAGGTTGCCCCCAGCGTACCCCTCGGGTGTGGAGGGTGGGCTGCCGGCGGTGCTCGGCCCCGCTTCCTAGGGGCGAGGGCCAGGCCAGGTGGATACGCTGGCCTTCAGGAGCGAGCAGGGACTTGAAACCGAGGGGTCGAGAGCCCTAGCCCCTCCGCGCGCGGAGGGTCAGGACCTCGCGGAAAAGGGGAAGTGTGGACGGAAGTAGCCTTCTGCGGGGATAGCTTGGAGGAGAGGGATGAAGATGCAAAAAAACAAATCCAAACCCGTCGAGTGGAGCACTATCTCCCCGGTGGCAGGCACCCAGCGCTGCTATGCGCTTTGGTGAATGAACTCCTGAGCACGTTTTCCGTTGCCTTGGAAGGGATCATTCTCCTTCCTCGCCTCCCCGGCTGTAGCTTTCGCCTGCCTTCTCCAACCCACCTAGAGAAAGCAAGTCGGAGAGAGAGCGGCGAGGCGGGCGTGACTCCTGTTGCTCTGTCTTCGGACCGCATCACAGCATCATCTCCACCGGGGTCCCAGGGGATAAGGAACACTTTGGGAATGTGGGAGAGGAGGCTTGAGGGATGAACTAAAGGAACCTTGTTAGTTCTAAACCGCAGCCTGCGTCTCGGAGCCTTTGCTTCCTTTCCTTCTCCCTGTATTTGAATTTTGAAATATTCCTGAATTCTTTGTGTTTTCGGTTAAAAACAAAAACAAAAAACATGGAAGCGAGCCAAGCTTCATAGATGGAGCCCTGACAGATGAATTCCATTCACTGCAAACCTGCCCCCCCCCCCCCATTTCTAAAAGATGATAGGCTGTAGACAGATCCAGTAAACCAAGGGTCATGAGTTGTTCTTTCTCCTGTTTGGGAGGTTTGTTCTGCTAAAAGGAATTCTAAAACACCATTTGGGAAAAGAGTTTGATGGCTTTTCCCCCAGATTGTCTTTAATATGGGCCATCATAATTGCAGATCTTCATTTTTTTCTCACCTCTGTAAGCCACTGGTTTCAGGTTGGTCTGAAGCCAAGATTTCCAGGTAAACCACACACTGAGCACAAGCCTGGTTTGTGAAACCCAAATCTAGCAAGTGTGTTACTCATGCTTGAAAAGAATCAGGAGGTGTTGCATAAAGACAGGTCTCGGGGGTAGGTAAAATTCTTAAAGAGTTTTCCTTTTTCTTTTTAATTTTTGAAAAATAAATATGGAGAAGAGTTAAAAACTTTAGGAAGGTTTTGTCATAAATATTACTTCTGAGATCAATTTCATTTCTATATTTCTAAAAGAATAATTAGAAACATCTGCAGGAATGCCACCTGATTGCAAAGTGCTGCTTAATGGTATGTCTATTTTTTTTTTTTTTTTTGTAAATGTAGGTACTGTTTTCCTCCTTGGTAACCACAGAGATTTTTGATAGTTTGTTCATGAAAATAGGTGATGCAAATAGGTGATAGCTGGCATTTTTGTTCAGGTATTATGTTGTTTTCTTTTGTTTTTCTGCATATGACTGGGACATTTAAAAATAGTGCACCCTTAGGTGAAATGCAGAAATATAATGTACTAAAATGCAATCTTGGACAATTGGAAGATGGAAAAAGACTTCTGGTGACCTCCAAAGAATGCATCCCCCCAGTAAGAATCTATGTCTTATCCAGCACAAGAAAGAAGTAAAACCTGCCAGTTCTCCATGTAATGAGCATAGATAGCAAAACCAAATGTTTTGTTTCCAAACTGGATTTTCTTCATCAAACCATAATAATAGTATGTGAAGTTTCTAACTATACAGAGTTTATCAATTAGGTGTCTATCAAACCAAAATCATTGGCTCAGCTATAGACTTTAGACACCATTAGAGAACAAGCAATTGATTGTTGAATATACATACTGTCAGACAACTAGATGTATTTAACTGACCTTTTCAGATTTTCTCCTGACTTGAGACATCACATACACTAAGTGGGATATCTTCGGTAGGTTCAAGTTCAGAATGTGTTTCTATTTTTAGAGTAAATGTTTAAAATAAAAAGCATTTTTCCCTGATATTGTTATGATTTCTTGACTCTAGCTAACCTTAGGGCGTATGTATTGATCTTATATTACTGTACCTTAGAGCAGAGATTTAGCAATTAATTTGAATTCTAGTGAAAGTCAAATTAGATTATTCAGGTTCTCCAAGGATTAACTCAAAGAGACTGAATAATAATGACTATTGGTTATCATGGATCCCTGATGGTGGCTGATCATTAGAAGGAAAGGTTAAAATTATCCATGACGGAGTAGAACTCATTTCTTCTAAAATCAATACCCTTGGAGGAATCAAATTTCTTTAAGGAGGCTGGAAATGTATATTTTCCAGTAAAAAATTTTTCATTGAGTATGTTCACTCGTTTTTGGCAATAATAGGGATTTAAAAAAAAGAGAGAGACCTTGAGTGATTCATCTTGTAGTTGGATTATGTATGGGGCACCGATAATCTGGCATTTTCTTTTTATCCCATATCATATTTTTGCAAGATACGGAGAGAGGAATATGTGGGTTTTGGAATCAGAAACATTGAATTGAAATCCTGGGCCTACAAGTTTCCAGCTGAATAACCTCGATCAACTCATTAACATCTCTGAGCCACGGTTTCCTAATCTAGAAAATGGGGATAATAATACCACACAGGGCTGAGAGTGCATTGGGTGAGCTAAGGTGTACAAAGACACAGAGGAAGCACTGCCACAGTTAACTCTATTCACATAGGAATGTGAGGAGTTAAATACAATGTGTGTGTCCGTGTATGTCTGTGTATGTATAACACAGGTCTTGATACACAAACTGAATGTGGATGCCCAGATTAGTTTTTTCCTTTCCCTCTGCAATTGAACTCTTCTCAGCACTCTAACCCACACTATTTGGGATTTGAGAGAACAAATGTACCTGGAAGGAACTACCTACCACTTTGAGCAAACTTCACAAGAATAATTTGAAAATAAAATACTGTATTTAGCAAAGATGTCAGCCTTTCAAAGGGTGTGTGTGTGTTGTACATTAATAATGTATGTTGGTGATAATGGTCCTCTATGCTTTTTCCATGAAATACTGTGAAGGAAAATATTTTGCACATCAGTCCAGTTCCCAGGAGTCATCATTTCCAAATTTGTGGCATTTTTAGAAACCACTACATGTAATATATTGGACACCAGGTTTTCCTCTGTAACCTTAGTGGATATTGTTGTGATTTATTATATATCAAATAGCATTTTTTTTAAAGTCTCAGACTATGTTTTGAATAAAATTTTTTTTTCTAATTAGAAAACAGTTCAATATGCCCCTACCATGTGCCAGGGACAATGTCAGGGGCTAGAGACTGAAAAATAAAAAAAACCCCACTCTTGTTGTTGAAGAGTTTACAGTTTAGAAGATGAGACTAACACATAAACTGATGGTTTCAGTATAAATGACAGGTAAGACTTTTTTTTTCTGGGTAATACGGAATGCCAGGAAGAGGTCCACAAGCCAAACTGGGAGCTCAGAGGAGGCTTCCTGATCATAATAATATTAACTAAAACCACCAACATCTATTGAGCATTTACTATGCTCCAGACCCTCGGTATGCACTTTACAAATATTACATTTTTAATCCTTAAAAAACTCTTGGAGGTAGGTAAAACTCCGTTTTACAAATGAAGAAACCGAGGCTTGGAACCTTTTAGAATGGGTAGGGATAAGACAAATAATGACTGGAGCATTTTTACACACTGCACTTTATCTCACTTTGATAGGGTGCCTCCATTTTAAACAATGTTATTGCCTGAATTGTTTAAAAGGCAGAGAATGCTTAGCTGAATACTAATGGTCAAGAATTTAAGGGTTATCTTAATTGCTTAGCAGGTCATAATTCTACCTCTAATTATTCATTAAAAAAATAAATGCAAAGAACAAAAGCAACTCAGTATTCAAAGATGAGTCATACAACTATTTTAACAAAGGTGGTTTTAACACCTATTTTCATATGGGCATATTTTGTTGTATTCCAGAGCCTTTTGAATGGGCTGATGTGTTCTAAGCCCGAAGACCCCATAGAGTACTTGGAAAGTTGTTTACAGAAAGTCAAGGAATTAGGTGGCTGTGACAAAGTGAAGTGGGATACATTTGTCAGCCAGGAAAAGAAGACCTTACCTCCGCTTAATGGAGGACAGTCACGGAGATCCTTTCTAAGAAATGGTAATGTATATGTAGAATAATGGTTTATAGTGACAGCAGTTTTTTTTTTAATTTATTTTTTTATTAATATATGATGTATTATTTGCCCCAAAGTACATATCTGTGAATCATCAGGCTTACACATTTCACAGCACTTACCATAGCACACACCCTCCCCAATGTCCATAATACAGCAGTTCTTTTTTATAAAATACACTATATAGATGATATAAGTGGTTATTTATTTTATTAGGTTTCCAAAAGCCTTGAAAGGTGTTTGGCCCTAGAACATGATAAATCTCTCTGCTCCAAATTCTAATCATCCTTGTGATAAGACAAAAGCACATGCCACTGTCCAACATTTTCCTAAAGGCTTAATGAAATTTTGTATTTCTGACTTCATTACTTTGCAAAATGGATAACACTAGAAAACTATGAATTTTTCTTAAAATTGCAGAGTTTCCCAAATAAATGGATAGACAAAATAGTTATTATGTAACAATTCAACATTTCTTAATTAGCTGGGAAGAGCTTGGCATAATATGTTTCCAAACTCAGAGTTCATATTAATGCATCTGCAAAAGTGCATATTAAGTTTGTCCTAATTAATCCAATAAGTATTTATTAAGCAGCTACCGAATGCAGCATAATAGATGAGGCATTTGGATGCTATAAAAGAAGTAAAAGACATGAACTTGTCTAGCAATTTTAAGAACAGTTTGGAGCTAAGAACTGGAGTTCACTAGAGGAGATTCATGGTATATTCTGATAGCTTTCTGAACTACATGCTTATCAAAATTAGTGGTTCAACATCAGCCAACTACCTTTTAGGCTCTGTTTGAAATTGAGTAGTATAATCATATGTGGAAAACGGAATCATTTTCATTCAGGGGAGACTAAGTTTATTCTTTCCCAGTGGCCAGTGAAAATATTCATTATATTTTCAAAATTTATACCACTTTTTAAAAGCGTACCATGAAATGTTTGCAGTATTTATAATACAAGTATTACAAGTATTTGTTAAGAAATACAGGAGAGAGGGGTGCCTGGGTGGCTCAGTGGGTTAAAGCCTCTGCCTTCGGCTCAGGTCATGATCTCAGGGTCCTGGGATCGAGGTCCACATCAGGCTCTCTGCTCAGCAGGGAGCCTGCTTACCCCTCTCTCTCTGCCTACTTGTGATCTCTCTCTTTCTCTCTGTCAAATAAATAAATAAAATCTTTAAAAAAAAAAAGAAATACAAAAGGAAAATAAACTCCAGTTTATTTTACTTAGTCATGACCTGCTTAGATTTTATTTTAATGCAATGTGGGGGAAACGTTATAGTGTGTTAATTTTTAAAAACACAAACAGAAAGGGTAAGCAGAAACAGCATTTTCTCAGAAGCATCTCCAGAGAGCAGAATCCCTCCCTAAGCATGTGGTGATCATCACTAGTTGATAGAGGCCTGAAGGCTCAAGTGACAGTTGCCTCTGGGGCACACCACTTAGTAAATTTCTGCGTGGGTGAACAAAATGATGTTTTCATGGGCTCGAAGGGTTCACACACCTTCCCCAAATGGCTAACTTACTTCCCTGGGTGGTGTTGTACTGTTAGAATCTGGCTCAGTGTTAAATACGTGCGCCATGCCCTTGTTTAATTCAGGGAGATAAGTATGGGGAATTGTTTCTAAATCGTAAAGCACTAACAAACCTCAGGTAGTACTGGATTTAGCCTAAAATATTTTTACATTTAAAAAATTTAAATCTAAGAGGATATGACATCCTATAGTCCAAAAGCCGCTCTCGGACTGGGTATGAAAAGTGACTGTTTTGCAACAAAATAAAATCCGAATGGTTCTATTTCATACTGTTACTTGGCTTGATTATACATAGAAGCCAGGTAGGCCAAGTGTGTAATAGAAAACAGGAGAGACTGTCAAGTAAGTGGGAACAGTCATTGTCTAAAGGCAGTCATGTACAAGTTTTGGAAAAATGTTGAGCTGAACAAAATACATCTACAGGGTTGTATTGGGCCCACAAATCACCAGTTTGGAACTCCTGAGTGAGCAGGATAAGCTAAACCAGGAATGGAAAATGTGGGTTTAACTTCCATTAGAATTAGAATTGTGCATTAATTTCAGAATCTCTGTACCTACTAATACCTTACCAGAATTCTTTCTCTGAGATCTTTTAATCATCAAATAGAACCTTTCATTGTATTATGATGACAAGAATACCTTATTACATTCCTATATCTAAGACACATGCTGAAAGACAAAATGGCTTCTAAGTGGACTTTTCTGTAATAATAACACTTTATTTTATGAAATGCTTCGCGTACTTGTGCTTTGGAAGTTTTAGCTATAATTTATGGAATATATTATTAAGTTAAAGGAAACTGATAACTTCCCAGTAACTTAAAGCATCTTTATTTCTAGAAATAAAAAGTGATTCATGCATATTTTGCTGAAATATTGATATAGCTATGGTAATATATAATTATCATGAAAAATTATTCTATGAATTAAAACATTTTAATCATTTAGGCAAATTACTTTCATACATAAAGACATAATAAAAAGCAAAGATAAATTATTGACTGAAAGGATTTTACTATCAGTGTAAGATAAGCATCCATTTTTTTTCCTGCTGTATGTACACAATTGAACAAATAATTAGTTGTGAATAAGAGATCGAATCCCATAGCTCCAAATGTCCATAGAGCTTCTGTTCTGGAATATCTCATTATCATCTTATACTCAACATGTTTAGAAGCTAGCATAGCATATTTGCTTCAAAACCAGCACTTCCTTCTTTTCTTATTTCAATGAAGTGAGTCAATGGGACAGTTGAACATTAAAATAATCATTTATTGAGCACTACTATTGTCAAACATTCTTTTAGGACTGAGGATGTAGCCACTGAGAAAGAACAAACATGGAACCTGCCCTCATGGAGTGATCTAGAGGGTATTATGCTAAGTGAAATAAGTCAGTTAGAGAAAGACAAATACTACATGATTTCACTCACGGGTGGAATTTTTGTTTGTTTTTTGTTTTTTTTCACTCGTGTGTGGAATTTAAAACAAAACAAACAAAACAGAATCCTAAATACAGAGAATAAACTGATGGTTGCCAGAGGGGAGGTGGGTGGAGAGATGGGGTTTACGAGTACACTTATCTTAATGAGCACTGAGAAATGTATGGAATTGTTGAGTCATTACATTGTACACCTGAAACTAATAAACCACTATGATAATTATACATCAACTTAAAAAATGAAAAGTAAAATATTAAAATAAATTAAGAGGAAATGTTTCATATATATTATAGGAATGTAGATAAGGAACACTCTATACAGGTATGTTATGAAACATATGTTTCATATACATATATGAAACATTCATATATGTGAAACATATGTTTCATATACATATATGGTGTATATATACATTATGTGTATATATATCATATGTATATAAATCATATACATATATGGTATATACATAAAAATTATATAGACTAATGTTGAGGTTATTTTTTAAGAATTTTTATAAGAGATGTTAATCAGGAATAATCATTGAAATAAAAATAATGAAGTTGGTGATAATTTTGACTATGGAATAAGAGACATTGATGGTAAAAAAATATATTTATAATTAGAAGCAGAATGAGTGCTTTAGAAACTACCATATGCTATAGGATCAACCACATTAACAGGATCCAACCGAGGCTGGGGTTCAGGGTAGGCTTCCTGGAAGAAGTGATATGCTAATGCTTGGAGACAGAAAGCTGAGTGGGTGTTAGCTAGAGAAGGATGGAGGAGGTTGAGTAGCTACCTGGGAATAGAGAACAGGAGGTCCTGACATAGAGGAAGAGGGTATGATATAGACAGGAGTGAGAGAAGCCCACTATTTCTGGAGCAGAAGAGAGAAGGCAGAAAGATGCTACATGAAATGCAATGTGTTCATTATTCATTTAGACTTGAAACCTGGTAATCGTGTTTGTAATATCACCTCCGTTCGTGTCACAGATCCCAATCTTAACCATGTTCTTCATATCTAACCACTCATGTCCATTTCCCGTGCTACCCCTCATTTCTCACCTGTGCATTACTGTACCTGACTCCTAGCTGCTATTCTTTGTGCTCCTCATTCTCCCTACTCAATCCCTTCTAGCCAATACCAGATTAGTCTTCCTAAAAAAGAGAGTTCATATTAAATTATGTCACTGCTTTACCCCACCCTCCCCCCCAAAAAACCCCTCTCTGCTGGCTTTCTATCAGGTTAAAGCTAAAGGCCCTTCACCCTCTGGCCACTCTCTGCCTACCCATCTTCTGGGTAGTTAGGGCTTCTCTGTGCCCCCCAGAATACTGACACCCAGGGTGAGGAAGAAAGGAGCCATGAACTATAGGAACCATGGCTGAGCCTTGAACAACTTTAGCAGCTGCATAAGGTTGTGAAAGTTGTGAGGTTGTATACTACACAACTCTAGGGAGCACCATTTGCAGAGATCAGAATATATACACACTATCAAGCAAGATTAGGCAATACTCAAAAAGTTTTCTCTGAACAGGGGTTGGCAAACTGTAACCCATATCCTGAGTCTGTCTCCTTAACTGTTTTTATAAATAAGGTTCTAGTGTAACACAACATCCATTTGACTTCTTTTCTGCTACCATGGCCAAGTGGAGTACAAGACTGTTCTAAGTTCAAAATATTGAATATCTGGCCCTTTAAGAAAAAGTTTGCAGATCACTTACAAGATGGGGTCCTCTTCCAGCTGAAAAAATCAAACTCATTTAGTTTGAAAATTTTTCTGTACTAATTGGCTAAGTACAAAAAATGTTTTATTATCCTTTTTTTTTCCCGTTTCAAAGTTATCTTACTCTTTTGCAGTAATGCCTGAAAATTCAAACTTTCCATATCGGCGGTATGATCGGCTCCCTCCAATCCATCAATTCTCCATAGAAAGTGATACGGACCTCTCTGAGACTGCAGAGTTAATTGAGGAGTATGAGGTGTTTGATCCTACCAGACCTCGACCAAAAATCATTCTTGTCATAGGTATGAAGACAGAAAGCAAAATTCTTATACTACTGCTATCTTTGCTTACATATTTACATTTCAAAAAATTATGTTAATCGTGTATTTGCAAATACCAAGTAGGTTAATGACAAACAATAGAAACAAAAGCTCAAGAGACAGTGGATAGAAATATTTTTAGCATAATTTTCAATAAAACAGAATTATAATTATATAATCTGATGCTTATTGCACTTTTATGGAATTTCATTATGATGTCCTAGAAATTCTCTATAATGAATTGAAGGTATTAATATCCTCAAGATTTATTATCCTATGGTTTAATCTGTTTAACTTTTAACATAGATAACTGAATCCATTAGAAGTTTTCTAAACATGATATGTTTTTATCTTTTTAACTCAACAAATTGAATTTTTCTTCACTATTAACTTTAGAGGGTAATAATAATAATAATATGTTGGTAAAAACTCATATAAATGAATCTTCCATATGGCAAACTGGCACCTAAAATAAAATCTAAGTTTTCATGTTTCAGACAAGCAAATCTAATAGAATAGTGTTTTACACAGCGCATAACATCTGAGTATTAATCAAAATAATAATAACACTTACTTTTTAACATTGTTTACTAGGGATGCATATGAAAATACTAGTCTGATGTCATTTCACAAGGAACGGGTATGGAGAATGTTGAAAGTCTTTTGCAAAATGCATTTTTGACCGTTCTCACAAATTCTAAGGCCCTCAAAATCTGTAAAAGTCATGAGGAGACTTGTGAACCTGCAGTATGTCATCATTGTCTCATGTTCCAGTTTGACTCAGCTTTCAGAGATGACCAAAAGTGAAAGTCCAGTGTGAAATGTTCAAAGGTCTTCTTTTCAGTAATGTTAACAGAGGGCAGAATGAATACAGCCCCCATGCAAGGAAGTACTGTTTCCAGAAGATACAATGATGAGGGCAACTAGGACAGAAGCATGAGAATAAACACACCAAACCATAACAAGAATTTAAGTTGACTAGACTAGAAGAAATGACATTGGTCCATCTCTCAGAGTAATGAAAATGAAATTGCAAATATATTTAACCCCAAATTGTGTTAAAATAATAGTGTAGGAAGAAAATATAGAAACTGACTTTCTAAAAGTCATTATTCTTATGATGTAGGGGAGGCACCGTTATGCCATAAATCTCTTTCTGTTCTTGATAATAGAATGTTGTCTGTGTGGGCTTAAAAGTTGGAGGTCCTTACCTAGAAGATGAGGGAATGTTTTGTTAAAACAGAGCTAAAGGTGAAGAATAATTGGAAATTGTTTTGCCATTTTATGATGAAATCTTCTTTCAATTTTATTTTTCTTGTTGCTGTTACTAAAATATTGGTGACTATTAATAGGACAAGCAAATGGAGGCTTGAATCCCATGAAAAAGGTATAATACCAAAATGCTCTCGTGTTAAACAACAACACATATATGAATTTTTTGTGTATTGTGAATTTTATATGAAAATGACTAAAATATTTCAATAAACTAAGATCTTTGGAGAAGATATAAATGCTTCAAATCTCCTCTGCTTCAAAGAACTCCACAGTTCTTTTTTACTCAGTAAAATCAACTGGCTTCCCCAGAGTGTGATTCTGGTTTTAGACTTACACACTATAAAGTTTTATGTAATCTAGGAATGATGCAGAACCAATGAGTGTAAATAACTTTTAGATTTTAGAGGATCGAGATATGAGAAGAAAGGAAAAACTGAACCTTAGGTTATCTGAGAAAATTGGGGCAACTTTATGACTTTTGAGGAATTATAATTGTACTTGAACCTTACAAATTTGCCTTGGTATCAGCCTAAAAAAAAGAGTGGAGCAGGTACAGATACCCTCATGGTTTTACATTCAAATAAGCAAAATTTCCTTTCTGGTGATGCAGAATTTTTTTAAAGCTAGACTTCTTGGCACAGACATGAATCTCTCTTATGTTAATTATAAAATCTAAGCGTTAGATGGATCCTAATATTTATAAGTATTTGAGATAAATAGAATAAAATTAAGCCCAATCTAGTTTTAAAGAGAAGAACAGGAAATTAATTTGTTAATTAAGCCCATCTAATAAATTAATGCTACTCTCTTCAATTGTGCAAATCATATGTTTGTGTTGTCTGCTATTTGCTTCTGTTGACAAAAATTTTTTTTCTTGAAGGTGCCATAACTTTCTTAGCATGCTTGATTTTTTTTAATTCAGTGGGATTTATAATCTCTTAGTTTGATGGCTTACGAGATGAAGTGTGGAAATATAGTTTATGAAAGATAACTTTCAGGGCACCTGGGTGGCTCAGTTGGTTAAGCGACTGCCTTCGGCTCAGGTCATGATCCCGGAGTCCCGGGATCGAGTCCCATATCGGACTCCCGGCTCTGCGGGAAGTCTGCTTCTCCCTCTGACCTTCTCCCCTCTCATTCTCAGTCTCTCTCTCTCTAATAAATAAATTAAAAAATCTTAAAAAAAAAGAGATAACTTTCATTCTTCAAGGATCAAATCAGCTTAAATTTGATGGAGTTATTCATATGATTTTTTACTTGAAGCCAATCCGTGAACCGCACTATGGGCCTGAAACAGCTATTTAGAACCAAAACTTACTTTTTATTTGCAAAGTAAAGAATTTAATCTAGTAGTAGTTTATAATGTTACCTCTAATAGGATAAGATTTAGAGTTTCTTAGAAAGAGAATCATTAAAAATGCAAACAAATTCCTATCCTGAGTTTACTAAAGCAGTAAAAAAAATGAAAGCCACATGTTATCATGTGTATTATTTGGTATTTGAAATGATTCTTATTGATCTTAGAATTCAACACCTTAAAATTTTTATTTTTATTTATTAATTTGTAAGGATTTATTTATTTATTGAGAGAGACAGACAGACAGACAGAAAGAGTAAGCAGAGGGAAAGGGACACTAGCAGACTCCTCCTTGAGCAAGGAGTCTGAGGTGGAGCTCCATCCCAGGACCTTGAGATCATGACCTGAGCGGAAATCAAGAGTCAGATGCTTAACCAAACGAGCCACTCAGGCACCCCTGCACTTTAAAATTTTTAAAGAGGAAACAAGCCCTGGCCAAAAAGTGTACTCATGTAGAACTCTTCTTAGAGAAAACGAAGAAACACCTGTCTTTCTTTTTTACTTACACCATTTGCAAAAAATGATTATGAAATAATTATATATAAAATGACTTCTACTCCCCCTGCCAAAGCTTGATATATTGAATTAGTAGGGAGAACATCAACTTACTTTTCTACTGAATTTTTATTTTCAGCATTGCTTAATAAATTATAATTATTTTCAGTGAATATTACCAAAACATTTAATTCCTTATTAAACACTGACCTTTAGAAATATTTTGTCTACAGTCAATAATTTATGCTTAAATACTTGAAAATATTTCAGTTTGATAATTACTAAGAAGTAACAAGTCAGGGTGCCTGGGTGGCTCAGGTGGTTAAACCTTTGACTTCAGCTGGGATCAAGATCTCAGTGTCCTAGGATCTAGCCCAGAGTCATTGGTCTCCGCGCTCCAAGGGGAGTCTACTTTTCCCTCTCTTTCTCCTTCTGTCCCTCCCTCTCTCCCTCCCCCTGCTCCTGCTCTTTCTCTCTCCCATAGGAATAGAGTCTTTAAAGAAAAAAAAAAGTGACAAATCAAAATCAGACTGGACTGATTGCTATGTGCTTTATTTAGAAATTTGTTCAGGGGCGCCTGGGTGGCTCAGTTGGTTGGGTGACTGCCTGCGGCTCGGGTGGTGATTCCGGAGTGCCGGGATCAAGTCCCATGTCAGACTCCCGGCTCTGCGGGAAGTCTGCTTCTCCCTCTGACCTTCTCCCCTCTCATTCTCAGTCTCTCTCTCCCTAATAAATTAAAAAAAAAAAAAAAAAGAAATTTGTTCAGACTTTACATTCCAATTAGTCTAGGTTGTTTAGAAATATAAATTAAAATAATCCAATATGATTGGAAATAAAAATCTGAGGCATATATTTTATAATTATTTTAGGACTTAAGCTTCTAAAACATAATTGGTAATTACCAACGATTAGTATTGAGTAAGGTTGCAAAATGTTAATTACTTCTTAATATTGTATCACAAAATAGAAATTATCATGAGCTCTAGGAAATTGTTCTCTTTTAAGAATCTATTCCATTCACTCTGTATTCATTGCATAAAACTTCTTTGGAATTTAAAGGAGATGAGGCAAGGAGATCCATGCACGGAGTTAAAAAAAAAAAAAGATTTAAATACTGTCTCAATATTGATGTCCCTTTGGGTTTAAAAACAATTGTTACATTTCACCAAATTGCACATTAGCTCTTTATTGGCATGGAACACATTTCTGTTATTTTGATCATTGTCTCTTCTGTCCCGTAGATTTTTCTTTGATTACAGAGGAAAAAAAATTATGTTTTACAAAGAAGAACATGAAACTGTTCCTTACGACTGCATTGTCCAATTTTCTAAAGTAGTTATTTACTAACATAGGTAAAGGAAAAAATGTCTCTTTCATCTAATAACGTTGATCATAATTCCATCCTTTCTTTAGCAAAGTCTACACTTAACTTTGCATTCAGAGTTAGCACTGAGAATGGTAGAAGAGTAGCAGGGCACCCTGCCACCCCTGATCTAGACTGCATCTCGAGGGAAGGGTATTAGCTGTACAAAAAGGAGTTTCTTCTTGTATCAGAAGGTCACAATTTTGCCTGTTTTAAATGATAGGTGGTCCGGGAAGTGGAAAGGGTACTCAAAGTTTGAAAATCGCAGAACGTTATGGATTCCAATACATTTCGGTGGGAGAATTATTAAGAAAGAAGATCCACAGTACCAGCAGCAATAGGAAATGGAGTCTTATTGCCAAAATAATTACAACTGGAGAACTGGCCCCACAGGTACTGCTGTGTAATTTGTTTCTATTCTGAAAAGATTTTTATACCAGTGGTGAGTATAAGCGTAACTGTGTTTTTTCATCTTTTTTTTAATTTATAAAAGGAAACAACAATTACAGAGATAAAACAGAAATTGATGCAAATACCTGATGAAGAGGGCATTGTTATTGATGGCTTTCCAAGAGATGTTGCCCAGGCGCTATCTTTTGAGGACCAAGTAAGAATGTCTCTATATTTTAAATGACCTATTTTTCCTTAAAACTTTGAGATTTATTAAAAAAAATTTTCTTGGAAGACTTGCTGTTATTCTGAAAAAATTCTGGTCTGAAAACAGGAAAATACATCACTACGGGTTGACAGAAGGTCATTTCCTTGGCATACATGCCTAAAAATTGGAGACCGTCTCTGCCAAAAAAGAAAAAATAAAAACTAATAATAGAATTCATGATTTTTATTTAAAAAATGCAAATCTCTCTGAATTTCATTTCAAAATACTTTACCTAAGATTATGTCTTTAATCTTTAATTACTTAAGCCATGCCTGTTCTGTACTGCCCAGCGATATAAAACATCATCCTGGGGCGCCTGGGTGGCTCAGTTGGTTGGGCGACTGCCTTCGGCTCAGGTCATGATCCCGGAGTCCTGGGATCGAGTCCCATATCAGACTCCCGGCTGTGTGGGAAGTCTGCTTCTCCCTCTGACCTTCTCCCCTCTCATTCTCAGTCTCTCTCTCTCTCTCTAATAAATAAAAATAAAAAATCTTTAAAACAAAAAAACAAAAAAAACAAAAAAACATTATCCTGTACTTATGTGGTTACCAAATTAGGAAGCCCTTTTAAGCGGGGTGGAAAATACTAAACCACCTACCTATAACAAGGTAGGGTTCATGTTGCCAAAACTTACTCAAATTTCAGTAGACTAGGCATGCTCAATACCTAATATGTATATTTTTAAGGGAAATAATTAAAATATTTTGTAGATCTACTTAATCTTAGAAAAGCAGAGTGACTTGATTTTTCATGTAAAATTTTAATTACAAAAATAACATTGTGGTCATAAAATTTTTAAGTCCACTGTAAAACGTGAAAGTTCATTAATACCCTTATTCCATTCCACTGCCCTCCTCTCCTAAGAAAAAGAAACACTGTTAAGCTGGGTATAGATCCTTCTAGGCCGTTTTCTGTGCATTAAACACACACACAGTCATGCAAATACATATGTGCATGCTCATAGACAAATGCATTTTTAATTTTCATAGCTCTTTCCAGATGGTCCTCCAAAAAAGACTTTTCCAAGTTATAGTCCCATCAATATTGAATGAATTATATTTCTCCAGATCCTTTCCGACTGGATAGAACTCATATTTAAGATTTTTGCCAACCTGATAAGTAAGAAACAGTATTTCATCTTTTACGTGTACATTTCTTGAATTACTACTAGAGTTAAATATTCTCTCAGATACTTTATTGACGATTTGTATTTCTTTATGTGAATTACTTGCTTTGCCTTTTTTTCTATGGATTTGTTTATCTTTTTTCTTATTTAAGTTAGCTTTTAACATATTACAGATAGAATAAAGTCAAATCAGATGTAGAGTTGCGTGTCATATAAAAGAAGCCTGAGGTTAGGCGATTCAGGGCTAGAGGTCAGCTTCACAAAGCCTCTCTAAATATTCGGGTTCACTGTTTGGGGACATCAGTTGTGCTGGAATGTCTTTCTCCCCTCCTCAGGTTTCCCTCTCCCAGAGTAGTCCGGAACCTCCCGTGCTTTCCCAGTTTAAGGACTTGGTTCTAATTGCTCTGGTCTCGACGAGAGAAAAACCAGAAAAATCAATTTTTGTTGCTGTTGCGTTACCTGATGTTACTGTTGAAAATGGGTGCTATGGCAGCCATTCCACGTGATTCTTGGCTATTGGTGGAGGCCCGAGAGCCAAGGCAGGCATTCCCACTCAAACCCAATCCGCCCATGTATTGAGTGACAGGGATTTGGCGGGCACAAGCAGCATGAGCGTCTTGATTTTTTTCTCTATTGCCTTTCGAACATGCTGTGAGTCTCTCTCTTCTCCCCTGAATAACAACTCAGGTAGATCTCATATCTTTCCTGGTCACTTTAAAATATTAAATAGACGGGGTGGCTCAGTCGGTTAAAGGTCCTACGCTTGATTTTGGCTTAGGTCATGATCTCAGGCTCTGTGCTCAGTGGAGCATCTGCTGGAGATTCTTCCCCCTTCCCCCTCCTTGCGCTTCTCTGCCCCTCCCCCTCTCTAAAAGGAAAAATTAGCAAATCTTTCAAATATTAACAGATAGTCTCACTTTCTGGTATTAAAAAGCTCAGCCCACAATTACATCTCAGTAAAGCTGGGGAAAATTTTTTTCATTAAAAAAAAATTCAATATAAAATAAAAACTTCAGTTTTCCACTCAATGTAACATATGTCTTCTTGGACCTGGTTCAGCCTCAGAAAGCCAAAGTGATGTCTCCAACTCCTGAAATTCTTCCTCATGTGGATTATAGTGGGGCAGGTAGTGGAGAAGGGGCAGGAAACGTGTAGCTCTCTGACAACCCTCTGGACACCTGACTGATCTCCACCTTCTCTTCTAAAGCCTGGACTCGGGTGATGGGCCAGGGGTCATGATACTGGTTGGGGACACCTGTTAGCAAGTTCTATAAGATGGTCTGGTATCTCTCTGCAGTACATGCAGCCCCTTGCATTTACTGTTCTCAGCCTTTCGTCCGAGGCTGGAAAAGTCCAATCTCGCATCTTTTCTTAGGTTGGCCTTGTAACAGCCTAGACAGAGGTTCTTGGCCACTGCAGGTAGAACAGTTGTGCTGAGGTTGATGCCACCACTGCCCAGCTGCCAGAGTTCAGAGGGTGCAGAGGCAAAACTGAAGTGTTTATGTAAAGCAAAGTGTTAGGGTCAGCCCTGACTACTCTGTACCCTGTGTAAGCTCAAGTCCTTATGCTGTCTATTTTTCTGGTACCATGTCTGACCCCAAATGTGTAAGGGTTTTCCCCTCCCAATTCTCCAATCTTCAACACAAACAAGACGTCTGATCATTGCATTCAACTCTGACACTAACTATCCGAGTTAATCTGGACCTTACCAGTGAAGGGCTCAGTCCCGCAGGACTGCCTCCACTTCAGAGGTCATTCCCAAGTTCCAGGGGCCACCTGTATTTCTGTCCAATTACCTATAGATTCTGGGGTTCCCGCAATAACCCTTGTCAGTTTCGATAATTTGCTAGAATGACTCACAGAACCCGAGAAAATGCTTTACTTACATTTAGGGGATTATGATGAAGGTACAACTCAGGAGCAGCCAAAAATGGAAGCCATGCGTAGGGCCGAGTGTGGGGTTGGGCGTGCAGAACTTCCACGTTCTCCCTGGGTGCACCACCCTCCCAGCACTTCAACACGTTCACCAACCCAACAGCGTCATGAGTTTTTCTAACCCAATCTCTCTCTTCTTCCTGGAGATCAGGGAGTGGGACTGGAAGTCCCCACCTTCTAATCTCAAGTTTGGTCTCTTTGCCGCCAAACTCCCATCCGGACACTATTTTGGGCCCCGCCGGAGTCACTTCACCAGCTTAGACTGAGGTGTGGTCAGAAAGTGTCACTATGAACAACAGAAGACAGTCCTGTTACTCAGGAAATTCTGAAGGTTTTATAAGCTCCGTGCCAGGAATCAGGGACAACAACTAAATATATATTTTCATGAGACCACAACTCCTCAGGGTTTTCCTTTAACCGGCTTTTTGTGTGTGTCTCTGTGGACCCGTATATACACGCTTGCAGAAATTTTCCCCGAGACTTCCTCACAGGTCCAGGGTGTAAGAGGAGGTGGATTTCTGATATTGACCATATACTGGTGATGGTCTTACCTCACACTTAAGTGTCTTACAGGACAAAGAAGTGTATTTTTTCTGTTAGGGAATAGTATCAATGTGAAGTCCAGACTGACTGGACAGCTTTTCTCCTTGAGGTCATTTAGGGACCATGGTTCCTTCCATACTGTTGTTCTGCCATTTCCTGGGATGCTCTTATCATCTGTAGGGTTGAAGCAGAGTTGCCACCACATATGCTTTCCAGCTGTCACATAAGGGGAAGAGAACATAAACGTCTGAAGATCTGAAGTCCCGGATGTGGATAGTGGCAGCTATCATATCTGCTCACATAGCTATGTTAAGAATTCAGTCATGTTATGATTGTAAGGGAGGTTGGGAAGAATAATCCAGCTAGGTGGCCAGATGCCTGCCTACAGTTCTGTAACTATGGAAGGATCAGAGAACTAACTAGCAACTTCCACTACAGTTTGCCCCCCTGGCCCTCCAAATGTTGGCACACTCCCTTCTTCCCAACATAGAACGTACTCACTCACTCCCCAAGGAAAACACCCAGAGTCCCATCATCTAGATCAACAGACAAGAATCTCAAGCTCAGCAGGGAGTCTGTTTCTCCCTCTGCCCCTGGCCCTGCTTGTGCACTCACGATCTCTCTCTCTTTTCTCTCCCTCTCTCTCAAATAAATAAATAAAACCTTTTTTAAAAATTAAAAAAAAAAAGAATCTCTACTTGATGTACTGTTCTCTCCATTAAGTCCAGATTAGACTCTTCAGCCACCTATAGACTGAACATCACATTGTCTTCCCTCTCTGCCACCAATAAATAGTGGAGGAACAAGACTAGGAGAAGTGAAATAACGGCTCCTATTCAGAAAAGGGAATTCTGGCAATATATGAGGTAAACACTGAACCATAGCAAATAACAAATCCTTTCCCTAGCAGTAGAGCGATTTCAACTCCTGGTTCTCTATTGTCCTCTGAAGCTCTTGGCCATTATCCTACATGGCCACATCAAAGTATTGTGTTGGAGATGAGGCCTCTGGGATCTGTTGTTAACTTGGAAAACAAAAAATGAAAAACAAAAACAAGCTTTTTCTGGCTAGGCTTATGGTTGCTTTGGTAAAACCACTTCCTCAGGGGCGCCTGGGTGGCTCAGTCCTGACCCCAGTGTTCTGGGATTAGTCCCCGTGCATGGGGATGTCTCTCACTGTCTCTCTTTCTGTCAAATAAATAAATAAAAATCTTAAAAAAAAAAATTTCCTCAAAAATTTGGTAAGTAGATCATCTTTTTGCTTCTAGTTAGTTCCATGTGCCGGTAACTATACCCAAAGTTCTTTTCTAGATATAGATATTAAACTGCATTGTTTCTTTTTTTTTCTCATTTTGATGGTAGTTACTTTGAGGCCATTTAAAACAACAGGCAGCATTCTTAACCTGGGTTTTGCCTCAAGGTTGGATCCCTTTTTTTGGAAAGCTGGGGAGAATGCTAATAGGAGTCCTTTGAGCAACAATGGCCTTTGTCTTCTGGTCTTCAGAGGTATAGAAGCAGCTGATTTTTTCTACCTGATAAGTCTTAAGTTCCTGGGCACTTTCTTATCTCTTTATCTGTTTGCAAATTGGTCAATTCTTTCTCAGATTTATCTATCTCTTGTTCTATGTTGCTAAATGAAATAGAGAACAATAGAGAACAGTCAACACTTATGCTCCTTCTAGCTCTTTCTGGTCATTTCTTCTCTAGCCATGGACTCCATAGGAACATGATCTACCTTCCACGTTATCACAAGTAAAAGTTGTACCAAATATTTTACAATGGCATATCAAGTGTCTTTTGTCTTCCAGCCTAAAATTTCTTGCTCTTACTGCTCAAGCAAATCAATGCCACCTACTTTAGTGTTTTATATAGTAGTGCCCTACTTATATGACTATTCTCTGTATTATTTAGAGTACATCCACGATGCTGTAATAAAAAGACACAAAGACACAGTGACAAGTGACATAACACAGAAACTTACTTTCTTATATGTAACAGCTGCACCGTGAATGAGGGCAGAGAACCTTCAACCTGTACAGTCATTCAGAGATGCAGGTCATCGTTTCTCTAGCTCTTAGGGCAATGGTTCTCAAACTTTTTGGTCACAAGACCCTTTTACAATTTTAAAAATTCTTGAAGACCACAAAAAGCTCTCATTACATGGTATTTATTTATCATATTTATCATATGAGAAATTAAAACAGTAATTTGAAAATATTCAGTCATTTTAAAATAAAAATAAATCCATACATGTTAACATAACTAACACATTTTTATGAAAAGTAACCATATTTTCCAAAACGAAAAAAAAAGAGATAAGAGAAACATTGCGTTTTGCAAATCCCTTTAATTTCTAATTTAATAAAAGATAGCTGGATTCTTACGTTTGCTTTTGCATTCCAACTGCTGTGATACCACACTTCATGTGCCCCCTGGAAAACTCCATTGTGCATTTGTGAGAGAATGAAGGTGAAAAAGGCATGTAATTTGTTAGTATAAAAATAGCTTTGACCTGCGGCCTCCCTGAAAGGGTCTCAGCAATCTCCAAGGGTCTCAAGAGTGCACTTGGAGAACCCTGGGACATGTTTGACGTTTGAATGGTGAAAGCGAGGTCAGCCATGCTGTGCCCCGTGGCCAGCTTCCAGCTAGTTGAAAGGGGACAAAAGTGCAGAAGGCACATGCTCACCTTCTTAAGCCCCAAACTCCAAGGCGTGCACATTAGTGTTCCCAGTCTGTTGATGAGAACTGAAGTCACATGGCTACATGCTAACTTCAAGGACCATTGGACATTGCAGTCACTTGTTCAGGCATGGACCTAGCTACAGAACTGTTATTATGGAAGATGGGAAAACAGATTTTGAGAGACAACCAGCAGTTTCCACAACAAGCAGCATGCATTCTTTCCCACCCATACTTCTCAGCCTAGCAGTGGAGCTCTCCCAGCCCTCAGCCTGCCATTGCAGGGGGCGGAGAGGAGATGGAGACGCTGCTTACCACCAGAGTTCAGCCCTGGTCTCCTCTTTGCATTTGTTAATAGGTCCTTACTAACTGAAAAATTTCTTCTCAACTTCCACCTGATTGTTGAAAAGAAATAACAGATTAGTGAGGGGAGAGGAATAAAGATAGGCGAAAATGGGAAGTCTAAGATCTTTTCACCACCAAGCAAACGTACAACATAGCCAAGATTTTGCTAGATAGCCCAGAGTCCAGGGTGAAAACCTAAGCAAAGTGTTTTTTAAAGACTGTAGAATTTCATAGTTCATGGGGTGAACCTCTGTAGTAGATTTCTTTACTGAGGATTTATTACAAACAGTAAAGCTGAAACCAGTAAGAACTCAAAGGTGCTATTATTGAAAATGGAGGAGGAAAGCCTACACTAAATCTATTTTTTTTAAAGCTGACAGTAGTTAACAATAATATTCAACTATCTAGCTCTAGTTAATTTTCCAATTTTATGTTCCTACCTCTGCATTCTACATGCTGGACAACTCTCTATTTCTCACAATGACCTGTTCCTGCTATTTCCTCAGTACTATTTATATCATCCTCTAGGCTGTTTTTTTCAGTGTGCATTCTGTTTTTGAGCTCTATTTGTGTTGATAGAAATAGACTTAACCCATTCTTTTAACTGCTTCAAAATGTTACATTCTGTAAATGTATCATATTAGCAGGTGATCAGGATAATTTAAAATTTCTGTTGTTGCCAACAATACTATGACCAATAACATCCTTGAACACATCTTCCTTTGCATATATCAAGATCTCTCAGGAATATATCTAGAAATGGATTTTCTAACATAGAAGGAATGCGTGTGTATGTGTGTGTGTGTATAGTTTTAAATGTACATTTTAGATTTTTAAAAATATATTAAATAGTGTTCCCATAAATTTACGATCCCTTTTTTCCCATTTCTCCACACACCTCAACAATACTGAATTTCAAATCTTTTTATTTTAGGTTATCTGATGGATTAAAAATGAAAGTGTTTTGGCATTGCTATTTTATTTTGCATTCTCTTAATCCCTAGTGAACTAAAATGATTTTTAAATGTGTCTGTTGGCTATTTGCATCTCCTTTTTTGAGAATTGCCAAAATATAACCTTGACATCTTTTTTTCTGATGGCTAGTTTGAGTTTTTATTATTGATTTGGACATTCTAGATATTAATCTTTTGCTTGTATTTTGATTATATTTTTTCCATTTATATTTTTCCAAATCATGACAGAGAAACATGCAGAATCATGTCCTATCTTTTATCTTATGGAAGTTTTAAATTTTAATACAGTAAATTTATCGGCATTTTTTTTTTTACTTTTACATTTAGGTCTTAAGAAAATATTCCCTACAGAGTCATGAAAATATTCTATATTTTTCTATTTATTTTAAATTTTGTTTTGAAGGTTCAGGTATTTATTCTATCTGCATTAATTGTACATTTTAAAGGTGTAAAAAAGGTGAGGTTGAACCTCATAAAAAAGGTGAGGTTGAAATAGAATTTTATTGTATATTTTAAATGGAAATGAAAAATGTATCCAGTGGTCCCAAGATTACTTGTTGTCTGGTACATATTTTCCTTATTGAAATGGCTTATTCCTGGATTGACATGGGTCTGCTTTGTCTCTTTATATTTTTCTGCATCAATATCATGGTTTTAACCAGGGAACTTTGTAATATAATACCTGAAGGATAGTCTCTTCCCCTTCTTTTTTTTAGTTGGCTTTGATTATATACATACTCTTCTTTATGGAATTTTAGAACCAATTTGTCAGACACATAAAAAAAACTGTTGAGATTTTATTTAAATTTCAGTATAGATCATATTATATATAGATTAACTTTTAGAGAACTGACATCTTCCCATCCATGAACATTGCCCTATCATTTTATTTACTCAGGTCTTGGTTTATGTTCTTCAGTAAGTAAAGTTTTATAGTTTTCCATAAAAAAGACTCATACACTTTTTGTTGGTTTTGTTCCTGGTTTGCCGCTATTACAAATAAGCTACTTTTTTCCTAACCAATTTTCAATTGATCTTTGTGGAATTTTTATGTTAGTGAGTGTGTCTTGTCTGTCTCTCTCCCCAGGTAGGCTTATTCTATCCTTAGGGCAGAGCTATCTCTTTCATGCTATAAACTTCCTTCCATTCTTTTTATTTTCCCACCACTCCCACTCTCAGGACCCCCCCCCCCCGCCCCGCCCTCCTACCTTAACATATTTCTTTACTACACTGGGTTCTGGTAAGTATTTTAGGGTTGGTTTTTGTTGTTGTTGTTGTTTTGTTTTGTTTTTTAAATGGGAAACAGATATTAGTGTCATGAATATCCAGAAAAGGAAGGACTCAAGTGACTGCTTCAAAAGTGATCTTGAGTTCAATCTCTCAGACCCTCATCGAAATCAGTGGAGTTGGTTATAATGTCAATGGCACACAGTGGATTTGACTCTCATTTACTATGTGCTTTTGACTGATTTACCAACCCTCTTGAGGCCTCAATGTTTTTCTTTGAAGAATGAGGACAATAAGAACATACAGGGTTACTGTAAAGATTAAATACGATCATGTACCTATAGTTCTTAGCACAACTGTGGCTCATAGTGACCACGTAACAAAAGGATGTGGTTATTATAATTAGACATGTTGAGGGTAAATACCCCATTGATTCGTACAGTGGAAGAGCCCTCACTAGCTCTCCCTGCCTGTTTGTCAGAAGCTTCGAAGGTAGAAGGACCTTCAGGTTCCTTCTCAGGGAACCTTCAAATTGATTGATGCAGCTCCCAGAGGCCCCCTGGAGGTGTTAAGGCAGCCCAAAACCACTCTGCTTTTATTTTATGTTCTGAGGTTCCAGGCAAAACTCTGTTGAAAGAAATTTTTCTTGTGCTAAAAATGTCTAGAACCACTTTAGTAATCTGTCAGCTAGAGTCCGGAGACATTCTACACCGTGGGGCAGAAGCACTTGGAAGCCCACTGATTTAGTAGTGGTGTTCTCAGTACGCATCTTGGCTTTCCATATTTCAGCAAAACCCATGTTCCCCCGCCCCGGGCCCCTGTTTTGTGTACTCTCTTGATTTCACCCATTTTTCCTGCTAGTTTTTCCTTTCTTGGGAGTGGTCCCACAGAGATGCCTCCTTTCCTTTCCTAGCTAGCCTTGTGCATCGACATCCATGTGATTTTCATGTGAGTACTGTTTTGGTGCCTCTGGCTGCTTTGCTGGGGACCTGCACAGAATTTCTTTGATGATAATGCTGCTTGATTTTCTTCCAAGTGTAATATATATGTAATGCTTCTGTGACCCAAATGTCCCAAAGATCCAGACGTTTACTTTCTGTTGTATTTATTGATTCCATTTGGTGTTCAGCTAGACTGATTTTTCCATTGTTCCTATATTTTTTATTTTGTTTTTGGTGCAAGCAAGTATATTATTTCTAGAAACTTGTATTTGAATATACGTACTTTATAACTGATTATTATTGTGTTACCACTATACTCCCCAACCTTAGCTGTTGTTATCCCACTTTACAGATAAGGACACTGAAGTCAAGTAAGTTGCCTCAGGCCACCAGCAGACAGGCAGAGCTGGGATTCCCAAGGAGGGGATACAGATGTGCTAGATCACTAGCTTTCTGGAACCTTGAGGTCACAAACTCAGGCTGAATGTGGGCATCAGACAATTTTTTTTAATGTGTGCTGAATTCTAAAATTAGGAGATTTCACATTAAAAAGCAGATTTCTACCTTGTCTTGCAATGGTAAGGAAGTAGCAGCTCCCAGTTCACGCGGCCACACCTGAGTGGTGCTGCTGTCATTAGACAGTGTAGCTCGTTCACAGCCATCCCCCACTCCCACCCCAGCTGGTATCTCACTGTTCCAGCATCAGTCTGGCCCTTACAAGGCACTGGAGTTCATACTCTACAGTGACCCTTGTCCTCCCCTTGTCTCAGCTGTGTCTGATTATAATTACTGGTTTATCACAAAAGAAATACCTCACAAGGCTACGTACACCCTATTCTGTAGGTGAGGCGACTGTCTGACATAGTGGGGGGCCACACTGTCCCTCTAAATATTAAATGTTTGTGAAGTTTCATCTCTCTTACTTGTCAAACTTAGAAAATTAAACAGAACACCTAGTACTTTTTCCTACACTTCAGTTCATCATCTTGAGCCGTCCTCCTGGAGTGCCCACACACAGCCTATGGCCAAAGAATCATGGCCAAGGGGGTGAAATACATCTTGATTTGAAACACTCAAGTGACCATCTGGGGAGTAACTTCAATAATTGTGTAACAAATTCAGACTTGTTTAAATCAGCAGTTTGCCAAGGTTTGTTTTCTGGGGTGGGTTATTTGTGGTTTGGAGGTATAATAGTCATAGTTGAGGTACTGATACTTAGTACTAGCAGGCACTAAGCATTCTTACTCGGGTTGTAGGGGACTGGTGAAGCAGGGAAGGTAATGGAGAGAGGACTTGACAGCCTCCTCAATCCAAGACACCTTAGCTTTCACCAGCACTTGGGAGCCTTTATTTGAAATAAAGCAATGGACCCAAGATGATTCCTGTAATCCTGCCACTCTTACTCATGCGTATTTCTCCAGGCTTCTCGAGTGAGGAAATTGTGCTTCTGATGGTTGGGCCCGTGAGTGCACACGACCCTTATGAATTCCACGTGTCATGCACTGTGGGATGAGAGAGGGTGAGACCGGCTGGAGTGGGTGTATATAACTATGTGAAAATTTTTTTCTTTTTCTAGTCATGATTTCCTGTAGGATTTATAATGTAGCCTCAACTTTGCCATCTACAAGAACCTAAAAATAGAGTTAAGTTCTGAGTTTGAATGAGTGAAATTGGATATATGAAACATTCTCAACTAGATAAATAGAGTTTAAAAAAAATAACCAACGACCAAACACTTAGAGATTAAAGAAAACCCATCCTCAAAGGGCTGTCATCCTCCTTGCATAGTGAATTGATTTGACAGACATAATTTGGTTTGCTGTTCCTAGGGGGGACAAATTTGATTTGCTCCTAAGGGGGGAGTGATTTAATTTTAATTACACAAATTTTTTCTAAGCATTAGCACTTTTGTGCAAAATATTAACGGAAATGTGGCTGTGTTCCCTGGAACTAATGACTTAGAAGTTTACTTCTGATTATTTAATAATTAGGTTTTGAAATTGAATATATTACTAGATGATTATTTTTTTTTAAGATTTTTATTTATTTGACAGACAGAGAGAGAAAGAGAAAGAGAGAGAGAGATCATAAGCAGGCAGAGAGGCAGGCAGAGAGAGGGGGAAGCAGGCTCCCTCCTGAGCAGAGAGCCCTATGTGGGGCTTGATCCCAGGACCCTGAGATTATGACCTGAGCCGAAGGCAGAGGCTTTAACCCACTGAGCCGCCCAGGCGCCCCTAGATGATTATTTTTTTTATTTATTTTTATTTTGATGAGCTGTGACTACAAGACCAATCAAGGTAAAAAGGCTGCTGAGGTTTTTATAACTGCCTTGTTTAAAGAGAAATGACAATTTCCGGGTTTCCTAGAAAGGTAAACTCTTAAGTCTTCTTTGACTTCGCCATGTAAATTTAGGTACTGTTGCTACATAAGACATCATCCAAAATTTATTTATCGACTTAGAACGACAATATTTATTATTTCATATGCTTCTATCTATGGCTCCGGAAATCAAGAACTGTCAAGATCTCTCATGACATGGTATTTAAATAGTGGTCGGAGTTAGGCTTCTTTATTCACATGTCTGATGGTTGGTTTGGGAAGACTTAAACAGCTGGGGCTGAACAGCTGGAGCTCCTCAAGCCTCTCTTCCTTTCACACCACATGGAGATCGCAGGGTGGCTGGACTTCACAGCAGCTCTGAGCTCCAAAAGCATATAACCCAAGAGAGCCAGAAGGAAGCCTGATTACTTCTAACTCAGCTTCAAAAGCCATACATCACTTCTGTAAAAAACAGAAAAGAGGAGAGGGGAGTAAGAATCCATGATTTTTTTTAACAGGGAGAGTGTCATTAAAAAAAAAAACTTGACATATTTTTAAACCACCATACCATGACACTTGGTAAAGAAAGACCTGCTCCTTCTTCACTTTGTTGATATCTGTCTCTTCTCTTCATTTCCTTTTTTCTTTGCCTTTTCAGGCCAGGTGCTCCCATCCACCTGCTTGGACTTTTAGAGTCCTCACTCTTCCAACCTTCCTTGTCCTTACTCCCTCCATACCCAGTCTGTCTTGAATCCTGTGGCCAGATTAATCTTTCTAAAAGACCACTGCCATTAATTCATTCTTTGGGTAGAAAGTTTTTAAGGCCAATTATGGTCCACAAGCACGTGTCTCCCTAGAGGGTTTGTATCAGGATCAGGTACATGCCTTGTTTAAAAATGTGGATTGTTCTGGTCCCTTCACAGAATTACTGAATTAAAATGTCTTGTACGTCGAACCCAAGGATGCACAAGTTAACAAGTTAAAAACCTCTATCAAAGCTGATTCTTTAATCTTTTTTTTTTAAGATTTTATTTATTTATTTGAGATAGAGACAGTGAGAGAGAGCATGAGAGGGGAGAAGTTCAGAGGGAGAAGCAGACTCCCCATGGAGCTGGGAGCCCGATGTGGAACTCGATCCCAGGACTCCGGGATCATGACCTGAGCCGAAGGCAGTTGCTTAACCAACTGAGCCACCCAGGTGCCCTCAAAGCTGATTCTTAAGCAAACTAAAGTGCAGACTTCAACTTGGTGTTAGACTGCACACAGCACAGGTTCTTAGCCATAGTGTATTGCCATAGTTATGGAGCAAGTGGGTTTTTGCTAACAATATTCAAGTACTAACATTGGAGCACATGCACAATGTCACCTTCACTAGTCTTCACCCTTACTTTCTTGAGTGGGAGAGAAATTCCTCAAATGGGAGCAGTTTCACATGAGATATTTTCTCAGTATTAATGTCATAAGGTTCTTGTGTCTCTGTGCAGATTCCCCGTGCAGTCTGACCTGAACCCGACTTGGTTTGTGTTCCCACCATCTCTTGAATACATTTTGTCCTTGCTCCCTTGCTATTTGTTTCTCCTTGATAGTCCTTTTTTACTGCTTGTCAAATCTTACCTCCCTCTGGACAATTTCCCTGAGGATCTCAAAGCCTCAGAGATTTCTCTTTACTCTCAGCTTGTTCAGCAAAATCGGTAACTGTCTTTAAGATTTACATGGCACTTATATAGTCCCCTAAATTGTTAACTACTGGCTCATCAGCTTGCTGTGTCGGTCAGCTTCCAGCAGGAAAGAGGTACCCCACTCAGGCAGGCCACACAGAAGAGTGCTTGTTAAAGGAACTACTGAACAGGTGTGCATAGGACCTGAAGGAACTACAAAGGATAGTTCAATATCACGAGGTTGGTAAAAGTAAGATCTGTTACCCTCCCTAGGCCTGTAGATTCAAAAAGAGGGAGCAGTAGCTTGAATCCAGAAAAAGAAACAGACATATGAATAAAGTTTCCTCATCAGAGCCTTGGCCTTCATTGAGGAGGGGTATCCAGCCTGATGACCCCCACAGGATGAGAGCCAAGGGAATAAATATCCAGACTTTCCTCTCCTCCCTTTGTCTGATCTTCTGCTGATGTTCAACAGTCAGATCTAACTAGAAGGTAGAGGGCAAGGAACCTCACTGATTTGTTCCAGAAGAACAATCACCCAGGACACAGAGTGGGGAGAAAATAGTGGAAGGTGGAGCTACAGAGGCCTAAAGAAAATATACAGCACAAATGCCAATTTGTTAAAGTGGGGAGTCTTGCAACTACTTTGGTCTTTCTCACAGCCCTACAAAGCACTACATACAGTAGTTGCGCAGTAACTGTACCCTTTTATGCCAGCATGCATTGGTTTCATTTCCCTGGAATGCTTGGTAAGGATGAGTGACAAAAGGTTTTCCCAATGTTAACATTTTGCATTTTTTGCACAGTGATTCACTCAAACATAAACTACTGTATTTCCTTAATTTCCAGGCCCAATTCCCTTAATGTCTTTAATAGAAAAGGGCAGTTCCTTGAGAAAATGCAGATACGCTTATAATTTGAGTCTCCTAAGTAATTACCAAAAATATAAATTCAAATTAAGCTAGCTGTCATATAGTTTGGAAGCCCAAGATACTATTCTCAGATCCTACCAATTTAGCCTCACTGACTATAAGCACATTACATTCTGTGAAGAGTAAATATGTGCACAAGGGTGCCCTGTGTTATGTGAAAATAAAGTCAGAGATACTGGATTTCTAAAATGAATAAATGGTAATTATTTACAGTGAAAAGGACTCCTACCTTTCAGAAAGATTCAGCTGGGATTTCCATTATTTGAATAGAAACAAACGTAACTTTATTTTTATGAGAGATACTTTCTAAAAATAATGACATAGCCAGGTTGAAAATAAAGGACAGAAAAAGATATACTGTGCAAATATGGAACATAAGAAAGCTGGAGTTGCTTGATTGTTATTAGATAAAGTAGACTTCAGGACAACAAGTATTACCAAAGATGAAGAAGAACATTTCCTAGTGATAAGAATGTCAATTCATCAGAACAACATAAAAGTTTTAAATCTGTATATACCTAATAAATTTTTCAAAATATGTGAATCAAACAACTGACAGAAGTAAAGGGAGAAATAGACAAACCTATACTCATAGTTGGAAGTCTTAATAATCCTTTCTCAATCTTTGAAATAAAAACTAGACAAAATATCTGTTAAGGACCAACACCTGAGAAACAATAAGCATATCTAGAACATAGTATGCAACAACTGCACAGTACACATTGTTTTCAAGTGCACATGGGACTTTCACTAAGATAAACTGTATATTAGGCCATAACATAAGTCTTAATAAATTGTAAAAGGTTGGGCCACCTGGGTGGCTCAGTGGGTTAAACCTCTGCTTTCAGCTCAGGTCATGATCTCAGGGTCCTGGGATTGAGCCCTACATCGGGCTCTCTGCTCAGCGGGGAGCCTGCTTCCCCCTCTCCCTCTGCCTGCCTCTCTGCCTACTTGTGATCTCTCTCTCTCTCTCAAATAAATAAATAAAATCTTTTAAAAAATTGTAAAAGCTTAAAATGCTATAGAGTATGTTCTTTGGCAACAATGGCCAAAAAAGCATTTGACAACTGTCAACATCAATTCATTTAAAAACTCAGCAAATGGGAATATAAAGTGATAAGAAAATCTGATAAGAAAAGCCTATAGCTAATGTCATTCTTAATGATGAGACATTGAGTGCTTTCTGCCTAAGATTGGGAACTACAGAGGTGTCCGTTCTTACCACTTCTATTGGACACTTTACTGGATGTTCTAAATAATACAGTGAGATAAGAAAAATAAAAGGCAAAAATATTGAAAGAAAGAAGTAAAACTGTCCTTGTGAATAACATGATTGCTTACAAAAAAAAAATACTAAGGAATCTATAAGATGACTATCCAAACTAATAAATCTAGCATAGTCACAGAATATAGGGTCAATGTTCATTCAATTTTAGTTCTATATATTAGCAAAAAATTTCTAAGCATTATGAAAATATAGGGTGAGCTACCTCAGGTTTATTGCTTAATTTCACTCCCTATGATAATTCCTTATTAAAATATTGACTTAGAAGGGTAACATCTTTTTACATAGCATTCTTTGAATACATAGTTATTAGTACTTGTCTATATATGAGGATGGGACAGAAGGTAAGATGCTTGTTTGTATCAGAAAAGTGTACTGACTAATGTTCTAATGTGATAAGTAACCCTTGAATATTGTATTTAATCTGGTATAGTCCTCACTTCTTTCTTTTTTTTCCCCATGAGTCATGGCCAGAAAATAGCTTCCCATTCATGCTTGAAATAATGTCCTCCATGAGGACATAGAGTCATAGAAGCACAAATTTTGGAGGATACTTTCTCCTGAATATCATAACTGATGGTCTCTGCCTTTGGGATTGACTGAGTCATTACAGAGACAAACAAAACCACGCAAAATTAGCATTTTCTCACTCAACTGACAGCAAAAGTACAGCTTTTACTACATGGAAAATTTTTTAGGATTTGTTTTTTTTTTTTTTTAAGATTTTATTTATTCATTTAACAGAGAGAGAACACAAGCAGGCAGAGAGGCAGGCAGAGGCAGAGAGAGGAGCAGGCTCCCTGCGGAGCAAGGAGCCCAATGCGGGACTCGATCCCAAGACGCTGGGATCATGACCTGAGCCAAAGGCAGTTGCTTAACCAACTGAGCCACCCAGGCGTCCCAGGATTTGTTTTTAAAAACGATTTTGAATCAAAAAAGTTTGGTAGCTACTGATCTCATTTTATAAATGACAAAATTGAAGCCCAGAGAAGTTAAGTAAATGGCTAGATTGCACAAATCTAGTTAATGTGAGAGGAGTAAGTAACTCAAACCCCTGAGCTAGAATAAGCAGCCCACACTTTATCCAGTGCTCTTTCCACGCAACTTTCCACCCAATACAGTTTGGTGGAAAGAGCACTGGACAAAGAAGTGTCCACTTTTGAGCACTCTTTTGTGCTTATTTTTTTATGAGTGACAAAGAAGTGTCTACTTTCGGGAGAGACAAAGAAGTGTCCACTTTTGAGAACTTTTTTGTCCACTCTTTTCAGCACTAAAAAAGGATGACTCTAGTCCCAAAGGATTGGGATTGGTCATCTAACCAAACCTTTCTGTAGTTAGAACCTAAAGGCATTTTGAAGAGTAGGAAGCATATAAAAATGAATTTTTATTTTCCCAAATTGTCCATTTTAAAGAAAAACACATCCAGTTTTACAAGCTCTGTTATATTTACTTCAAAATCGTTGTTTGTCTTCATAGTCACCTCCTCATAATTGTTCTCCAAGCATGTCTTAGAATTTTATAAATAGTATACTATTTGGTTCTTCTCTACTGAGCAAATGTTTTTGTATTTAAGAAAATAATTTTGGGGATGCCTGGGTGGCCAGTCAGTTGAACGTTTGACTTTTGGGTTCAGCTCAGGTAGTGAATTGCAGGGTCCTGAGACTGAGCCCTGTGTTGGGCTCCACATGAGGAGGCTGCTTGTTCCTCTCAATCTACCCTTCCCCCTGCTGGTGCACTTGCCCTCTCACTCGCACTTTCTGTCTCTCAAGTAAGTAAGTAAGTAAATAAATAAATAAATAAAATCTTGGAAAAAAGAGAAAAAATAATTCTGAATTATATATGAGGAAAATCTTCTTTAAAGTACCAATTTTTAAGCATTAGAACAAATTTTTAGGGCCAACCATTGACTTTTCTTGTCTAGAAATTTTTAGGAGTTCTTTTTTTTAAGGTTTTATTTATTTATTTGAGAGAGAGCGAGAGAGTGCTTGAGTGGGGGGAAGGGCAGAGGAAGAAGCAGACTCCCGGCTAAGTGGGGAGCCCGATGCAGGGCTCAATCCCAGGACCCCAAGATCATGACCAGAGGTGAAGTTAGATGCTTAACCGAGTGAGCCAACCGGGCGCCCCAGGAATTCTTTAATACTATTTTTACACACATTAAACACTCAGTATTTACTGAATGAATGAGTAAACTACGAATGAATAATAAAATGGATAATGTTTTAAAATCTCTGGTGGATCTTTCCATATCCATGGTTCTTTCTTTACTTTATATTAAAATTTAATAATGAGCCTTCTGAAAATTCGTTCAACTATGTTTTACTTGAACTACCAAGTATTCTAATAAATACCTTTAGGCAGTGTGTATGTATGTATGTATGTGTATGTATTTTAATATATACACAGTTAGAAAAACAGAAAGAAACACACACACACACACACACACACACAGAGAGGAGAGAAATATTTGGAAAGTGTTTCCAGCTCAGATTTGTTTCTGCCCAAATCACTCATACATTTCAAAGCACTAAATTAATAATCTAAAAATATCCTGTTAGAATCATTATACTTCAATGCTCTGGCTCCCTGTTCAAGCAGAAAGGCCAAGGTGAAGGCAGCTGCTCCTGTGGCTAAAAGAGACTCGAAAGTCTGGCTTCAACTCCATGGCACCAGCACCATTTGAAAAGACCCAGTCGTACAATAGCTATTGTCTTCTAGAGCCTTGGAAAATTACCTACTTACAAATTACTCATTTGCCATTGAAAACACTGAGTAGAACATTAAAAGTGGACATCAACAATTTTGGGAAGTAACTTCATTGGTTTAATAAAAAATGCTTCTTCTGTCTACTACTACTTAGCTCTGTAAATCCAGTTGGGTCTGAGTGTGTGTGTGTGTGTGTGTGTGTGTGTGTGTGTGTGTGTGTGATGGCTATAGAATGAAACTGAAACTAAATTTTCCTGAATGGCTTATGAAGCCACCTTGCTAATGTATATAAACCAGTAGTGGCCAAAAGACTTCAATGTGTGTACTACATTCAAACGTAATGGCTCCCCAGCCTACTATTTTGAGAAGGATTTTGGAGCTGAGTCCAGAGTGCTATCATCCTTAGCAATAATGATTCTTTCCATATTCCAGATGGAAAGCCTCTCTAGGATGGCCATATCTATACTATACAGACTGAAGTTTTTAACACTTTGACTTCCCATTCAAGATGTTCTAGAACCCTGAATCCACATATTACATCTTTATAGGAAAAAAAACACAAAACCTTTACCCTCGTCGTAGAAGTGGGATTATATTTAAAGGAGAAGGGGGCGGGGTGGAGGTGCCCACAGAAACTATTTCTGCTTGTCAAACAAGAGTCCCGATTTCACATATTCTGCTGGTCACTTCATTAGGTAGTCTCTTAGCTTAGTTTGCTACTCTGGATGTCATGATGGCTATCAGACCATCAACTTCTTTTTTTTTTTTTTAAAGATTCTTTATTTATTTCTTAGAGAGCGAGAGACTGAGAATGAGAGGGGAGAAGGTCAGAGGGAGAAGCAGACTTCCCGCAGAGCCGGGAGTCCGATATGGGACTCGATCCTGGGACTCCGGGATCATGACCTGAGCCAAAGGCAGTCGCTCAACCAACTGAGCCACCCAGGCGCCCCAGACCATCAACTTCTAAAATAAACCTGGAGTTCATCCCATTGCTATATCTTGCTATATCAGAGCAGTTCGTAACTGGAGGCCAGATTATGAGCTACTTTTTAAAATACAAGATGCAACTATTATACTTCTGATGCTTGGTAGCACTCAACTAAGTGAATGAGTGGGTAATAGAAGAATAATTTGATTATATCAGCAGGGTTTTTCATAGACCCATTTTTGCCTACCAGAACATAGACTTAGATATAACTTCATTCCTTCCTCTCCCTGAGTGCTTTTTCCAGTAAAATAAGAGCTCTGGGGAAATTCTAGGGAAAGAAAACATCCCATGTATTCATGGAGTATTCACATGAGCCACAAGTTTCCAGAACTTCAAGCCCTCTTCAGTGTCTCTGTTGTTCTCTGCTGTGTGGCTTCCATTTTGGAACTTTATTCCAATACGATGGAATTTCCATACACTTTCACCATGTTGAAATAACATTATATGTGCCTATTTCCACTTTAGATTGAGATATCCTTGTGGACAGGGACCATGTCTTGTCCATTTTGCATCTCTTTAATGAGCGTGGCAGTTGGCTCATAGCTTAATTAATATATGTTGAACTTAAGTAAATATAACCCAGTAAATAACCCAGTATTATGAGAACTCTATCAGAAATTTTTCAGAAAAGAAAGAAAAGTGATACCACTTGTAGGCATATATTAAAATAATTAATAAATACTTGTGAGAAGAATGAAGGGATCTTCCTTAGTGGTTCTCATACTCACAATGTTCAAGAAAATCTTGAGAACAAGGTGTGTTACAAATACGTTATCAAATTCTGGCTGGAATTTGTTTGAGTCTTACTTAGTTTCTCAGATGTTGTCTGAGAATATGAGTTTAGAGTATTTTTCTTCATTATCAATGTGAATGAGAAGAGTTATTCTGAGATAAGGTAGACTTAAATCTCTTCTGAGAGAGATACAGTAATATCCAATGAATAGAGTAGGATACTATTACTTCTTTTTCAGCCATTGATAGCATAATAGTCTTTTGTGAATTTCCTTGGAGGCAGTCTTTATGTTTGAATGAATACTAAGCAATCAATGTAGGTAAGTGTGAAATAGAATTGTATCAGGCATGTGTCTTCTTTTGAGGTGTTAGCTTCTTTCAGCCACACAAATCAAAATAACTTACACCTAAGAAAATGATACCAGTTTTTCTTTAGAATGACACTGAAGTTTTGAAAAAGTATTTCCATCTAAACCTCAAATTGGAATCTCTAATAATGGCATTTTGTGGTGAATTATCAGCATATTTTCCATTCATTAAGTCTGCATGGAGTATTAATAGAACTATCACATAATCTTACCTATTTTATATTCCTGTATAACAGCATTTAATATACCCTTGAATTTCATTTTCCTGCAGAAAATGCTTTTAAAAGATGTGGAAATGTGCTTCTTGCTATTAGAATTTCTAAACCACTTTTCTACTACTTCTTTTGAATGATGGCAGTGTCTCAAAGCATAAAATCCCGTTGTCTAAAATAGGTAGGTCAGGGAGAAACCGCACTGTTCTTGCTTTTTTAAGTTATACTTTATCTTACTTGATGCAAATAGAAATATATCCTATATTTAGCTTCTGTAATTTTTTGGAAAACTGATTGCTATGCGGCAGATCAAATAAGGATTTGGACCACATGGTATTTAGGAGTTCATCCCCATCTTCTTTGAATTTAAAACATAGTAGACAATATGTCAGGTTTGTGCCTGCATATCAATGACAGGACTGCATGGGTAATTAATTATTCCCATTGTCAATATTGAGGATTTAAATGTTAAGTGTTTGTAAAGAAGCAAGGTTGAGAGAGGGGACAGTTTAGAAGTTGGCTTAATCATAAACAATAGCAATATGCTGAGATGTTCCATTTCTTCAAGGTCTGTCCCTATGATTTTCTTGGCTGGATCTGGAAACATCACCTAACCACTTTCTTCTTAATAGACACTGTTTTCTGTGGTCTAATCAGTCATGTGTCACATGCACTCATAATGAAAAGTCCATAGACTGACCACTATGAATCAGGTAGGCATGGCTCATCCCCCAGGTGTATGAACAGCTGATGTATTTTTTTTCATTTTATTTTATTCATTCACCACACCCAGTGCTCCATGCAATACGTGCCCTCCTCAATACCCACCACCAGGCTCACCCAATTCCCCTCCCCCTCCCCTCCAAAACCCTCAGTTTGTTGCTCAGAGTCCACAGTCTCTCATGGTTCATCACCCCCTCCGATTTCCCCCTATTTACCCTTCCCTTCCTCCTCACAATGCCCTCCATGATTTTCCTTATGCTCCACACGTAAGTGAGACCATAAGATACTTGACTCACTCCGCTTGATTTATTTCATTCTGCATAATCTCTTCTAGTCCTGTCCATGTTGATACAAAAGTTGGATATTCATCCTTTCTGATGGAGGCATAATACTCCATTGTATAGATGTACCACATCTTCCTTATCCACTCATCTGTTGGAGGTCATTTTGGTTCTTTCCACAGTTTGGCAATTGTGGCCATTGCTGCTATGAACATTGGGGTACATGTGGCCCTTCTTTGTACTGCATCTGCTTCTTTGGGGTAAATGCCCAGTAGTGCAATTGCAGAGTCATAGGGTAGCTCTATTTTTAATTTCTTGAGGAGTCTCCACACTGTTTTCCAAAGTGGCTGCACCAACTTGCATTCCCACCAACAGTGTAAGAGGGTTCCCCTTTCTCCACATCCTCTCCGACATTTGTTGTTCACTGTCTTGTTGATTTTGGCCATTCTAACTGAGATACCACCTTACACCAGTTAGAACAGCTGATGTATTTTTGAACGCTACCCACTTGCCTTCATCCCTCGCTTCTTTCCAACCTTGTTTTATTTCAGTCTGTTTACCTAATACTGGCACTAATATTTTCACCTATTTTCTAAATGATCATTAAGATTGAGCACATCTATAAAGAGAATGTTAAGAATAATGATCATTTTTTACATTATATTTACTTGACCTCTTTATTTGTAAGGGGCATTTCAGTGTAGACAGTGCCACTTCATTAGTCCTTCCAGATGATCTGCTTGCCTCGTCTGCCACTGCACTAGCACTGGCATTCATTCTAAGGCATGAAATAAAATCTAATACTCCCATGTTCATAAGATAAAAACCCCAACTGCTTAGCATAAAAGACAGCCAGCCCAGCTAGTCTCAGCCTACTTTTCCAGAACTTCAATTTTGGTTTGTGAAAGACTCTGAATACTTATTAGAAGAATGGATTAAACAAATGAAGAAGTAGATACCTACATAATAAAATCAATGGTGGGGAGAAGACATCTTGGATAAAATAGTGCTGTAAATTTATAGTCACTTCCATATTGTCAACCTGGCAGATACTAAATAAAACCTTAATCTTTTCCTCTTCATTAAATTCTTCCATCTCAGCAGCCTAATGTATCCCAATTGCTTTATCAAAATGAAGATTTGTGCCATAAAAACCAAACCACAGAAAGGTACTTTTTGTGAACTATTGATATCTTCTTAAACCATTCATGATATACTCTGTTTGGCAGATGTGATTAATGTGGTTTGTGACAAGTTTTGGGAAAAAAAAATAAGAGTAACCTAGATCATTACTTAATTAAAATCATAGAAAGGAATGCATTTGTAAGGGATGAGCACAGGATCATGGAAAAGGGTAGAATATAGCTTTCAACAAGAAATTCCCAAACTGTAAAAATAACGTTTCACATAATAGTTGTCTCCCTACATTAGTTTCTTTCTTTTTTGACTTAATTATATTATCCACTTCAAACTTTTATTGATACTTTAAAGATTCCGGAACTTTAATAAGCTCCCATTCTGAGTACTCATTTTTTTAACTTTTCTTTTATTAACATATAAATTTGTTTCAGGGGTACAGGTCTGTGATTCATCAGTCTTACACAATTCACAACATTCAATATAGCACATACCCTTCCCAATGTCCATCACCCTTCTGCCCATCCCTCCCATCCCCCTCCCCTCCAGCAACCCTCATTTTGTTTCCGGAGACCAAGAGTATCTTAAGGTTTGTCTCCCTCTCTGGTTTCGTCTTCTTTCATTTTTCCCTCCCTTCTCCTATGATCCTCTGTCTTGTTTCTCAAATTCCTCCAGTCAGTGAGATCGTAGGATAATAGGCCCTCCCTGATTGACTTATTTCACTTAGCATGGGGGTTTTTGATGGCTGCATAATATTCCTGTGTGTGTGTGTGTGTGTGTGTGTGTGTGTGTGTGTAATATATATATATACCACATCTTTATCTATTCATCTCTCGATGGACATCTGGACTTTCTCCATAGTTTGGCTATTGTGGACATTGCTGCTATAAACATGAGGGTGCATGTGCCCCTTTGGATCAGTACATTTGTATCTTTGGGGTAAATACCTACTAGTGCAGTTGCTGGGTCATAGGGTAGCTCTATTTTCAACTTTTTGAGAAACCTCCATACTGTTTTCCAGAGTGGCTGGAAACATGCGTTCCCACCAACAGTGTAGGAGGGTTCCCCTTTCTCCACATCCTCACCAACATCTGTTGTTTCCTGACTTGTTCATTTTAGCCATTCTGACTGGTGTGAGGTGGTATCTCACTGTGGTTTTGATTTGTATTTCCCTGAAGCCAAGTGATGTTGAGCATTTTTTCATGTGTCTATTGGCCATTTGGATGTCTTCTTTGCACAAATGTCTGTTCATGTCTTCTGCCCATTTCTTGACTGGATTATGTGTTCTTTGGGTGTTGAGTGTGATAAGTTCTTTATAGATTTTGGATACTAGCCCTTTATCTGCTATGTCATTTTGAACACTCATTTCTATATGGATTTTCTTTTAAAGCCATTCATTTGTTATTTGGATATCCTCTTTTGTAAAAATGACAGTGCAAGTCTCTTACCCATTTCTCTATTGTTTTGTTTTTCTTATTGATTTGTAAGAATGCTTTTTTAAAAAAAGAATTTATTTATTTTTGAGGAAGAAGGAGCATGAGTCGAGGGGGGGTGGGTGCAGAGGGAAAAGCAGACTCCTTGCTGAGCAGGGATCCCACCGCGGGGCTCAATTCCAGGACCCTGGGATCCTGACCTGAGCTGAAGGCAGACACTTAACCGACTGAGTCACCCAAGCACCCTGATTTGTAAGAATACTTTTTATATTTTCAAAACAAGCCTTTGATTGTATTGTTGCAAATATCTTGATTGTATGTGTTGCAAATATCTTCTCCAACTGACATTTTCATTTTCTTAATAGTGTATTTAATAAATAACTGTTTTTTTATGTTAAAGCCTTTTAATTATAAAACTCCTTTATGGTTAGGGAATTTTAGGTCTTATTTAAGAAATTCTTTTTTAATATTTTATTTATTTATTTGACATAGAGAGAGAGATCACAAGTAGGCAGAGAGGCAGGCAGAGAGAGAGGGGGAAGCAGGCTCCCTACTGAGCAGACAGCCTGATGTGGGGCTCTATCCCAAGACCCTGAGATCATGACCTAGAGCTACAGGCAGAGGCTTTAACCCACTGAGCCACCCACGTCTCCTATATGAGAAATTCTTATCTACCCTAAGGTCTAGAAGATATTTTCTTATATGTTATCTCCTAAAATCTTTACCATTTTACTTTTCACATTTGGATCTGAACACCCATTTGGAATGGGTTTTACATACCATATCATGTAGAGAGTCAAGTATCATCATTTTCTGTATGAACATCTGACTGTCCAAGTAGCATTCATTGAAAAGACTGTGCTTTCCCCATTGCATTGCAGAACCACCTTTGTCATAAATCATATGCCCATATATTTGGACAGTGGATCTTTTCAGAGTTCTGTCTCTGTTTCAATGGTTTACTCGTCTTCCTTAAAACTCAGTACCTCACTGTCTTAATTACTATGGATTTGTAATGAATCACACTATCTGACAATAAGTTCTATCAGTTTAACCTTTTTCTTTAAGATTTTCTCGAAGATTGCCTCACTGTCCCAATGGCGTGTCTTCCAGAATTCCTTTTGTGGGCCTCCTTCTTCACTCAGGCTAATGTGAAGATGTCAGCAGGCAGACATTTCTTTCTGGAGGTTCTAGAGTAGGAAGTATTTCCTTACTGCTCCAGCTTCCTCAGCCTCCCCACATTCTTTGGCAAATATACTTTGGGTTTTATGGATTTTCTTGGAAAGCCAGTAGTGGCTGGTTGGGTCTTTCTCAAGTAGCAACATACTAAAGCTCAATTAAGTAGTATTTTTCATTCATTTTTAAATTGTTTGTTCCTAGTATATAAGAATAAAATTGATTTTTGTATAACTGCTTCTATAGGTAGAGACCATGCTAAATTTGCATATTTATTCTAATGGCTTTTAAATTCTTTTGGCTTTTTTACATGGACACTCACATTGTCCTAAATGACTACTGTATCTCTTTCTTTCCAATCTTATGTTTTATTTCTTTTTCACATTTTATTGTACTGTCAAAAATCTCCATTACAATTTTGACTAGAAATGCTTATGATAGGCATCTTTATTTCAACATAGGGGGAAGGTGTCAACATATCTCAATTAATAAATAAATACTTAATTGTATTTATTCTTTACCAAATTATGGATGTTCTGTTGAATTCCTAGTTTGATAAGAGTATTTATTGTGAATGAATGTTATGTTTTACCAAATTTTTTCTGTATTCTTTTATTCTTTACACTTTCCTCGCTGAATTTTATTTTTCTAATGTTCTGAGAATGATATGAATTTCCAGTCTTTCTTTTCTAAAGTATGCATTTGAGGGGCGCCTGGGTTGCTCAGTGGGTTAAGCCTCTGCCTTGGGCTCCGGTCATGATCTCAGGATCCTGGGATCGAACCCCCACATCAGGCTCTCTGCTCAGCAGGGAGCATGCTTCCCCCTCTCTCTCTGCCTGCCTCTCTGTCTACTTGTGATCTCTCTTGCTCTGTCAAATAAATAAATAAAATCTTTTTTAAAAAAAAGATATTTTCTACTTCCACTGTGATTTCTTTGAGGATTATTTTAAGGCGTATTGTTTAATTTCTAAGTGCAGGATTTTTTAATTTCTATTTTTGTTATTTATGTAGAGCTTACTTCCACTGTAATCACCAAAGGTAATCTGAGCGTGAGTTTCAATCATTTGAAATTTATTTAAATTACCTTCATGGTTCAGAATATGGTCAACTTTTATAATTTTCTGTGTGTATTTTAAAAGACTTTATATTCGACTTAGTGGTTGTATCTATCTACCTACCTACCTATCTATCTATCAAGTGAATTGTATTAAGATCTCCTCTTCCCTTACTGATTTTTTTTTGTCCTGTGTTCCATCAGTTACTTGGAAAGACATATTAAAATCTCCAACTATGATTCTGGATTTGTGACTTTCTTTTAGTTCTATTTAAGTTCAGCTTTGTGGACTGAGAGCCTATATTACTGGGTCATGCAAATTAAGGTTATTATTTCTTTCTGAATAATTAACAGTTTATCGTAATGAAATGATACTCTTTAGCTCCAGTAAGACTTCTCTCCTTAGAGTCTATACTTGGACATCTGTTCAGGTTTTTTTCATTTTTATTGAAGTATAATTGACAAACAAAAATTGTACAACTTGACGTTTTGATATATGTGAAATGATCACCACAATCTAGCTAACATATCCACCACCTCACATAGTTACCATTTTCTTTGTCTTTTTTGTGGTAAGAAGACTTAAAATCCACCCACTTGGCAAAGGTGCAAGTATATAATACAGTATTGTTAACTGTAGTCACATAGCTATTCTATAAATCTGTGAAACTTACTCATCTTGCATAACTGGTACCTTGTACCCTTTGACCAACATCTCCTCGTTTCCCTCTCTCCCCAGCCCCTGACAACCACCATTCTACTTTTTGCTTTTGTGAGTTTGACTATTTTAGATTCCACATATCAGTGAGATCATGCAGTGTTTGTCTGTGTCTTGCCTATTACACTTAACATAATGTCCTCCAGATTCATCCACATTGTCACAATGGCAGGATTTCCTACTTTTTTAAGGTTAAATAACATCCCATTGTATATATATTCCACATTTTCTCTATCCATTCATCTGCTGACATTTAGGTTGTTTCCATATCTTGGCTATTGAGAATAATGCTGCAGTGATTAGGGGAGTGCAGACATCTCCTCGGGATATTTGTTTCCTTTCTCTATATACCTAGAAGTGATATCTATGGATTAAGAGGTAGTGCTATTTTTAATATTTTAATATTATTTAATATTAATAATATTTGTAAGGACTATCTATACTGTATTTCATAGTGGCTGTACCAGTTTACATTCCCACCAACAGGGCACAAGGTTCCCTTTTCTCCACATCTTGCCAATACTATCCTTTGTCTTTTTGATAATAGCCATTCTAACAGGTGTAATATATCTCTTGGGGGTTTTGATTTGCATTTCCCTGATGCTTAGTGATGCTAAACACCTTTTTAGGTACCTATTGGCTCTATGTCTTCTTTTAAGAAATGTCTGTATGCTTTTCCCTTTTTTCTTTTGTAGAAAATAGATTATTAGGAATTTATTTTTTCAGTTTTTTAACTTGAGGTATAATTGACATATCATTAATTCATTTCAGGTGTACAGCACAATGATTCCCTATCTGTTATATGCAAAATGATCACCATAAGTCCAGTTCCTATCCATCACCATACATAGTTACAAAAACTGTTTTTCTTATGATGAAAACTTTCAACATCAACTCTCCTAGCTGCTTTCAGGTATTTTTTCCCTTCGCCCATCAGATATCAAGTCAGGTTTGATATTTGCGTACTTTTACCACCTTTCTATGGGTTAATGTTTCCATGGTGTGTTTTTTTTCCATCCTTTACCTTTAGCCTTTCTGTATCTTTCGCTTTTAAGTATACAGTTATATCAAGCACCTCTGATGCCCTACCTTATATTCTCACAACCCACTTTTTACTTGGTCCTTGCTCCTGTGGTCAGCCTCATGCCATTGTAATACAGGGCCACTCCCTGAGGACATTCGGCTTCCTGCCCCCGACTCACACATCCACAGTGTGAAAGTATGGGGAAGGGAATATGCCTGGGGGCAACTCTCGACCAGTAGGAGACAGCATCTGGTGGACAAAGGCTCCTTACATGTGCCCCTCAGAAGCCCCAGCAACACGGAGGTCCCAGTTCCCAGTCACAGTGACTAACTAGGTACTGCAAAGGTGCTGGCCCTGGGTACAAGCCAAAGGTGTTGGCTCTCCCCACTCCTCTAAAGTCTTCCCAGTCCCCGCCACCAGCTTTCGTATTTATGGCTGCCATCATGCTACAAGACCATATGGCCTGAAAAGCCTAAAATATTCATTATCAGGCCCTCTATAGAAAATATTTGCTAACTCCTGTTCTAGGGATAACAATGTGCCTCATTAACTTAATATCTCATAAAATTCAGTATTTCTACCACTTCCTGAACAAATTCTTAAAACAGTTGAACTTCATGTGCCTGCCTCATGACTAATCTCTATTTTTAAAGACCACAAAATACTTCTAGTATTCTTTTATATGGTCAATACTCATTTAAGCTTACCCACATATTAACCATTTCATTGCTGTTCATTTATTCCTCTGGGACAGTTTTCTATCTTGAATCATTTTTTTTTTTTTGCTTAAAGAATATTTTTTAATGTTTCTATTAGTGTAGGGTTTCTGAGGACAGATACTCTCAGTTTCTGTTTGTTTGAGAATATCTGTATTTACTTTTAATTTTTGGAAGAAACCATTACTGCCTACAGAAAAGTAGGTTGGCAGTTATTTTGTATTGGCACTTTAAAGATAGCATTTAAAAAAATAAAATAAAATAAATTTGCATTTCTTTTGAAAAAAGATACCATTTCATTGTTTCCTGGCTTTCATTGTCATTTTTGAAAATGCAGCTGTTTATTGTTACTATTCTGAAGGTAATCTTTCATTTCTTTTCTTCTGGCAGCTTTAAAGATTTTTTTTGTTTTGCTTTGCTTTGGTCTTTTTGTCTGTCTAAACTTATAGCAGTTTTACTATGATATGCTTAGATCTGGGGTTTTCTGTTTATTCTTTTTGGCTTTTATATTGCTTTTTGAATCTGAGACTCCGTATCATTTGTGCGTTGAGAAAATTCTTAGCTATTATGTTGTCTAATACGTCTTCTTCATTTTCTCTCTTCTAGAACTTTCTAAACATTCTCTCTCATTTGTCTCTTTTGCTGTTTGATGTACTTTTCTTACCCCTGTCTCCCCCTTGTTTCATTCTGGATATTTTATTCTGCTCTTTTAGTTCACTAGTTCTCTTTCCAAGTATGCCTAATTGGCTGTTAAATACATTTAATCACCTAATATAATGGGAATTTGGGGGTGATTCTAAAGGGATTTAGTCCTGGGAGGCTGGTTCACACACACTCTGATGGTATAGCCCTGTGGAGTCCAACCAAGAGAGGGTATCAGTTGTCGTTTCTAGAGCTCCTTCTCCTGGGTGGCACCCATATTCTAGTTTTGTTTAAAGTTCTGCCCAGAAATTATTTCCATGTTAAATGACAATGAAGTCTAATTATCTATCCTTTTTTTCCTTTTATGATCTAATCTAGCTTCTGTGATAATGGTGTATGTTCAGTAAATGTTTAATGGATGAAAGAAATAATTTATTTTACATTTTCACTGTGGGCAGAATAGGGAAGCAAATTTAAGCCCAATATTAGAAAGAACTTCCTAGTTATTAGAGTCTTCCAATAACAAAAGAGGCTGCCTCATAAGTAATAGATACCCATCCCAAGAAATGCTCACAAGAACATTTAAGTTCAAATGTTCAACTTTAAAAATCACTTGTCAAGAGACTGTGGAGATAATTATAGGTTTGGTATTAATTTGGGTCAGATAACCTCTCAAGTTTTTTCTAGCCTTTAGTTTCTGTGATTTCAGTTTTTGTTCCAATTTGATCTCCCCTCTCTCTGTCTCTCTCTCTCTCTAGTACTTTGCTTCCTGGTTTCTGACAGTGTCACTGAATTATGGAATTTAGGCCTTCTGACACATCTTCATAAAGAATAGGCCCGTCAAAAGTACTGACAGTTAGGAACAGGGGGTATTAAAACAAGCTCACTTGGCAATCTAACACAATGAGTATGTCTTTGCTCATCAAAGGCAGTCACAGGCTCATTTCAACAGAGTGATCATTCAAGTAAGGGACTTTAAGTCAATGGACAGAGGAGGATTGGCACATCTATGTAATGATAGAAAAAAATGACTTAGTTGATTAAGAGAAATAACATCAGCAATTGAGAAGCTTCCTTCCTTGTAGACAAAAGTGGCATCTCAAATTTTCTTCATATATATATATATATATATATATATATATATATATATATATATCTCCACTCATTCATTGAATCAGCAAATGTATTTTGAGAACCTAGGGTAAGAAAAGGTGTGTCAAGGATCTACTTCGTTTGGTGATACTTGTCAAGATGTCACAAGTGAATTTTATGAAAACTTTCTAGGGACTTCACGTCTTTTGGAATGCAATGGTATCTGCTTTGATCTTGGGGGAAAAACATAAACGATTCAGTATTTTTCCTTTAAAATGGAGTATTGTTGGAGAAGATGAGGTCCTAATGACTGGGCTTGTGTGGGGGTTTCTAGGACTCAGATGAGCACACAAGTGGCTTGGGCACTCTGCTGAGCCATCAGCCTGTTCTCCCCAGCTGCCACAGTCCTCACCGTTTCTACATTTTAGTTGTTTTTTCTATTTCTAATTATATCTTGTGTCATTTATACCAAAGAAAGATAGCAAGTTAATTACAATGATAAAATTAAATAACTTTCTGGATTCACTTCAAAGTCATCTTTCTCAAACCTGAAGTTGCATTTCATTGATCAAAATTATCAGATACTCCACGTAAGTTTTCTTCTGTAAGCCTAGAGCTGCTTTTTTAAAAAAGGCTTTCAATTAAAAAAATAAACAAAATGCAATTTTATTCAAAGTCTGAAAAAGTCTTATATAAATTTCCATATTATATAAATTTATGTACTATTTCAAGAGTAATATTAATTTGCTTAATAGTAATTGGCTTCAATAAAGCCAACAGTTAAAACAAAATACGGTTGTGATGACATATATGTCTATCCATGGCTTCATTGTATTATGTAGGGAGAAGCCCTTACATTGCAGCCTGAAGCAAAACACAAAATGTATTAAAGTAAACCATTTCATTTGTTTAAATGCACAATGAAAGAATTTCAAAAGTCAAAATGTTTTATCTGCATTTAATACTAAGCTAGTAATTCAGGGTTTTTTCTCCTCATATTTTGATATACATTGTAATTGACCAAGAGTAATATAATATTTTATTTGTCAGAAATTGTCTTCTTCCTGATATCATCTATGTATTTATTTAGGGAGAGACCTTGGGGGGAGGCAGGGCAGGGCAGAGGGAGAGAGAGAATCTCAAGCAGTTTCCATGCCCGGCACAGAGCCTGACATGGGGCTTGATCTCACAACGTTGATGTCATGACCTGAACCGAAATCCAGTTGGATGCTTAAACAACTGAGCCACCCAGGCACCCCCCAATATTATTTATTTAAAACAAATTTTGGGGGTGCCTGGGTGGCTCAGTGGGTTAAAGTCTCTGCCTTCAGCTCAGGTCATGATCTCAGGATCCTGGAATCAAGCCCCACATTGGGTTTTCTGCTCAGCAGGGAGCCTGCTTTGCCCCACTCTCTGCCTGCCTCTCTGCCTACTTGTGATTTCTCTCTCTCTATGTCGAATAAAATAAATAAAATATTTAAAAAAAAACAAATTTTGAAGGATGTCATTTGTTATGTTGTGTAAAGCTAAATATTACCAAAGATTTTATTAAACATAAATTTTACAATATAATATTTGATAAAATAAAGGTTTTAACTTCAAATAATGTCTCTGTCATATATCACACAAAATTATAAAGTGATTTTTTTAAAGTATTAAGACTTTTTTTTCTTTTTTCTTTTTCTTTTTTTATTTTTTAAATTAACATATAATGTTTTATATGCCCCCAGGGTACAGGGTTGTGAATCATCAGGCTTACACATTTCACAGCATTCACCATAGCACATACCCTCACCAATGTCCATAACCCAGCCACCCTATCCCTACTCCTCCTTCCCCCCCAGCCACCCTCAGTTTGTTTCATGAGATTAAGAGTCTCTTATGATTTGTCTCCCTCCCAATCCCATCTTGTTTTATTTCCTCTACCCCCTCTACCCCCCACGACCCCCAACCCTGCCTCTCAAATTCTTTATATCAGAGAGATCATATGATAATTGTCTTTCTCTGATTGACTTATTTCGTTTAGCATAATACCCTCTAGTTCCATCCATGTCATTACAAATAGCAAGATTTCATCCTTTTGATGGCTGCATAATATTCCAGTGTGTGTGTGTGTGTGTGTGTGTGTGTGTGTGTGTGTGTACCACATCTTCTTTATCCATTCATCTGTTGATGGACATTTAGGGAGAGCTTTTCCTCTTATTTTGAGAAAACTCAGGCTCAGAAAAAAATGAACCATTTGTTCAAAGACCAAAAATTAATAGATGGTAGATTCTAGATTCAAATTCATGATCTGATTCTAAAATTCATGCTCTTACTAATGCTAATGTGTGGCTTAGACAGTGGCAGTGGCAACTGGGGTGGGGAGGAATCTGAGTAGCATTTCAAAGACAAAATCCATAGGCAATGCTGATAGCCCAGAGAGATGAAAGTTTTGATGAGTGAGGGTCCTCTTCTAGCTGAGAGATTTAGGAAAATAGTGTTGCTACCATAAAATACCATAAAGGTAGAAAAATTAATAAATAAGCAAGATAGGAATTTTATTTAGGGAAAAAGGTGCTGAGATTGATTGTGGCCTTGCAAAGTCACAAGAAACATTAAGACTTATAGGTAGAGCCATCATATAAAGCATTTGAAAATACAAGATTTATACTTTGTTGAAAGTCAGTGCTGAAAATGTAGATTTGGGATCCATCAACTAAGGGCAGTGGTTGAAACCAGAATAGGTAAAAAAAGAATGAGAAGAGCATGAGAATCTGGAGACAAGACCTAAAAACAGTAACATAATCTAAGCCTCAAGGAAGGCCCCCACTTATGGGCCTAAGGAGGAAAAAAAGGTGAGCCAAGAAAATAAATAAACAAATAAATAACAAGAAGTTAAAGGAGGACCAGGACAACCTAGAATCATGAAAGCCAAGAAACAATAAACGACTAAAATTTATTGATCAAATGTGTGCTATGTATTTCACATACATGATCTTACTTAATCTTTAGAGTATCTCAAGGAGGTACGTCTGTATATCTTTATTGATAGATGAAGACATAGGGGTTTTGCAAAATTAAGCCAATATGCCTGTCACTCAGCTGGCAAGTCCTAGGGCAAAAACTGGAATACATGTTTCCAGCCTCTAGGGTCCGTTTTCTAACCAGTGGTCTCTAGAGTGTACAAGGTGTGGGAAGAAAATGTTAAATTTCTTCTTTTTTAAATTGCATTTTTGTGTATGTTTTACAACAAGCATCCTATATTATTATGGTAATATGTGCATATTTTCTAAATTAGTAAGTATATGTTTATTGGGGTATATGCTCAACTAATTTACTAATGTAAGGATGCAAAAAATATTGGAGTCATTTCTTTATTTTTTTTTTGAATCATTTCTTTAAACTGCGATGCAAAATCATCTTTTTGTCTTGTCCCATTTTAGTCAAGAAACCACACTCACTTTCTATGGCCATGCTGTCTTTTAAATGCAGTACTCATTCTAATTGAGTTAAATGAGAACTGTTTATTTCATAAATTCTTTTCAAAGTATCCCTTGGTAATTTCAGAAATTTGTGAAAACTTTTGAATTAATTTGTTCTTTGTAATAGTAAAAGGAATACAGGCCTTAGATGAGACAGATACCAGCTTTGACTTTTCTGACCATATGACCTCAGACAAGCATCCCATATCTCAGAGCCAGGTTGTAAACTGGAGAGAATATGTACCTTGCAGGGTATTGCAAAGCTTAGCAATATCATACAAAAATAACTTAGCACTGGGCTTGGCACACAGTGGATACTTTTAGATTTTTATTTATTTATTTACTTATTGGGGGCACACACATGGTAAGAGGGGGCAAGGAAGGGCAGAGGGAGAGGGAGAAAGAGAATTCAGAGCAGACTCTGCACTGAGCCCAGAGCCCCATGCAAGGCTCAATCTCACGACCCTGAGATCATGACCTGAGCTCACATCAAGAATCAAATTCTTAACCAATTGAGCCAAACAGGTGCCCCTACAAGTGGTACTTTTAAAAGAACAGCAAAAAGTAATAGGAGAAGTACTTGTTTACTATAGAGAATATCTATAGTTCAATCATCATGTCCCCTCTAAAATCTGGTCACATATACCTTTGGCAGAGTTTTGCCTATACTGTCCTTCATTTAACCTGGGTACTTGTTTGAACATAGACAAAAAGTATTTTTCAGAAATATGGAGGCCACTGCATACAGCTGTGCAGGTTGGGGGATGCCATTTACATGAGCTACAGGCATACCTTGGAGATACTGTGGGTTCAGGTCCAGACCACTGCAGTAAAGCAGCTATCACAATAAAGCAAGTTGGGTGAAAGTTTTGGTTTCCCAGTGTATATCAAAGTTATGTTTACACTATACTGTAATCCCTTAAGTGTGCAATGGCATCATGCCTATAAAATAATACCATAATTTTAATGTTTAATTGTGGGGCGCCTGGGTGTCTCAGTCGGTTAAGCGGCTGGCTGTCTTTGGCTCAGGTCATGATCCTGGAGTCTTGGGATCGAGCCCCACATGAGGGTCCTCTGACAGATCTGGGCAAAATCAGTTGAAAACATCTTGGAAAGGATTAACCATTCTAGATGCTATAAAGAACATTTGTGATTCGTGGAAAGAGGTCAAAATATCAACATTAACAGGAGTTTGAAAGTGAATTCCAGCCCTCATGGATGACTTTGAGGAGTTCAAAACTTCAGTGGAGGAAGTAGCTGCAGATGTGGTGGAAATAGCAAGAGAACTAGAATTAAGAGTTGAGCCTGATTATATGACTGTATTTCTGCACCTCATGATCAAACTTTAAGGAGCTGATTCCTTTGGATGAGCAAAGCAAATGGTTTCTTGAGATGGAATCTACTCCTGATGGAGATGGTGTTTGATAGCACTTTACCCACAGTAGAACCTCTTTCCAAATTGGAGTCAATCTTCACAAACCCTGCCACTGCTTTACCAACTACGTTTATGTAACATTCTAAATCCTCTGTTGTCATTTCTACAATCTTCACAGCACCGATTGACTTTGCCCAGATCCATCAGAAGACTCACTACCCATGGCAGCTATTGCCTTGCAAAATGTATTTCTTAACTAAAAAGACTTGAAGGTTAAATTACTATGTGGCCCATGGGCTGCAGGATCAATGTTGTGTTCGTAGACAATGAAAGCAACGTTACTATCACTGTACATTTCCATTCAGAGCTCTTGGGTAATGAGGTGTATTGTTAATGAGCAATAATACTTTGAAAGTGATCTTTTTTCTGAGCAATAGGTTTCAACAGTAGGCTTAATATACTCAGTAAACCATGTTTTAAACCGATGTGCCATCATTCAGGCTTTATTGTTCCATTTTTAGAGCATAAGCAGAGTGGATTTAGCATAATTCTTAAGGGCCCTGGAGTTTTCAGAATGGTCAATGAGCACTGGCTTCAACTTAAAGTCACCAGGTGCCTTAGCTTCCAACACCAGAGTCAGCCTGTCCTTTAAGGCTTTGAAGCTAGGCATTGTTTTCTCTGTACCTGAGAAAGGCCTAGATGGGATCTTCTTCCAGGATAAGACTGTTCCATCTGTACTGAAAATATGTTGTTTCGTGTAAGCTCCCTACATTAATTATCTTAGCTAAATAATTTGCTGGATAACTTGCTGCCAGTTCTCCCTTGGCACTTGCGGCTTCACCTTAACACTTCTATGTTACGGAGAAGCCTTCTTTCCTTAAACCCTATGAACTCACCTCCACTAGCTTCAGACTTCCTTTTGCTGCTTCCTCACCTCTCTCAGCCTTCGTAGAATTGAAGAGAGTTAGTTAGGGCCTTACTCTGGATTACGCTTATGGCTTTGGCTTAAGAGAGTGTTGTAGCTGGTTTGATCTTCTGTCCATAACTTTCTCCATACCAGCAATAAGCCCGTTTCACTTTCACTTTCTTATTTATGGGTTCACTGGAGTAGCACTTTTCGTTTCCTTCAAGAGCTTCCAAGCATGCCTTTATAAGAGCAATGGCTCCTCCTCTTCTTGTATAGAGCAGTAGCCCTAGAAATATACTGGCAAAGACATAGAGGACCAAAGATATGGCATCCTCAACAGAATTAAAAGAGATAAATGCCACTGCCCACACTTGCGTTGGTTGGTGTGTTAAATGCTTGTCTACTTGCTTGATGCTCTTCACAGATCTGTACTCCCGACTTGGTGGTATTCTTGGCTTGTGCCAATCAGAGGCTCAAAGAAAGATTACTGAAGCGCGCAGAGCAACAGGGGCGGCCTGATGACAATCTGAAAGCTACCCAAAGGAGACTAATGAACTTCAAGCAGAACGCTGCTCCGTTGGTCAAATTCTTCCAGGAAAAGGGGCTCATCATGACAGTAAGTTAGCTATACTTCTACATATCCGGTGTAAGAACAGTCTTTCAGATTTCGAATTCACCTGTGCTCATTTAGAAATTCTCTTTACTTAAAAAAAAAAGTGGCTTTTCTTGGGTTTTAGATCCAATGGGGAAAAAAAATCGGTAGTTTTTACTCGCTTTGCTTTGAGTAGGTCAATAATGATAAAAATACTTTCACTTTAGTTTAATTTTATAAGAAAATGATAAATTTTAATCGTGGCTAGAATTCTATAGCCCCCAAAAGAAAAAATATTTTTAAATAATTATTTGGATAATTTTAAGTAGTACGTGCCTGATTTCTCAACTTTTCTGTCTGTGGAAACCTAGTAAAATTGATAGACTTAAAAACACATAGTTGACATAGTGTTCTATTAGATTTGCATTATAAGTTAGGTTTTATCACAGTGTACCATATAAGGAAATGAGATCCTACTGGCACAAAAAAATTTCCTAAGTGTTTGACTTGCTTAAAGAAGTAATACTGTCTGAAAATGGAAAGCATTAATCTTTCTGCTCTACTAACACAACGCTAATATTAATGTTTTCATAATTGTTTGTTTTGTGGTTAATGATACTCAATGTACCAATAAAAGATGAGACTGAATCATTATTTAGTACAGTTATGAGAATACAGGAAGTTAGAGGTGAAGAATCAGCTAAACTATAATCCCATCGCATCAGAAATTCAAGTATTCAAACAGAGGAGACAAAGGAATCATTGGCCACCTGAAGAAAACATTTTATGGAAAAAGATGCTAATATCAGAGCAGCTCCATGATAACTGGTTGGTAGCAGATCCCTCCCCCCAGTCCTTGGGTTTTTCTCACCAGACCAGAGAGTCTTGTCTGGTGAGGTTACAATGCCCGGTAAACAATCTGATGAAAATAATGCATGCTTTTCTTAATAAAATGCAGGTAAGATTTTTATTTTATTTTATTTTATTATTTTTACAAATTTTAGATAAATCTACTGAAGATCCCCTATGACCTAGCAATTACTGGGTAAAAAATCTCTTCATTAGACTAAGATGCCCTTAGATCTGAGACAGTCACAATACTTGAATAATAATCTCTTTGCAGTCTTTTTAGCAGTCTAAAGAAATATTTCTTCGACTTTGCTCTTTGAGTCAAAGTTGTCATGTCAGAGAATTGTAAATCTGATCTGGAAATTGTTCACAGTGCCAGAGTTCATTTTATGGTCTAAAAGAGACATTAAAAATAGGAAAGATTCAAGAAAACCAGGGCGAATGTTTCTCCAGCTATTTTTGTTGGGATTGTTCCCTGTTTCTCTTGCAAATTACCAATGTGACTCCTGCATTGTGTCATGAGAAAAGAAATTTACCCTGCAGACCAAACCCCCGACTCCAAAGTGCAGAGCCAGAGTTTTAATTGATGTTTGCAAGGCTTAAAGGTATTACCAGAGTGTCTCTGATTACTCCCCGCCTGTCACGTTCGTCATCACAAGCAGAGCAGATTTCCCAAATGAATGCAGAGTGGGGATTGTTAATTTACTAATATTTTGCATGGAGGTGAAATGCCATTGCCAGTAATTGAGGGAGTCAATAACAATGTGGATGACAGCCTGTAACCTCACTGCTAAAACCGAATAAGCTTTAGGATAAAAGCCTCTAATTACTGGAAGACTTGCCTTGGAAAGTCACCTTTTGAAAAGTGGTGAACACAAACACAGGCTAGGCTCCGGGGAATAGAATTAGAAAATTTCTTCTGTCAAAGAAGCAAGTACCGCATCCTGAATCACATGCCCTTCTTCAGAACACGGATCATAGTTCGGTTTTGAAATTAAAATATATTTGATAATATTTCTGCCTTTAAAGATGAGTTAAATAATAAAAACAATCATCTTTATTCATCACAAACATATTAAGATTTTAATTTAAAAACTAGGAGTTGATAGATCAAACCCAAATATTTCCTTTTCTCTGTAGTTTTTTTCTGTTGCTTCTACCTGCCCCTCTTCACTGATTCATTGATTCATTTAGTAAATATTTATTGAAAATCCCTGGGTGCTAAACACTCTGCTAGGTGCTAGGGATGCAAAGCTAAATAGGCAAAAGGTAAGGATCTTTATTTTATCCCCTTACATATTACAAATTCCTAGAACAGTAACTGCCTGGTACATAGTGTGCTCCCAGTAAATGAACAAAGCTTACAGTCTATGGGGAAAGAGTAAACAATGAGTTATTAAATGTGATAACTGTCGCAAAGGAGAATGTACAAGGCATCCTCACATATGTCATGCACCGTGGTAGGAACTGAGTAGGACAGACTCTTCCAACCCACGAGTAAGATTGATCTTACTTGTTGGTGTGAGGTTCTTAAAGACCACAGAGACCACATCCCTCTTCATCAGTCCAGTTGAGAAACTTCCATCTTGGTACTTCTCTTCCCTAGGGCTTTGGAGTCTCTCACTTGAAATCTTATGCTCCAATGGCATTTAATAAATTCATGATGCTCTAGGCCTTGGTCTCCATCTATAAATTGGAGATGATGTTACCTCCCACACGATGTTGTTGTATGGGTGAAATGAAAGACTGTGTGTACCACGGCAGACAGTGGCAACGCAGAGGCGGTGTTTAGGGTAAGCCATGCAGCCCCACTGCCTGGCTGATTCCAGCTGTGCCACCTACCGCCTGCTGGACCCTCTGCAGGCTACTTAATTGTCTCAGCTGCCTGATCCGTGAAATGGGTATAATCATCCATCCTACCTCAGTGTAATTACAAGGAGTAAATGGATATCAAGTGTTTAGAACAGTGCCTGGAACGTTGTAAGGACAACTTAAGTGATTGATATTGTTTCATAATTCTTGTGTTTCTTCCTCTCTTTTTCCTTCACCTCTCATCCTATCTTGTGGAACCCACAATTACCACTAACAGTTCAATGCTCCTTGAGAGCTCTCTGTTGCCTTTTCTCCCGTAGATACATTATCAAGGAACTCCAAAAATGCAGAATCTAGGTTTTGAAAACTTAATGCCAAATCCATTTTCTCTTTAAAAGTGTCAGTTATAAGTTTTTAAATTGCTCCAGTGTTTTTTTAACTTTTATATTATCTATCTAGTCAAGCCATGTAATGGCGGTGTCTGATTAGTGCAATTGGATTGTAGGAAATATCAACTCATTTTTTTTTCTTTTATTCTTCATCATTGACTCTACCTCTAATTAGCAGATTTGACTCAAGAATGAACCCCGTGTGACTGAAAAGAAAACCTAATCAAAATAGTCAGGAAAATATGCTGTTATCTGAATACTGTATCTTATTGACATGGTTCCCATCCCATGGGCCTTTTCATTTTTATTCTTTTATTATACTTACCCATATTCAGCCATCTGTGCATGAAATACATGCTATGAAATCACAAGCCTAGTATATTAGGGACTTCTTGGAATCTTCTCAGACAAGTTTATATGTTGTGTTTTTTAACTTACTATAGAGTCAGATGTAATTGCTCATCATATCTTTTACAGCTCTGAGCTCTTAATTAAGTTAGGTGCTATGAGTTCTCCAAATTTGTCAAGAGTTTTGTTTTGAAGTTTGTTTGAGTATTACTGGGACCAAGAAAACTGCTTTTTTAGTCTTACTGAGTAAGCTCTGTTTCGTGACATTTTGAAGCACTGGGACTCGATGAAACTATAGAACTCTTGAACCATAATTTCCCTTCTAAAGGTTTTTCAAAAGTCTCAATAATATATATGTGTAATGATAATTTTTTTATCTTTATTTTTAAAGCTTGAAGAAACCCAAGTCTGTTTTAATCATCCTCACTAAGTTGGATTAAACTTTTTAAGGACATAGTATTAGTTAAGACAGGTCAAGCTTGGGGCGCCTGGGTGGCTCAGTCATTAAGCGTCTACCCTCTGCTTAGGTCATGATTCCAAGGTCCTGGGGTCGAGCCTCGAATTGGGCTCCCTGCTCTGCAGGAAGCCTGCTTCACCTTCTCCAACTCTCCCTGCTTGTGTTCCCTCGCTCACTGTCTCTCTGTCAAATAAATAAATAAAATATTTTAAAAAAAAAAGGACAGGTCAAGCTTAAGTAAGTTTGATGGATTATTTAAAAAATAAACACAGCTTTGTTCATTTTTTTAAGAAAAGGGTCTCCTAAAATGATTGAAAAATAATAGGGTAAGCTACAATGTTTACATTGTTATTTTCCAAAATGCACTGTGCTGTTGATCCAACCAGAAAAATATGCCACTCACCAGGGAAAGGGTTACACACGTGTGCACATTGAATAAATGCTACCTAATATACATAATAATCATTACCACTGTTTGAAAGGCATATTTTTAGCACACACACAAAAAATTAGGGATGACATGCTTGGAAATAAAGTCTCTAAATTTATCTATTTGGCTTTAAGCAATGCTCCCAACATTTGCCTTGTTTTTCTCATTTTTTGGTGGATTAGGAAATACTTCATCGGGGATTGGCTTCGGTGCTGGGGAACCACTGGCAGAGAGAACACATCCTTGTCAAAACCACAGTGTTGTTAATTCACCAGATACTGTCCCTGAGTCCCTCAGGTCACCCCTATGCCCCATATCATTTCCTTCAAATTTGAGAATACCCATATTATATATTTCAAATTCACCACTGAAACTATGTAGTTCCCATCCCACTAGACACTTGTAGCTGAAGGGAAAATAAACAGAAACAGTAAAAGTTAATTTAGACAAAACTGAATAATTATTTATCAATTAACTTAGTTTCCTAGGAATCAACACCACCATTTAAACCCAAGTACACTTATCTCTAAGCGGCCAGTGCATAGCCATTGGTTAATCATCACCATCTCCACTAGCATCACAGCCCAGGGGGCAGGCGTGGGGGGCAGGGGCGGGGGAGGGGTGGTGGAAAAGAAATTTAAACAGCACAAACCCTCAGTAGATTCAGCCACTCACCTAAACATAGAAAGCCAGTGAAGATACTTCATTACAGTTTACCCAAACAAATCCATTCTCCTAAAATTACTCAGAGGAAAATTCTGTCATTGCTTCTCAATACTTGAGGTTGATGAATTGGTAAGTAGGTAACATAGTGAAGTTGTATTTCCTTTAAATACCATCATTTATTATATCCTGCTTAAGTATTCATTGTCTTGTAACGAAAAGGCCCATTAATTGCTTTTGGGTGGGTTTAGTAACTAAGACAGAATACAGTCAAGGTGTAGTTTTCAAAGGTTAATAAGAAAGGCTATGGAGGTATTCTGGCACATACTTACTTGGGTGACAGCAGTATATATGTGTGTTGGATATATGGCTCTCTGAATTGTTTTAAATTCAATTAAAAAAAAAAAAAACTAAGTAGACAGTGCCCTCTGGCATGAAACCTGATACTGGTAGACCCTCAGTATGAAGAGCCCAGAATAAACAGGAGAAATATCCATTTGACTTGAATGCTGGGCAACTTATAAGGAGTCACACTTTCTGGGCAACAGGCATTTATAGAATCCTACTGTATGCAGAGGCAGCAAGACAGAGCTGCCCCAGAAAAACTACTGATGCTTCTTTTAGGAGAGTAGCATCTCTGTGGAGTTTTTTTGAATGGATATGTGGATTTTTAAAAATTAATATATATTGTATTATTGGTTTCAGAGATATAGGTCTGTGATTCATCAGTTTTATATATACCCACTGCTCAGTATATCATGTGCCCTCCTTAATGTCTGTCACCCAGTTACCCCATCCCCCTACCCCTATCCCCTCCAGCACCCTCAGTTTCCTTCCTAAGATTAACAGTCCCTTATGGTTTGTCTCCCTTTCTGGTTTCATCTTATTTTTTTACTTCTCCCCCTATGATCTTCTGACTTTTTCCTTAAATTCCACATATCTGTGATATCATATGATAATTGTTTTTCTCGGATTAACTTATTTCACTTAGCATAATACCCTCTAGTTCCATCCATGTCATTGCAAATGGCAAGATTTCATTTTTGATGGCTAAGTAATATTCCATTGTGTACATATACCAAATTTTCTTTATCCTTCCATCTGTTGATGGACATCGGGACTCTGTCCATATGCTATAAACATTGCAGTGCAGGTGCCCCTTCAGATACATTTGTATCTTTGTGGTAAATACCCAGTAGTGCAATTGCTGGGTCATAGGGTAGCTCTATTTTTACCTTTCTGAGGAACCTCCTTACTATTTTTCAGAGTGGCTGCACCAGCTTGCATTCCCACTAACAGTGTAGGAGGGTTCCCCTTTCTCCACATCTTTGCCAACATCTGTTGTTTCCTGACTTGTTAATTTTAGCCGTTCTGATTGGTGTGAGATGGTATCTCATTATAGTTTTGATTTATATTTCCCTGATGTCGAGTGATGTTGAGCACTTTTTCATGTGTCTGTCTTCTTTGCAGAAATGTCTGTTCATGTCTTCTGCCCATTTATTGATTGTATTATTTGTTCTTTAGGCATTGAGTTTGATAAGTTCTTTACAGATTTTGGATCCTAGTCCTTTATATGATATGTCATTTGCAAATATCTTCTCCCATTCTGTCAGTTGTCTTTGATTTTGTAAACTGTTTCCTTTGCTGTGCAAAAACTTTTTATCCTGATGAAGTCCCAGCAGTTCATTTTTGGCCTTTGGAGATGTGTCTAGCAAGAAGTTGCTGGAGTCGAGGTCGAAGAGGTTGCTGCCTGTATTCTCCTCTAGGGCTTTGATAGATTCCTGTCTCACATTGAGGGCTTTCATCCATTTTGAGTCTACTTTTGTGTATGGTGTAAGGAAATGGTCCAATTTCATTATTCTGCATGTGGCTGTCCAATTTTCCCAACACAATTTGTTGAAGAGACTGTCCTTTTACCATTGGACATTCTTTCCTGCTTTGTGGAAGATTAGTTGACTGTAGAGTTGAGGGTCCATTTCTGGGTTCTCTGTTCCATTCCATTGACCTATGTGTCTGTTTTTGTGGCAGTACCATGCTGTCTTGATGATTACAGCTTTGTAATAGAGCTTGAAGTCTGGAATTATGATGCCACCAGTTTTGGTTTATTTGTTTGTTTTTTCAATATTCCTTTGGCTGTTTGGGATCTTTACTGGTTCCATGCAAATTTTAAGATTATTTGTTTCAGCTCTGTGAAAAAAGTTGATGAAACTTCAAAAAGTTGTTTTTGAAACAACTTTTTTGTGAAAAAGTTGACAGTTGATGGTTCAATAAGGATTGCACTGAATGTGTAGATTGCTGTAGGTAGCAGAGACATTTTAATAATACTTGTTCTTCCAATTGATGATCATGGAATGTTTTTCCATTTCTTTGTGTCTTTCTTAATTTCTTTCATGAGTGCTCTATAGTTTTCTGAGTACAGATTCTTTGCCTCTTTGGTTAGGTTTATTCCTAGGTGTCTTATAGTTTTGGGTGCAATTGTAAATGGGATCGACTCCTTAATTTCTCTTTCTTCTGTCTTGCTGTTGGTGTATAGAAATGCAACTGATTTCTGTGCATTGATTTTATATCCTTCCATGTTGCTAAATTCCTGTATGAGTTCTAGCAGTTTTGGGGTGGAGTCTTTTGGGTTTTCCACATAGAGTATCATGTCATCTGTAAAGAGTGAAAGTTTGACTTCTTTGCTGATTCAGATGCCTTTTATTTATTTTTGTTGTCTGATTGCTGAGGCTAGGACTTCTAGTACTATGTTGAACAGCAGTGGTGATAGTGGACATCCCTGCCATGTTCCTGACCTTAGGGAAAAAGTTCTCATTTTTCCCCATTCAGAATGATATTTGCTGTGGGCTTTTCATAGATAGCTTTTATGATATTGAGATATGTGCCTTCTATCCCTACAGTGTGAAGAGTTTTAATCAAGAAAGGATGCTGTACCTTTTCAAATGCTTTTTCTGCATTTAGCAAGAGGATCATATGGTTCTTGTCCTTTCTTTTATTTATGTAGTGTATCACATTGATTTGAGGATGTTGAATCACCCTTGCAGCCCAGGAATAAACCTCAGTTGGTCATGGTGAATAATCCTTTTAATGTACTGTTGGGTCCTACTGACTAGTATTTTGGTGAGAATTTTTGCATCCATGTTCATCAGGGATATTGGTCTGTAATTCTCCCTTTTGGGGGCACCTGGGTGCTTCAGTGGGTCAAAGCCTCTGCCTTCAGCTAGGTCATGATCTCAGGGTCCTGGGATCAAGCCCCACGTCGGGCTCTCTGCTTGATGAGGAACCTGTTTCTCCCTTCTCCCTCTGCCTCTCTGCCTACTTGTGATCTCTCTCTCTGTCAAACAAATAAATAAAATCTTTTTTTAAAAAAGACTTGATAATAGTTCATGTTTAAAAAAAAATTCTCCTTTTTGGTGGGGTTTTTGTCTGGTTTGGGCATCAAGGTAATGCTGGCCTCATAGCAAGAGTTTGGAAGTTTTCCTTCCATATCTATTTTTTGAAACAGCTTCAGAAGAATAGGTATTAATTATTCTGTAAATGTTTGGAAGAATTTCCCTGGGAAGCCATCTGGCCCTGGGCTCTTGTTTGTTGGGAGATTTTTGATTACTGCTTCAGTTTCCTTGCTAGTTATGGGTCTGTTCGGGTTTTCTGTTTCTTCCTGTGTCATTATTGGTAGGTGATATATCTCTAGGAATGCATCCATTTCTTCCAGATTACCTAATTTGTTGGCATACAGTTACTCATAATATGTTCTTATAATTGTCTTTCTTTGGTGTTGGTTGTGATCTCTCCTCTTTCATTCATGATTTTATTAATTTGGGTCCTTTCTCTTTTCTTTTTGGTAAGCCTGGCCAGGGGTTCATTGATCTTATTAATTCTTTTAAAGAACTGACTCCTAGTTTCGTTTGATCTGTTCTACTGTTCTTTTGGTTTCTATTTCAATGATTTCTGTTCTAATCTTTATTATTTCTCTTCTGCTAGTTTTAGGCTTTATTTGCTGTTCTTTATCCAGCTCCTTTAAGTATAAGGTTAGGTTGTGTATTTGAGACCTTTCTTGTTTCTTGAGAAAGGCTCATATTGCTATATACTTCCCTCTTAGGATCGCCTTTACTCCATCCCAAAGATTTGGAACAATTGTGTTTTCATTTTCATTTGTTTCCATGAATTTGTTAAATTCTTCTCTAATTTCCTGGTTGACCATTCATTCTTTAGTAGGATGCTCTTTAGCCTCCATGTATTTGAGTTCTTTCCAAATTTCCTCTTGTGTTTGAGTTCCAGTTTCAAGGCACTGTGGTCTGAATATATGCAGGGAATGATCCCAGTCTTTTGGCATCAGTTGAAACCTGATTTGCGACCCAGTATGTGACCTATTCTGGAGAATATTCCATGTGCACTTGAGAAGAATGTGTATCCTGTTGCTCTAAGATGGAATGTTCTGAATATATCTGCAAAGTCCACCTGGTCCAGTGTGTCATTCAAAGCCCTTATTTCCTTGTTGATCTTCTGCTTAGATGATCTGTCCATTGCAGTGAAGAGGGTGTTAAAATCCCCTACTCTTATTGTCTTATTATTGATGTGGTGGTTTTTTTGTTATTAATTGGCTTATATAGTCGGTTGATCCCATGTTAGGACCATAAATATTTACAATTTTTAGATCTTCTTGTTGGATAGACTCTTTAATCATGATATAGTATCTTTCATCATCTCTTATTACAGTCTTTCGTTTAAAATCTAGTTTATCTAATATGAGGATTGCCACCCCTGCTTTCTTTTGATGTCCATTAGCATGGTAAATGGTTTTCCACCCCTCACTTTAAATCTGGGGGTGTCTTGGGGTCTAAAATGTGTCTCTTGCAGACAGCATATCAATGTGTCTTGCTTTTTTATCCAATCTGATAGTCTGTGTCTTTTGATGGGAGGATTTAGCCAATTTATATTCAGAGTAACTATTGAAAGATATGAATTTAGTGCCATATTACCTGTAAAGTGACTGTTACTTTATATTGTCTCTGTTCTTTTCTGGTTTATGTTACTTTTAGGCTTTCTCTTTGCTTAGAGGATCCCTTTAAATGTCTTGTAGGGCTGGTTTGGTGATCACACATTCTTTAAGTTTCTGTTTGTCCTGGAAGCTTTTTTATCACTCCTCCCATTTTGAATGACATCCTAGCTGGATAATAAAGTATTCTTAGCTGCATATTTTTCTCATTTTGCACCCTGAATATATCATGCCAGTCCTTTCTGTCCTGCCAGGTCTCTGTGGGTAGGTCTACTGCCAATCTAATATTTCTACTCTTGTAGGTTACAGATCTCTTGTCCCAAGTTGCTTTCAGGATTTTCACTTTGTCTCTGAGATTTGCAAGTTTCACTATTATATGTCAAGTTGTTGATCTATTTTTATTGATTTTAACGGGGTCCTCTGTGCCGCCTAGATTTTGATGCATGTTTCCTTCTCCAGATAAGGGAAGTTCTCCACTCTAATTTTCTCCAATATGCCTTCAGCCCCTCTCTCTCCTTCCTCTTCTTCTGGGATCCCAATGATTCTAATATTGTTTCATTTTATGGTGTCACTTATCTCTCAAATTCTCCCCTCGTGATCCAGTAGTTATTTATCTCTCTTTTTCTCAGCTACTTTATTCTCCATTGTTTGGTCTTCTATATCACTAATTCTCTCTTCTGCCTCATTTATCCTAGCAGTTATCGCCTCCATTTTTTTTTATTGCATCTCATTAATAGCCTTTTTTATTTTGACTTGGTTAGATTTTAGTTCTTTTGTTTCTCCAGAAAAAGATTCTCTTGTGTCTTATATGCTTTTTTCAAGCCCAGCCAGTATCTTTATAATTGTTGTTCTGAACTCTAGTTCAGATATCTTACTTATGTCCAAACTGATTAGGTCCATGGCAGTCAGTACTGCCTCTTGTTTTCTTTTTTGAAGCGAGTTTTTCCATCTTGTCATTCTTGCAGAAAGTGGTCACTTTTCTATTTGTAGAGTGGCAGCTATTCTTTTCTTAGATCTCCAGATTAAGTTTGCAGGTGTTCAGAATGATTTGATAGATATTTTGCTGAATTCCTGGAACCAGATGAAATTAGGGTCTCCTTCTCCTCTGTCATCTTAGACTTCTCTAGTAGTACATATTTAATTTACTTATTAACATAAATATTTGTAATCCTGGTTTTAAAATAACCAGAACTAAATTTAAAAGTGAATCTAGTTATTTTCATTTTTTTTAAAGATTTATTCATTCGAGAGAGAGGAGGAGAAGCCTGCTCAAGCCGGGGGAGAGGCAGAGGGAGAGGGAGAATCCCAAACCCACTCTGTGCTGACATGGGGCTCAATCCCATGACCTTGGGATTGTGACCCAAGGTGAAACCAAGAGTCAGACACCTGACCTACTGAGCCACCCAGCTGCCCTCTGATTACTTTCATTACTGTGGAGTCTCAAAAGTAAAATACATGCTGTGATACCAGTTTCATATTCTGATCTTTTCTATATAAAGGAAAGTAAAAGCACTGAGAGATAAAGCTATTTGCTCACAAAGTGCAACCCACAGGTAACAAAGCAGCATCTGCTGTTCTGGGAGCAAATTAGGTTGCTTCAGAATCAGCCTCCTAACAATGTGGGGAACAGGCAGATACCAAATCCACAGTAGCTTCTGTAATTCCATCTCCCTAACAAGCATGCACCAACTCACAACTCCACACCCAAAGCTTGCTCAGTATCAGTGCCGTTCACACTCTACAAACAAAGAATAAGCCAAATGACTCAGTGAAAGCCTCTTCTTTCAAAGTGGGAAATTGATGCCAATTATATGACAAGTTCATTGTCAGCACCTGATGATAAGAGCGCTCACACCAGTAAAGGCAATATTCTCATTGTGATGCTTCATGCAGATGTTTACAGGAAAAATGAGGATGAACTTAAAGAATGAACATGCTTCATTCTCCAAAAGAATGTAAAATATTTTTTGTGTTAACATATTATTTCAGACATCCATGAAATAGAGTCCAAAGAACCCCAACACACGACTTTTAAAATCATCTTAAGTAGGACCTGACATGATGACCATGAACTAAGTAATATTATCTTTTTTTTAGTAATATTATCTTGATCAGTTGAGATAATATTCAATTGAACACATCTGAAAGATTCGCATGAAGAAAATTCCAATTCCAAGAACTATGGTGGGCCAGTCTATCTAAGACTATTTTAGTTAAGGCTTGTGCAGTTTCTATGGGACTGGCTTTCATGACAGCTTGTCTTTGTGATTTTTTTTAAGCAAAATGAAACTCAGAGATAGTTGGTAGCTGAATGTTTTGTCATACTAACAGTTTCCTATAAACTCTTGTTTCAACCTTACAGTTCCTGACAGGAAAATGTCCAATACACACTTATACATTTTCAGCTGGTCATGTTTTCAGGAGATGCTGTGGTCAGAAAAGTACTTTTGACAATAGTGTCAGAGAACATTCCACACTTCTAGAATTAGGTCTTAATTTACTTTAATATGTTATACTGAGACTTATTGGGACACTGAGTAAGAAAATCATATTTTGTATTTTGGTAAAGTCTTGGACTAAAAAAAAAAATTTTTATTTAAACCCAAACTAGTTGGACTTGATCAATATCTTTAAAGAACAGTTAGTTAAATTAAGTGACTAAAGAGGACAAAGAGGAAGAAGGAGAGGGAGGATGGGGGAGAAGGGACAACAAAAGAAAAGGAAGAGGACAAGCATGAGAAACTTGCCAGTCAGGAATATACCAAAAAAAAAATTATGTATAGATGGGATCTTAAAAACAATGGCTAATAATTTCTGAGTGCTAACTATGTGCTTGGTAGTATTCAAAGTGCTTCACATGTTTTAGATCATCAGTCTTCACTAACTGTCCATGAGGCAGACATAGGCCCACCTTGTTTCATTGTACTTCACAGATACTGCGTTTTCTACAACTTGAAGGTTTGTGGCCAGCCTGCATCAAGCAAATTTTTCCAACAGCATTTACTAACTTTGTGTTTCTGCATCACATTTTGGTGAATCTCTCAATATGGCAAATTTTTTTTATTCTTTGTAACAGTGATCTGTGTGATATTATGACTCACTGAGAGCTCAAATGATGGTTAACATTTTCTTTTTTTTCCCCCAAATATGTTTATTTTTTCAGTGTTCCAAGATTGATTGTTCACGCATCACACCCAGTGCTCCATGCAATACATGCCCTTCTCAATACCACCACCAGGCAATACCTCCACCCCTACCCCTCCAAACTTCCCAGTTTGTTGCTCAGAGTCCACAGTCTCTCACGGTTCATCAACCCCTCCAATTTCCCCCCACTCACCCTTCCCTTCCTTCTCACAATGCCCTCCATGATTTTCCTTATGCTCCACACGTGAGACCATAAGATAATTGAATCTCTCCGCTTGACTTATTTCACTCTGCATAATCTCTTCTAGTCCCGTCCATGTTGATACAAAAGTTGGATATTCATCCTTTCTGATGGAGGCATAATATTCCATTATATAGATGTACCACATCTTCTTTATCCACTCATCTATTGAAGGGCATTTTGGTTCTTTCCACAGTTTGGTGATTGTGGCCATTGCTGCTATGAACATTGGGGTACGTGTGGCCTTTCTTTGTACTGCATCTGCTTCTTTGGGGTAAATGCCCAGTAGTGCAATTGCAGAGTCATAGGGTAGCTCTATTTTTAATTTCTTGAGGAGTCTCCATGCTGTTTTCCAAAGTGGCTGCACCAGCTTGCTTTCCCACCAACAGTGGAGGAGGAATGGATGGTTAACATTTTCTAACAATGAAGTATTTTTAGTGAAGGTACGTAGATTGTTTTTAGACATAGTGCTCTTGTCCCCTTAATAGACTGCCGTTAGTGCAAGCATGATCTTTATATGCACTGGGAAACCCCATTCTGTGAGTGAGAACACTGAAGCACACGAAGGTGTAGCTGGCCCAGGATCCCACAAGAGTGGTGTGACTTTAGCCCAGACCTCAGACGCGGACCCCAGGGGAAGCATCTGTGATTGCTGTATTGTCCCTTCATTCTAGATGGTGAATGCTTTCTCTAGGCATTTATCGTTTGATAAACACCTCTCTTAAGCTATAATCTCTTCATTTTTGTTTCTCCAAAAAGAATAAGTAAGAAAATTAGCTCTGTTGGTGCATTCCATGGAGAGGTAAAACAAACAAACAAACAAAAAGTAATTTTACTAGGTAACAGTTGTAAAATAATTAAGATAATTCATAAAAGTGATCCATCTGAGCACTTATACAAGGAAGAAATTTTACCATGAATGCCCAAGCCTTGTATTTTTATCTCCACTACACATAATCTTCTTCACTTGCTAACTTCTACAAATCAAAGGTAAAGCCAAGGCTGCAATTTTGCTGCAGGCAAAACCCTGTCCTTATCTACTTAGAGTCTTATCATTCATCTTATCCATTATGACCGTTTTTTTTATAATCATTCATTCAAACATTTTTATCAAGGGCCTATTGCATGTCAGATGCAAGCACTTTCCCAAGTACAAGGGCCCATGTGAGGCATGGTAGGGAATCCAAAGATGATGTGGAGATAAATCTGCCTTCGTGGAGTTAGAGTGCAGGCAGTGATGTAAACATACATAACCTGAGAACAGCACAGGAAGGGGTAAGTGCCACTCACAGAGGTATAAAAAGCCAGGAGTCAGGGACAGGAGAGTGACTTCCTCCTGGAAAGATGAGGAAAAGCTTTACTGAACACGTGGCTCCTTGAGGGGTGGGTGAGAGTTGGAACCCAGAAATGGAAAGAAAGGGCATTTTAAGCAGACATCAGCAGATGCAAGGCATGTAGGCTATATAATGGAGTTGTGAGAATTAGAAGGGTGCAGGGACAATTGCGCTGGACCACACTGAAGAAGGCACTATTGGGCTGGGCTAAAGAGGAAAGGCTATTCTGTGGGCGGGGCCGGCTTCAAAGGCTCTGAGCCAGGGAAGGACCTAAGAAGAAATGTTGGTGGTTGTGTGCAAAACACTGAATGGAGGAAGCGTCCGGGAGGGATCTGACAAGGGTAGACACAGGGATGGTGACTGCGGGTGACACAAGGTTTTACTTCTGCCTTGGGGCAGGATTGACAACCATCTGGAGCTGACTACAAACATGGAAGTAACTGTGAAAAAGTAACAAGCACTGAAAAAGTGCTTGAAGAAAATTAGCCCCCATCAATCACTGGCATATGAGATGTAGCATAAATTATACCGATATAACTATTTAGATTTCCCGTTTGGATAGCGTTTATGGCAGAGTGAAAGTAAATGGGATAGGGAAGCAAAAGTTACATATCAAGGACTGTGATGAACTAAAGCGTTCTGAAGTGACCTAAAAATCCAAGCAGAGAGGCAGCAGTGTCCATTGAATCACCAATTAGTCTTTCCACAAATAATTGTTTCAGTATCATAACTCGCCAAGTAAGTTAATGAATTAAGTGAAAAGTTATAGATATATTTGGAACCATTTATTTCATGGCAGACAGCCCTGTAGATCTCATAGATATGAAGCATCTATACACAGTACATAGTACCATTAAAACACTGCATGGTAACGGGTTATTATCAAAAATAAAAAGTTTAGGAGTAGGGATGCCTGGGTGGCACGGTTGGCTAAACATCTGACTCTTGGTTTTGGTCTTGGGTTGGGATTTCAGGGTCATGAAATCCAGCCCTGTGCTGGCCTACTTGCTCAGTGCAGTCTGCTTGACATTCTCGCTTCCTCTCCTTCTACCCTTCCCACTTGTGCACTCTCTCTCTCTCTCAAATAAATAAGTCTTTAAAAAAAAAAGTTTATGAGGCACCTGGGTGGCTCAGTGGGTTAAAGCCTCTCCCTTCGGCTCAGGTCATGATCTTAGGGTCCTGGGATTAAGCCCTGCATCGGACTCTCTGCTCAGCAGGGAGCCTGCTTCCCCCCCCCCCCCCCACTCTCTCTCTGCCTGCCTCTCTGGCTACTTGTGATCTTTCCGCTCTCTGTCAAATAAATAAAATCTTAAAAAAAAAAGTTTAGGGGTGCCTGGGTGGCTAAGTCAGTTAAGCATCTGACTCTTTATTTTGGCTCAGATCATGATCTCAGGGTCATGAGATCAAGCTCCACATGGGGCTCTGTGCTCAGTGGAGAGTCTGCTTAAGATTCTCTCCCTCGGGCGCCTGGGTGGCTCAGTTGGTTGAGCGACTGCCTTTGGCTCGGGTCATGATCCCGGAGTCCTGGGATCGAGTCCCATATTGGACTCCCGCCTCTGCGGGAGGTCTGCTTCTCCCTCTGACCTTCTCCCCTCTCATTCTCAGTCTCTCTCTCTCTAATAAATAAATAAAATCTTTAAAAAAAAAAAAGATTCTCTCCCTCTTCCTTTCTCCCCCCCCCCACTGCTCACATGCCCTCTATCTCTCAAATAAATAAATATATATATGTGTGCATGTATATAGATATGTATATATATATTTTTTAAAGTTTATACCTGTTAAGGATGTGTTTGACTACAAGAAATGGAGTGGCTGGGCGCCTGGGTGGCTCAGTTGGTTGAGCAACTGCCTCCGGCTCAGGTCATGATCCTTGAGTTCCAGGATCAAGTCCCACATCGGTCTCCCAGCTCCACGGGGAGTCTGCTTCTTCCTCTAACCTTCTCTCCTCTCATGCTCTCTCTCGCTTTCTCTGTCTCTCAAATAAATAAAATCTTTAAAAAAAAAAAAAAAAGAAAAGAAATGGAGTGACTGAATAGCTATGGCTTAAGCAAACAGGTTTATTTGATATGTGTAAAAATAAGTAAAGATGGCTGATCCAAGGCTAGTTCAGTGACTTAATGGTGTCATCAAGGAACCACACGTCTTCTATCTTTCTGTTTCACCCTCTGTAATGTATTTCCTCATTGTAACAAAATGGCTGCTGCTGCTCTAGTCACCAAATCCATATTCCCAATAGGACAAAGGGTTTAGTGCAATGGCTGGGCAGCCTCATCTATTATACTTCATTTGGAAAGAAAAGCTTTCCAATAAACCCCTCTCCTTCCTTCACTAACTTGTACTTAGGTGCCATGAGTCAGAACTAGGTCACATGCTTTCTGTTGCCTTCAAGGGAAGCTGAGAAATGAATTATTTAACTTCCCAGTCTCTGATATAGAAGAAATCAAAGGAAAAAGGAATTAGAACAAAAATTGAGTAAGCCAACATAACGATAACCGCTACAAGGTAAAAAATAATAATAATAAATAATTCCATATTCTCTGTTTTAAAAGATATGGGGACGGAGGAAAGTTGGAGTGTCCATGCACCAAATTTTAAAAAAAAGAAGAAGAAGGATAAGAGGAAGAAGATATGGGGAAATACCTTTGGTAGTAATCTGTTCAAAATGGTTAAAGTAGAAAGTGTCTGTGCTGAATATTAATGGTGGCTTTTCAGAAAACTCTTTAAACATTCCAGGCTCTCCATTCACTTCATATCTAATTCTCACAACAGTCCTTAAAGTTTGATGAAGGAAACGGGCTCAGAGAGGTTCGGGAGCATACCGTAAACGCTGGAGCCAGTAAATAAGGGACTTGAGGTTTGACATAGGTTCTGTCTCACAGAGTCTACTCAGTCAGTAACAAGGGACTGAGCCAGACTTGTATCTAAGCAAGAAGTTAACCACCCTCTCAAAACAGTCAGAAAAGCTATTGATAATACCATATGAATGGGAACCACAAGATGTTCTTGACTGAGAAATTAAGAAACTAACATAGCATATCGAGTGCTTTGCCAGCTGCTTTACAAATATTTACCTCTTTTAATCACTCAAGCCTGTCAGGTAGGTATTAAAATTATGGGGTGCTTTATATGTGCCGGGAGTTTCACCTAAATTATCTCCTTTCAGGTAAGGGCAGGAGTTTGCTGTCTCTTCACAGATACATCCTATACCACACAACCTGGCTCTTGCCTCACCCATTCCGTGCCTCACGGCAGACATTGCCCTTTCTTCTCCCATCTGCCCCGCTTCACTGCTGAGACTCAGTGCATGCCCCTGTGTGTTGTTTTCACTGTGACTGACTCTCTCATCTATCATCCTGCCTGTCACCTCGCCAGCCTCTGGATGGCTCATATCCAAGCACAGCCCCAAGCATGGGGCTGCATCTCATTTACCTAGACCTAGTGGGTGGGATGGAGATAGATACACAGACATGCCCTTATTCTGAAGGAGCCCACGGAGAGAAGGGAGGAGAGGAGATAAACGAGTGGCCTCAATGTACAAAGGGCTACAAGATGGAACAAATTCCCTCTGCCTTCTCTGTGGTAAATCTGTGGGGCTGAATGAACTTAAAACTCTCTGGGACACAATCTGTGGAGGTCACTCCATGCATTCAAAAAAAGTAACCAGGCATTTGAGATTACTGAAAGAGAAGTCATACTCATTCTCAACTTCAGGACCGGAAATTGGAATAGGTAGACAGAAAAGACTAAATCAGGAGGCTGAACAACCAGGGAAGGAGTGGGGAAATAAAAGGAATTTTATTGTAACCATCCTAAATTCTTGCTGAGTCCCACCGACCTGATTTAGGGATTTAACTGAGCACAGACTAAAATAAACTCAAGAATACATTCGTTCGTTAGTTACTTTTTAGGCAACTATTTTGAGATTTCTAGCTAATATGAGGTCCTTAATGAAGACACTAATTTTTGGCTTTCTAATCTCTAATAGGAGGTAATAAAACAGACCCAAATTTAAAAAGAATGTCTGTAGAAAAGAAATCTGGATGTGTATAAATCGTGGCATGACTTAGACCCTTTTCAGTAACCAGCTTAGCAGGGACCGTGCAGCCAGAACAGTCTCAGATATCTGGAGAAGACTTAAAAATATTTGTTTAATTAGGGGCTCCTAGGTGGCTCAGTTGGTTAAGCATTTGACTCTTGATGTCAGCTCAGGTCCTGATCTCAGGGTTGTGAGTTCAAACCCAGCATTGGGCTCCACATTGGGTGGAGCCAACTTGAAAACGTGTGTGTGTGTGTGCGCACACATATATATACATATATATAATGGATGCAATCCTTAATCAATTGCATCCTTAATTGATCCTTAATCAATGCATTAGTTGCATTGATTAAGGAGTTGGACTGAATAAATTAGTTCTAATAAGTTGAGTGTGAATAAGACATGGTAAAACTTCATTTATTTGGCTGGGATAGGTACTTTTCAGCAGTGTTTTAAACTCAGGCTTTCCAAAACTCCTGCCTTTCCCTGTGTCTGGCCTCTAACCATTGCCAATTCACAGGTCATTTGAAGGTGTCAGCGACCATGATAGATTTCTCAGAAAATATCACAGAGTGCGCTTCAGTTTCTACAATTGCTGTCAAATTCAGGAACGAGGAAGAAAAGGAGAAACAATAGATTTCTTTTTTTTAAAGAATCTTGTTTCTTCCGTGAAGATTTTATCTGAAAATATCAAGATTGTCATGCAATGTGAGATATGTTTTCTTCTCTCTTCTGAAACTTCTGCTTAAAAATCTGAATACAGACACCACCGTCACCTGATATATATTTGATACGTTTATTTTTAGCTTTTCTACCAAGGCTTTGGAGTTCATATGTTATGACCAACTAATTCTGACAGAAGTCCAAAAAGATGACTTGGTTCTTACAGTTGAATTCAGCAGTAATTACAGTGAAACCCTGTGTGTCTCAAGATCTTAAAGCCTCAGGTGAAACCGTCTTGGCTGTGTTAGCAATGTTGGATGACTGCGGCTTACTTGTGGGTGCCTGTTCACTTCAATTCAGTCTGAATTCATAAAACACTGGAATTTGGTGTTAACAATATCAATTCATTAATTTCCTAAATTTGCGTGCATAAGCAATTTCTTTATGGCACTGCTCTTCTCCATGTTCTGTGAAATGATAGTTCTACTTCTAAAATTGAAAGGGAAGAGAAGAAACACTGGAAGCTTCAATTGGCTCTCATTATCTTCTATTACATGTGCTCTTCATAGACAGTATTCTCTTCAGCTAGGGGCTGTTGCCCAAGCCTCCCCCCGCCCAAGTAAAATTAATGTACAGTGTTATATTAGCTTCAAGTGTACAATATAGTGATTCAACAATTCTCTACATGACTCAGTGCTCATGATGATAAGTGCACTCTTAATCCCCTTCATCTATTTCACTCATCTCTCCCACCCACCTCACCCCTTCCCCCTGTAACTGTCAATTTGTTCTTTAGAGTTAAGAGTCTGGGTTTTTTTGTTTGTTTGTCTCTTTTTTTCTTTGTTCATTTTTTTAAAATTTCATATATTAGTGAAATTATATGGCATTTATCTCTCTGACTTATTTCACTTACATTATACCTGCTAGACCCAACCGTTGTTGCAAATGGCAAGATTTCATTCTTTTTTATGGTTAAATAATATTATTTACATATATGTATAATATATATATTATACACCACTTCTTTATTTATCAGTGAACACTTGGGATGCTTTCATATCTTGGTTATTGTAAATAATGCTGCAATAAACATAGGGGTACATATTATCTTTTCAAATTAGTGTTTTCATCTTCTTTGGGTAAATACCCAGTAGTGGTATTACTGGATAATATGGTAGTTCTATTTTTTAATTTTTTGAGGAATCTCCATATTGTTTTCCACAGTGGCTGCACCAGTTTGCATTCCCACCAACAGTGCAAGAGGGTTCCCTTTTCTCCACATCGCCACCAACTCTTGTTATATCTTGTGTTTTTGATTCTAGCCATTCTAACAGGTGTGAGATAATAGTTCATTGTTGTTTCAATTAGCACTTCCCTGATGATTAGTGATGTTGAGCATCTTTTCACATGTCTGCAGGCCCTCTATACATAGTCTTTGGAAAAACATCTTTTCACATTGTCCTTTTTCTTTTTTCACATTGTTCTTTTTAAAATAGGATTATTTGGGAGGTCTTGGGGGGTGGGTTGTGTAAGTTTTTTGTATATTTTGGATATTAATCCCTTATTGGATATATTATTTGTAAATATCTTCTCCTGTTCAGTAGGTTGCCTTTTTGTTTTGCTAATGATTTCCTTCACTATGAAAAGTTTTTATTTTAGTGTAGTTCTAATAGTTTAATTTTGTTTTTGTTTCTCTTGCCAGAGGAGACTTATCTAGAAAAATGTTGCTATAGCTATTGTCAAAAAAATTACTGCCTTTGTTTTCTTCTAGAAATTTTATGGTTTCAGGTCTGATGTTTAGGTCTTTAATCTATTTTGAGTTTATTTTTGTGTACAGTGTAGGAAAGTGGTCTAGTTTCATTCTTTTGCATGTAGCTGTCCAATTTTCCCACACCATTTGTTGAAGACACTTTTTCCCATTGGTTATTTTTGCCTCCTTTGTCATAGATTAATTGACCTAATTACTGTGGGTTTATTTCTGGGCTCTCTATTCTGTTCCATTCATCTACATGTCTCTTTTTGTGCCAGTACCATACTGTTTTGATTAACTACAGCTTTGTAGTATATCTTGAAATCTGGAATTGTGATGCGTCTAGTTTCATTCCTCTTTTTCAAGATTTCTTTAGCTATTTGGAGTCTTTTGTGGTTCCACAAAATTTTAGAATTATTTTTTCTAGTTCCGTTGTTGGTAGTTTGAAAGGGGTTGCATTAAATCTGTAGATTGTTTTGGGTAGAATGGACATTTTAACAATATTGATTCCTCCAGTACATGAGCATGGAAGAGCTTTCCATTTGTTTGTGTTGTCTTCAGTCTCTTTCATCAGCATTTTATAGTTTTCAAAGTACAAACGTCTTTTACCTCCTTGGTTAAGTTTATCCTTAGGTATTTTATTCTTTTAGGTGTAATTGTAAATAGAATTGTTTTCTTCATTTCTCTTTCTACTACTTGATCATTAGTGTATAGAAATACCATGAATTTCTGTATGTTAATTTTGTATCCTACAACTATACTAAATTTATCAGTTCTCATAGATTTTTGGTAGAGTCTTTAGAATTTTCTATGTATAGTATCATGTCATCTGCAAATAGTGAAAGTTTTCCTTTTCTTTACCAATGTGGATACCTTTAATTTCTTTTCCTTGTCTGGTTGCTGCAGATAGGATTTCTTGTACAATGTTGAGTAAAAGTGGACATCCTTGTCTTGTTTCTGATCTTAGAAAAAAAGCTTGCAGTTTTTCCCCATTGACGTTGATGTTAGCTGTTGGTTTTTCATATATCCTGAGGTATGTTCCTTCTAAACTTACTTTGTTGGGGATTTTTATCATGAATGGATGTTGTACTTCGTCAAATGCTTTTTCTGCATCTGTTGAGATGATCATATAGTTTTTATCCTCTCGTTAATTTCATGTATCATGTTGATTGATTTGTGAATATTGAACCACCCTTGCAACCCAGAAATAAATCCTACTTGATAGTGGTGAATGATTTTTTTAATGTATTATGGGATTCAGTTTGCTAATATTTTGTTGAGAATTTTTGCATCTATGTTCATCAGAAATAATGGCCTGTAGTTTTCTTTTTTTGTAGTGTTTTTGTCTAGTCTTGGTATCAGGGTAATGCTGGCCTCATAAAATGAATTTGGAAGCTTTCTTTCTCTTCTATTTGTTGGAATAGTTTGAGAAGAATAGGTATTAACTCTTCTTTAAATGTTTGGTAGAATCCACCTGTGAAGCCCTCTGTTCCTGGATTTTTGTCTGTTGAGAATTTTTTCACTTCTAGTAATTGGTCTGTTCAAATTTTCTGTTCCTTCCAGATTCAGTTTTGGAAGATTATATGTTTCTAAGAATTTATCTATTTTGTCTAGATTTTCCAATTTGTTGGCACATAATTTTTCATAAGATTTTCTTATAATCCCTTGTATTTTCTTTTTGTCGGTTGTTATTTCTCCTCTTTAATTTTTTATTTTGTTTATTTGAGTCCTCTCCATCTTTTTTCCTTTTTTTAAAAAAATGAATCTGGCTAGTGGCAGTGGGTTAAAGCTCTGCCTTCGGCTCTGGTCATGATCTCAGTGTCCTGGGATCAAGCCCCGCATAAGGCTCTCTGCTCTGCTCGGCAGTGAGCCTGCTTCCTCCTCTCTCTCTGCCTGCCTCTCTGCCTACTTGTGATCTCTCTCTCTCTCTGTCAAATAAAGAAATAAAATCTTTAAAAAAAAAGATTAGTTTGGCTGAAAGTTTACCAATTTCATTGATCTTCTCAAAGAACCAGCTTCTGGTTTCAGTGATCTGTTCTATTGGGTGTTTGTTTATTGAGGTGTTTCATTTATTTCTGCTCTATTCGTTATTATTTCCTTCCTTCTACTGGTTTTGAGTTTTGTTTGTACTTTTTCTAGCTCCTTTAAGTATAAGGTTAGGTTGTATATTTGAGATTTTTCTTGCTTCTTTTTTTTTTGTAGGCTCCATACCCAATGTGGGGCTTGAACTCATGCATGAACCTAAGATCAAGAGTCAGACTTTGTCAGCTGAGCCAACCTGGCACCCCTTTTTCTTGCTTCTTGAATTAGGCCTGTATTGCTGTAGACTTTCCTCTTAGAATAGGTTTTGCTGCATCCCAAAGGTTTTGGACTGTTGTGTTTTCATTTTCTTTTGTCTCCATGCATTTTTTATTTCTTCCTTACTTTCTTGCTTGACTCGTTCATTGTGTAGTAGCATGTTATTTAACCTACAAGTATTTGTGTTCTTTCCAGATTTTTTCTTGTGGTTGACTTCCAGTTTCATAGTGTTGTGGTCAAAAAAGATGTACGAGATGACTTCCATCTTTTTCAATTTGTTGAAATGCTTTGTTTTCCTTTTAAGTGTTAGATCTGTGTGTTTAAATTTTAAAGCTTACATTGAACATCAGATTTTTATTCTCTTTCCACACTCTTAGAAGGCAAATCAGTATTCTTCACAGAATACAAATTTCAGAAATAACGTGCATCTTACTGAAGCAAAAGCTCCATGAGAGAAAGTGTTTTTACTGACATCTTTACCACTGTATCCCAAACTCTCAAAACACTCTCTGGCACATAGTAGGTGTTCAATAAATATTTACTGAATGAAACACAGAACTAAGCCAACACCCTAATCACATCCTGGATTTGGAAACATAAAGAGAAAAAGTTACATGCCAGACACTCTTTATAAAAGGAGAAAAACAAGGCCAGTATTTAAAAACTAAGTGGTCAGAGGCAAACTGATCATGGTTCTAGGCCATTAATTAGCTCTTGACCTTGCACAAGTTACTGAAACTCTCAGGGCCAAGCTATGACATTTGAAAACTAAATCTCTTAATACTTACCTCCTAGGTGAGTTGTGGAAATTGAATGAGAAAAGGTAGCTAAAACATCCAATACAATGCTTAGAACAGAGAACAAACAACTCAGACAGGACTATTGTTACTGTCATTTTGATGATTTGCCTCTTGTACTGACCAGAAGTATTATTAGTCCTAATTCAACCACATGTGCCATGCTACTTTCTCATCCTGATTCTTTTATTATATTGGATGTATGACAAGAGACAAATCCCTATATTCTTGTGGCATGTTTCAAGTCTCAAGAATGTGGCTACAGCAGTTCCTATGAAATGATGAACAGAAAATTGAACACAGCTTAACAGTCTGAATGAAGCCTTGCCAAGCCTGTCACCAGCTATAAAAGCCCTTCAGAAGCTATTTTATGGGCTCTTGATGTTGATTTTTCTCTGTTCTCTTCTGTTCTTCCAATTTTGCTTTCACCATCTTCATTGATTTCTACCCCCTTTCCCCTCTCCAAGGATAGTCTCAGTAGACACCAAGAACACTGGGTAGGGCTGCCACTTTCATACATTTATTCATGCCCATGTCATTCAATCTCTAACATATTCAAAGATATGCTATACTAGGGAAAAAGTGCAAGGGATTCAATGATAAATATGTCATTAAGCAAAACGTAATGTGGTGGGGTGGGTCAAAGGCTAGCTTTGAAGTCACAAAGACCAGGGTTTGACTCCTAGCAAGTTGGTTAACCTCTCTAAGCCAAAGTATCTCCATCTATAAAATGGGGATAGAGTTAACGGACCTGTAAGATTAATTAAGGATTAGAACTAATATGAATAAAGCCCTTCCATCACATGGCTGGTTAAATAAATAGTCACTAATGTAAGCCATAGTCCATGTCCCAAAACACTTAGAAACAAATCTAACCAAAATATGTGCTAAGTAATAATAATGAGTCATAGCTTGTATTTGTTGACCACTTCATAGTGCTGAACAACCTCATGCAAATCTTTGGAAAATGATGTGTGCCCAGTGATGAATTCTCTTATATCACATGCTCAATCATGTCTAAGGTATACCCATTCAAAGTGATGGATTCCATGGGAAAGCTAAAATCCACTTCTGAAAGCTACTCATTACTTTTCAAAATGACTAAACCAGGACACAACCAATAGCTACTTATCTTAATGGAGTCATTTTTTTTTTTTTTTTTCAGAAGAAATGTCAACCACAAATCTGTCTTGGTAGATGCATGTTATGTTATTTTCTATCATTTTACTTCTCAACATTGGCAAGGAGAGCTGCCTGAAGGATGGGCTATTTTTTAAGTTTCTATCAAGAGGAAGAGAAATGGAGTCTGTTTACTTCTGTTTTTAATTCTTTTTATGTAAAAATCTTAGGCTGCCTTTTTCAAACAAGTAATATTTATGGAGAGATTGTGTGTATGTATCTGTGTGTGTGTGTGTGTGTGTTTGCACGCGTGCCTATGCGTGGGTAAGTGTTGGGGTTGAGGGATGCAAACGACTATAAGAAAAAAATAAAAGTCATCCATTATTCTGCAACCCAGAAATAACCACTGTTAACATTTTGGGTCTTTTCCATGCAGTGTATTTCTATGATATTTTGACAGCGTGCTAGCCAAAATCATATTGTAGCCTGCTTTAAAAAATTTTTTAACTCAAAATTATATCTTAAGCGTGTTTGCAAGACATCTTTTGGGCAATTTACCCTTTCAAAGCCTAGTAGTAATGACCTAGTGTTTCTACTTCAGAGAATTGACATGAAGCTCAAATTAGAAAAGATGTTCTCATCTTTTCTAAGTTACTTCTAGAGCACATGAATGAAATTATTATTTGTTTTCACCCACACACTGGGTAGTCAAAAGGTCCATATTTATTAAACATCTACAGAGCACCCTGTAGATTACTGTGAGGATCCAGAAAATACCTGAGACAACTTGGACCTTCAAGAGTTTATGTTCTGTTCTCAGAGAAGAAGCAAAAACATGAAAACCTTAGAGAAAAGCAGAAGGAAACTCTCCTTTTGACTATAAGTGGAACTTTTCCTTAAATATTTAAAAAGCGTTCCCAGATCTTGAATTCCTTCTATCCTTGGCTCTTTCAATTTTAAAATGAGTCATGCTTCAGAGAATTATTTTTTCTTACCTCAGACATAATTATAATTTTACTCATAATAATGTAATTTGCCAGTTGAATAGTAAGTTTCCAAGCCCCCCTAAAAAATAGAGGAGATAAAAAGCCTATTTTTATAAACTCAGATCATTTTAATGATTGGTTTAAATTAAAACCAGTATTTTTATGGAAGAAAAAAATTCCCTGGACTCAAGGAGAAAAAAGGTTGAAAAAAAATAATAAAATCAGAACTCCTAAAGGTTCTGTTAATTTATGTTATAGAAAAAAATTAAACTATTTATTTTGCCACAAACATATAAGGGATATTTTTGCATAATTATTATGTTGCTGTGGAAAATTCATGTGTGTTTGGTTTTGTCTGAAAGGTAGAATTAAGTGATTTTTAACTTTTTTCTTATCTTTTTCTACAAATTTTCCTACTATAATGTATACTTGTTGATAATATAAAAAAAGAACAAAAATGATTAGAAACTGCATATGCTTGATGATTAAAAATAATAGTAAGTCAGCCAGTTCAAATAAATAAGAAGTGGGAGAATTCAGCTGAAATAAACAGAACAGCAACATGATACTGACAAGAAACCGATGAAATATTTTCCATAGGAAAAGTACATACTAAGCTTCCTTGAACTTGAACTCGGTGTAAAACTCTCCCCAGATAATCCACTAGTTTTGCTTCACATTATTTATTTGGTTTCATGGTATGTCAAACAACTGTCAAATATAGTGGCTGTGGTTTTTTTTCCCTCCGTGAAGTGTGCTGGGAATTAATGGATCAAAAGTTGTTCAAACTAAATAAAACTTTCAAAATCAGGAATTGAATTAACAGACCAAGGGCTGGATCTTGGGTTAGCTAAGGTTCAGGGAGAAATTGGTAATGGGACCAAGTACAGAGTGTAGCAAGAATTAGAGGAAGATGCAAGAATAGCATAGGAAAATGGTTTAGTGAAGCGGTCAGCACAAGGAGAAAGAAGTGGATTATTTTTAGGGTTCAGCCCCTAGAAGGTGCTAGGTTGTTTGTACTGACCAGAAGTATTATTAGTAAGTATGTATTGTCACTGGTAAATAGATTGTAATTGAATAATACTGCCTGAAGAGCAATAGAGTCTTAAGTAAAAACAACATCTCAAGGCTGGTCGAGAAGATGAGACAAGGAAAGGGAAGACAAAGTGGCCAAAGATGTGGGTTAAAGGAGAATTGGGTGTCACAGGTGCTAAATTAATAGTGCTCCAGGGAGAGAGGAGTCAATTGCCCAGAGTTGGTTCAGTGAGAAGTCAAGCAAGATGAGGACTGGAAAAAGCCTCTTTGTTTTAACAACTGGAAGGTAGTTCACGAATGGTATCGTCTGTTGCTGGTTAGGTGGATTGACAGAGAGAGACACCAGATTGGAGTAGGCAGAGGAGTTAGTGGGAGGTGAGAAAATGGAGCTGGGTGGGCAGGTGTCGACAACTCAAGACATTTGACTGTGAAGGGAAAAAAAAAAAGAAAAAGAAAAAGCAGTAGGTGAGGAAAGAGTTTTTGGTTTGTTTGTGTATTGCTTGCTTTTGGTTTTATACCACACTGTATGTGTTTTAGGCAGGGGAGACAAACGGGCTTCAGTGCTGATGGAAGGGACACAGCTGAAAGAAGACAGGCTCTGAATCTATGCATGTGAATAGTCTAATCAAAAAGTCTGGAATAGATCAAAACCAGCAATTCAACTAATTTCTTCAAGTAGATGTTAAGCCCTTATAGGGCAGAGATTAAAAATAAATACAAGATAAATTCTCCATCTTGTAGGAGCTACGGTTTGATAGAAACTCACTCATAGGAAGGGTATTCAGGACAAGATACAGGAGGCCATGTAATTAATATCTGTCAAGGGCGCCTGGGTGGCGCAGTTGGTTAAGCAACTGCCTTCGGCTCAGGTCATGATCACGGAGTCCCGGGATCGAGTCCCACATCGGGCTCCCAGCTCCATGGGGAGTCCGCTTCTCACTCTGACCTTCTCCCTTCTCATGCTCTCTCTCATTCTCTCTCTTTCCTAAAAAAAAAAAAAAAAAATATCTGTCAAAACAAAGTCTGAAAGAAAAACTAGCAGAAAAATAAGAAAGACCAATGCAGTCCCACAAGCCAAGACAAACTCTGTCTTCCAGCTCGGTCTCCTTAATGTTCTCCCAACGGTGCCATTCCAGCTCACCCTCCCAAGCTTTGCTTCTCTTGCTGATTGTCCTTCCTCTTCCCTTCTGCCTTTCAGGTCCTCCCCTTTTGTCCCTCATTAGTTCACCTCTTTTCCCAGACTTTCCCAGCCTGTATGGGTCTTCTCTGTTTCTGAATTCCTTTACTCCTGAAACTTAACACTGGTACCACATATTTTCACTCTTAAATATTTCTTAGGAGACGGTGCGGTTTTAGGGGAAAGAACCAACTTTGGTTTCAAAGTGACCTGGGTCAAATCCAGCTTCTGTCAAATTCCTGTAGGACCTGATCAAGTCCTGAATCTAGTCTGTCCCTCTCTAGATTGGGGAGATCTACCTCTGAAGGTTGCTATCAAAAGTAAATGAAATAGTATATATAAAGAAACTGAAACAGAGTTCGGTCTGTTGACTCTGACCCCATGTTCTGGATCTCTGAGTTCTGCTGTAGCATCTGGGCAGTTACTTCACCTATCTGTGGAGCACATTCCTTCTCCAGAGAAAGGAGTTCCTAACTGGTACCTACCTCTCAGGTAAAGTGTTAAAACAGCACCAGGCATGTAGTAAGTACTGTGTAAATGTTTGCTGTTGTTATTATTTTCTTTGCTGCCATGTAGTATTAGAGTAAAAAGTAGTCAACCTACCTATAATACTTTCTCTTCACCCTCTAGAAATTCAACAATATTTCGAGTTTTCAGATAATTCTACTTCAGCAAACACAATGTTTTAATTTTTTAAAACTTTTTTGCATTGTTTTGCTTTTTTTGTTATGTGTTCTTAAAAATGGATGGTATTATGTATGTATTAAAATAGTTCAATACTTTAAAATTTTAAAATGCTAAAAGCTCTAGATCCAATTCCAGCATGTGGGGGGTGGGACAGAGGTTTCCCCACAGCCAATAAACAATGCTCCAACACCAGCTGGGTATCCTACAATTCAACTCAATTCTGACACTATCTGCCCAGAGATAGCATCAGGTTCCACAGGTTAAGGACTCAGCCCCACAAGGCTGTGCTCTGAACCCTCTACTTCAGATGCTAGTCCCAAACCCACCTGTGCTTCTGACCCACTGGCTCAAATTGGAGGTTTCAATGTCCTCCACCTTCAGTCTGATTAATTTGCTAGAAAAGGTCACAGAACTCAGAGAAACATTTTACCCACTAGACTACTGGTTTATTATAAAAGGAAATAACTCAGGAACAGCAAGATGGAAGAAATTCAAGAGCAAGGTTATGGACAAAAGATGCAAAGCCTCCACACTTTCTCTGAGGGGACCACTCTCCCCAAATCTCCATGTATTCACCAACCTAGAAGCTTTCCAAACCCTCTCCCTTTGGATTTTGATGAAGGCTTCATTGCTTAGGCATAATTGATTAAATCCTTGGCCATCAGTGTTTTAAAAACTTTATATCCAGCTCCTCTCCCTTCCCTGGAGGTTGGAGGGTGGGACTGAAAGTTCCAGACCTCTGGTCATTTCATTGGTTCCTCTGATGGTCAGCCCCTATCCTGAGATCCAGGAGTCACCCCATTTACATAGCATATCTTCTCATTACTTAGGAAAACCCAAGAGTTTTAGGAGCTCTGTTCCAGAGACAGATGACAAGCACATATATATTTCTTCCTTTTTTCTTTTTTTTTAACTAAGCTCCATGAGCCCTATGTGGGGCTTGAACTCACAACTCTGAGATCAAGATCCGAGCCAAAATTAACAGTCAGATGCTTAACTGACTGAGACATCCAGGAGCCTCCACATATGTACTTCTTATCATAAATTACAATATCACAGATGCCATTAACTGTCCCTGCTTATAAAATGGAATATTACAACTCGTGAGTTGCTGAAAGACCACTATGGCAGCAATCTGATTCCTCTTCTTAGCTTATACTTCCTTATTCTATACATTAAAAAAAGGATGAAAATGAATAAAATAATAAAACTATAAATTGTGAAAATTATAAATTTTCTTAAAAGTACCCCAACAGAAAACTTGCTCTAGGCAGGACATTAACAGCCAATGCACAGAAAAAAATGACCAGCAAACAAACACATTATAAAACCTTTTTACTTCACTAGTCATCAGAAAAATCAAATCAATAATAAAACTCTATTTTTAGGTGTCAAGTTAAAAGAGATTATTTAAAGTGTAATGTTCAGTATTGGCTGGTATATAAATTGTTGCCACCTTGAAAAGCAATTTGGCAGTATGTATTGAGAACCTTGGCAATGTGCATGCTTTTTGACCTAATAATTTTACTCCTAGAAATCTGTCCTCGTGAAATGAGCTTAGATAAGGATAAGTGTTTATGAATAAGAATATTCATCAAAGATATATTCACTTTCTTGGTGATCTCATCCACCTTCATGTCGTAAATTCTCTGTACACTGCTGACTCCCAAATTTATATTTCCAAATTCAACCTGTTCCTTGAACTCTGGACTCCAGTATCCAACTGCCCACTTGATGTCTCCATTTGGGTGTCTAATGGGCATCTGAGACCTAACGTCTACAGCCTGTACTCCTGCTTCCTGATCCTCCACCATGAACACATCCCCAGCTTTCCTCTACTCCAGCTTTCTCCATTTCAGCTGATGGCACCTCTATCCTGATGGCATACTCTATCAATAGTAGTTCAAGTCAAAAACTTTGTGATCTTTGACACTTCTCGAGTCTTGTACCACATAGCCGGCCTGTCAACAAATCTTCTTCGCTCTTCCTTCAAAATACATCAAAAGCTCACTTCTTCTTAGAACCTCTGCCACTCTAGTCTAAGCCCCACCTTGTCTCCCCTGAATTATCACAATAGCTTCCTAACAGGCCTCCCTGTTTCCAGATTTATGCCCTGCAGACAAGTCACATAGCAGCACAAGGAAACTTTTTTTTTCTTTTAAGATTTATTTATTTATTTTAGGGGGGTGGGGGAGAGAGAGAGAGGGAGAGAGCAGGGGGTAGGGCAAAGGAAGAGAGAGAGAAGCACTTTCTGCTGAGAGTGGAGCCTGAGGCAGGGTTCGATCTCATGACCCTGAGATCATGACCTGAGCTGAAATCAAGAGTCTGACGCTTAAGCAACTGAGCCACCCAGGCGCCTGCAAGGAAACATTTTAAAAAGTTAATCAGATTATGTCTTTCCCTATTCAAGTCCTTCAATAGTATCTCATCTCAGAGTAGAAACCAGAGTCTTTAGCTTGTCCCACAAGGCCCTGTGTCTACTGTGGTGTCCTGTTTTGTCTCTGCCCTCATCCTTCCTTTCCTCTTTGTTTCACTTCCAGCCATACCCTCCCTGCTGTCCTCATAGACCTCCAGGCACGGCTCCGACCACAGGGCCTTGCTTTGGCCATTTCCGGAATACGCCTCCCTGATATCCACATGCTTTGCTTCTTAACCCTTTCAAATCTTTGCTCAGATGTTACCTTCTCATTGAGATCTTACTTGACCTGCTATTCAAAATTGCAGCTCCCTTCCACCACACTCCCTACCCCTTTTACCTGCGTTAATTTTCTCCAGGACCTTTTACATGTATTACCTTTTATTATACCATTTAATTTATTTTATTTGTTGTCTCTTTCTCCTGTTGGATAGTAAGCTCAATGAAGGCAGGGATGGATTTTTTTTGTCTGGTTTTTTTTTTTTTTTGGTCTGTTTTATTCACTGCTATATCCCAATGCCTAGAATAGTACATGGTACACGGTAAGTGTTCAGTAAATATTTGTTGAATGAATTAGTAACTCACAAGAGCAAAAAGAGGAAATAAAGTCCTATAATAGCAAAACTATTAACTATATCATGGTACTTTTAAACAGTGAAATGTTTGTAAACATTGAGTTATGTTTTAATACTGTACACATGTGCAAAATGAAAAACTATCATAACATTTTTTCAATCTTGAAGGAAATAGAGCAAAATCTTTTTTTTTTTTTTAATTTATTTGAGAAAGAGACACACACAGAGCAGGGCAGAGGGAGAGGGAAAAGCGTACTCCCTGCTGAGCAGGAGTCCAATGTGTGGCCTCCATCCCAGGACCCTGGGATCATGACCCAAGCCAAAGGCAGATGCTTAACCAACTGAGCCACTTAGGCACCCCCAAAATATAGCAAAATCTTAATTCTGGTTATTTCTAGGTGATAATATTACAAGATTTTTTTTTAAGATTTTATTTACTTATTTGACAGAGAAAGAGATCACAGGTAGGCAGAGAGGCAGGCAGAGAGAGAGGGGGAAGCAGGCTCCCCGTTGAGCAGAGAGCCCAATGTGGGGCTCGATCCCAGGACCCTGAGATCATGACCTGAGCTGAAGGCAGAGGCTTTAACCCACTGAGCCACCCAGGTGCCCCTACAAGATTTTTTTTTTATCTTTTCCATCACTCTCGTTTATTGCCAAATATTGCATATAAATATTACTTTTATAAAGTTTTCTTCAAAAACCATATAATGAAAATGTGATCATTATCATCATAGCTACTATTTGTCAGGAGAGTCAGAGGCTCTATGTACAGGTGCTGAGTCTTTTCCTTCTATTTGGAACGAGGCAGCATAACCAAGTTTTGGAATTGGACAGGTTCAGATCCTACTTAGTCTCTGTGAGCCTCCATTTGTTCCTCCACTAGGCTGACATTACCTCCAGAGAACTTCTCTACAGATGAAATAAATAGAAAACATTTGGCCCAGTACCTTGCACAGTGTAAACCTTCAATAATTTGGAGATACTACTGCTATTTTTGTTTTGGTTGTCATCATTATCCCTCATCTGTTTAACAAACTCTAACTGTAATATGGATAAGATAATTTACATTAAGAGAGTGTAGGGATTCACACTCAACTTCACATAGCAAGTGAGTGGTGGAGCCAGAATTTCCCCTGGAAATCCCATGCTCTTTCTACCCCACTATTCTACTTCTACCCCAGAAAGAAAGATTCCAACTTTTATTTTCACTACAAGTACCCAAAAGTATGGTATCACGTTATCTGTACTTAACTGCTTTGTTTTGACACTCTGCTTTAGATGAATGTATGAACATAAACAAGAGGTCCTAAAGTTAAATTATCAGGGAAGAATGTGTGGCTTTAACTTGTGGACAATTTTCAGTTTAAAATCTCTCTACTCTTCAATAAGGTCAAGTCATAATGACAAGGAACTGTCACTGGACTGAAAAGCCGGTAAATTACTCAGTGTTTTAAATTTGGCCTTTAGCTTATGTATTCTCTAAGTAGAACACTTGATTTTTTTTTAATTTCTTGAAAAATTATAATGAATGCATATTAACCTTTACCCATTATTGTTAAATGTCAATGATCTGTCTGTGAGTAGCATCATTAGAAATGCCAAGATTCTGAGGTTACTTTCTATTGGTCTTTGGTTCCAAAATTAATTATTCTCAGGAGCGAGAATAGAGGTATAGTATAGAGGGTTCTTTTTTCTTCTGATTGAATTGTGATAATAGCTTAATAGTTGTACATAGTTTAAGATAAATATATATAATGCTATTTTAACAGTTCAGCTCCATTTAATAATCAGAAGTGTCCTACATCCCTCCATGAACCTATACTATTTCCTGTTCATACCAGGATACCAAGTGTTTGGTTCTTTTTTTAAAGTAATCTCTACCCAACGTGGGGCTTAAACTCACAACCCCAAGGTCAAGAGTCACATACTCTGACTGAGCCAGCCAGGCCCCCTTGTTTGCTTCGTTGAAATGGTGCCCATTTTCATCCTTATTCAAAGGTGGTTTTGTTATCCATTTTACAGATGAGAAAGCTGAGGCTCAGAGAAGTTAAATAATCTTTCTAAAATAACATCGTATATGATAAAACTGGGTTTCAAACCAAGATCTAATTCCAAAAGTTGTTTGCTCTCTAATACATAGCCTCAGGTTTATTCAAAAGAATATACATTTTGGCCAGATTTACTTTTTAAAAAGCAATCTAAATTTTGGAAGCAGGATTTTATTGGCAAATTGTTTTTCCAATGAAAACAGATGCTACTTTTATTTTCTCTCATTTTCTTCTTCAAATAACTAATATATAAATCTCTCTTATAATGTCATAGCCTCTCCCAAATTATTCAAGTTAATGCAATCTTCTGTTATCATCTTGGTCTGTTACCACACATACAGTCGTTTTATCTCCTGTATCAATTAAACATGAGAATTATATTAATTTTGTCCTCTTCCATCTGTATCATCTGAGGACAAGATGGGACCATACTGCCTTTTTTATAATACGTAGTATTTGAAAATAGTAAATGTGAATTGTTTAAAATAAGAATCTATCATATTAAAATTACTCATATTACAAGAAAATAATATTTTAGTTCAGAAGTAATCATTACTTTTAAAAAGTACTTAACATTTAAGTCGCATTGAGCATAAATTCATCATAAATTATTAAAGGAAAATAGAGAAGTTTTGGAGTTTTGGAGTTTCCAAAAACAAAAATAAAAACAGCCTTTAGAACTCCTGCCAGCTCATGCCATTTCCAGTATGGGATTTATTGTTGCTGTGAGATAGCAATTCTATCTGCTAAGAAGGCCATCTAATTTCCCCATATTACTTTTTTCTCAAAACAGCATCCTATGCTGTTGGGGGGAAACTTTTCTCAGCAGCTTGCTTCTGTCCTCACAGACTGAGGCTGACATGCCGGGAGCAGGTCACCGTGAGTCTGGGACTGGATTCAGGCAGACGCCTTCTTCGGGTCTCTGGTCCCACCCCGCTGGTTCTCACCTGCTCACGTCTGCCCCAAGCAACCGGTACACAGCTTTTGTTTCCACACTTCACCTCCAGCCCTGTGGAGAATTCCAGCAGTGAGCTTGGCTGCTTGACACTTTTTCCCATAAGTCATTGAGAGTGATGAAGCCCCAGATCTCAAAGCTGAAAGGAAGCAAATTCTCCCTTCCTGTCTCTAACAAATCATCCCCCACAGGTCTCTCACAAACTCCCTGGCAGCCTCACAGCCCTACGGACTCTCTCAAAGTAAACTTTCACACCACACAGAAGAAATTGCAAACAGACCAGGGAGAATTTGAATGACAATTTACTTTCCACCTTCGCATCTGATAACTGTAAATAATCTAGTATGTCTTAGTGAACGGGATTTAAAAACTTGAAAGGTGGATTAAGGCTGTCAGAAAGGACAATGGGATGGGACAGAGATACTCCTCTTGGTTATTCTCCCATTTAGTCCAGTGTCTTGTATGGATGCCATGGACTGTGGAAGGAAAGGAGTATTTGACCTCACCTGTGCAAGGTGTGAGATACCAGACCCCAGCTCTGGGCCTCTGCAGGTTAGCATGGTGGGGCCACCCTGAGCTCCAGGACCCCACCTCCCAGTTGGGCATTGCTTCAGAGCAGCCTAGGGCCTCCCTGACCACTCGAATACTTCTGGGATCATTCTGGCTGTCCATCACTATCCTGAAGTTAGCAATGACTGCCGTGCTTTTGTTCTACAACTTCATTCTAAAGTCTTCCTTTACTGGTTCTGCTTTTTATTCTTTTTTTGTTTCAATCATGTACATGTGGCTGGATGTCACTTTTCATTGCATGCTCAATTCCATCCCATGCTGAACAAGGGAGGGTGCGGGCACAGAGAGATTATAAACATCTGCACACTCTTTCCGTTCACAGTTGAGTGGCTTCTCTCTTGCTGTCAGAATACTGCTTGGGCTCTGATTCATAATAATGTGCTTTTATTCCTAACTATGGTTCTCATGACCTGGAGCCCTTCTTGGCATTGTTTGGAACCTTCCAAGAACATATTTACATGAATGACTTTGAAGGAACGGTCCTGTCTTGACTAGGAGGTGGCTCTCTATTCTGTCTGGATAGGCAAGATGAGGTAGGGGCCCAACCTTATAATAATCCCTGAACCTAGAGACCTCCAGATGAAAAGAATATTTTATAGTCCTGGAGTGGTGTTTGGAAAGGGGATTGCAAAGGCGGTAGCAAAAGCAGTAAATTTGGGAGTCAATTCAATGGCACTTTAAGGCATGCTAGTAAGTCCCTTTCTGTCTGGGGTCCCCTGATTGGGTTTATTTTTATTCTAACTGTTGCCTATGCCTCAAGCATTTAAGAATCTATTCTAAAGCTCAGTTGGAAATAATATAGGCTCCTATGTCAGGCAGTCCTGTGGTGGTAGCTCACCCACATGACTTTGGAGCAGCTTACCTTCCACTGGGGTCAGCTTGCTCTTCTATAAAATAGAGATTATAATTGCTCCACAGGCTTATTAAGAAGACTTTAAAATATGCCTAGTGTAAGGAACTTTGCATTTAATAAGTGTTTGATACATGAAAATCCCCATTATTTCACTGCTCCATAGTTAGTGTACAAACTAGAGAGTGATGGAAGGAAAAGGAGTAAAATTTTTAGTTATCAGGTTCTGATACTTATTAATAGTCGTTGGGGAGATCTATCCTGGGAGAAGGAAGAGGGATCAAAGTGACAGAATTGGGTGATTGGATTAGTCATCCCCAGGCAGCTTGACCTTCTCAGAAAGAACCTAGGTAGGAAAGGGACACACGCACTCCTCCAAGAAAGCATGCCTTTATCTGAACCTTTGGATTTCTGGCATCGGCTTTCGATTTCTTTTATTGTTCCAATCTCTAATCCTTACTGATGAAGCATGCGCTGTTAGCATTTGCTGTCTTTGATAAATCACAAATAATAACCCACTCTTTATACATTTTTAGCAACTGACACTTACCAGATCTTGAATTCTACCAGTAGATTTTTAAAAAATATGTTTCGTTTGAAATTGTGCAGTGAATTTTAGAAAAGTGCTTTCAAAAATTCTAAGAACAAAAATGGCACAACGCAGAGAGAAATGCCTGCCATTTCCTCTTTCATAGTAATGGTGGTGAAAATGCCGGGACTTAGCCCAATCGATAATGCTTCTTTTAGGAGCACTTAAACACCAAAATTTAACTGGAATTAAAATAAAAACTTAAAAATAAGCACCAAAATTTAGACATCAAAGGAATTCCCACACCTTTCCTCCCATCTCTTTGGGAAAAAATTACTGATAAATTTCAGCACCCTGGGGATTAAAAACAGAAGAGAATCCTTAACAAAACTGGGCTTGTGATAAAATCTCTACATTTAATATTCTAAAAACAGAAGTATGGCATTTTTAATACACTTAACTTACTAATGTCAAAAGGCTGATGTTTTAGAATGAGTTTCTGAACCCCATTCTCTCTTTGATCAAAAAAAAAAATCTACCAAATCAGTCTGGATATAAAAGGAATCAGATTTACTCATGCGAGAAGGGTAAAAGGAGATTTGGGAAGGTTCTTTGCCACAAGAATGCCACTTTGATAAAAATCTTTAGCCACAATTTTTAAATATACTTACATTCTTTTTTTGTAAGTAAAATGTAGTTAAATATAGTGTATGTGTACCTACAAGATGAAGGAATCTTGTATATGATTGCTCAGTTTTTGAAAATACCACATAAATACCATTTTTATTTATTTTTTATTATGTTCAGTTAGCCACTGTATATAATATATATATACACACACTGTATATATATAGTATATATACAGTATATATATACTGTATATAATAATTATATATAATTGTACATAATTAGTCCTTGATGCAGTGTTCGACAATTCATTAGTTATGTATAACACTCAATGCTCATCAGAGCACATGCCCCCTCAATACCCATCACCCTGTTACCCCCTCACCTCTGAAATCTCCAGATTGTTTCTACGTGTCCATAGTCTCTCATGGCTCATCTCCCTCTCTGATTTCTCTCCCTTTGGATTTCCCTCCCTTCCCCCGTGGTCCTCCATGCTATTGCTTATGTTCCACATATGAGTGAAACCATATGATAATTGTCTTTCTCTGCTTGACTTACTTCACTTACCATTTTAGAGTTGCCTTGTATTCCATTGCAGGGATCTATCTAATTTGCTGCCATTTTTTAAATTCTTTGATGTATAGGCTTCTAAGTTTTCACCATTATAAAGATATAATAAGCCCTTTTGTTTATTCGTGTCCACACTTTTAATTATGCTTTCAGAATTGGTTCCAAGAAGTAAACTTTCTGGTTCTTTGAGAAGACTTCTGTCTTATTGGTCAGTATGATATCAACCTAACATGTAGTGACAAGTAATATTTGTTGAGTTAAAGAGTGAATAAATGAATAAACATATGATTGAACAGATATTCTTAGATCATTATTCAAGATTTGTGTGTGTACTCTGAAGTAAATTGTAAATGCTTTGGTGAAGCAAATTCTCTATTTTAAAAGTAACTTCTAAATCTTAAACATCATACTGTAATGGGGATTTCAGAAAAGTCTATTTAGAAATATTCTAAATAACATCAAAAATCGTCCAAAGGGACACCTGGGTTGTGCAGTTGGTTAAGCATCCAACTCTTAGTTTCAGCTCAGGTCATGATCTCAGGGTCGTGAAATACAGTTCTGAGTTGGTCTCCATGCTCATGGTCGAATCTGCTTCAGAATCTCTCTCCCTCTCCTGTCTGCCCCTCCTGCTTATGATCACTCTCTTTCTTTCTCAAATAAATAAATTTTTTTAAAAAGTTGTCCAAGAAAAAAATGTGGGTCTCAGCCCATAAAACACATATATTGGGTAAATGTGTCATTCCTGAGATTTCCATTGAGAACACTGTCATTTTCCAACCGAATGAATTCTAACTTGGAGTCTGTAAACAACTGAAATTAGGTTGGTATCTCAATTCCTTTACCAAAGCATGAGCCTAAAATACGGAATTTAGTTTTAGCCTCTTGTTTGCCTGCCATTCTCAGTACGATTTCATAATAATTCAGAGTATGCAAATCTCTTTCAAAACCCAAAACACTCCAGGAAAGCTGTGGGAGCTTGTCCTTGAACAGTTCCCAGCTTTGTTTTCCTAGCCGAACAAAATGGCTTTTGGCTTGCTTTTTTTTGTTGTTTTTTTAAGGATTTTATTTATTTATTTGACAGAGAGAGAGATCACAAGCAGGCAGAGAGGCAGGCAGAGAGAGAGAGGGGGAAGCAGGCACCCTGCTGAGCAGAGAGCCCGATGCGGGGCTCGATCCCAGAACCCCGAGATCATGACCTGAACCGAAGGCAGAGGCTTTAACCCACTGAGCCACTCAGGCGCCCCTTGGCTTGCTTTTATTCTTTCTCTTTCACTTTGCTTGATAATAAAGTGACCAATCAATTCTCTAAGTAGTTACCATGAAATCCTCCCAAATAAGTATTTCCTTTTGCATTAAAGTTCTCTGTCACATTAAGGCAACGTGTGTGTATTTTTAAGAACCGAGAGAAGGAAGCCAAAATGTCAGTTTTAGCAACGTCCCTTCCATGTATACTTTATTCCTGAGACCCATTTTCCGTAAGAGCAGGTTTGTTTTAAAGAGATGATATGTAAGAGAGACCTTAAAGTTACCATTGAAAAAGCAGTTAATACATTATGTCAATGTTCAGTAAATTTTATAATATTAGTAAATGCATTCTTTTCAAACTCATAAAATTAATCCCTCTTCCTCTTGACATGGACCTTCTATGACATCAGTAACAAGGCAACTACTTGCTCTGTGCTTATTGTGTTCCAGACAATGAGCTAAGGGACTCATATTTATTATTTCATTTAGTCTTCCCAATAACACTGTACTTTAAGGTATTATTAGCCTCATCTCATAGAGGAGGAAACCAAGGCTATAGAAACTTGAAAGTCCTTGGCCAAGGTCATGCAGCTAAAGACCAAGGGCCATGTGCTTCCAGCCAGGTCAGAACCATGTGCTTATGCTGCAATGGAACACAGCAGCGAGATCATTGCCCTCAAGCAGGAATGCCAATATATTTCATCTGGCCTGTGAACCTTGATCAGTAGTCAACCTGAATGCTGTGCCACGGTGGGACAGCAGTTTGAACTCTATGAGGAAGAATGTTTGCTCTTCTTTTTTTATTAAGGTTTTATATATTTATGAGAGAGAGAGAGAGAGAGCAGCGAGAGGAGCAGAGGAGGAGGGACAAGCAGATTCCACACTGAGCATGGAGCCCATGTGGGGCTTGATCTCAGGACCCCGAGATCATGACCTGAGCCAGAACCAAGAGTTGGACGCTTAGCCAACTGAGCGACCCAGGTACCCCTAGAAAGAGTGTTTTGGTGGACTACTAAAATGCCTGTGTAAATGCAAGAAAAAGAGATGAGAGCTTGCCTGCTGGGGATCTGCCATCTGAGACCTAAAAGAAAGTCATGGGAACAAGTGGAAATAGGAGCTAACAGTGTTAGAGTTGTCCTTCCCTAGGGTGTTGGTGCTCTGGGCCCCATCTGCATTCTCCTCATGTTTTGTTCAATGTGAGAAGAAATTATTTTTCCTCAGTCCCTGTGGGTCCCCAGTATTTTGATAGCCTGAATTTTCAGCTCTTCTTCAGGGCTGCTTCCTAGGTTCCTGTCTGGGGTGTCGTGCAGCAGATCAGCTGTAGGGCTGGGAAACTGGGTCCCACTGGGTCACCTTACTGCTGCACTTGCCACTTTTTCCCTCTGTGCACACAACAGAACGCAGCTGTTTAGAGAGGCCGCAGTAATGGAACAGATCCAAAGTGTAGGTTCCAGAAGGGGGACAGTGTCATGGAAGAAAAGGATCGTAGTTTGGAATTTGCAAGCCTGGGATTGACTCTCACTCTGCTACTTGCTATGTGTGTGACCTAATGACTTAGCTTCTGCACCTCTGATTTCTTACCTTTTCACTAGTTTGCTGTGATGCTTCAATGAGAGAATGTAGGTGCAAATACATTGTAAACTCCCAAGAGCTATGTGTTTTAGTTATCAGAGGCGTGTGTAATAGCTAATGGTCCATTTTATTACATGTTTCACAGTTTCATATAAAAAAAAAAGCAGTACTAAAGGTCATGCTTCAGTGTTGACTACATTCACTGCAGCCTCAGGCTTCTGGTGCTGCGTGGAAGCTCAAAGAGAGCACCACTGGTTTATGTCACTTGAGACTCCAGTTACCAAACAATAATTAGGGAATATGACAATAATTTGATTTAGAGTCTACAGCCACACAGTTCAGGCTCCATCCTTCTCTCTTCATACTCAACGCAAATCAAGAGGGAGGGCAAACGAGTAGCTGGAGGCAGGCTCTGATGGTGCTCATTTACTAGCGACTGGCGACGGGAGCCTACCGCGTCTATAGCTGAGGCAAAACCAAGATAAAAGCTGGAAGCTTCAGTGCATTGCATGCCAGAAAAAAATTTTCGTCTTTTTATTTTAAATTATTATTACTCGCTTGATCAGTGGTTTCCTGTGGGTTTTCTCCTTGAATTTTTTTCTCGTTGATTTTCAAAAAGAACCATTGACATTTTGGTGTTGTACTTACTAGAAAGGTTGTACAATGCCGACCAAAGTAAAAGGGTGTGGATAAAATGAGGAATACACAGAAGTTTCACTTTCATTAAGTGACACATTAGTGTTGCTCTGTATATAAGCAGATATAAACTGATACAAAGTTTATATCATAACTGACATATATAAGCTGATATAAACAACTGCATCCCTCTACTTGAGTATTCAGCATAATGTGACCATCACTTGCTCCAAAAGTATGAGGGATGTCCTCTCCTCCTCTTTTATGGACTCTGTTTTTCCTCTCAGACTTTGTGTTGTCATTCTTGGCTTCTCTCTTAATCCATCTCTCTTCTCATACTCTCTATGGGAGTTCAAAATCAATAAAGCATCCTCTCTGAGAGTCGGGTCCTTTCTCTTTGAGGGTCCCATGGACAACTGAACACAACCTGTCCAAGATTGAATTCACAATTTCTGCCCTTTCCTAAGCCATTAAAGATTCCTCACCTCACTAAAATGTCCGCACCATCTCTAAGGAGCTCAGTGTCATTCCTGACCACCCTCTCTCGCATACCCCCATGTCCAATCAGTGCTCAAGTTCTTATCTTCCTAACTTTTAGAGATCTCCTCAGGTTTGCTTTCCTGCTGCTACAATTTCATTTAGCCATAGCCTCTCCACCATTTCATCTTGCTGGCATTGCTACAATAACTCACTGCTTTCCCTTTTTCCAGTCCAATTCCTTCCAGACAATATCTGCATCCTTCATGAGTGATATGTGTGATCACGTCACTCAAATGCTTAAAGTCCTTTCATTGCTTCTCTATTACCTCTTGAAAACATGAGGATTTCTTAGCATAAATGTAAGGATATTCTACCGTATTTCTTTCTGACTCTACTGCAATACTAATGGTTGTAAGTAAGGGACACATACACAGAGTGATTTCATACGTTTGTGCTTTTATAAAAAAATGTCACTGTGCATACCTGTTACCCTTGGAGAATTCTTTCTCAACCTTTAAGACTTAACTTGAATGTCACAATCTCTATGAAATCTTCCTCCTTTGTGTTCCTATAGCAACTTGCAAATACCTCCTTGATAGCATTTATCATGCTGTTTTATGATGTACTTTTTCTAAAAATCATGAAATAATTTTATTCAACACAACCAAAGAATCAGAGAATTTCTTCTTCTTTTTTTTTTGTAAATTAACATATAATGTATTATTTATTCCATGGGTACAGGTCTGTGATTCATCAGTCTTACACAATTCACAGCTCTCACCATAGCACATCCCCTCCCCAATGTCCATAATCCAGCCACCCCAGCCTTTCCACCCACCTCCCCTCCAGCAAGCCTCAGTTTGTTTCCTGAGATTAAGTCTCTTATGGTTTGTCTCCCTTTCTGGTTTCATTTTGTTTCATTTTTCCCTCCCTTCCCTTATGATCCTCTGTCTTGATTCTCAAATTCCTCCTATCAGTGAGATCATATGATAATTGTCTTTCTCTGATTGACTTATTTCGCTTAGCATAACCCTTCCGTTCCATCCATTTCGTTGCAAATGGCAAGATTGCAGTTTTTTTGATGGCTGCATATTAAGAATCAGAGAATTTCAAGACAGGTTGATAGAAATCACCCAAACTGGGGCACCTGGATGGCTCAGTCAGAAGAGCACGGGACTCTTGATTTTGGGGTTGTGAATTTGAGCCTCAGGTTGGGTGTTTTATAAGCAAGAGATTGCTTATAAACAAATAAATAAACTTATCAAAAATTGCCCAAACTAAAACACAGAGTGTGTGTCTGAGGGGTGTAAAATAAAACAAAAACAAAACTGAGCATACTAAATGATCTAACATACATGTTATTCGAATCCTGGAATGGGAAGAGAGAGGAAATGGCAGAAGAATTTAAGTTTAATTTAAATTTAAGAAACAATTTTCCAAAAATTAATGATGGACACCGAACCTCAGATACAAGATGTTCAGAAAATAGCAAAGACTAAGTACAAAACCAAACAAAACACCTAAGCATATAATAACCAAGCTTTTGCAAACAAGAGACAAAGAGAAAATCTTGAAGACAAAGGAAAAAAGACATTAAATACAGAGAAACAGAGATAAGAATCATAGCACACTTCTTGTCAAAAGACTTGCAGCCCAGAAGACAATATTAAGTGCTGCCGTGAAAAAAGAGTCAACAAAGAATCCTGTACCCAGAGAAAGTGCCTTTTAAAAATGAAGAAATCAAGGGGCACCTGGGTGGCTCCGTGGGTTAAGCCTCTGCCTTCGGCTCAGGTCATGATCTCGGGGTCCTGAGATCGAGCCCCACATCAGGCTCTCTGCTCAGCGGGGAGCCTGCTTCCCCCTATCGCTCTGCCTGCCTCTCTGCCTACTTGTGATCTCTCTCTCTCTCTCTCTGTCAAATAAATAAAATTTTTTTAAAAAATGAAGAAATCAAGACATCCTCAGACAAATAAAAACCAAAAGAATTCGTTGCCAGCAGACCTACAATTCAAGAAATGTCAAAGGAAGACTCATTCTTTCTTATTTTTAATTGCTCAAACAGAAAACTAAGGCACAATCAACAGGCATGTATTTTGTGTTTATAGCATATGTAAAAGTAAAACGTATGACAATGTAAACTGTAAAATTAAAAACAAATGTACAACCCCTGAAACAAATAATATATGTTAACTAAAAATAAAATAAAATAAATAAAAAAATCAAAAATTAGAAAAAACCCCACAAATGTACAGTGGATGAACACAAAAGATGAGAGGTAGGATTTGAGAACATAACTCTTGTAAGGTCCTTACCCCACATGTAAAGTAGTGCAACTGTTTGAAGGTGGAGCCTGATTAGTTAAAGACGTATATTAAAGCAAGGCTAGGGGCACCTGGGTGGCTCAGTTGTTAAGGGTCTGTCTTTGGCCCAGGTCATGATCCCAGGGTTCTGGGATCGAGTCCCGCATCTGGCTCCCTGCTTGGCGGGAAGCCTGCTACTCCCTCTCCCACTCCCCCTGCTTGTATTCCCTCTCTCACTCTCTCTCTCTGTCAAATAAATAAATAAAATCTTTAAAAAAAAATAAAATAAAGCAAGGCTAGACTGATGAAGAGACTGGGAAGCAGTTCCATTGGAACTGCAGAGAGGGTAGTGAAAAAGTCTACAAATCTGAGGAAGCTCTCCAAGAAAGATGCTGGAGCTGTTGAGGCAACAAGGACGAGGGTTGATACAATTGAAGTGTCAGAAGTACTTAGAATCTCTAGGCTGAGGTGAGATCAGATGCCTTACAACAGCAAACTGCCTTAGATTTGAACAGAGAAGAGGTGCAAGAAACAGTGTTTGAGGTGTGGTATGAGTGTGGCTGTTCTGTATAGGATGGACATGCTTTCACAATCTTGGAGGTCTGGCCAAAACCACCACAGCATGCATAGGAGCGAATATCCCATGTTCCTCCTTTGTAAAAACCGTGCTTCTTCATTTTGCTCTGCAGTCCCAGCCACCAAGTCATAAGACCCCCCAGTCTTATGGTCTGAACATATCATATGCCCCTTGAACTTCGCACGTCTAGGATGATCCAGTATGAGAAGGACTCGTGATTAAACAGGAAGGAATACTGTATTGCAGAGATCCCTAGCTCGGAAGGAGCCCTGGCAGAAAGCTTCAGATGGCTGTTTCCCTCACAGATAAGACCCCCCCTTTGCAATGGATGCAGTTGGCATCGTCAGCACCCCTTCTGGACACTTGCCCATTGTGGTTTGCAGAGGGCATTCATCATCATTATTATTTCAGGCCCTGAAATGCAGAGGCTCCAGGTTTCTTGCTTCCTTTCTCTGCTGACAGCAGGGGACAGCAGAATTATTTGTCCTTTGTATTTAGGAGCCTTAAAGATTAGCATCAGAGATTCTTAAGGGTTGGCACTCTGCATAGACTCAAAGGGTCCTCCTCCCCCACCCCAAGTGTCCCATTTAGGTCCTTTGTTCCTGGTGAGCCACATAATCTTTGTGGTGGCAGTAGGAGAACCTGCAAATGTTGTATACTTGAGGGGGGAGGAGTATGTTCTGTGCCAATTTATTATTTCATTAGTTTCCTTTTAAATTCTGTAACTAGGATATTTGGGCTTAAGCAGGGCATATCTGTCTGAAAGTGCAAGGTGAATAGACAAGGTGTCCATGTTGAAATTTGAAAACAATAAATATAGTAGAAACAAGAAATACAGTCAACTTTGTTAGTGCTGTTTGATCTCCATGTCTCCATTGCATGGCATTTCTCAGATTGTAACTTGTATATGTCTTGAACCTAAAAAAAAAAAACATAAATAACTGATCTTGGTCAGTGCTTAAAGAATGCGTTTCACACAGGACTTGAAAGCCAACGGAGTCTCAAGCATGTTTGACTATTCCCTGTGGGAAAACTGAGTTTTCTGTCTGTTTCTGTAGCATGTCAACAGCTTGCAGGATTCCAAGGAACTAATAATTATTGATGACAGAATCCTGAAGTTTCCTATTGAGCTCACAGAGCAAAGAGTGTTTGAGACTGTGGAAAAGGCACACACTGAACCAGCCAGCTGAAACAGAATGGCTGCAAGGGCACAGCTCCTCTTGGCCTCCTCCCCCTCAGAGCTGGGATGGCCAAGGCCAGCTCTCCCAAGCCACCACGTCACTGACGGCACTATTGCTACCCCTGTTTTTATAGACTAGAAATGAGGTTTGGAGACGGTATGTTAACCACACAAGGTCACGCAACCAGTAAGTAGTAGAGCCAGGGCTAAAGATCAGTGACTGGCTCTGGAGCCCGCGTTTCCGACCCATTGCACTCTGCCCCCTCCCATGTGCCCCTATCTGGAGGATGTTCCTTCAGCTCTTCACATCTTTACTATGTACAACACATGGTGGTAAGTGAGCCCCGACAGAAAATTATGAGGGTACTTCTTCACTTGAGGTGAGGAACAAGCATTTACCAAGCACCTCCACTGTATCAGGCACCATGCTAAGTACCGGGGCACAAACATGGTTAAGACCACCCTCAAGGGGCACCTGGGTGGCTCAGTGGGTTAAGCGTCTGCCGTCGGCTCAGGTCAGGATCCCAGGGTCCTGGAATGGAGCCCTGCATCGGGCTCCCTGCTCAGCAGGGAGTCTACTTCTTGCTCTCCCTCTGCCCCTCTCCCTACTCATGCTCTCTCACTCTCTCTCAAATCAATAAATAAAATCTTAAAAAAAGAAAAAGACCACCACCGAGAAAAGCACCCACTATTGGTGTGGATGGACAGATAACAGTACTGAGCACCAAGTGCTGTCAAGGTAGAGGCATGCTGCAGAGACAAGCCCATTGAAGATATCTGGTCAGGGAAGGTCTCCGGGAGGAGGTGGCCTTGAGTCAAGTTATGAATGAAAAACAGGAATTAGCTGGGTGAGGCATGGAGACCAGGAATCCCTAGCCAGAGAGAGCATGGAGATAAAAGCATGGCATGGCTGGGAAACTACAGATTTATTATGGCTGGAGTTTAGACTGAGGTAGGGGCATGGAAGAGATGAGACTTAACAACCCTAGCTCCACTTTTCAACTTAATGCTGTTAATGCTTTCAGGTTCTCTTAGAACATGAATAAAGGAAATTCTCTGTATCTTGAGCAAGATTCAGTTTAGTCCCGATTCCAGTCATCCATTCATTCCTTCAATGAGTATTTAACTCTGGCCAACTTTGGATAAGACGCCATGCCCGGCACCAAAGGCTGCGAAGAGCAAACCTCGGACTCTGCTTTCAAAGACATCATGTTCGGGAGGCTGAGACAGATATACACATAGGCAGTTACTAAATATATCTCTCTGGAGAAAATGATGGGCCCCATATCTGACATCTGAGAGGACTCTTGGCAAAATGGCCTCATTCATAAATATGCCTGGTCGACCAAAAAGACTTTCAATGGAAGCTTTCAGCATGGAAGAGGGTATAATACAAACAACAGAAAACAATGAACCTGAAATAAATGGACATGAGAGAAAACATTAATGCCACTCTAGTTATATCTTCTGAGAGACAGGAGAAAATAGTGTCTGCACAGAACAGGGGCAAGATGCACAAAAGAGCATTAATTATTTAACAGAAAATCATGGTATAATATTATTGGCAGATCATAACAAGAGGAGGTAGAAGGTGGTATAAGTGATAAATTCCAAAATTGAGAACTCAAGAAATAGCAGTATATGTCATTTATAATCACAATAACTTCCAGAAGAAACAGCTAACATAAAAATGTGTTCTGCCTGCAAGAGAAAGGAGACCGCTATTTTTCTTCTTCTTTTTTTTTAAATGTTATTTTTCATTAAGCCTTTCAATAGCATACTCTTTTTCTTTCCAACTCTGGGGATGTATTGCTTTGATTTAATTATTTTCAGATTTAAAAAAAGACTTGGAATAGTCATAACCTTGTTTAATGTAATAGCTGTGCTCCTGGCAATATGCGTAGATTAATTTTTATAAATCAATCAATATTAATTATCTCTGAGCCCTTTTAGTCAGCCCAATAATTATTCTAAGCTCTGTGGAGGAATATAAAGAATTGCAAGACAGTCCATTCTTTCCATGAGTCTATGGTTTATTTGGGAAGACAGTGTTATACGGCAGCATATTCCGAATACTAATAAGAGTAACAACCTGGGATGTCTTGGGACTTTGGAGAGGAGATGATGTGATGTGGGCTTTAGTTCACAGAGAAGAGAGATAGAATTGTAGCTTGAGAAGAAGCACATGGTTAAGCGGAGGAGTGGAGGAGACTTTCCCACAGAGATAGCAGGAAGCACAAGGGACCAAAGGTAAGCAGCTTAGACGTGATTACAAGATGGCCAGTGTATTAATTTGCTAGGGCTGCCATAACAAAATACCAGAGACTGGGTAGCTTAAATAGAAATGTATTTTCTCACAATTCTGGAGCCTGGAAGTCCAACATCAAGATGTCAGCAGGTTTGGTTTCTCTCTCTTGGCTTGCAGCACGCCAACTTTTTGCTTTGCTCTCTCTCACATGGTCTTGCCTCTGTCTGTCTTGTCTGTGTTTTAACCTCCTTTCTTATAAGGACATCAGTCAGTTTGGATGACAGCCCATACTAATGGCTTCATATTTACTGAATCACCACTTTAAAGGCCCTGTCTCCCCATACAGTCACATTCTAAGGTATTGGGGGTTAGGGCTTGAACAGATGAATTGGGGGGACACAATTCAGCCCATACCAAGGAGTAAACCAGCTTGCCAGCAGCATAGGATTTATGTTGAAAAACATGGGGGTGGAGTGGGAAACATTGCAAAAGGGCAGTCTGGAGAGGCCATGGCAGCGTGGGCTTTAGTTCATAGGAAATAAGTCCCTGAATATTTTTGACCAAGACATAGACAAGATCAGCCTGGTGGAAGGTAGTATATGGGATGTTGTGATTGGAAGACCAGGCCAGGAAGTGGCAAAGAGTCAAGGGGTTACTGCCCTATTCCAGCCAGGAGAGAATAATTCTAATGTAACATTGGCAATGGCAATGCAGAGGAAGGATATTAGAACATTACAGATGGGAAAACTTCGGGTTCACAATATTTTCACCACCGAGGAACTTAAATTATCTTATCCTAGTGGTCTTTGGAAATTTCTAGAATGTCATTACAGCCAGTCAGAAACTTGGGTTAGTACGAGCTAATCACTGTTACTTTATCGAGTTGATGAGGGCAAGTGCTCAGGTTCTAGTTGGTTTTCAGAGCATTCTTGTAAATAAAAGTACAATTTCCATTAGGCATTCTGAAATACACAACACTTAGATGCGACTTATGGATGCTTATCACTGCTTTCTGAAACCCCAGGGAGACTCCCAAGTTGGAAACCACTAACTGGACCCAGAAAGTCTCCATTTGTAGGTGAAGAAACTTAAACAGACACATCCCAAATGAAGTTCAACTTCATCCCAGTTGAAGTTATTAGCAGAAGGGAGCCAGAACGAGCTTCCTGTGTCTTGTTCAAAATTAGTTATGTTCTTGGGCACCTGGGTGGCTCAGTTGGTTAAACAACTGCTTTCGGCTCAGGTCATGATCCCAGAGTCCCAGGATCAAGTTCCACATCAGGCTCCCAGCTCTAATGAGAGTCTCCTTCTCCCTCTGATGCTCTCTCTCTGTCTCTCTCAAATAAATAAATAAAATCTTTAAAAAAATTAGTTATGTTCTGCTGAGAATTAACAGGACCTGCTGTCTGACTAGTAGCACTTTTAGGGAAAAACTAAGTCACTTAAAAAGCAAATAATGATCCCCTCATTTATCTTTTGCTTAAGACTGGATTTTCCATTATTAAAGCAAGCTGAAAGCAAGATAAGTCTTTATGTCTGGGTTAAAATTGGCTGGTAAAAGCACCACCTGGATACTTTTTCTAACATTGATTTTGCAGGTCCTTAATGGCTTATTATCCTGCCATTTTAAACAAGAGCAAGCTTACTGTTTCTTGATATAGTCTGACATAATGGCACATTAATAATCACATTGTTTAAAAGCTCCATTGTCATATACACAAATAAATGGGGTCTTAACCCAAGGTTTGAATTCTACTAATTGTACTCCATGACATTTTTTTTCTTCTATAACTCTGCAAACAGAATATCACAAGTGTTGGGCATGTTAATTGCTTATTCAGACCCAACCTCAAAAGTCTCCGTAGTGACATCCATATTTTACGGTATAAGTCAAGCTGCTAGATTTGCAGATGGTTGTCATTAAAGGGAAAGAAAAGTAAAACAGCGGTCACATGTCTGCCTCTGTTAATACTACATTTAGGGAGCAAATTAATCTTTGTGTTCTCTTTTGAATTACCACTCCAGTCCTGTGTGCTCTCTCCCTGTCGGTGAGCTGTTCCCAGCAGTCAGGTAGTCTTTGCTGCCGAATCTTTAACATCTCGGTAGCCCAAATCTGTGTAAAATATTCTAGATCTTATCTTCCCTTTTTCACATTAAGCATTCCTCATGTATGGGAAACGAGGATAATTTAGAATGAAATGTGGGAGAAATACTTTTAAAATCTTGTCAGCTGCATAAAACCTGACACTTAAGAGAACTATTACGCACTACTGAAAACAAAGCGTGGGAAGGATGAGATCTATTTTTTAAAAAAAAGATTGAGGACAACCTTGAACTTTCTGCACCTGGCCACAAGGAGAATGTAAAGCCGGGAGGCCTCTTTGGCAGGGCAGCTCTAAGAGCCGCTATTCGGGGGGCTGGCTGAGTCACAGACCACAGATTAAGGAAGCAACGATGGAATATCAGGGACTGTGGGGAAACGTAGAAGAGACAAGCTGGAAGGCTGGATGGAAGATGCATGCCCTTGCTCACAGAATGAGAACTACCCCGTCTGGAAGATAGGAGGCTTGGTGATAATCAAATAGCATAACCAAGGATCTATAAAGCTTATCCCACGGATTATAGTAACTGACTTCTTTGACTAACCCAAAGCCTGACTCACAAAGGACTGTATTTGGGGGCCCTGAGATGTAATCAAACTAAATAGCCCAAGGCTGATTTTCTCATGTTTCCAGAGGGAGACTAAGGAATTTCTTTGATGTGAAGCCCTATTGGTGAAAGTCAAGACCACGCCTGCCTGAGAGATGAAAATGTGGAGATGGGGAAAGAAGAGTAGCATTCAGTTCTAAAACATGTAGAAAAGACCTTAGCAAATTCTTGTTCAAAATTCTAGGAGAGAAAGTGGATGAATCTATGGCTACCACAGAAAGAGTTTCTGGGCCTCGTTGATGGGAAAGAAGAAAGGAGAACTTTAGCACTATCTGAGGCACAGAGGGTGCCTCACACAGCGGAAATGCCGAATTACATATGTACAGAAGAGTGTTGGGACCAGGTCTTGAGAAGGAGAAGAACTGCAGAAAAAAGACAACATGAATAGTTTTAGCTCTTTCAAGAAACTGAGTGTGATTACAAAGGAATTTTTGGAATTGGGGAGGTAAAATAATTACAAATTATTACTATTTTAACAAATTGTTATGACTTTGCAACCACAGTTTTCTAAAATTCCTTTTTATTTTTATTTTTTTAAAAGATTTTATTTATTTATTTGACAGAGAGAGAGATCACAAGTAGAGAGGCAGGCAGAGAGAGAGGGGGAAGCAGGCTCCTCACTGAGCAGAGAGCCCAATGCAAGGCTCGATCCCAGGACCCTGAGATCATGACCTGACCCGAAGGCAGAGGCTTTAAGCCACTGAGCCACCCAGGCGCCTCTAAAATTCCTTTTTAAAGGAGTGTGGCCCGCGAGGCAGGTGGACTGCAAACATGGGTCTTTGTGAATTCAGGGGTGAAAAGAGGGCCGTAGCTGGACGGGTGAGGTCCGATTTAATCCTGTGATTCTGTGGTTTGCGGAAGGATCAACAGCAATGAAGGGTAATTAGCCATTTGGTGGGACATGCAGAATATCAAGAAGTTCATTCTGTTTTTGTCTGACGATCATACCCACTTACAATCAGTTTTGCTTAGTTTCCTTTAAAAAGCTACATTGATGTAGAATGATCTCAAATTGTGTGAAATGCCTATACCAACCGCTCATCTGTAATTATTCAAAATTGCATTATTTGTTATGGTGTATAAAACAAATACATGATGTTTTGCCTAGAGCAGGTATCTCATTATGTGAAAATTATATTTTGAAAAAAAAAGAAAAAGAAAATTATATTTTGCCAGACTGCTGTCCTGGATGGACTCCGTAGCAGTATCAGAAAATGGCTGATGCAACTGTAATAGTGGACACTCAGGCCAGAGTGTAGAAACCCACTTCAGCTCAGTGTGTGAAGCAACAACCTGCTCCTACACAGAAAGATAAACCTCGACCACCTGTAATATGCAAAGGAAAAAAAATAAATAAATGGGAGGAATCACAGAGCCAGGTGATTATCAAAATCACCAATCCATCCAAAAAAGAATACTTTTATTTCAGTTTTGAAAGAACATAGGAAATGAAAATGAATCCAAAAAGGGCTTTTTAAAGTTCTTAAATAAGATTTTTGTCCTATTTACTTTACATCCATTATATAGCATGATTTCTTAGCTTTCAAGGCGAGGAAGTTCTAAAGAGACTAAGATGATAAACTGTAGAGTAAAATCTTAATAAGAATACTTTAAAAGTGTGCATTCAATCACTCTAGGCAAATAATAGACAATTTTTATTTGTGTATGTTAGAGGAGCTCTAGAAATTTGAGGTTAGTCGTTATTGATGTATTTACTTGAAAGCCACGTTATTAAAATTTTACCAGAATGATGCATGGGCACATTTTGTCTTGGGTTGGATCTGTAGCAGCAGAGACTCTGAGGGGTTGTTGAGGGAGCATTCTCCCAAGACACCTGTCATCAAGTGAGGGGGACAGAAAAGAGCAGGGAAAGAAGGCAGAAACAAATAAATGGTTCCAAGAGCCCCAGCCTGACTTCACCAGCAGCCCTGGAGGGTGAGTTGCATAGAGACAGCCCAGGGGAGCAGCTCTCACCAGAACAGTCCGGGAGTGTCCTGTTAGCCCCCAACACTCACAACAACGGGGGATGGGCGTACCAACCCAGCACAAATTTTCTTCCTCAGTCCCTTCTTCACAGAAAAACATCCTCAGGCTATTGACATTGCAGTGTCTGTGCGTAGCAGGTGTTCAGTTAATAACTGGTGGTTGAATAAACAAATGGATAGATGCTACAGAAAAGATACTACTGAAGGGCACCTGGGTGGCTTAGTTGTTAAGCTCAGGTCGTGATCCCAGGGTCCTGGGATCAAGTCCCACATGGGGCTCCTTGCTCAGTGGAAGCCCGCTTCTCCCTCTCCTTCTCACCCTGCTTGTGTTCCCTCTCTCGCTGTGTCTCTCTCTGTCAAATAAATAAAATAAAATAAAATAAAATATACTGAAGAACTAGATCATAACAAAGCAATAATAATAATAGTAATAACTAGCATTTATAAAACATTTGCCGTGTGCAGACACTATGTGTGGATTATTTTTGTCAGGTAGGAATTTTTATTACCCTGTTTTACACCTGCAGAAACAAAATGAGTGTGTTTCCCAGAGCCGCAAAGCTGATGTGGTAAGAGAGTTCACGTTCTTAACCTCATTCTACCAAATGCTCAGAAATGAGGAAAGTGAAATAAAGAAAATAAATACTGAAAACCACAGACCTGGGGAATCTGTGGCTTCCTAGAGTGGTTCCAGCCCTTTTAAAAAAAATGGAATTAATAGCTTCATCTCCCTCCCTCTAAAAGACCAGGAATGTTGACTCCAAGATAATCCGTGAATAAAAATCAGAAATTCTAGAATCCTTGGATCATGCACAGTGGTTGAAATATTCACAAGATCCACAGTCTTCTTGTCTCTGCTATATGATAGATTAACCCCTGAATGTGCACATACATAGTTATGTGTTTTACATTGGTTGTTTATATGTAGACCTGGCTGTAGTTGAAAATTTGCTACGAATATTATTGGAAGGCATGAGATTAAAATAGATGGTAATTATTTTTCAGCATTCCTCCAAGGCGCAAGTTTTCAAACTCAAAAATCTCATGAATCTTTTGGGGGAAAGCCTTTAATGCATTTGGGGCCTAATGAGTTGCTTCACTCCTCAGTGTGATTACTGGTTTGCTCTGTGCCATACATGAGATAAGGGACTTACAGTTTAAGACACATCCCTCTGTCATTTACTTGATATGTTGGAGAGAAAAATGTACAAGAACACATTTTAAATGAATACTAACATTATCTTAAATGATAAGTCTCTGGCTATTTACAAATTTTTAAAAAATTATGCCTCAGATTTTCAAAAGAGAGCCTCTATTGATTTGTCGTCCACACTCTCTCACAGGATTAGGCTTAACCCCCCACCTGTCCCCCCCACCCCCCGGCTGCATTCATTGTGACCGAGCATATGTGGAACCAGGATCAACACATTCATAATAGAAGTTCTGCCTCCCCTGACAAGACAGCTAAGTAGGTCATGATTTTATGCCAAAAGGAAATGGCCTTTTGGTAGCCAAAGAACTGTTTTTTGGTGGTTTTTTTTTTCGTGTTTTTCGTTTGTTTGTTTGTTTGTTTGTTTTATACTCTGTGGAAACCTGTTATGATGATCTAGGATTAGCGTCATCACGGTAGGCTCTCAGGCCAAGTTCATCACTCTGCCCACCATCTCCTAACCTGCCCTTCAGCCAGGAAACAGTGGTGGGATTTCTTCTTAAATATTTTAAAATTCGGGAAGGCATTTTATGGTACTGTAGTTGTTAGCAGCTTCCAGGGTAAACACGGAAATCTAGCCTACTTCTTAGGGCATGATTTTGGTAATACCTCAGACTTCTTTCTGAGGCAAAACTGTTGAGAAAGTTCAGATAATTCACGTGTTTATCCACTGAGTCACTTGCAGAGCACCTCCTCTAGGTTAGTGACTGCGCTTGCACCAAAAGAGATTGCGGGAAAGTCCGAGTGCGGCAAGATCGGGGTGATTCGTTGCTCTTGTGCTTTTATTTCTGTTCTATCGATTTATGAGGATATTTGTAAAATAACTTAAACCGGAGGGGATTTTTAAAAAGCAGAAGCAATGGTAAGACCTACAAAGTCGTCAGGAAGATATGTAAATCATTCTGGACTTAAAAGAATGTATCCTGCTTTAAATGCTTCCAGAAAATGTGACTCTGCCAGACAACCATTTGGCACTCCCCCGATACAGTAATAGCAGACACTTTGGGGGATCTGTGTGCCAAGCTCTACAGCAATAATGGGTCGTCTTACTTAACCTTTTGGTGATCCACAACCACAAGACAGAGAGAGGCATAATGGTTATCACCTTTTTTTGGATGAGGAAAGAGGATTGGCGGGTCAGTAACTCCTCCAACATTACACAATAAATAATGGTAGCACTAGAATGTGAATCCAGACGGTTAGCTCAAAAGGCTCACTCTGCACCTTATCACTTCCCTTGTTATCTGTGGTCAGAGGGAAACAATGAATTATTATTAATTATTGAGAAACTTAATTTTCTCTAACCAAACCAAAAAAAAAAAAATAGTGTAGATCTGTGTGTTTTCTGATTCACAAATTATTGTCAGATAAAGAAGAGTATCTTTATTAGATCTAATGGGGCAGCCATAAACCCAGACAAGGACATTTATAGGTCCTAAATATTTGGGGCTCAGGTGCCCTCTCTCCTATGACACTTTCTTTAATCCCTAATTTCACCCATGCTACATATCCTTCTTAATCCTCCTTCCCTCTCTGAGACCAATTAATTCTCCTTTCTCCTCTGATCTCCCACTGCACATTTCTGTACAGGTCCATGACAACCCTTGCTCTCTATGAATGTTGGGGTTCAAGTGAATGCCCCCTCACTGGACGGTGAACTCTTTAAGAGCCCTATCTACTAAGCAGTGAACCTCCAGTGCATAGCAGATAGTAGGTGCACAGTGCTTTTTTTAATGAACGAATTATAAAAATTTCCACAAATTCAATAACGTCACTTTTCCACTTACCTTCAATGGAGAGGACATTCATAGGAGCTGAAAACAGAATCCTCTCTATTCTACTATATGATCTAAGGAGCCAAACATCTTTACATTCTATACCCATAGCAAACATTAGGCACTCAACACATATTTTTTAAGTAAATGAAAACCAACCATGAGAACTTTCTAGTGAGCTTGCAAGGGGGCCCATGGGATTTGATAAATTTTCCTAATATCTTACAAAGTCACTTTGTCATTTTGTAAAAGCTGACTTAACTGCTTTTGCTTTTGTGTAATCAAAGCTACCTCATTCTATGAGGCTGGACGTTGCATTTGAAATTGGCATTAACTGTGTTTTTCTTAGGCTCAGCTTTGTGTCCTGAGACTCCTAATGGATTCTCATTGGCTTTGGTCTCCATTGACATTTCCCATGTGTCCCAAGTAGAAAGTTGTCTATAAAATTTTGGAGGAGCCCATTATGTTGCAAATACTACACACCTTTTATACCTTACGTAAGGTTACCAATCCCAACCCTCTTTAGGAGGACATGCACCATGTCTATGATGGTAGAGATAAAAATAAAAAGAGAAGCAGACTCCAGCTTGAGGCAGCGTGGAAGCTGATCGGCTTTTCCGATGCTGTTCTCACCTTGTCTTTGAATGAAGTCAACCTTTGTAGAACAGAATTTCTCATTGCCAGTGTCTTTGGGAGGATTTCCTCTAGGGTCTCAAGCATATTTAAAAATAAAATGGTAGAGGAATAATTAAACAAAAATAACCACCAACAGACAAAAAAAATAAATGAACAACAACAAAAAAAGAAAAAAGAGTGATGGAGATGGTAGAGCTGGGATGGGATGAGATAGAGCCATATTCTGTAGCTGTATCCTTGACCCACTCATCTTCCCCATAGATTCCACATCAACTACTGCCTGAAGGATCTATCAGTGTCACACTGCCCAACAGAATCAATCCAGCGCTACCCAGGAATCAAATTTGTTGAGTGCACAGTTGGTTGAGTGTTTTGTGACCAATAGAACTCTTTTTCTAGATGAATCCACTTCAAAATTCAACAAATAAAATCTAGATATTGCTTATGGATGACATGTAACCTCTTTTTCTACGATTGCTTCTAGCCAGAGGTTAATCGTTTTAGCAGAGAAACAAGAAGAGTAACTATCCTTTTAGTTAAGTCAGCTAAATGCACATAAGGTCTTAGCATCAGAAGCATTTATAGGGATGTTTTATCCATTGGCATATTAATTTCCCTCTTCTGTCCATGGACCTAAATATAAATCTTATTACAATTCTGACTTCCATTCTCATAATTTCTTTTTCTCTCTTGCCTCATTTATTTTTTTCCTGAAACTTGGAACAAAACTGCTAAATTATCCAAAGGGCCCAACGGCTATTAAGTTGTTAAACAATCCTCCTTTTGTTTCCACTCTTTAATTACCTTTTACTATCAAGACTGTCACAGCCATCTTGCTAATAAGTTAATTATTCTGAAACAAACACTAGTTTGGCTTTTTTGGGAATTTGGTATGCACCATATTATCACAAAGTACTAGATTTGGGGTTAGTGAGTAAAGGGGAAAATGAGAATGATTGTTTAAATGGCTCTGAATTTGGAAATGACCTTAAAGCTGAAAACAGAGAGGAAAAAAGAAGTGTGGGATAACGAAGAACGTAGGGTTTGTTCTTCCCAGAGCCAAAATAGCTTAGTTATTAAGAGCACAGCCATTGTAGTAAGACAGACCTGAGATCATACCTAAGCCCTGATCTTCTCCAGTTGTATGACCTTAAGTAAGTACTTACCTTTGCCAGCAAACTAGTTCGTGGGGAGAGTGATCCCTAAGGTTGTTCTGGGGGTTAACTGGGATGTTTGCAAAGTGCTTTGCCTGTTGCACTGCATAGAGTAAGTGCTCAATAAATGCTAAGTATTGTCATGCACAAGAGCTCAGCTGACACGTTCCTATGCACACAGCCCAGCACACACCTTCTACATGCACATGTCCAGGGATTTCTGGTAGAGGAAACAGCTACCAGATCCAAAAACCCCAAGAGGGCCTCCAAATAATTTCAGGGAACAAGAAGGTACATCACCCAATCCCTTCTCAGAAGGCACATCCCAAGACCTTAAGGCAGATGTCACCCTCGTCTTCCTCAAAGAAATGATGCCTTTCAGCCCTTTCCACTGTTCATCCCTCCCTTTCCACTGCTCTTCCCTCTCCTTCATATGTCCTTCCGTTCCTGTCTTCATTTTGCTTAGTCTCACTTGTTCACGTGACTCCTGGGTCGGGTTCCTCAGCCCCCACACTGCCCACTCACCCAGCTCTATTTGCGAGGGCACCCCATGTTCGCTTCACCACACCCCTTCCCACATGGAACTGTCATTAATTATTTCCTTATCATATTCTCAACATAGACCTTGATCTCCATGAGGGCAGAAACTTAAATTATTTCCCCAAAATCACACGGACTTCATGTTCCATCTCCAACAAGGGAAACAGTAGCATGATCCTTCTAAGAGCTATCTCATGATCCGCAGTGACCGTTGACTACTCGCATAAAATGTGTCCGTAAATGTTAAGTGTAGTCCCAAAGGAATTTGTAAAGAGAAAGACAGCCTCTCAGCACTGGTAACATAGAACGTGTGTATGAACTACAAAGGAATTTGATTTAAGATTTTAACTTCTTTCCTACTTGTAAGCGATGTGTTTCATCGTAATGTCCCGAGCTCCTATCGCGAGGTACATTTCCCTCCGCTTTTCATTATCTAAGCTGACCTCTTCCATCCCACTTGGCCTCCGCCTGAGTCGCCCGCACAATTGTGAACTGATCGTATTTGGCCATGGTAGTTAAAGTCAACACTGCTGGAGAGAAAATTTGAAAAAAAATAAAAGAACGAAGCATCTCAACTAAGAAGAAAGGAAAGAAAGAAAAAAAAAAAGTAACTATAAGGAACCAGAATGAGTCTGATCTTCCCCGGGCCTAAATTAGCCCCTAGTCACACATCTGGCACTCAGGCAGCACAGTGGTTTTCTCGGGTTCCCAGGGTACCACTTAGGGCTCGGCAGCAGGAGACACTTGAGCGCTGCAGAAGGGAGCCTGTAATTAGAAAAGGTACCAAGTGTCACACGAAGCTGAAATTTGACTTCTGAGAACTCTTAACCAGCTTCTTTAGTTTGGAAGCTTTCTTGGCAGAGGTTTAAATCTTTATCTCACCAACTTGTAGTTTGATAAAACCTTGGATTGCTGGAATGCTCAGGGGAGAGAGAAAGAAGAGCAAATAGGAAGGGGAAATGGGTATTTTAATTCATTGGATTTTCTGGGTAATTCAGTTTGACAAGTATTCGCTGTCTAACTGCCGGGCTCGGAGCCTCGCGAGGTGCAGCAGAGAAAAACTAGCAGCTGCGCTGTGAGTCTTGTCTACCATGAGTGTGTCTTGTCTATTTTCCATTGTATTCTTTTCATCTTTTTTTAATCAAGTATTTTTCAAGGTATTTGAGCCCTTATTGGTGCCTTAATCCTTACAGAAAGGCTAACATAATCTATTCTTCCCTCCATGCATTTTTAGTGCCCAACACATACCTGGCACAAAGTGGGAACTCAATAAATTTGACTAAATTGAATCACATCATGTGTGCAGGGTAAGAGATTGGACAGGATCCATATTCATTCCAAGACATGTTCTAAAACTTTGCTTATTTGACAAAAATCCATTATACCAACCTATTTGCTGGGCTACAGATCTGTTTCTTAAGTTTGAAGGAGAGACAATGTTTAACAGTATCATCTTAATAAAATATTAACTTCTATTGGCATGTACTAAATAGGGGTTTATTTCAGCTAGTTCCATTCAGTATATATACTTTTTCTGTGCTTTCTGCAGCAATTTTATTTTATTTTATTTTATTCTAGTTTGGGCTATCCTTGACATATAACATTGTGTAAGTTTCAGGTGTATAATGTGATGATTTGATACATGTATATGTTGTGACATGATTCCCACAATAGGGTTAGTTAACACACCCATCATTTCACATAATGACGTGTGTATGTGTGTAGTGAGTACATTTAAGATCTACTCTCTTAGCAACTTTCACATATATAATACAGTATTGTTAACTGTGGTCACCGTGCTGAATATTAGATCCCCAGAAGGTATTCATCTACTAATTGGAAGTTTGTACCTTTTGACTGACATCTCCCCATTTCCCCTACCCCTCAGCCCCTGGCAACCACCATTCTCCTTCTCTGTTTCTATGAATTCGGCTCTTTTTTTTTTTCTAGATGCCACATGAAGCAACTTAATTTTAAAAATGTCCCATCACAGTGCGCACAGATCAATGAGCAAGATCTCGGCCATTTGTTATCCATTCATGATTTGGACATTGGTCCGTCAGCTCTGGGTTCTATCTGAGCCTGCAAAATTTAATAACTAGTGACTGCAGCCACACGCCCTTCAGCTCAAAAACTGTTCCAGGGGCGCCTGGGTGGCTCAGTTGGTTGGGCGACTGCCTTCGGCTCAGGTCATGATCCCGGAGTCCCGGGATCGAGTCCCATATCGGACTCCCGGCTCTGCGGGAAGTCTGCTTCTCCCTCTGACCTTCTCCCCTCTCATTCTCAGTCTCTCTCTCTCTCTAATAAATAAAAATAAAAAAATCTTTAAAAAAAAAAAAAAAACCTGTTCCAGACCCAGTTCCCACCACTGACTTGGATCCTTGATGCTTGGGCCTCCTGTCTGATCAGCAACCTGATTGAAGGCCTGGCCTCTCCCGTCTTATTATGGGGGTTGTGGACTTGTCCACCATCCCCTGATAAGACAGCCAGAGCAAGGAGCCTTAGGAAGGTCATCCAGAAAGCAGCATGTTGGTCAAAGTCAGAGCTGAAGCCCTGGCTGGGCCTTGGGGAGGAGTAACTGAGCCAGGCCAGTCCCTAGGTACTGGTCGATGGGCCCCGGGAGCAGAAGCAGAGCCACTTCTCGGACACACCAGACCAGACATGGACCCATAGCAGAAATCTCTCCAGCTCCAAAGAGGCTCTTAGAAGGAGGGTAGGCATACTCTTTCTTTGGTTGCTGAGGGAAGACTGAGTTGGGTTGAAAAGAGACACAGAATCCATGCTAGGTGACTTAGAGCAGGGCTGTTTGCAGAAAGACATTTTAGAAGGCTGCCATGGTGGACACAGCTGGAGTGAAGAGTAGGCAAGGAGGACTGTGGAGCAGTAGTCAGTTTGCCTGTGAAATTGGTAGCTTGAAGCTAAAGGCCCTCCAGGAGAGCTCTTGTAGGAACTGGACAGTCATCTGCCTCTTGTGGCCAACTTTGCCTGTCCTTGTTCCTTCCAGTGCTCCTGGCCAGCCTGCAGAGAGGGAGGTCCTTCTGCCAACAGCTTCGGCCACCTGGTGGGGTACACCCATCATTCAGACAAATAAAACCACCAAGTATGGTCTAAAAATATGGAAAAGGATCAAGAATGTTTGAGTATATTACTCTGGACCTGGCTTGGCTTGGCTTCTGCAGATTCCTAGAGGTCTGTCCTAGGAGTCCTTCTAAAAGCCTTGATTTGTTCTGCTAGTGCCCAGCTAAGATTAAGTCTGCCCGTGGAGCTGAGAGCTGACCCTTGCAGCCTTGGTGTGTGGCGGCGTTCACAGTTTGGTGTAGACAGATAGTGGATTCAGATCCTGGCTCTAATGCCTGCATGAGCTTGGACAAGTTGTATTTAATCTCTCTGGGACCCAGTTTTTGAATCTGGGGATAATGATACCCCTTTTAGGTAACTGGGTGGTGGACATTAAGGAGGGCACATGACGTAATAAGCACTGGGTATTATATAAGACTGATGAATCACTGACCTCTACCTTTGAAAACTAATAATACACTATATATTAATTAATTGAATTTAAAGTAAAAAATGATACTCCTTTTAAAATAATATTGTACAGACTGAATGATAAACACATATAAAAAAAGTTCTAATGGTGAATGGCATATAGTAGGTGCTCAAAAAATAGTAACTGTACCTGGCACTTTGTTGATTGGTTATTGAGTGATGATGCAGATTCTGAAAAATTATCTCTCAGCCAGTGTAATAAGAGTAATCAAAATTCTTGGCCTCCTTTTCCAAGTCTGTATAGCAGGACAAGTCAGTCATTATTACCTTAAGGTTTCAAGTTCAGGAAGAAACTTTTTCTTAAAACACAACATATATGTCACAACCGTTTTCTCTGGAACCTCTTTACTGCATTGACTTACTTCTAACAGAACTTTCCAGATGCTGTCTATGACCTGAATATCCAGTGAAATAAGGATTCTATACAAAAAGCTGAGAAGAGTCTTTTACTCAGATACCCACAGCTTTCCAGTGTTCCGTACTCATCACTTTGCATACCAACCATGTCTGTTTTTAGATCTATCTTCTCACGTTTCCCCCTTATTTCATTCTGTTAAGAAATATGTTCTACACATCCTGGTTGAGCAGGGTATACCGCAGGAATTCCACTCGTCAAAATGGGATTGATTTGGCCTTCTCAGACAGAAGATTGTCCTTACCCAGCCCCCACCCCCACCAAATCCATGTAAGTGCTTTTCTTTCAGATTTTGTGAGTAATTATGAAGCTTTAGCAACACAGTTCTGCAGACTAATATAAACTGTCATTACTCCATCACTGATAACTACAGATTTCACTCCAGTTACCACAGGTCTTTAAATTACTCCTATTTTAATGCAATATCCAGTGTTTGTTGGAGAAAAACAAAGTCACTGTGAAGAGGATGCCAGCCCATCAATCAGACAGAGGGAAGTCTCTAAACATATAAAAGAGAAAATTTGAAGGGCTAGTTATCTGCACAGTTGAGGGATCTCCAGCAGCAAATGACAAAAGCGATTGGTGGAGAGCGTGCTTAATTGAAATCCCTTGCATGAAACCAAGGAGGGGTGAATAATTCAGGAAGCCGGCTTGATGCTCCGAGAATGACCCTTATGGGATATATAAAACTGAGACAATATGAATAACAGAACCCATTTACTTCCTCCTCAAGCTTAAGCAGAGAAAAAGAGGGAGATAGACCTACACTTCATGAAAGATACAATCTGGAAAGGGAAACTGAAATGGTGTTCTCCCTTTGAGTCCATTTAGAGACATTTTGTAGACCCAACATTCCTACCTAGCAGAGCGAGGAATGCAGAAAGCCCTGTCTCCATGGAGAAGATTTGGACAGGCTGTTGCAGCCTGAAAAGCAGAGCCCAAAGGCAACAAAACCAAAACCTCCTGTCTGCCATTAAAAACGCCCCTTCTCCTCACATGGCGTTGCCTCCCCTCCTCCTACTATAATTTCCTTTCCTAATTTCAAAACACAGGTATATTTTGTATGGTTTTGAAAGCTGTTCCAACATTTGTTATTCAAATGGAAACATGTGGTGTGAGTGAACTGGGCAATTTGATAAGCATTTCATTTTGAAGCTACCAGTTGACCTCCCCAGGACTCTGACATTAAATGACCTGAAACAGATTATGCAGACCATGTCCTCAGTGAGCCTTTTCCATCGGCATTAGAAGAGTTTTGTTAAGATTGCCAAACAGAGGGGCGCCTGGGTGGCTCAGCCCGTGAAGCATCTGCCTTTGGTTCAGGTCCTGATCTCGGGGTCCTGGGATTGAGCCCTGTGATGGGGCTCTCTGCTCAGCTGGGAGCCTCTCCTCTCCTCCGCCCCTCCCCTCTACTCATGTGCACTCACACTCCCTCTCTCTCAAATGAAGAAATAAAATCTAAAATAAAAGGATTGCCAGACAGATAACAGTCCCCAAAGAGATCAAGTTGCCCATCCAGTCACCAAATTTAAGAGCTGAGAGCAACCTCAGAGAGCACAGTTCTGTCTGCCCCAGGAGGCTTGCTTCTGACCTGTGAGATGTGAATGAACTTTCATTCCTAGAGCTTCCATCACCCTCTGAGCACAGTGCCCCCAAGGCATCGCCACTTCTGCTATGTTGCATTTTGTAGTTAACAGCCCAGGTTCTTGCAGTTCAAAACCTTTTTCCTTAAAAAGGAGAAAAGGGAGGGAGGGAGAGAGAGACAGACAGACAGACAGACAGACAGAAAGAAAGAAAGAAAGGAAGGGAGGGTGAGAGGAAGAAAGAAAGAAAAAAGGAAGGAAAAGAAAAAGGAAAGGGAAGGGAAGGGAGGAGGGAGGGAAGAAGGAAGGAAGGAAGGAAGGAAGAAAGGAAGGAAGGAAGGAAGGAAAGAAAAGATAGATCATCACAGCTTGAGTTTCAAAACACAGTTCGGAAACCCAGAAGCTGGGGATGCCTCAGTGAAGCTGAGGTTTCTCAGCTTTGGCACTCCTGACATTCACACTGGATAGTTCTGGCACGAGGGGGCTGTCCTGTGCACCGTAGGATTTATTCCACAGCCTCCCTGGCCAGCAGTGTCTCCCCTGCCTGTTGCAACAACCAGAAATGTCTCCCAATGTTGCCTAATTGTTGGGGTGGGGGAGGAAGACGGGGACAGAATTTCTTCTGGTTGAGAACCATTGGTGAATATGATTTATGAAAAAACAAGGAAGTAAAATGATGATTTAAGAGTCAGTTCTCCTCTTACCATACACACAACCTCTCCAACACTGAATGTTACCATTTTGCAAAACTCCTAGCCAATTGAGTGATCATTCTGGTAGTGTGTAGTCACAGCGCTCTCCAAGGTCCGTGTGCCACATCACCTGCTAAGAGCATGGAGAGAGGAGTCCCACGCTCATCCTGGAGTTGTACAAGTGGGATGTTGGCCAGGTTCACTGCTGTGATCCTGGTGCAGAAGTAAAGGGGCTTCAGCAGCATCCTCCCAATCCAGAGCTGAGTTGGGTTATGTGGGTGTCGTCTTCCTTCCTCATAGTTCACGTTCATCATCCAAACATTAAGCAGTTGGAATCTACCCAGCATGTAGTAGCTACTCAGCAAATAGCTGTTGAATGTTTCTCTGCATGGTGTCTCACCTCTTGCAGTTTGCCCTTTGCCTTGGACAATCAGGTACTTCAGTCTGTGCTAGAACTAAACATAGCTTTGTTTAAATCACTCAGAGGATAGACTATCTCCTGGGAAGTCTCGAAGTCTCTTGTATTCCTTATTCTGCACCCCGTAAATTTAAAAAAAAAAAGTGTGTGTGTGAGTGTGTGTGTGTGTGTGTCTCCAAAGTACAGAAGCAACCAAAGATCTATAAGATAAACTCCCTCAGACCTAGGTTGTTGCATAGAGAGAAAGAAGAAGGACTGCACTTTAGGCCAGGCTCTGTGCTATGTGTTAAATACACAGCGTCTCCTTAGGCCTTGCAGCAATCCCCTTGCGTGGGTGTTAAGAACAGGGGGGAATAAGTTGCTCAAAGTCAGACAGCTGTTACAGGGGGAAGCAGGAATTCAAACCAAGCTCCAGGGCAGTTTTAAGCTGTCTGAGCCCAGTCTGAAGCCTCCCCTGACTCACATGTGTGCCAGGCCTCAGGTGCTTATCTAAGGGAGAGCCCTGCCCACCACTGTATGTCCAAGATTGCTGACAGCTGAGACGCCTCTTCAGCATTAAAGGCTGGGGTTCATCATCCCCACCATGGTGGGGGTCTCTATAGAGACGGCACCCAGGCCCAACCAGACCAGACCTACAGAGGCTCTGGCTCCTTTTAGCACTTCTAGATTCAGATGTGGTGCTGCTCCCCGTAGGGGGTGGGGGGTGGGGGGGAGGCTTCTCAGGGGCTGCCCCAGGGGTTAGACAGCACAACCAAGAATTAGAGGGTACTAAACTCCTCAGAGGTAAAGCTTGGACCGGTGGAAGACAGGAAACCAGGAGCGCCTGGGTGGCTCAGTCGGTTAAGGGACTGCCTTCAGCTCAGGTCATGATCCCAGGGTCCTGCTCAGCAGGGAGATTGCTTCTCCCCCAACTCCTTCCCTTCCCCCCACTCCCTCTCCTCCCACCCCCTCCCGTTCCCTCCTCCCCCAACACCGTGCTCACATGCTCTCTCTCTCAAATAAATAAATAAATAAATAGAAAGAAAGAAAGAAAGGAAACTGAAAGGAACCAACATATAAATACCTCTCCTGTCCCCCTTCCTGTCAGACTCTTCTGAGATGTAGAGGGTCCATTTACCCTTTCTAGAGACCAAGCTACCAGCTCTATTTTCTTGCAAAGCTGCAGCCAGGCCAGGAATGTACTACCTTACATTCGTATTCCTTTTTTCTTTGCCTCTTCTTTTTTCCTCACACTTACTGCCCTGGGATTACACACACACACACACACACACACACACACACACACACCCTCCAATAAAGTGTTAACCTATGTTTTGCCTTAGGTTCTTTTTTCTAGGGATCCCAAGCTGAAACATAAACTTATGCTCTTTTATTCAGAAAATGACAATGCTGCCCCTCATACCACAAAAGTCCAGGAAAAAAATAAAAACAAAATCCCTCTTTAGTACAGTACTCCGTGCTGATGATAGCTAATCTTTTGAAAGAAAAAACCAGCTATAGTATGTATGGATAGAAGGAACAGGGCATCAAGATGGTACTAAATGTGTCTTCGTGGTCTCCTTGTATCTGCCCTAACCAGCAGCTGCTTCTCTTATCTTGCTTTTAGATAAAAAAGGACTGTGTTAACACCCATTTGAGCAGAAGGCTATATTTGTCTTACTGTGATGATATCTGTAGGATGGAAAGTGTCAGTCATCCTGAATTCAAGTCCTAGCTCTGCTTACTAGCTGTCTGACTTAAGAAAGTCATAATATCTCTAAGTAGATATTTCCTCACCTGTAAAATAGAAGGAAAACCATCTGCCTCACCTTTCGCATGGGCGGGGGTGATGTGGTGAGAGCACTTTGAAGCACCATTCAGACGTGCTTTAACTGTAAGAGGAGGTAAGGAAATAACTTTCTAATTTAGGCTTCCAAAATTTCCCTCACTATGATGAGGTGCTTCAGGTTCAGTAGAAGAATATAAAGGAGTAAATCATTTAAATCTTCTTAAATATCTTCAAGATAATAATTAAGGTTAAAAGCTAAAGAATTGGAACTTCTGGCCAAGATGGAATAAAAGAGACTTGGGTTTTCCCTCCCACATGAAACAAATACACAAAAGAAAAAGAAAAAAATATTTTAAAAAATAATTTTCAAGATCCCTTTTATCAAGCAATGAGGTGATTCCTTGAGAGAAAGGAAACAAATGGAGTGAGCCCAAGGATTGCCCTTACCTCTGGTGAGTTTCCCAGGGACCAAGCAGGAAGAAGGAAGCCTTGTGGAGACTGGGGGACTCCATGGGTTGCGCAGAAAAATCTGTGAATCTAGGAGACCAAGGTGACTGGAGGTCAGAGGACAGAGTACCAGAGATGGGAGCAACACCGAGAGAGCATTCTGGAGATCTGCCCAGGGTTCCCCTCCGGTATCCAGCTGGGTGCTAAGCAGTGCACGCCTATGAGCGAACTACCTGAAATTGAGAGAAAACCACCCAAAGGGATTAGCTGGTGCTACAGCAGGCTTGCAATAGTGCCTTTTTCTACCAACCAGACTGGAGAACCTCTTAATTCACAAGGTACTAGGTCAAGTACTTTGAAGAATCTTGCCTCCACAGTGGGGAATGATTGGCTGTGCTCTAAATGCTGCTCTGGTCCATCCCAATAAATCTTTTTTTTTTCTCAAGTTTTTATTTAAATTCCAGTTAGTTAAAATACAATGCAACACTAGTTTCCGGTGTAGAATCTAGTGATCCATTACTCAGATACATCACCTGGTACTCTACAACAAGTGCTCTCCTTAATCCCCATCACCTGTTTCATCCATTCCCCCACCACCACCCACCCACCTCCCCTCTGGTAACCATCAGCTTGTTATCTAGAGTTAAGAGTCTGTTTCTTGATTTACCTTCCTTTTTTCCCCTCTATGTTCCTTTGTTTTGTTTCTTAAATTCCACAGATGTGTGAAATTATATGGTACTTGTCTTCCTCTGACTGACTTATTTCACTTAGCATAATGCACTCTAGCCCCAGCCACATTGTTGCACATTGCAAGATTTCATCCTTTTCTTGGCTGGGTAATATTCCATTATACATATATATGAAGGAATATATTTGTGTATGTGTATATATATATATATATATCTCACATCTTTTTTCTAAGATTTTATTAATTTATTTGAGAGAGAGCACAAACAGGGAGAGGAACAGAGGCAGACTCCCCACTGTGCAGGGAGCCCAATGCCTGGCTTGATCCCAAGACCCTGGGTTCATGACCTAAACTGAAAGCAGACTTAACTGACTGAGCCCCCCAATAGCACCTTTTTGTTTTAAAGATTTTATTTATTTGACAGAGAGAGAGATACAGCAAGAGAGGGAACACAAGCAGGAGGAGTGGGAGAGGGAGAAGCAGGCCTCCCGCAGAGCAGGGAGCCCGATGCCGGGCTCAATTCCAGAACCCTGGGATCATGACCCGAGCCGAAGGCAGACTCATAATGACTGAGCCACCCAGGTGCCCCTCAATACCACATCTTTATCCATTCATCTGTCGATGGACATTTGGGCTCTTTCCATAACTTGGCTATTGATAATGCTGCCATAAACATTGGAGTGCAGGTACCCCTTCAAATCAGTATTTTTGTATCCTTCAGATGAATACCTAATAGTGCAATTGCTGGGTCATAGGGTAGCTCTATTTTTTTTTTTTTGTTTTAATTTATTTATTTGCGAAAGAGAGAGAGAATGCGAGAGAGAGGGAGAAAACATGAGAGAGAAGAGGTCAGAGGGAGAAGCAAACTCCCCGCCGAGCAGGGAGCCCAATGTGGGACTCCATCCTGAGACTCCAGAATCACAACCTGAGCAGAAGGCAGTTGCTTAACCAACTGAGCCACCAAGGCACCTCGGGTAGCTCTATTTTTAACTTTTTGAGGAAACTCCATACTGTTCTCCAGAGTGGTTGCACCAGTTTGCATTCTCACCAACAGTATAAGAGGGTTCCCCTTTCTCTACCTCCTCACCAATACCTATTGTTTCCTGTGATGTTAATTTTAGCCATTCTGACTGGTGTGAGGTAATATCTCATTGTAGTTTTGATTTCTATTTCCCTGATGATGATTGATGATGAGCACATTTTAGTGTGTCTGTTAGCCATCTGGACGGCTTTGGATAGTCTTTGGGAAAATGTCTATTCATGTCTTCTGCCCATTTCTTAACTGGATTATTTGGTTTTGGGGTATTGAGTTTGATAAATTCTTTATATATTTTGGATGCTAAACCTTTATCAGATATGTCATTTGCAAGTATCTTCTCCCATTCTGTAGGCTGCCTTTTAGTTTTGTTGATTGCTTCCTTTGCTGTGCAGAAGCTTTTTATTTTGATGAAGTCCCAATAGTTTACTTCTGCTTTTTTTTCTTTGCCTCTGGAGACACGTCTAGTAAGAAGTTGCTATAGTCAAAGATGTCAAAGAGGTTACTGCCTGTGTCATCCTCTAGGATTTTGATGGTTTCCTATCTCACATTTATGTCTTTTATCCATTTTGAATTTATTTTTGTGTATGGTATAAGAAAGTGGTCCAGTTTCATTCTTCTGCGTGTCGCTCTCCAGTTTCCCAACACCATTTGTTGAAGAGGCTGTCTTTGTTCCATTAGATATTCTTTACTACTTTGTTGAAGATTAATTGCCCGTATCGTTGTGTGTTTATTTCTGGGTTTTCAATTCTGTTCCATTAATCTATGTGTCTGTTTTTGTGCCAGTACCATACTGTCTTGATCACTACAGATTTGTAATACAGCTTGAAGTTCAGAATTGTGATGCCTCCAGCATTGCTTTGCTTTTTCAAGGTTGCTTTGGCCATTCAGGGTCTTTTATGGTTCCATACAAATTTTAGGCTTGTTCTAGCTGTGAAAAATGCTGATATTTTGATAGGGATTGCATTAAATGTGTAGATTGCTTTTAGGTAATATAGACATTTTAACAATGTTTGTTCTTCCAATCCATGGGCATGGAATGTTTGTCCATTTCTTTATGTCATCTTTAATTTCTTTCACCGGTGTTTTATAGTTTTCAGAGTACAGATCTTTTACCTCTTTGGTTAGGTTTATTCCTAGGTATCTTATGGCTTTCGATGCAATGGTAAATGGGATCGATTCCTTGATTTCTCTTTCTGCTACTTCGTTATTGGTGTATACAAATGCAACAGATTTCTTCATATTGCTTTTGTATCCTGTGACTTTACTAAATTTGTTTATCAGTTCTAGCAATTTTTTGGTCAGCCCAACAAGTCTTAAAACCAAAATCTGAACGGATCAAGTGGTTTCCAAGTAACTAAACTGCATTCCAGAACAAAGCTCAAGAATATTTATAGGAATACAAAAATATCTAACACCCAACACAGTCAAAATGATGATGCCTGGCATCCAATAAAAACTACCAAACATGCAAAGAAACACCAGATGTTAGAATTAGCAACGGACGTTAAAAGTTGTAATTGTAAAAAAAAAAAAAAGTTATAATTGTATTTCAGATATTCAAAACCTTAAATAGAGACATAGATTTTTTTTAAAGACTCAAATCAAACATCTAGAGATGAAAACTATAATGTCTGAGCTGAAAGATACCCAGGATGAGATTAGCAGTATATCCCTATAGTAGAATACTATTCAGCAATGAAAAGGGATGAATGATGGATGCAAAATTGATGAATCTCAGAATAACTGGACTAAGTGAAAGAATGCAGACAAAAAAGATTGCATGCTGTATAAATCATTTTACATGACATTCTAGAGGATAGAAAATAATCTATGGTTAGAAAAATGTAGGATCAATGATTACCAGGTAGGGGGGCAAGAGGAAGGAACTCATTTCCAAAGAGCACGAGGACACTTTTGAGGGTGATAGTTACGTTTGCTATTTTGATTTTTATGGTGGTTTCACAGGTATACAGACATAGATGTCAAAACTTACCAATTTGTACACTTTAAATATATATGGTTTATTATATGTTGATTATAATTCGGCAAAGCTTTAGTTTTTAAAAACTAAAGAGGTAATCATGTATTTTTTTTTAAAAAAAGACCACATAACTCGAGACATAGAGGACTTATAAATATAACCACATTTTTTAATATTTAAATTTTTGTAAATTTTAAAGCATGGTAAAGTGCTTACATCTGTAATTTCTATTACCTCTAAGTCTCTGGTGTCTACAGATTGCATTTATTGTAGAGTACCTGTAGTATTTAGCATAGTAGATACTATAAATAAATAGTAGATACAATAAAATAATAGATACAATAAAACTTAGTTTGAGGGCTCTTTCATTTTTTAGCAATACATTGGAAAATATCCCCCCTGTTGTTCAGAACTACATATTTTCGTGGTTCTTTTTAATTAAAAATAAAACCCCTAAGAACTAGGAGGCACAAGGTGAATTTCAATTATCATTTTTTCCAAAGCTTACTTTACAAATTAAGAAAATTCTACACATTTTTCTTAAGCATAAGTGAGTGACCGTACACTTAACTCTCCCATATCCTTCTCTGATATGTGATCTAGGCTGAAAAACTCTGAGGGTCTGGTTAAGACTCCAGGCTTTAATTCAATTCCTATTGACCTGCTTCATTAGAGATACAATTGTGTGATGCATGCCCATTCTATTTGGCAATGAACTAATTTATGTCTTCTCTTGTTCCCAACTTGTCTGTCCTGATTGTGCCCAGTTTGACGCTGACCGAGACGAGGATGAGGTGTTCTATGACATCAGCGTGGCCGTGGACAGCAAGTTATTTCCAAACAAAGAAGCTGCAGCAGGTAAGTCACTGTGTCCTTCTGGCCACAGTTCGGCCTGACCACCTGCCCAGCGTGTGGAGATGTGTAGTAATATCGGAGCACCGCAATCTGCTCTAAGGCTTCAAGGATGACACTGTCCTCAGAGCTTTATACTTTCTGGTTTAAAAATACAGGTGCAAAACAAAATAGAAAAGAAGGACTCTCCATCTGGCCCTTCTAGTTAATGCTTTTCCTGCAGTCACTGCACATGTAATTTAGCAGGCAGTCCCAAGGAAACACAGGACCTCTGTTACTATAATTGAAAACACCGGATCTAGCCCGTTCTTCGTGCAACAATTAAAAGTTACAGTTCCTCCAGGCCTCCTTAACTCGTACTTGTCTCTGCCGGGCCCCCTTGGGGAAAGCCTCCCCTGCTGTCAGAGAGCTACTCCAATCCCACCCCACAGCCTCCATGCTGGCTCTGCGCCTTCTCTGCCTAAGCGCTCACACCTGCAAGTTGGACGTGGTGACAGTGTGGAACTACCACGCTCCCTTCTGCAGGCAGTACTCGCAGTTCTGTCCTTGACCCTTTCCTCACTCTCTTTGACTCTCTGACTCTGTTCAGCTCATTGTTCCTCACGATCTCAACTACCCGTTCCGTGCGGATGACTCTCAAACCTTCGTCCCAGTCCTGACCTCTCTTCTCAGTAGTGGCGTCAGTGGGTGAAGCCCAGAAGAGTTCTGGGCTGTAAAGAAAAAGATTAAACACTTAAAATGTTCAACCATACTTGATTTGAAGCACCCTGAGAGTAGCTTCAGAGAAAGGCAGAATAAAAAGAGAGGCAAGGCTGTGGTCTTTCTGGGCAGCCCCCCGGAGCACGGATCATAATGTAAACTCACCTGCCCGGTGGTCCAGCGATAATTACAGTAACATGGCCTACAGCGGGGAGAGAAGGAATACTGGGAAACATGGACGATCATATAAACCAGAGACCTGCTGCTCTGTGGTAAACCGGAACTAGGACACCTGGGCTTTGTAGGGCAATCTTTTATTTAGAACATTTACTTAGACCTCTACCAACAAATATCTAACTGTTAGGTGTCCTCAGTTTGCCAAAACACAGTGGAGTGGAGGAGCTGATTTAAGCTACCTTTTGGGGTTTTTTTGTCTATTTTTTTTTTATTTTAATTCCAGTATAGTTAACATATACAGTGTGATCTTAGTATCAGTGTACAATAGAGGGATTCAATAATTCCGTACATGACACGGTGCTCATCAAGATAAGGGTACTCTTAATCCCCTTCGCCTGTTTCACCCATCCTCCCCCAACCCATCTCCCGTCTGGTAACCGTCAGTTTGTTCTCTATGGTTAAGAGTCTGTTTCTTGGTTTGTCTCTCTCTTTTTTTCCTTTGTTCATTTGCTTTGTTTCTTAAATTCCACATGTGAGTGAAATCGTATGGTATTTGTCTTTCTCCAACTGACTTATTTCACTTAGCATTATACCCTCTAGATCCATCCATGTTGTTGCAAATGGCAAGCTTTCATTCTTTTTTTAATGGCTGAGTAACGTTGCACTGTACACATACACCACATCTTTATCCATTCATCTATTGATGCGCAGCCGGGCTGCTTCCTTAACTTGGCTATTGTACATAATGCAGCAATAAACATAGGGATGCACATATCTTTTCAAGTTAGTGTTTTTGTATTGTTTGGGTAAATACTCGGTAGTGGAATTACTGGATGATATGGTAGCTCTGTTTTCAATTTTTTGAGGAACTTCCATGCTGTTTTCCACAGTGGCTGTAGCCATTTGCATTCCCACCAGCAATGGGAGGGTTCCTTTTTCTCCATGTCCTCTAAGTGGCCTTCTTTAGAACACTTGACCCTCTACTTTGTGGCTCTCTAATGGCATGTCTCCAAGGTGGCCTCATCCTGCAGCCACACGACGGCACTAGCCTCGGTGCTGGTGGGCAAACTGCCTGCGGGCCGGTGCGGTGTCCTCAGCATGCACAGCACCTGCCCTGTAGCGGAGGTTTCCGGGGACCTCGTCTTTCCTCTCCGTACCTCCAGACTTCTTTTTTTTTTTTAATAATTTTTTTAAGATTTTATTTATTTATTTGACAGAGAGAGAGAGATCACAAGTAGGTAGAGAGGCTGGCAGAGAGAGAGGGGGAAGCAGGCTCCCTGCTGAGTGGTAGAGCCCGATGTGGGGCTCGATCCCAGGACCCTGAGATTGTGACCTGAGCCAAAGGCAGAGGCTTTAACCCACTGAGCCACCCAGGTGCCCCTGTACCTCTGGATTTCTGAACAGAGGAGTTTGCTCACAGCCTCGACTCCCATGAGCTCCCTTCCACGCCTCAGAACCCTGAAATCGGAGTCCTGTCCCAGCCTTAAAATAAGCCTCTTCTATCTGTAACACCCCTCGGTTGAGGAAGAGAGCAAGGGAGAGACGGTGGTAAACCGGAAACGCGATGCCGCACCTGCAGGAGGCAGCAACCTGGAAGCCCCATGCTATGGTTGCCATTAAATAACGGGCCAGTGGTTGCTGGATCGTTCTCTCTTTCAGGAGAAAACAGAAGCCTGCATCTGTAGGCGAAATCCTCAGGCTTGTAGATGCTGCTGACTCACCCAGCCCAATGGGCCAGGTCCGTGGCCACTGCTCTGAATTGTCAGCCCCCGGGTTTTGTCCCTCGACTCTTCCCCTCTCTCTGGACCCTCTCTTTGTAGAATCTCAGCCACCCCACAGCTCCCACATCACCTCCATGTGAATGGCTTTCCATTCTTCTTTTAAATTTTTTAAATAAAAATTGTATATATTTAAGATGTTGATCGCGATGATCAGGCATGTATATACATAGTGGAATGACTACCGCAGTTGAGCTAAGTAATATATCTTCTCTTCACCTGGTCTCCATTTTTCTGTGTGTAACAAGAGCACCGGAAATATATCCTCTTAGCAAATTACCAGTACTTAAGACAGTGTTATTACCTATATTCATCAGGCTGTACATTACATCCCTAGATTAACTCATCCTACATCATGCAACTTTGTACCCTTTGGCCAGTATCTTCTCATGCCTTGGTAACCATTGCTGTACTCTCTGCTTTAATGTATTTGTTTTTAGACTCCACCCTATCAGAGAGATCATGCTGTTTTTCTCTCTTAAGGGAGCCAGGCAAAATTGTCCCTATCCTCACGGCCCATGCCAATCGTCATTCCTCAGGGACACCTTGGGAGCGCAGTCCCTGTTCTTTATCCCCACTGCACTTGTCAGGGCTTTGTTATTCTTTGCCGGCCTTTTACCTCATCCCTGGTCTGTTATCTCATCCCTAGCCTCTCCCATCCATTCTGTATCCTGCTGCTGCCATGGGCTCCTCATCCAGTGCAGCTCTGACCACCCTGTCTCCCCGACAAAATGAAACAAAGCAAAACCTTCAGTGACTTCCCTGCAGGATGAGCCCCAGTGTCCTTAGCATGACAGAAATACCCTTAGCTTTGCCGCAGCGGTCCTCCTCCTGCCCTAGCATCGCCTCCCCCTGCCCCTGACCCACTGGCTTCCTCCAGCTCTGAGAATGTCGCAGGCACCTTCCTGCCTCTGGTCATTTGCACAGGTTACTTGGTATCCCTGCCCCCATGTGCATCCTCTCTACCCTCTCACTCCCTAGACCCTCCTTCACCGGGCCAGATCCTATTCTGTATCTTAGTTTAAAGGGGATTTTCGGGATGCCTGGGTGGTTCAATTGTTTAGGCAGCTGCCTTCAGCTCAGGTCATGATCCCAGACTCCTTGCTCAGCAGGGAATCTGCTTCTCCCTCTGCCTCTACCTGCCACTCTGCCTGCTTGTGCGCTCTCTCTCTCTTTCTCTCTCCGACAAATAAATAAAATCTTTAAAAAAAAAGGGGGGGATTTTCCTCAGGAGGCATTCTCAGCCCCCTTCCTAGACTAGATCAGACTGGGGCCCAGTCCCCTGTACTTTTCCTTCAGGGTGTTTATCGCAATTGTGATCATATAATCAGGTAGAGGACTGTTTGTTAAAAATCTATTTCCTTTATCAGAGTGCAAGACTTTATGAAGATGGAGAATATGTGTGTGTGTGTTTGATACACAGTGTGAATCTCATAGGAGCTACCCCAGAAGCCCTTTTTCACCCAGCTGGTCACCTCAGCTGGGCCACTTGTCTGAGTATGTGGACTCACAGCCTCTCCTCCTCTCTTCTGCTCTCTTTGCCCTCTCTCTTCTCCTTCCTCCCCCTCCCATCATGGAGGAACTGGAAAATCACTCCTGCTGGCTAACCCCAAACGGTTCCAACACCAGATCCCTTGAAGAGCTCACCTTCTAGTCTCAAATACCTTCCAGCTATTTCTCCAAAGAAATGCAATGCTCTTCCAAGGAATTCTAATGCAAACTTTACTAACAATTTCCTTGCCTGTTGGAATAAGAGCTGCCTGACGCCTGAGGCACATAGGAGGGATTTCAGGTTTGTGGAGTGAATGGAGAAGATCAAGAATTGCAAAAGCAGAATGTCATTGTCCTTTTATTCGTTTTTCAGTCATTCAGCATGTATGTATGAAATGCATAGAATTTCTATGTTTTGTTCTTAAACTTAGAGATGAAATACAGTGCCACCTAAAGCTGCTTACAGTTGAGCAGAGGAGACAAGGACAAGGAGAACCCCCCTTGGGGGGGGGAGGGTTGAGGGGGAAGCACAGATAATGTGTTAGAGGAGCTTTATCCACAGATCCCCTTCACTGCCCAAGAAGCTCTGCCTCGCAGGAGTGCCCCTCTATTGAGGGACTCAAAGTGGAAGAAGCACCTTCCTTAAACTTCAGATTAAAGATCCACGAGGAGGAGAAGTCTGTAACATTGTCCCAGAAGGCGATATGGTTAGCCTTCCAGTACTTCGTAAGTCGATTTGTATCATCTTCCCACTTAAATTTAGGGAGACAACCTGAAAATAATCTTTCTGAAGACCATTCTACATCTGAAACAGGTGATGCTGTGTGCTCCCTGGGGGATTCTATTTCAGCTCCTTTCTCTATAGAAAGAATATTTTTAAATCTGAAAGAAATTGAGAAATTCAAAATAGGGGGAAGTGAAAGCCGTACTATCACTTTTACAGAATGCCCTAATTTTGCTGTCCCTTTTGAGTAATGAGATCATTGCAGGTGTTTTATGCATTAAATTGTTCAATGAAAGAAGGCAAAAATGTGTACATATATCTGTATTTACCTCCTTCTTCTGTATGTCAAACCTTAGACTATTATTAAAGGTCCCATTTTCAGCAAACCTGGCAACCAACGCTAAAAGAACATGAAATCTCTTCAATCACTAGCTGAGCCGATAATGACAGCCATTGTCTATTGCTTCCTATGATTTATTAGTACTGTTGCCAAGAGCAACAACGTGTCAAGAAATTCCATCCCTTAATGATACAATAAAATTTCTGTTAAAAGCATTTTATTAGGAAAACCAATTTCTCTTTGTAAGCACCAGTTTTTTTTTTTTAAAGAGGTTTCTTTTTTTACCCCCTTAAACAAAGATCTCTTCATTCAACCATCGCTGGAGATAGTTTTCTAACACTCTTGTTCCAGTTTAAATATTAACGTGTAATTATCTGTTAACCAGGTTGTTTAAGAGCTCTTCAAAATTTGTACTTTTTTTTTAAAACAACTGAAAGAACAGTTTCTAATTAAATAAAATAAGTAGGACACAGGAACTAAAAGTGGCTATATGTTTAATAAGCCTTTGTGTTCGGATCACATTGCTTGTGCCACATGAATCACTCCAAATGCAGCTGAGACGAGGGTATCATTTGAATCCAAGAACCTATCACCACTTCTATGAGTCCATGGTGGGTAATATTCGTATTATGGAAACAATGAAAGCTGAAGAAAATTGGCATCACTTTTAATGATGCTCTGTATAGCAACCACCCAGAAAGGAGCACCGATTATCCCAGACTGGAGTGGCACTCTTCATTTCCACTTCTGGTCCTCCCGTGTCCACAGCCACCTGGTGACACACCTCATCAGCAGTCACTCACTGTTACTCGTTTTCTCAAAATGTGGAAGAGACAGCACACTCCTCCACGTCCCGTCCCATAGGGTACTGTGATGAACGATCATATTCGTAAAGCCATTTGGATCGTTCCTCCTTAAACTTCGGTGTAGGCAGGATATGTTGGGAGCTATGACTTCTGTCTTTGATCTCACTCACTTTCTGTAGGACCTCGCCCAAGTTATTTGGCTTCTGCAAAGCTCATTTTCTTCTTTTCTAAAATGAGGGGGTGGTATTCTATGACCTACTGGTCCTAAAACTTCCCTGATCCTATCATGGGAAAATACACGTTTACTTCTGACATCTTGACTGTCCCACAACACATAAGTGCAAACTGATCCAAAATGGGCTCCAAGACAATCAAATATTTTGGCTCTCAGATACACCTTATAAAATTTCTTATTCGAAATATAGCGAAGGCACAGAGATAGAAAAATTACCTATAATGGCATTACTATGTAAAATTATACATAAAATTTAAGTTTCCATACGACCCCTCTAGTCTCACTTTGTTAATAACGTGTGGTGCATTGTCTCCCCTCCTCCTTTCTGGCATCCACCTTATTTTTTTTTTTTAGATTATTTATTTATTTATTTGACAGAGAGGAGAGAGCTCACACGAAGGCAGAGAGGCAGGCAGAGAGGGAGGAAAGCAGGCTCCCTGCTGAGCAGAGAGCCTGATGTGGGGCTCAATCCCAGGACCCTGAGATCATGACCTGAGCCGAAGGCAGAGGCTTTAACCCATTGAGCCACCCAGGCGCCCCTGGCAACCACCTTATTAACAATGGACTCAGTAAGGGTTGCTCACGATGAGATGGCATCACCCACAGCTGTGCTCTACACACCTGTGGCAACTCCACACTAATTACTTTTCCAAAATTCTTTGATGGGTCAAGTATCTCCACTCTGAAAAATCTTATTGTCCTTTTAAAAAAATTGTGAAGGTAGCAAGTCAGGGAACGACAGATGTTGGCGAGGATGTGGAGAAAAGGGAACCCTCCTACACTGTTGGTGGGAATGCAAGCTGGTACAGCTGCTCTGGAAAACTGTATGGAGGTTCCTCAAAATGTTGAAAATAGAGCTACCCTATGACCCAGCAATCGCACTACTGGGTATTTACCCTCAAGATACAAATGTAGTGATCCGAAGGGTCACATGCACCCGAATGTTTATAGCAGCAATGTCCACAGTAGCCAAACTATTGAAAGAACCTAGATGTCCATCAACAGATGAATGGATAAAGAAGATGTGGTATATATATTCAATGGAATACTATGCAGCCATCAAGAGAAACGAAATCTTGCCATTTGCAACGACGTGGATGGAACTAGAGGGTATTATGCTAAGCGAAATAAGTCAGTCAGAGAAAGACAATTATCACATCTCTCTGATATGAAGAATTTGAGAGGCAGGTCAGGGGGTTATGGGGGGGTGGGGAAGAGAAATGAAACAAGATGGGATGGGGAAGGAGACAAACCATAAGAGACTCCTAAACTCACGAAACAAACTAAGGGTTGCTGGGAGGTGGGGGGGGGTAGGGATATGGACATGGGGGAGGGTATGTGCTATGGCAAATGCTGTGAAATGTGTAAGCCTGATGATTCACAGACATGTACCCTGGTAAATAATACATCATATGTTAATAAAAAAATTTTTTTTTAAATTGTGAAGATACACAAAACAAGGTCGTTACTGCTTAGTACAGTACAGTATGACAATGGGCAAGTTCTTAGTTGATTTGATAAACAGTAATCATGAGTAGAAAATAACAAGAGAAGAGATGAAAAAAGACTGTGTGAGGACATACCTTGAAACTGTCTTTGGGAGAAAGGATGAAAACAGCCTCTCTGGGAGAGGTCTCTATCCGAAAAGCCATGTGAGATGCTTGACATTTTTAATGTTCATTAAAACATTAGTCAGTGTGTCTTCTGACCAAGAATTATTTCGCAAGGACAAGTCTACAGTGAAATGTGGAGTGGTTTGTTTCTTCCCAAGGACAGATAGCATTTTATGGGCAGCACTGAATTCTGTCTTTCTCACTAGTTAGATAATATGTATTTCCTGGGAGGAAAGAGTCATTAAACAGGATGATAAATCAGTTGTGCTTCAGGAACCTCATTATGAAAATTACCAGTTTTAAGTTTGAGCCTTGAGGATTAATGGGTAAGCAAATTAATGTAACCTGTAGTACCTAGTGTGGGGGAAAGCTTTCTATTAATACCTTAAGTTAACCTGATATTTCTCATCATCAGGGACTAAAGTGACCCAAAGGCTGGAGGAAAAACTTGTCAGGTTTTCATGGAAGGAGCAAACTCAGCCCCACTTACTTCTGGAACTTCCTTGCTCTTCTCCCACTCCACGCCTTGCTCATGGTGTTCCCTCTATCTCCTTTACTGCTACACACCCCTAAACCACTTCCCCTCCTTGACCATCCTTACTCACCCTTAAAGTTCAGGCTCCTAGATTCATTCCTTGTAATTAGTTCTTACCTCCATCATCATCTCCACTTCCAGTTGGAATTAGAAGCTCTTTATTTTGGTTTCTGAACCATGCTGTTGACAAACCAGTCTCCTCCACAGGACTGTCTTCTTCTTAAGGCTGGAAACAGTTTCTAGAGTATCTGTATTTTCTATCTGGAAGCCCAGCCATGGTGCCCAGCAGAGGAGAAGAGTCTAAAAATATTTGTGAATTTATTTTTTTAAAAGATTTTATTTATTTATTTGACAGAGAGAGATCACAAGTAGGCAGAGAGGCAGGCAGAGAGAGAGAGGAGGAAGCAGACGCCCTGCTGAGCAGGGAGCCCAATGTGGGGCTCTATCCCAGGACCTTGAGATCATGACCTGAGCCGCAGGCAGAGGCTTTAACCCACTGAGCCACCCAGGCACCCCAAAATGTTTGTGAATTTAATGTAAGCATAAGAACGATACGGAAACCTAGTGGGATACAGTTTGTGATAGAAACATACACAGACAGCCTTCATCAGGTAATCTTTTCTTTTCTAATCTTAGATTCGAGTGATCTTGATCCTTCGATGATGTTGGACACTGGAGAGACCATTGATACAGGATCTGATTATGAAGATCAGGTAACTCAAGTCTAACAATATCTCTCTATTGAAATGTTTTTAATTTTAGCCTTTGTATTTTATGAAAATTAGGATTATAAGTCATTTTTGAGGTGTTTACAGGTAACAGCATATTCCATGATAAATCATACTAGCCTCTCCTATTATCCACTCACTGTTGTCCTTCAGCAGCCCCCTTCCCCACAGTTTCAAAACAGCAATTAATTAAGGAAAGGTTTGTGGTTTAAGTTACATGAGAAAGAAATGAGGTTATGTGAGGTTCTCTCATGCAAGAATTTGCCTGTGTTTCTCAGTCCCTTTCCAATAAAGAACCAACAGCGTTTACCGAGTACTAGCTACAGGCTCAGGATTCTGCTTTTCTATTTCTAACCTTTGAAAAGGACTAATGACCAACGACAACACAGCCAAGAAGTCAAATATATTTTCTATTTTAATACAACCAGAGAAATTTATCTGGGTCAGTCTCCTCTCAGCGGAAGAACTCTCCCTCCTGCTATATTTTAATAATCAAAAATAGTTGGAAAATGATCCAACTCTCTAATTGGGCTTTTTGTTTAAAAAGAGGGTAATGTCTGAAACTTCTTCCTACTGCTCATCAGTGCTCCTCTGCAGTGGCTGAAAGCCGAGCAAGCATGAGGGTTTTTCCCCCCATCTTCAACGAATATATGTCACAGATAAAGCAGACAGATCTAACCAGTGTCCAAATGTAATGGCTGGCTATGCATTTAATCTTCATATTCAGAAGCTATTTTCGAGGAGTGTCTGGTGGCTCAGTCAGTTAAGCGTCTGCCTTCGGCTCAGGTCATGATCTGGGGTTCTGGGATAGCATCCCACGTAGGGCTCTGTGCTCAGTTTGGGGTCTGCTTCTTCCTCTCCCTCTGCCCCTCTACCCAACCTGTGCTCTCTTGCATGCACACGCTCTCACTCTCTCTCTCTCAAATAAATAATAAAATCTTAAAAAAAAAAAAAGCCATTTCCATGAGCATTGGTTTCCTTCTTTTATATTAAAAAGCAAAGAGGAAAATATTGACAAGTGATACAATAGGTACTGTGTATTTATAACATTTTTAGCATTTATTAACACTTAATGCACACCAAACATTGTGCCAAGTTTCTTACTTTTATTCTCTCCCAAATTCCTTACAACAGCTCTAGGAAATAGGAATTCTTATCTTTATTTTATAGATAAGAAAATAGAGACTCAAAGAGTAATTTGCCCACAGTTAAAAATAGTTTCACAGTGGGGAAGTGAACTTAGGGCACATTTCCTCACATCTGCACCATACTGCCTCCTAACTCAGCCTCCAACCAGAGGCCATTCACTGATAGATTTTAGGACCTTTTTCAGTTGCTAACTCTCAAGACTAGCAAATTCCCAACATCACAATTGAAGGGGAGCTCATGATCCAGAATTACAGGCTGCATAAAGACATGGACCATTACCAGATCACCAGCTGATTCAAAAAATGAAAGGTTTCACACCCCAAGAACAGGAGGGTCTGAAAGAATTTCAGTATAGAAATACTTAAAATATTCAAGAAGACAAAAGGAAGATAAACCATAAAACAAGTACCAAAAAGAATGGGAAGGAAGAGGCAAGAAGAAAAAAGAAAGAAATAGAAATTCTACACACAAAAAATATTGTCATTGAAATAAAAATTCCATTAACAGTTGAAATAGTGGACTAGACACAGCTGAAGAGACTAAATGACAGAACTAAGGAAATTGCCTTCGAATAAACCAGATAGCTAAACAGTTGTCAAATGTAAGAAATAACTCAGGAGTCACTGAGGATAGATTGGTTGGACCGACATATTCAAAAAAGAGTTCCAGGAGAAATAGAGGAGGAATGGAGCAGGGAGTCCCTTTTACTTATTCTTTAATTTATTTCACTATTTTAATAGATAATAGTTGAGAATTTTGCAGAGATGAGAAACAACACAAGTCCCCAGATTAAAGGAGCACATCCAGTTCTGAGACGGATAAAAACAACAAAAACAAAACTCTTCCCTCATTCTGTTGTTTCATTTAGTCATTTAACAAATACTAATTGAGCCCCTACTATATGCCGGGTACTGTGCAGATACTTGAAATGTGCAATTGTTAAAAATAGGCATAAAGCTTACATTCTGGTAGAGAAGACAGATACTAAACAAGCAGCATGATAAATGAGTAATTCTCTAGATGTCAGAAGTGGTGAGTCCCACGAGAAAAGGAGAAGTAGAATAAGGTAAGAGGGTTAGGAGTGCTGGAGTTGGGATAGTGTTAAATAGGATGGCCTCATTAAAGAGGAGCGACCTGGCAGAGACTTAGCATATAAGTGAAATTTCAGAACACTGAAGACAAAAATAAAATATTAAAAGTCAAAAGGCATTACCTGGAGCGCCTGGGTGGCTCAGTGAGTTAAGCCTCCGCCTTCAGTTCAGGTCATGATCTCAGGTCCTGGAATCGAGCCCCGCGTCAGGCTCTCTGCTCAGTGGGAAGCCTGCTTCCCCCTCTCTCTCTCTGTCTGCCTCTCTGCCTACTTGTGATCTCTCCCTCCCTGACAAATAAATAAATAAAATATTTAAAAACAAACAAAAGGGCATTACTTATAAAGGAACAGCAATTTTGGTGACAGCAGAGTAAAAAAAGCAAGAGCTTGCATCGATCGAGCACCTGTTATAAGCCAGACACTGTGTTTTATGATTTAAGTGCATTACTGCTAATCCTTCCAAAAACTCAAGAAGATAGCTCCGTGTATCTGTGTATTTACAGCAGAGGACACAGAAGCTCATGGAAGTTAAGACGCGTCCCAAGACCACACAGCTAGCGAGCTGGGGAGTCAGGAGACAGACTTTGATCAGCCTGGTGCCAAAATCTGGCTTCTCCTTTTACCATTCCCAATAAAGCCATTAACCGGGTCACTGGTGATCTATTGCCAATTCCAGTCAGCACTTCTCAGTTATCTTTCTGGACCTCTGCTGCATTTTACTCACCAAACTTTTACCACAAAGCGTCGTGTGGTACATACCTGAGGCTCTGAACCGTATGCCTCTGTTGGGATTGTTGCGCAAAGGCAGCCATAACACTATGGAAGCAGATGCGTACGGCTGGGTCCCACTAAAGCTTTACGTATTGATGCTGAAACTTGAATCCCACGTAGTTCTCACGTGATTTATCGCAACGAAAAACACAGAACCCATTTTAAATCGAAAGGCTGTACCCAAACAGGCAGCACAGCGGATTTGACCTGCACGCTGTAGTTTGCTAACCCCTGTTGTAAACCATCCTCTCCTTCTTGACACTCTCCTCTCCCCTAGGCTCTCACGTGTCTAAATTACTTATGCTGCTCTAAATACTTCACATTCATTACCTCATTTTATCCTCAATTATAGGAGATAGATATTATTATATTATTGTTATATTTTATTAAAATATATTTTACCTAAAATAGATTTTATTATTACTTATTCTGTTATCATTATTAGTATTATAGTGTTATTCCAATAAGGAAACTGAGGTACAGAGAAATTAAGCAGTTTATTCCAAGTTGCACAGCTGGCAAGAGGTAAAGACAGAATTCAGACACGGCCATCTGACTCCAGAGCCAGGACTGACACAGACAGACTGGGCTCTGTCGTAGGAACAAATAAAACTCCAAATCTGAGTGCTTGCCTTCCAGAGGTTCTTCTACGTGCAACCTCCAAAGGGGATCGTGGATCTTTTGGCAGATGGACCTGCTCTAAAGTGCGTGTTACCTCCTCCCTCGTTTGGTCGGCAGCCGCAGTCCCGGGCCCTCCCCACATGCAGGGAGGCTGGGAAAAGGAGCTTGCCCAGGCATCCGGGAATGGAGGGATGAGTCTGGGGAGCCCTGAGCCAGCCTCAGCCACATACCTCCTGCCCTACTCTGTGTTCACTCTCTCGGCGCTCCTCCTACTTGTGAGTCCACTGGTTCTTGATGTCCCTGCTGAGCGGCTCTCTGCTGGTCCCTTCTTTAAATGTGAGTGTTTCCCGGCATCTGGGGCCCCTTCAATCCTCACTGAACATGTTCTCCTTTAAAAAGCTTCACCATAGCCGCGATCCACTCCACTCGGGGTGCCCAGGTGAGCTCCCATTGCATATGTCTGCCTGCTAAACAGCGCTGCTTGGATTTCCCATGTGCCTCTCAAACTCAGCACGTCCAGAACCAAAATCCCCATCTTCCCCCACAAAATCTGCTCGTCCTTCTGTTTTCCCTATTTCTGTTAATGATACCTCCAGCCTGCCAGCTGCCCCAGCCAGAGACAGGATGTCTTCATAGCCTCCTTCCTTTCTCTCCCACCCTACATCAGTTTGATCAAGAAGCCAGTCAGTCCTCCTGCACAGAAATCACTCCTTCCCACTCTGGTGCCACTGCCACGGCCCTGGATGGTGCCCTCAGCCTTCCTCCCTGGGATCACAGCCGGTCTCCTGACCAGTCTCCCAGCCCCAGCCTCCTCACCCGTCATAATCATCTGGTTGAAAACCAAAGCCAGTCATGGGATCCTGCTTCTTAAAACCCTTTTTTGGCTCCTCATCGATGCCAGAATGAAACTGGAACCTCTTAGCATATACATGAGAACCTTCAAATCAGAATCTGACCCCCTCCATGCCTCCCAGACTCATCCCTTGCCAATCACCAAAGCACACTCTGTGCTCCCGCTACACCAAGCCCTCTTCCGTTCCAAGTGGCTGGTGATTTACACAGTTCCTTCCCTAAACGTATCATGCCTATCCCTGATAACCACACCCATGCGCCATCAGGGCCGAGCTTCTTCTCAAGGAAGACTTTATCTTGTTACCTGTTCAGTTCACCTTCTGGGGGGCCCGTGAGACCCTATGTTGTAATATTCTCTGCCACTGCAGGGATTGTGTTCTGTTCTAATTGTCCTCGGTGCCTGCCCCACAGCCTGACATGCAGCACATCCCCAATAAAAGTCCATTTTAAAAAGCCTGTAAAATGACCTCAGTTCTTTTTCTGACTACGTAATTTCTGATAACTTGTTAACTCTTGCTGACTTTTTTGAACCTGGGTTTCCTCGTCTAAAAAATGATGATGTCCTGGGGCAAATAATACATTCTATGATAATGTAAATAAATAAATAGGAAAAAAAAGAAAATGATGATAACCTCACTTGGAAGTAGTGTTGGGAGAGGTACACAGGACAGGGGACCTTGTACAGAACAAATGCTCCATAAATGTAAACCCTGCTTTCCCTCCCCCAAATCCAGCTTAGACTGAACTTTTCAGGCATCACGGCCTTTCTGTGTCTGACAGAGGCCCCCACGCCCTCAGCTAAAGGAATGCTAATTGAGCACTTCTGCTTTTCAGTCTGGCATGTAGGAACAAAACCATAACCCGTGTTTCCTAACACGTAAAAAGCTGAACACACTGAGAAATTAACAGTTCTTAGATCTCTCAGAGACTCGTGAGGTCACAAGGCAAACCACTGTACCAAAAATTGGAGGGAAAGGCAGAGTCAAAAAACCACAAGAGTGGAAACCCACAAGTAAGAACCTCCCCAGGAACCAGTGCCAGGGTAGGATAACCTAAACTGTAATTGGCAAATTGCAGGAGGCTTGGTGCGGGCAAGTGTGAGAGTTAAAAACCCCAGGGGAGCCAGTCATGGGGTCCCCACACTTTCGTAAGTTTTACCTCCAGGAGCTCTACCAGGGCCTCAGAGTGAATATCAGTGAAAAATCACTTAGTGTTTCTGGCAAGGGGGAAGCGGGGAAGGAACCATTTTGAAATACACCAGAGCCCTCTGTTCTTAACATGGACTGCTCCCAGGAGAAACTATTTTATCAGAACCTAACTTGCTGAGATTTTATCAGAACCTACCCTACCTGGGAGAATAGAAATACCTAACTCCAGCTCCTACCCCACCCCTCAGCTATCCTGTCCCACCTAAAACAGGGGAAAACCTAAAATACACCCATGAAGTTCACAGTCCAGAGGCTCATCAAAAGACTGAGACCTAATCATAGGATTCTATTTCATAGAATTCTTCCTTTGCCCCCTCACCTTACCACTACATTACTAACAGTTTGTTTATTTCATTTCTTTTATCTAGTACATCATGTCCACCTTTCAACAAAAAAATTGCAAAGCATACTAAAAGGCAGAAACACATTTGGAAAGTGTTAGAACAAGAATAATGGCAGGATTACTGGACTTATTAGAACAGGATTTTTTCTAAAAAATATGATGAATATGTTGAGAGCTTAAGTGGAAAAAACAGACAACATGCAAGAACAGATAGCATGCAAGGTAATGAAGGAGAGAAATGGAAATCCTAAGAAATGCCAAAAAGAAATGCCAGAGATCAAAACACTATAACAGAAATGAAGAATGTCTTTGATAGGCTCATTAGTAAGCTGGACAAGGCTGAGGAAAAAATATTTGAACTTGAGGATATGACAATAAAAACTTTCAAAACTGAAAGGCAGGGAGAAGACAGAAAACAAAACAAAAAGAAAAAGAAAAAACAACACTCAAGAACTGTGAGACAATTATAAAAGATGAAATATACAAACATACTCAAACTGCAAAAAAAAAAAAAAAACAAGGATAAAGAAAAATCTTGAAAAAAGCATGAGAAAAAATATACCTTACTTACAGAGAGGCAAAGATAAGAAAGATATTCAACTTCTCAAAAAAAAATGCAAGCAAGCAAGAGAGTGAAATACTTGGTGTAAGTGGAAAAAATTTTTTAAACCTGGAATTCTGTATCCTACAAAATTATGCTTCAAAAGTGAAGGAGCAAAAGACTTTCTCAAACAAAAATTGAGGTAGTTTGTTGCCAGTAGACCAGCCTTGCAAGAAATGTTAAAAGACGTTCCCTAAACAGAAGGGAAGTAATATAGATTAGGAATTGGTATCTACATAATAAAGAAAGGAAAACTATTAGAGAATAAATAAATGAAGGTAAAATGAAAATTTTTATTTTTCTTATTCCTAATTGATCTAACAGATAATAGTTTGTTCAAAATAATAATAGCAGTGATATATTCAATTATGCATGCTTGTGTATAAGTGAAATGAATGACAGCAATGATACAAGGCATGGCAGGAAGAATTAGGACTATTTTGTTATTGCAAGCCATTCTCACTGTCCACTTATTTGAAAGTGGACTTGGATTCCTTTAAATGTATGTTGCAAACTCTAGGGCAGCCACTAAAGAAAAGTTTGAAAAGAAGTATAATTGATATGCTAAGAAAGAGAAAATAGAATCATTTAAAAACTCAATTAAATGATTTAAAGCTCAGTTAAAACCATGAAGGCAGAAGAGGTTTGGAAGCCAAAAAAAGGAACAAAGAAAATGGGCAATAAATAGAAAACAGTAACAAATATGGAGGTATTAATCCAACTATATCAACAAATACTTTAAATGTCAGTGATCTAGGGGCACCTGGCTGTCTCATTCTGAAAAGCATGTGACTCCTGATCTTGGGGTCAGGAGCTTAAGCCCCACGTTGGGTGTAAAGATTACTAAAAAAATAAATGAACAAACAAAAATATCAGCAACCTAAAAAGACCAAGTAAAAGACAGGGATTTTTCAGGGTGGACCAAAGAATAAGACCCAAATATATGTTGTCTACAAGGAACCTACTTTAAATATAAAGACACTTGTAAATTAATGTAAACAGATGGATAAAGATATACTGTGCTACCCCTAACCAAAACAAAACAAGAGTAGCTATATTAGTTTCAGACAGAGAAAACTTAAGAGCAAAGAAATTTATCAGGGATAAAGAAGAGCATTATATAACAAGAGAGGTGCCAGTATTCAAGAAGACATAACAATCCTTAATGGATATGCACCGAACAACAGAGTGGGTCCAGGCTCACTGTCCACCCAAGTCCTTGATCCCACCCCTTCCATCTCCCTAGGACCTTGTTCCTTTAATGGCCATTGCTTCATCTTTCTCAAGGCTCTCATCCTCAAAGTATCTTTCTTTTTCTCTAACAATCCAACATCTCTACTTTGAAGAAAGGAGTGGTCAGGAGCACCAAGTGTCATAGGAAGGCCAAGTGGGATACTGTCTTCTCCCCTTTCCCTCAACACCAAACTTGGTAAAAGCAAAGTCAGCTCCTCTGCTCCATGACTCTATCTCCCAATCTACTCCGTAAACCAGCTCCTGCCTACCCTGTTTCTCTCAGAGACTATTAAATATCATCTCATTACTGCCAAGTCAGTAGGTCATTTACAATGTATGGAGTCCAACACACTGATGACACTTTCTGCTTTCTTAAAACTTTTGGATCCCTTGGCTTATGCCAGCTCTATGGCCTCATTTTTTTGTCTCCTCTCCTCATTATGGTCTGTGAAATTATAGGAGCCTGGAGAGTGGGCCTTGTAGAGAAGTTAGGTGTTTTGACTTGATTCTAAGACCAATGGGAAGCCTTGAAGAATTGTTTTGTTTATGGCAGGAGTGTATGGGATGGGGAGTAGGACATAACATAATTACCTTTCTGTTTTAAAAAAAGGTTGCTCTCGGGGCACATGGGTGGCTCAGTTTATGAAGCATCTGCTTTCAGCTTGGGTCGTGATCTCAGGGTCCTGGGATAGAGCCCTGTGTCAGCCTCCCTGCTCAGTGGGGAGCCTGCTTCTCCTTCTGCCTGTCACTCCCCCTACTTGTGTGTGCATGCTCTCTCTCTTTCTGTCAAATAAATAAATAATCTTAGAAAAATTTTTTTATTTTTAAAAAGATTGCTTTTGCTGCAATGTGAAGAACACATTGAAGGAAGGCAAGAATGGGTCTAGGGAGGATTCAGTGGTCTTGAAAAGAGATGATAGATGGTACCTTGCACTGGAGTGGTGGAGGAGATGAACAGAAAGGGATTTATTTGAGAGGTACTTGTGAGGCAAAATCAACAGAACCCCATATTAAAATGGATATGAGAGCCAACAGGGAGTGAACTTTGGAAAAAATGCTTGGGTTTTTAACTTGTACAGCTGGGTAAATGGTACTGGCATTCACTGAGAAAGAACACTAAGAAAACGCCAGTTCTGAAAGGAAAGAGCATGAGTGTAATTTTAGACATGTGAGTTCAAAATGCCTTAATGCATCCAAGTAGAGAATTCAAGTGAACAATTGAATATACAAATCTGGGGCTCAGAGGAAAGATCTGGGCTAGAAATAGATTATTTGTGAGTTTCTGAATATAGGTAGAATGTGAAGCTGCATATGGAGAGGACACTTAAAAGAGAACAGACTTGAGAAGAGAAGAGGGTCTACCACTGAGCAATGAGGACATTTAAAAACCAGTTAGAGAGGCAGATGGGGCCGGAAAAAGATGTAGAAGGAGCTAGTAGAGAGACAGGAGGAAAATCAGCAGAATATGGTGTTCCAAAAACCAAACAAAACAGTATTTCAAGAAGCAGAGAGGGTCATATGTTGACGAGACGATCAAGAGGGAGATTGGAAAATGTCCATTGTATATAGAAACATGGAGGAAACTGTTGACGTTACAAAGTGCTGTTGGAGAAGTTGTTCTTTGTTAGTTTGTAATGGAAGTCAGTTGACCATGTTTAAAAGCTCACAGGAAGGATCCACTCATTAGGAAGAAGGAGGATATACAAGACAGAGGAAGGTTCCTCTCAATGCAGGAGGACTGGGTTCTAAGGTCAGGTGTGTAATGTGGGAAGTTAATATGTTCCTGTCAGATGTCGTGCAGAGGCAGAGCCATCTGTCAAGAGTCTGAGATTTGAAGCAAGTAGAGTACTGACTTGTAGAATCCGGTGGGGAGAGAACTAAGGAAACACAGTAGGATTGGCAAGCAGTCAGGGAGTCCATTTGATGTTAGTGCCTAGAAATTTATTTTGACCCATCTATCCTCCCTTTCATTTTTCCCCATTCATTTAGCAAATGTTTATGGGGTACCACATAGGTGCCAGACACTCTTCTAGGCACTAATGATACAGAGTGGTGTGGAACTTCAATGGGGCACAGAGAATTGGACTTGTACCCAATATGTGCTGCAAACAGAGAGAGCAGTGCATTGGCTCTGGTGGGCCCAGGACAGGAAGGAAAGTGGACAGAGGACAGTCAGGGGCAAAGTCCAGAAGAGCTGGCAGTACCTTTGACTTCTTTAAAAATAGAACTCTATGTCACAAATATGAGCTAACTCTTTTTTTCCCCAAATATGTTTATTTTTTCAGTGTTACAAGATTGATTGTTCATGCACCACACCCAGTGCTCCATGCAATACGTGCCCTTCTCCATACCCCCCACCAGGCTCGCCCAACCCCCCACCCACTCCCCTCCAAACTTCTCAGTTTGTTGCTCAGAGTCTACAGTCTCTTGTGGTTCATCACCCCCTCCGATTTCCCCCCATTATGAGCTGACTCTTTATTAAAAAGAGTATTTTATCCTGCAATCCTGGCAATCCTGCAAGGATTTCAAATCCTCCTTCTCCTTCCTTGAGCTCTTCTCTAATAATAAAAGTAAACATTCATTTCTTGCCTGCCCCACGGAACACTCGGAGCACTTGAGGTTTATACCCCTCAGTCTTAGCACTTGATTATATTTAATCTTATACTTCATTATATACTGTCTCCTAAAAGTCCTTGATGGTCTCTTACGTGCATCCATTGTGAAAAAGAACAGAGACCGTGGAGCCAGACAGACCTGGTTTAGAGCCAATGTCACACATATGATTTCCAAGTTACTTAATCTCTTCAAGCCTGAGTTTCTTCACCTATAAAAATGGACATAATTCCTTACAGGCTATTAGATTAAACAAGGGGCACCTGGGTGGCTTAGTTGGTTAAGGGTCCCACTCTTGATTTCGGCTCAGGTCATGATCTCTGGGTCATAGGATCAAGCCCTGGGTCGGGTTTCACTTTCTGTTTGAGATTCTTTCCCTTTCCATCTCCCTCTCCCTCTACTCCTCTCCCCATTCACACACACTTGCTCTCTCTCTAAAATAAATAAATAAAATCTTTTTAAAAATAGATTAAATGAAAATCTATGTAATGGAAGTCAGTTGAGCATGTTTAAAAGCTCACAGGAAGGATCCACTCATTAGAAAGAAGGAGGAGAGAGGCAGATGCCTGGCTTAGTAGACCATCCTCTTCTTTCTTTCCTTCTCAGAAAAAAGGACCCTATGATGTACTTGTTCTATGCCTACTGTCCTGTGACAGGGACACCATCGCAATCAACATAGACTTAACGAATAAAATCATAATGCCACATTCCCCGGCCGGAACAGATAACAGAGTGTGTGTGTGTGTGTGTGTGTGTGTGTGTGTGTGTGTGAACTGAATTTCCATAGTGATATTTACCTTCTAAATCAAGAAAAACTACATTTAGCCAAGGCATGTGTTGGGTTGTATTGTAAGGCTGATTCAAACACTGCCATTCCCAAACTGGTATATTTGAGTAACAAGGCACTTTTCATAATTCGGGCACTTACTAACTTGTAGCCGCCATGCTGAGTCCTATTCTAATGGGCAAATCAGGTTTTTGTGGCAAGTCCTACAAGGCCCAACTGAAGCTGGAAAAATAGATTGGCCAGGTTTCCCTCTCAGCTCTGCGGTAAGCACTTGTTCTTGGTAGCGAAAACTGTTGGTGGCCCACTGAAATAATAAAAGCAGAGACATTGGAGAGGGACCAAGGTCAGAAAGTTGTAAATCTAGATTTTCCCAAACACTGACACAGAATTACACGCTGTGGGTTGAGGCTGCCAGCTCTCCCTGGCTGTCTTCCTTGGCCATGGGGAGTTGGAGCTAATTGATTCTGAAAGAAGAAAGACTAGTCCCATTTATAAATGTCATAAGTTAATCAGAATATATTTCCACTGTTCTTGACTCTTGACAGAGTCAGGGATGTCCTTCACATTTTCGGTGTAGATATTCAATATTCAACAGCAATATTATATCACTTAGGTTGCCGGTGTGGGCCAGAGTTCAATAAATTTCCATGCTCTGAAGATGTAAATGCCTCATCACTCTGCAGGCCTAGCGTGCCCCATCACAGGACTATGGGACAAATCTTTGCAGAAGGTAATGAGAACTGATAGATTTCCTCATTTCAAGGGAGTAGGATATGCTCCCGAGGTAAAAACATATCAAAGACTCATCGGTAGAGACCGATTGCTTTCCTCTTTTCAAAAACCTTATTATTCTTGTCAGACAGGTTTGGTCATTAATCTCACGAGCTCCTGTGACATCCTATTAGCTGGAGTAATCTTGAATTCCTTGTCATTTTGAAGGCACAATGAAAATATTTGTGGTAACACAATAGTATCACTGCCTAATGAAGGGACAGAAATAGAACTATGTATGATCTGTCACCTGATGTGCCTTGGAGCCTCAAAAACAGGAAACTGTCATTAATGGGAAACCAAATAAGCTTCTTGGATTATGCTGTATTTAGAGAAGAAAGGGTAGGGAGAGATCGCAAAACGCCGAGAACCTGATCTGAAAGCAAACAGAGGCTTACACAGACTTCAATGCGAGTGGCAGGGGAGCAATCCGATGAGGGTGCCCTTTGCTCTTTGGAGTTGGTTACCAAGGAGCAGTGTTACCATCACCCACCTACTGATGATCTTCTTCTTTCTATAGGGTTTCGGGTCACAGTGTATATCCACGTATCAATTTTCCTATGGAATCCCTGTTTTTACTAGGGGTGGTGGCTGTGGCTACAGCAAGTGAAGACCCCAAGCTTGGAATCCTGAACGGGTCTGAGTTCTGGTTCTGCCACTTTGTGGCTTGGTGATGGTGGCATATCTGCTTACTACTCTAAGCCTCAGTTTCCAAATCTATAAAATGAAGGAAATAATGTGAAGATTAAAGAGCTGGCCTCTATTGAAACATTCTATCAAATGGAAAACACTGTATATGCAGTTCTACAGACATGATTATTAACTCTATGTTTCTCATGTCCTCTTTTGAATGTAGAGAGAAAACATGTTAAAGAACTACAACTTTACCACTTAGATTTTTAAGGGACCCCAAGAAAATAATAAAATAGTAAAAACAAAGAATGTGTTTGGGATTCCAGTAGTATCCTTAAAAGTTTTGGACAGACTTTCCTAACTTTGAACAGCACTTGTTCCTGTTTTTAGCATAGCCCTTGTCACGTGGATTTTGGCTTTCTGTGTACATGCCTTTCTCCTCTAGTACATGATACTCATGGACGCAGGCAATGTCTACTTTATTATAATTCAGTTCTTTGCATAATGCTTGACACAATATAGGAGGGCAATTCAGACATATTTTCTCTGTAAACAGAATGAGGAATTTCAAATAGTTGTACAAGGAGGAAATCTGACATTCTTACACAGTGACCAAAGACCGGGGAATAAAACAAACGTACGTGGCGATGATAATGAAAACATTGGGGTTTTTTTGTTTGTTTGTTTGTTTGTTTGTTTAAGATTTATTTATTTATTTATTTGACAGAGAGAGATCACAAGTAAGCAGAGAGGCAGGCAGAGAGAGGAGGAAGCAAGCTCCCTGCCAAGCAGAAAGCCCAACGTAGGGCTTGATCCCAGGACCCTGAGATCATGACCTGAGCCAAAGGCAGAGGGTCAAACTACTGAGCCACCCAGGCGCCCCTGAAAACATTGTTTTAATCTGTGTTTTTGAAGGTGGGTAGCCAGGATGTTGAGAGGTCCAAAAGCAATCATGCAAGAAGTGGTTGAAGGATCTGGAAATAGCTAAGTGGAGAAGTACATTCTCCTAAAAGCACGATGACTGAGCAAGCTCTTGCTGGCCTGTTCAATCCATGGTGGGCGGGGCTTGTGGTCTTATTCCCATCTCTGTTCCTGATGCCTTGCGCAGCTCCTGAGTGGTGCTCAGTAATGAACTGTTCAGTGAAGGAACTCCATTATCCATATGGGACTATATCATTTTAGAAGAGGGAGTTAGATTTACCCTGCAAGAGAGGATTGAGCCCTAGAAATAGCAATGACAAAGAGGTGGGATTCAGATCGGTATAAAGAGTTTCTAACTAGTATTAGGGTCCAGTTGAATATTTCATTGAGGATACTCAAGTTCTAGATAACCATTCCTCATGGATGTTTTTCAAAACTGATCTGTACTGGTGTGAAGGGGGGAGAGGAAGATTACATGCCTCCTAAGGTCCTTCCCATTTCTGAGTCTCTTTGTATACGAATAAGCCAAGGACTGTGTGTGTGTGTGTGTGTGTGTGTGTGTGTGTGTGTGTGAAAACATCAACTCTTACTACCATCATCCCAGAAATGTCTAAATATTGTCCTCACTAGCCTGCTCCAGGGCCTGAATCCCATCACTAGGGAGCTGAAGGGGGAGGGGAGACTTGACACTGTGTCCCTAAAAGGTCTCATTACATTTTCCATCATGAACTTAGTTGATCAAATGTAACCAACTGCAGATGAATAAAATTGTCATCATTTTAGAACATTGTTAATTGTGCAGTCCTTTCCAGCTTTAAATTCATACCAGTAAAAGTCATGGTGTTATCAAGTATCAAGACCATAGGAGTGTTCTTTCAAACCATAACCAGGAGTAGAAACGTATTAGGAGTAGAAACGTATTAAGTCACTGTCATTCATGGACCCTGAAGTATGAAGGAGTGCCTCATCGTCAACCAGAGGGGGCATTCGTTGTCCAGCATTACAACCAGTGATGCACAGTGGTTAAAACCATAGGCTGACGGGTCAGACTGCCTGGGTTGGAGTTCTGTTTCTGCCAGTTACTCATCGTGTGGCCTTGAACTTCTTTGTGCTAGACTTTCCTCACTTGCCAAATAGCGGTTTGGGGAGGGCTAAATGAGATAAAATAACTGCACTCAGAACAATAATAATACCTAAAACGTAGGAAGTACCTGCTCCCAATGTGACATCATGCTAAGCATTGTTCCAAGTATCCTAACAACCCCACCTCCGGCCCCAAGTTTCAGTTGAGACAGAGGTTTTAAGTGACTTGCCCCAGGTCACCCAGCTAGAGAGTGGGAGAGCTGTCACACAGCTCCACTCTGACTTCTGCCAAAACCCATGCTCCTGACCTCCTTAGCCTCCTTGCTGAGAATGTTGCTTGCTAGGCTTGGATCTGTGCGGGATTTTTAGGGTAGGAACCTGGAGGAAGAGTAGTAGTAGTAATAATAATATAATAATAATAGCTAAAATTTTTGGAGTGCTTTCTATGTTTCAGGCACTGTTCAAAGCACTTCACATGCATTAAGCCTCACCAAAACTTACAAAGCTTTGTTATCATTCCCATTTTACAGATATAGAACTGAGGTCCAAAGAGGTCAAGTAACATGTCAAAAATTCAACCGGGAGTCTGACATCACTGAGACTAAGTCTTAACCACCACGCTATGGTTCTACTTTAGGATAGCCCTCAGTGGAGCAAGGGAAGTTGGGAAACCAGGAAGCCATATCAGTTGCAAGATCCAAAGAAGCACAAGGTGATGAGGTGAAAAAGAGACAAAGACAGTTGGAACCCATTTACCTTTTTGATGATTTTGCTAGAACTTCCCCCAACACTGGGAGTGGGAATGGGCCCAGAGATGAACAAATGGGATGGACTTTTGAGGCACACACCATGTGCTAGTAGGTATGGGGCTTTTTGTTTGCTTGTGTTGTCTTTGACTTAGAAGCTTGATGACTCAGGAAGAGCCACACTTGGTTCTAAGCAGTAAATGCAACAGCACCCCTTTTAAAATCACTCTGCTTTTTAATTAATCTTGTTTAGGGACAAAGGCAGAGAACCCAATCTAAAATTTCCAGGTTTCTTACTGTATAGTTATAACCTTGAAGAAAATTCAGAATCAACAGCTTTTATTAAGTGTCTGCCCTGTGCCAAGAGCTCTCATGATCAGTGTAATCCTTGCCTCAACCCTGGGAGGAAAGTGTCATTATCCCCAAGGTCACAAAACTAATAATGTCTTCACTCCAAGTTCATCTTTTCCCAGTAAGCCATGCTGCTGCCCCAGAATCTGTAAGAATGACCCCAGCAACCATCTCTCTGCAAACAAACAAATAAACAAAAAACTAGCTTGTATTTTATCCCAGTATTTTCAATCATAAGAATCAGTCTCTTCACAGGCTTATAAAATGAGCACGCCATATAAGCAGATGTCTGAGCTTGTAACAAATGTCAAGCCTGTGATTGCTTCTCTTTCGATGCATAATAATCTTTCATTTCCTTATCATTTACTTAAACTTAATAACTTCTTATTTATAAAACCAAAACTAAATGCTCTGGAAATTTTAGAAAATTACAATAAGTATAAAGAAGAAAGTTAACTTTAACATTTGATTAATAGATATGCAGATATATAATAAAGTTCATAATCAATTTTTTTCATTTAATAATAGAGACTTTCCCATGTCATCAAATAATTTTTATAAACATTTCCTTGATAACAGTATAAAATATCATTTTATAGGTATACTATATTTATTTCCATCATTCCCTTACTCCAGGGCATTTATTTTTCTTCTTTTCACTGGTAGAAATGATGTTGCGCTGGCATGCCATTGCACATAAACCTTTCCCGTATCTCTGATTATCACCTCAGAAAGATTCCTGATAATAAGATTATTAGCCCACAGGGTATAAAAGGTAGTATTGCAATATTTCTACTTCTTTCTAATCAGATATACTTCAGTGATAAAGCAAGAATTCTTTAAGGGACAAAAGGAATCCAAAAAGGAAGATTTTTAGATACGGCTGTTCGTCTAAATTATTTGAAATAAGAGCTGTCAATTTGGGTCCAATTTAGTCCCACCTGACTCCAGATACAGAACATACATTAGATGCTAAAAATATCTGCAGTCCATTGATCAATAAGGTAGTAGTGTGCAATGCCAGTCACCCCGGGGGGCTAGACTAGTTGAAGGCTCCAGGTCGGGCGGCAGAATCCCTTGTCCTTCATTCCTTGGAAACAAGCTAAATCCACAGTCAGTCCTTTATTTCAGCAAGCAGTTACCGACTTTCCTTGAGCCCAGCTGTGTGCGAGTGCTTCCACACGTTCTTCCTTTCTCTAGAAACAGTATCATTCAAAACATCCAAGAGTTGTTGCTATTTCCAAACGCCCAGGCTCCCTTAAATACTTACAGCTAGTTCCCAGAACATCTCCATTAATTTCCTTATGTTTCATTTGACCCCCCCTGTTATCTGTAGAGGGAAATGGGGAAATGTGTTTTTACAGAAGCAAAAGAAATTGGTAGAAGCAAAACTAGGAAAGAAAAGTAAATCGATTCTTCTATATCAGACAGGCTAGAAGCCATGGAGGATGATACAACAAACAAACACCGTTTATCCACTTCCCAGCTTAAGAAATAAAATGTTGCAAATAATTGAAGCCCTCTATGCACCTCCTCGCAATCCCCTGGCCCTCTCCAGAGGTTACCACTAGTCTGCATTTAGAGTTTATCAATCCAAGGTCTTTCTTTATATTTCTACTCCCATGTGCAGCTATGTGCCTAGAATGTAGGTTCTGGGAAAGAAGGTGCTTTGTTCACTGCTCTATCACCAGACTTAGAATAGCATCTGGCACATGGTAGGTAGCCAATAAGTATTCATTGTGTGCAATATAGATAATGCATTCCTTAGCAAGGTAGGAGTTTTTCATGTTTTTTTTTTTAAAGATTTTATTCATTTATTTATTAGGAAAGAGAGAGAGTGAGAGAGAGCATGAGAAGGGAGAAGGTCAGAGTGAGAAGCGGACTCCCCATGGAGCTGGGAGCCCGATGTGGGACTCGATCCCGGGACTCCGGGATCATGACCTGAGCCGAAGGCAGTTGCTTAACCAACTGCGCCACCCAGGCGCCCAGTTTTTCATGTTTTTAACCCCTAATAAATTGTCCCGTATTGTACATATCCTTTTTAGTTCATGCTGATAATTGCAACCCTGCTTCATTCATTTTTACTGCCATCTAGCAGTCCGATAGAAGACTGTAACACAATTTCGTAATCTGTTCTTCTAATGTTCAACATTTAGGTTCCTTCCTATCTTTAACGTTGTAAATTTGGTACACTGAACATCGTGGAACTATCTGCTTTTCCATTATGTAGGGCTTCTCTATAACAAATAACAGGGGAGAAAGTGGACAGGGTCTGGCCCTTGGCTCTACTAAATCTCTTCCTCTTCTAAATCACTACGAGGGTGAGTGGGAAGTCGAGAAATCAGTTCAGCCCTCTGGCCCTCAGCTTCTTCACAAGTGAAATGAGGCTAGCTGGCCAGCAAGTCTTTCAGTAGGTTTGGGCATCTTCAAATTAACTGCACATTTCCAAATTATTCTCACTGAACCAATCCTAAATATTTACATGTAACAATTATATACCAAAGGTAATTGGATTTATGCAGTTTTATCCCTTCATGGAATGCTATCAGTAAAAACATGTGTAAGTACAGTCATACTATATTTAAAATATGTGTCAACTCTAAATGAGAAACATTTAGAACATTTTTAGCAACAACGGTGTAGTAGTTAGGTAAGGACTATAGACCGCCTCCGCCTCCATGTAACTCTTCGGTATTTTTCTAAATCAGTTTGCTTCCACCGCCCTATCCTTGTGGGCAGTGGAAGTTCCATTGTCATTTCTGGTGCCGGAAGCCCCTTCTTCCTCTCCTCTAGAGTCTTACTAGAGTGTAGGAAGCTTTACCCGGTTCAAAAAGTTCGAGGAAGAGATTTTTGGTCTTCAGTTATTTATGGTCACCATGAGGTTCATATTGTTTGAGCCTTTGTGACCCAGTAGCACGTGGGCCACTCCACTCACAGCTGGGTGAGTGATCCATGCTGCTGGGATCCGCTGGACCGCAGGGGCAGTTGAAACCCCCGCCATCCACAGACCAAACTCTCCCACAGGCCTTGGCATTTCCTGGTACTAATGGCATGAGAGTGGGGCTCAGGTCTCCGCCTTCCACACACTACCAACCCCCTCTTTGTGCTGGGGGAGTCTCACTTCCTGGCTGGGGAAGGCAGTATTGGTCTACTCTCTTCTCTTCGGATCTCACCCTAATCACATAATCTCTTGGGAAGCATTACTCCATCTGTCTTAAGAGGCTAGGCATTTGCATTCTGTGTGTGTGTGTGTGTGTGTGTGTGTGTGTGTGTGTGTAAAATGAACCAACAGCAGAAAATAAATAAGATGTGGTTACTTTTTCATCACATATCCGGCTAGTTTTATTTCTAGGGATTTTAATCATTTTTATTTTTATCAGCTTTTATTTACTCTGAAGATGATTGCATTCAAATAATGTATTTCAATTCCAAAGACCAGACAGTAGCTATCTTGTTGACTTTCTGTTTTCCAAAGGGAGGTAATAGATTTGCTAAAACCAGAAAATTAATATTTATCACCAAGAAAAAAAAGTATTGCCAGGCAAAGTCAAGTTGAATGGGTAGCAGCAGCTGGACCTGCAGTTCTTCACTGGGGCAACTTTTTTTGGGGGGGAGGGAGCAACTTTTAACTGATTCAGTCTGGGACACACGTAATTGGACAACATTCATTTTACACACATGCTCGAGTATGTCTAGGCTACCGTTTAAATGGAGATGTTCTTTCTCAGGCTTTTTTTGTCTGTTTTCTTTTGTGGAATTTAATTTCAGACCACAATCTTTACCAAGAGTAAGGTCTTAAGTTTCATCTTCTCTCTGCACAAAGATCTTGAATAAGTTAGTTAATCGTGTCTTTTCTTTGGCTCTACGGTAGAAAACTTTTCCCACGGCCCAAGCACAGAAAACCCACTCCCTCTTGCCAAGCGCTCGGTATGAGTCAGGCATTAAGTGGATTCCTTCAGACACTGTATCCGTACCAAAGCCCTGTCTGGTCGGGATTATCAAGCCCATTTCATAGATAAGGAAACTGAGACTGGGTGTTACATGACTTGGCCAAGATAAAACACCTAGTATGTGGCTGTAGTAAGACTTGAACCAAGAGCTCAAGGCTTGATCCAAAACCGGGGCTCTGAATCTGGCAGCCATTGCCCTTGAGGGCCGTTAAAATCACCCGGTGAGTTGATAAACCTGCCCCACCCCCCAAAGATTCTGATTTTTTATGGTCTGGGAGAGAAACGTGGGCAAAGCTATGTTTTAAAAACTCTCCTGGTGATTCTGGTGTGCAGCTGGCCTGAGGCCTCAAGGCTGGAAGGGATCAGATGCCCAAAATGAGGAGAGCAGATCAAAGGCCCCAGCAGCAGTGGTTTCCAGGATGTAAGAAAATAGGATCCTTTCAAGTTCGTTGAAATGTGAAGATGTGCCAACTCATGAAGGTGACCCGAAGTCAGAGTGAGTGTAAAGGACGTGCCTGGGATTTTGCCGGTTCCAGAAGGTTGTTTGGCTCAGACTTTGCCCACGGTGGCAGGATTTGTCTGGTGGAGAGACGCACCCTAACCCAGCCAATAATTCGTCAGCAGCTGAGGAAGGAGGTGTGAGAGTGCACAGTTTTTAGAGAACAGTAAAGAGAAGACTCTCGCCTCCGATCTTGAGACGACTGGGAGCCCCACCCCACCTCCAGCAGTCCCCTCTGAGCAGGGTCATTCAGCATCTGCTCGAATAGAGACTCCTGAAGAGGTTAAAAGACTGTTCCAGTGTCGGAGAGGAGAGAACCACCTCGACCTGGCTGCGTTTCTCCATCTCCAAACTTGAGCTGAGGTTTAGAGAGGGAGGAGCAGTTGGCCCCGCAGGCAGTGCGTGTGTCAGAAAGGGAGAACGCAGACAAAGACACAGGCGCGAAGGAGCACAGGCAGAGGCCATGTTTCCAAGTGGAATGAACAACTGTCTCGATGTGCCTGCAATTGTTCTGATTTTAAAGCCCAAAGACCCACGTGCTGGGAAGCCCCTTGGTTCTGGGTAAACGGCAATGGGTGCTTGGAAACCCTAGTCCCAAAGAACCATGAGGAATGGGGAAGGAGAGGCATGTGGGGCATCAGTGAAGCCAAAAGCCTGGTTTTCCGCCTGCCCTGGGCAGCATTTTCTGAAGGTCAGTAAACTCCCTCTGTGTGGGCCTGTTTGAGCCTCTTTCCAGTGTCCCAGGTCCAATGTCTTCCTCTCTATGTATTCCTTTCTTTTTCTGGAGCCCATCCTGGCATAGCTTCCTAAAAAATAATCGGCAGAAGGTATATTTTTTTAAGTCTCCCATTACCTAACAGTGTTATTCTTTCCTCATCATTTTCTGATAGGTTACACAAGTATTTACCTGAGAGTGGCAGTCAGTTTTCCTCGAAATGTGGAAGGCACTGGTCCAGAGCATGTTGTCTTCTACTTTGCCATATTGCAGTCTGCTGTTATTCTGATTTTCCATCCTCTGTTATTGTGACATGTGTCCTCCCCCCCAACCCTCACCTCCCTGGAAATTTTTAAGGATCCTCTATCTATGCCTTGTTTTCTGAAGTTTCACTGTGACATGCCTTGGTGGGAATCTTGGTTTCCTTCCCTGGGCTGGGCACTTGGTGTGACCTTCCAATATGGAGACTCAGGCCTTTCGACCCGGGACATTTCCTAGGGTTTTTTTTTTCTTTGCTCATTTTCTACCCTCTGCTATTTCTATTCCTGACTTTTAGATTCAGCTGTTAGACTTCTTAAACTGATCATTCTTTTCTTTTCTTTTCTTTTTAATATTTTATTTATTTGACAGAGAGAGACACAGTGAGAGAGGGAACACAAGCAGGAGGGGTGGGAGAGATAGAAGCAGGCTTCCTGCTGAGCAGGGAGCCCGATGTGGGGCTCCATCCCAGGACCCTGGGATCATGACCTGAGCCGAAGGCAGAGGCTTAACCCACTGAGCCACCCAGGCACCCCGATCATTCTTTCCTCCTATTTTCTGCCTCTTAGCTTTTCTACTATGTTCTGCTTTCTGGAAAATTCCTTAACTTCACCTTCCAAGTGTTCTACTGATTGATTTTGGCTATCATGTTTCTAATTTTCAAGAGCCTTTTCTTTTTCTCTAACTGTTCATTTCTCACACCATAATTTTTTTTTTCCTTTTATGGTTGTGATATCATCTCAGACCATTCTATAACATTTATGTTGATTTCTAAATTTTCTTTGTTTCTTACATTATTTATATTTCTTTTGGGTATATTTGTTTGTACCTCCTTCTCTCTTATTTAAAGGTTTCTGTCCAAGTTTTGAGATCCATGGCCATCTATTTCTATTAAGAATAAGGCAGGCTGGGGCATTCAGGTGGCTCCGTCATTTGAACATCTGACTTTTGATTGGCTCAGGTCATGATCTCAGGGTCCTGAGACTGAGCCCAGTGTGTGACTCTGTGCTCAGCGGGGGGTGTACTTGAGATTCTCTGTCTCCCTCTGCCCCAGCATGAGCTCTCTCTCTCTCTCTCTCAAATCAATCAATCAAAAAAAAAAAAAAGATTGAGGCAGGCCAGCATTATTAGGCAGTGTATTCATTTCCTGTTGCTGCTGTACAAAATTACTACAAACATAGTGACTTAAAACAACACAAACTTGGGGCGCCTGGGTGGCTCAGTGGGTTAAAGCCTCTGCCTTCGGCTCACGTCATGATCTCAGGGCCCTGGGATCAAGCCCCGCATCAGGCTCTCCACTCAGCGGGAAGCCTGCTTCCCCCTCTCTCTCTGCCTACTTGTGATCTCTCTCTCTCTGTCAAATAAATAAAATCCTTAAAAAAACAAACAAACACAAACTTATCATCTTACAGTTCTGAAAGTTTGAAGTCCTAAAGTCAAGATATCAGCAGGGCTGCTTTCCTTCTAGAGGCTCTAGGGAGAATCTGTTTCCTTGCCTTTTCTAGCTTCTAGAAGCTGCCCACATTCCTTAGCTTGTGGACCCTTCGTCCGTCCTCAAGGCCAGCAGCTAGCCTCTTCCAGCCAATCCATTCCCCTGTGTCCTCCCTCTCCCTGATTACTGCTTCTTTTTCATTCCTTCCATTCTGACTCTGACCTCCTATCTCTCTCTTCTAAAAATTCTTGTGATTACATTGCCCCACCCCCGCCCTGATCGTCAGGAAAAACTGCCTATCCCCAGACCTCTAACGTAATCAGCTCTGCAAACTTCTTTTTTTTTTTTTTTAAAGATTTTATTTATTTACTAGAGAGTGAGAGACTGAGAATGAGAGGGGAGAAGGTCAGAGGGAGAAGCAGACTTCCCGCAGAGCCGGGAGTCCGAGATGGGACTCAATCTCGGGACTCCGGGATCATGACCTGAGCCGAAGGCAGTCACTTAACCAACTGAGCCACCCAGGTGCCCTGCAAACTTGTTGACATAGGTAACATGCTTACAGGTTCTGAGGACTAGGATGTGGATTTATTTGGGGCAGGAGATTGGAGCATCATGCAGCCCGTCATAGGCAGGGACTGGGCATTTCCTTGTCTACTATGTTCTGCTCCAGTGCCATAATATAGAAATTTTGCTATCGTTTTCCAAACAAGTAACTTCTGGTGTCTTGCCAGGGAACAGGATCCTGACTGTTGGTTTACTCACTGAGAGTGGACTTAGTAGTCCAGATGTCCCGTCTCATTTTCAGCCTCTGGCCTTCTTTCTGGGTCCCAGGACTCAGGTCCTTTGTCTGAAACATGTATCCTATCTTTTTTCTCTAAAGAACCCAAGTAATATTATAACAACTCTAATTTTGTCACTTTCCTTAAGAACCTCTTAATGCTTCTCACTCTTCTCAAGATTAATTTCAAACTCCTTTGGTGGATTACAGGTTCATAAATGGTGAGGTTTCTGCTTGCTTCTCTAGCCTGTGAAATTTCTCCAAGTAACCTGTACTGCCCTATCCTGCCAAGTTTGGGAGTTGGCCATGGCCTGTTGACTTCTTTGAGTGCCCCACCAGCACCCCAGTAGCCTGGAAGAGCCACAAAGACAGCCACCAAAACTGTCTCCATTCATTCATTTGACCCAATGGCTCTCAAACTTTAAGGAGAATGAGAGTCATCTGGAGCACTAGGTAAAACACAGTTCCTGTGCCTCACTCCTAGTTTCCAGTTCAGTAGATCTGAGATGAAGTCTGAGAATCGGCACTTCTTACAAGTCTCCAGGCGATCTGATGCTTCTGGTCCAGGGGCCACACCTCCAGAACTACAGATTTAAAGACCACCTGTGGGGCATTGTCTTGTTCACCTCTACATCCGCACAAGCTAGCACAGTACTTGGCATATGGCAGGGCCTTAATAAGTGGTAACTCTCATTATTATCATTACTGATGTAAGCAGTTGGAAAAGAAAATTTATCTTGAGTTTCTTGAACTAGGGAATAATTAATTAAATTTCTGTGCCTTCTGAACCATTAAAATATATTTTATACTCTTTTAAAGAAATAGAACTTACAATCTTTCATGTGGTACAGTGCAGGTACCAAGAGGAAAAACACTGACATTCAGAGAAATCTGTAAAGGCTCTAAATCTTACATTCTTACAATAAGCAGAGCGATTACTTTAGGTTTAAGGTACACCTCATATCTCAGAAATATGACAGAGTTCTAGACCTTGCCCAAGGATACAATTTCATTAATAAAAGAGTCATTAAGACAAAAATGAAGAACATTTTCAAATAGAGTGACTGTGTCTAACGCATGCTAATAAAATGATTAACGCCTTATAAAATAAAAAGACCTTATAAAATGAGTCACTATACACACAAAATAAGCAAAAGTGTAAAGAAGAGATTATGCCATTGCTAACTACATTGCAAAAGAGGAATCCAGTGAGAAGCATTCAAAATAATAGTAAATGTCACAAGAAATAGCCAACACAAGTCAAAGGAAGAATGGATATTTATATATAGACCCACTCAGCACTTCAACAGGGATTTGTTGCCAAACTCGGAGTAAAATTAGAATTTGTTTGCTCCCATGCATTAGCCCCGGTAAAAAGGAAAGAAACATAATATCTATTGTTGTTTGGAAATTAAATTACCCATCTTAAAATTGCTCTGCATTTGAGCTCAGTTTAAAAAGATCCAGAGAGGCCATCAAAATGTTCTAGGAACATTATTTGAAGAAGAGAAAGTTTTCTTTGTAAGAGGACAAACAGTAGTCTTTAGAAAAGCATTTCTTACTCACTACTTTCTAAGAACATTTTCTGTCCTTCCAAGCTCCACAAGCTCTTATGCTATTCATAAGGACAAGAAAGCAGATGGTCTGTATTACCCACATCATAAACTTTACCATTACAGATTTTGCACAAGAAGACTAACAAGCCTAGGAACCCTTTCACTGCCTTCGTCTGGCCCCTTGTAGGTGCTTATCAAATATTTGTTGAATAACTGGATGAGTGGATGGACAGACAGATGGTCAAATGATGGATGAGTTTATATGAGTCCCAAATTTTCTGTTTAAAAAAATTTTTACTTGAGCAATACGTGTTTATTTTAAAGAAGTTATAAAATACAGATTTTTGAAAAACGAGGACCTGTAACCATGCATCCAAATTTAAGCTATTTAACATGTTAATAGTTTAATTTTTATTACGAATTTTTTTCTGTACACATATATTTTTTTATAAAAATAGGGATCATAATATACTTACCATTTAGTTACTTATTAATATAATAATGTGCTGTGAATTTCTTTCAATATTAGTAAATATGCCGTGCTTCCTCACCATTTTTGAATAGCTGCAGAAAAAAAGCACAATAATTTGGTAATTTTGTAGGTTTGGTTAGTCTCAATTTCAGAATCAAATTCAAGAAATACAGTGGCATTTTTCTCTAGGCCTTAAAATAATGAAACTGGGCTTATTGAAAATATTCTTCAGATAGACTAGGAAGATCATTATTGATAACTTCAACTCTGTTTTAATGGAGAAAAGTAATCTGTATCAATTCTGGGCAAACTAGAACCTCTGCAATGCTTAAAGTTACCTTAAAATTTATTCTCTTGACTAGTTTGTTTCCCTGCTGTCTTATTTGAAATTTAGCACCAAATCCTTTTTTTTTTATGGCATACAAAGAATTCCGATTTTAATGGGATTATGACAAATATGGATTTGTTGGGTGTGAATTAGTGAAGCATTTCTAACAAGTTATAAGAGAATATTGGAGGGAGGAACCTTCACTCCTGATGTTCGAGGAGAGGCCCAATAACTAGCACCCCTCCTTTCTATCTGACTTCTAAATAATTGAGGAGTCCCTAAACAATCCCTTTTCTCCTCAGGACAGCAGGGGGACAGAGCTCAACACAGTGAGTCTGATAATAATAAATGAGGCTCACATTTGTTTAGTGCTTTTGGAGTTTTATCCATCATCTCATCTGAGACAAGAAAATGTCAATATGTCAATTCAACAAGTACATATTGAACATCTGTGTACTAAATGTCAGGCGTGATGCCAGATTCTGGCGTGATAAAACTCAATTAGGATTCATTTAGTGCTGGCCTTCAAAGATCTCAGTCTCTTGGGAAAGACAAACATGTTACCAAAAACATATCTTCACTGTCTAAGTGCCTTAGTTAAGATACTTGTGGTTGCAAGTCACAGAGACCTGGTTAAGCTGGCTTCCACAAAAAGGAAAGTTTATTATTAAGCTTTGGGGACCTCTCACAAATCCAAGGAAGGATGTACCTGGCCACCAGGAAAAACGCAGAACTAGGTGCTGAAAGACCATTTAGAATTTCCCTTTGTTTTAGGTCTCTATCCCTCTACACATCTTCTACTGGCCTGATTTACATGGTAGCGAAGTGTTCACCAACTGGCCCAGCCAAAAGAAAGGCCAGTATCTCTCAGTGTAAATTCCCAGGAAAGGGTGTTAATTGTCCAAGCTTGGTGGAGGTGCACTCCTGATCCAATCACCTTTGGCCACGGTTATGGTTTAGGGGCAGGATGGGTGCTGGGTAGTGAATCTAACAGATGCTTACTATGCTGAGAAATGATAGGAGTGTAATGGGTTAATAAGGAGGGAGGCACCTGCTCTGTCTTGCGTGTGTAAAGCGCTGTGGAACATGAAAAGATGAATGAAATACACAACCACCTTAACACAGGACAGAGTATGATATGGTGTGTGTTATCACAGAGATCCAGTATGCTCGATGAGCACATTGCCGAGGCAGATCCATTCCAGCGGGAGGAAAGAGAAGGACTCTTGAGTCCAACCTGAAAATGGATCTTTTAGTAAGAGGAGTTTAGGTAGCTAAGCAGGTTGCTCTAAGGGAAGATTAGAGCCTGAATATAGAAGTTGGAAAAGGCAGTGCACATGAAGGGACAGCCTGGGGGGCTTATATAGACAGTAACACTGGAGGGGCGAGCTGGCCTTGGTCAGGAAGGGCTTTTTCAGCACTGCAGTCGTGGAAATTCCTTGTCGTCCGTGGAGCAGGAAGACACCATCAGATATGCATTTTAGAAATATTCTAGGGACTGAATGGAAGTCTGGACTAAGTGGAGAGACTGTTTGCAGGGAGGTTATTAGGAGGATATTTTAATAATTCAGGCAAAGAGAGATGATGGACTAGGGTCAGAGCAGAAGCGAAGGGAATGAGTTAGGTCAAGGGAGAGTGGATCTGGCAGGATCTTTCATCCAATTCCAGGCCTCAATTCTGAAGCCTGAGTCTGGGAGCTCTTGGCCAAGGAGTGGGGGTGCTCCTGGAAAGGGGGAGCTGCCTCTTCCATTCGCTCCCCTGCCCCTCACTGTGCCTGCTCGCCTGCCCTACACACTGTGATTGGTGTTTGAACGTTGACTGGCTGGCAAGTCTGAATTCTGATGCAATGTCTAAATCCTCCCTCCCCAAGACATATTTTTCTCATTCATGGAAGCTGAGTGCTGCCACGCCAGGGTCCTGCGGAGAGAGAATACTGATAGCAGGCCAGGAAAAAAAAGCAACAGCTCTAGATTACCTTTTTTAAAAGCTCACTGTAACTTTCAGTAGATGAAAAATGTGTATCTGCAATTCATTGAAGGCAATGAGTAGTCGGTTCTTGAGTTGCCGTGGCAACTGCTCAATTAACTGCAAAAAAATGAAAAAACAAATGTACTGTAGTTGCTCTTGAGCTTAACATTCTTTGGGAAAAAAAAGGAAGTAATATGTTTGGTGAGTTATTTTCCCCAAGGCTTTCCTAAGACTGCATTTTTGGCTTTGCCTTTCCACCAGCATGCCCTGTTCGCCCCTCCACGCCAAGCTAAATGCTAGACTTGCTGTCATCCCTGGTTAGCAACCCAGGAGCCTCAGATTTCACTTCGGAATGTTCTGTGGTAACATTTGCTTACATCCAGCTTCCACCAAAGGCCACTTGGATAGATTTCTGTTTTTATGGTGATAGAGTGGAGCCTATATTGGGAGAGTAGGTGGGAATAGTGGGTGGGTTCTAGCACCAGATCTGACCCCAACCTTATCTTATAACTTTAAATAAGAGATGTGACTTTTCTGAGGACATGAAGAATGACCCCTGCCTTGATAGACTAAGAAACAAAGGGTATAATAATTATAACATCTTACACTTGTACACTGCTACACTGTTAACGAAATACTTTCGATGGTCTCATTTTCTCTCGGCCACCGCTCTCTGGAGTGGCTATTGTTCTTTCCGCTTTGGACAGAGGGACCTTTATCAAAACACTGAGCTGATCTTGTCACTTTCCAGCTTACAGCTCTCAATGCCTTTCCTCCCATTGCTCTTGGGATAAAACCTGAACTCTCACTGGGGTTCCCCGGGGCCTCACAAGATGTCTCAGTGTGCCATCCCCCTGCCTGTCTTCACCCAGCCTCGCTCTTCTGCCTTTAGCCACTCCTCCTCTGGGTCTTTGCATCAGCTGGGGGCTCTTCTTGAGACAGCCTTATCTGTCCCCACCTCCATTCCCCTCCCTTGCCCGGTTGGCCAACCATGATCCACATCAGAGCTCCTATTAAATTTTCCTAGACTCTTGTATTTTATGTACACCCATATTTAATATATACATTTACTTATATGGTCATCTTATTAATATCAGTCTCTCCAAATAGACACAAATCTCCTGAGCCCGGGGACCGTGTCTGATTCTTTCATTTTAGCGCATACGCAATAAAGACATGACGAGCCATTGGAGAGAAAGATTTATTCCAGCCTTTAGAACATTCCCATTGTCCTTTAAAGCTTTATGTCTTGCAACTTCCGGGGAAGGAGACCGCTCTGAGCTCATAAGATGTGTCTAAGGAGACCAGTCCTGCCCCTCTCCCCAGGTCAAGTGGTTTCATACACAGCACAGCCTGCCCTTTCTCTTCAGACCTCTTCCATTCCTCAAAACAGTAGCATCGTGAAGTAGGAAGGGAGTGGTGGGTCCTGAATTATGAATCAGGGAAGGAACAGAGAGGAGGGGCTTAAATGTTGGGGTTGTGTCAGAGTGCGGCTAGAGGACCAGGCAAGGCCAAGCTGGCATAGCAAGTGCCAGGCTTAGAAGCAGAGTGCGTGTGGACTTGGAGGAGGAACTTGGGTAGGGGGTGAGGGAACTCCAGCTGATACCATGCAAGTGGCAGTTGCAAGAACTGTAAAACTCTCACTTGCTCTCTCTCCCATAACTCTCTCTCTCTTTTTTTCCTATTCTGAATATTTCATGGAGAAAAAAATGACCTAGCTTCACCTCAAGGCAGGCCACTACTAGCCCATGGAGGGCCTTTGTGCAAATTAGAAAAAGAGCCTCCTCTAGGCACACATATCCCTAGGGACCCACAAGTTACCTGGTGAGTAGATTCAGTTCCTACTCAGCTCCCCAGCCAAGACTGTTTGCACAGTGCACAACTGCGGACCTGTACATGGAAGCCATGCCTCAGAGGCAGGCCACCTCCAGATTCCAGCAACAGGGAGAGAGCTGCCTTCTCTCAGCAGCAGAAGTCCAGCCCTCCATTTTGAATGTCCCAGGTCTGAAGAGTTAACTTCTCCTCTAGGTTCGTCTTTCCTGAGCTTCTTTTATTTCTGCCTTTGGCAGTCGTTTCTTTCTTCTGTATGGCATTCTGTACAAGAGACTTTGAGAAGTAGAAAAGAGCAGGCTGGTTTCCTTGGTTTCTGCATCTGCGTGTTTTCTGGTAGTGGGTTGAATGTGTGATTTTCCAATATGATGTCACCGTGCCTTTTAAATTCTCCCCAAGTACTCTTTGCCAAAGGCTCTTCAAAAGGTAGTAAAGTATTTCTCTTTTACCTCCTATGGAACTTTGTACGAAGATTTTAAAACAAAGAGGAGATGAAAAGGCTGGCCTTTGAGTCAACATATTGCAGGAGGCACACAGCTGGGTCACTCTAGAAAACAACCCGTTAGCTGTCTTCTGCATTGTCTTGGCAAAATTATGGCAGACAGCCAAGAGAGAAAGGGCAAAGTCACTGGGGGAAAAGGATTTTCAAATATTGCTTCAAAATAAGAGGTGCTGTGTATCAGTGCTGTGTATCAGTGTATTGCTGCGAAACGGCCGTGAACTTAGTGTCTTAAACCCACCTTTTATTTCTCTTGAGACACTGGGGCTGGTTAAGCAGGTCCACTGATGGGACCTGGGCTCACTCACACATCCACAGTGTAGCATCCCTTTTATGTCACCTTGGCTAGGCTGTGGTCCCAGTTACTTGATCAAACCAATCTATATGTTGCTGTGAAGGTATATTGTAGATAAGGTTAACATCTACAACCAGTTGTCTTTATGTAAAGGAGATTATCTTTTTAAAATTGAGATATAATTGACATGTAACATTGTATTCATTTTGGGTGTATAAGATAATGATTTGATACATGTATACATTGCAGAATGATGACCACGAGAAGTCTAGTTAACACCCATCACCACACACGGTTACAAATTTTGTGTGTATGTGAAGACTTAAGATCTTAGTATCTGTTTTAGTATCTGGCACATCACTATTGTTCACTGTGGTCACCATGCTGCACATCACATCCCCAGGACTTATTTATCTTAGAACATTTGCCAGCAACCCTTGAGCACCTACTGCATACAAGAAAAAAGAAGGCAACACACACATGAGGCATAGGACTGGAAATTTAATTTAACTGTTTTTGTAGAGGCCATATACATAGTCAAAAATTATTTTCAATATAAACTAATTACTTAACAAATATCTTAGTCTCCATGTGATAATTCAAAAACCATTTTTGAATTTGCGGGGGGGGAACACCTTATGGATGCAAACACAATCCAATCCCCAAAACTTTTCATGATTTTGAATTTTCTTATTTAATGACACATTTAAGTTGATGCTCAGGTTTTGGAATCAGAACTGAATTTGAATGCCAGCTCACACATTTTTTAGCCCCAACACTCAGGCAAATTTCCATAATCCCTAAAACAGAGCTTCAAATATGTGTAACGGGGATGATAACATCTCCTTCAGTAGGCTGCTAGTGAACAAATTAAATGAGGTAATACCCAATAAATGCAGTTGTTATTATTATAACCAGTATAATAAAATGATAGAAATATTATTTCAGGGTTTAGAATACACTGAAATGCCTTTTTTTTTTAAATTGTCTCAACTGCCTGCTTACTTCACTTACTTCAGGCAGTTGAGACAATCAGTAATAACGAAGATAAAGTGATCATAATTTATAATGGAAAACAAGAACACTGTTTCCCTGAAAAAAAACAGCTATGACGGTACTGAGCCTTATTGCACCAGCATGCTGGGGTGTGGAGAGACTTCCCTTCCGTAACCGGATGAGTCTGAAGGCTCATCTGTGAACTGTCAGTCTTGCACACCTTATAGTCTATCCCCAGAGACCGTCAATGCAAAAGTATCACCGCACAGGCTAGCATTAGGTAAATAACCACAACAAATTAAATCAGTAATAACGAAGATAAAGTGATCATAATTTATAATGGAAAACAAGAACAGCAGCAAGAAGGCATCCACCCCAAACCCTGTTAAGATGGCCGGTTTTAGCACGTGCCACACTCTGTGGGAGCGCTGAACATTTCTGGGCCTCATACAGTAGCCAGATTCATGGGATATGAATTGGAGTCCTCCAAGACTCCAAAAACACACTGATTTTAGGTTTGAATTCCAAATACTCTTAACCTTTAACAACTCATTTATTGAAATACTGGTAAGTGCCTTCAAGTATGGGCAAAAATGAAATTCTACATGCTTGAGCCATTTTTTTACCCAAGAGAGGATTTTGCAATACTGGATAAGTTCAACAGGATTCAATGAGGTGGCTTGCACCTGCTGGTAACCTCACTAAAATTGGTTTAAGCAATGTAAAGTGTTGTTTTCTCCCTTAACCACAGTCTAGAGGAAGATGGTTCCAGAGCTAGACCAGCAGTGGTCACACAGGGCCAGACTGTTTCTCCTTTCCCAGCTGCCCTCCTCGGCATGTGAGCATTCCTCCCTTCAAGATCTCCAGGTGGCAAAGGCAGCTCCAAACATCTCATCCTCACCATGACCATTTGCAAAAATAGAATGGATGAGTGGGCCTGATCCCCATGCTTGTTCCTCTCTCTTTTTAATTGGGAGGAAATCTGTCCTCTGAAGCCCAGAGACTTGCCTTTCACATCCTGTTGGCCCAGTTCAGGTCACAGTTGTATGCCCACCATGCAGAGAATGGAAAAGCAAGGATCTGGCATCTTCAGTGTCCAAGGAGGGAGGTGGCTCTGCCTGCAAGTGGGCTGTTGAGTAGGCATCGAAGAGTGTCTGCCAAAGGGGGTGGGGGGGGAGGGCAGGGGAGTGGCCCAGAAAGGGTTCTGGAACCACCTGTTCCACCTCCCCCAGTAGGAGCGCCATTCTTCTCTGTTTTAGATATTAAGCTTGCATATGAGATTCCATTTTAATAAAAGCTTCCATGGATAAAAATCTTTTACAAACTTTTGTTTTTGAGCACAGGCTCAAATACCTAATAGACTCGGTGAGTCAAAAGTGTTGGCTCACTCTAACTTTCCCAGCATTTCGAATCATTCCTAGTATATAGGAAGAATTTGTGTTAATTCCCTATTTTTTTTAAGATTTTTATTTATTTATTTGACAGAGAGAGAGAGAGATCACAAGTAGGCAGAGAAGCGGGGGGTGGGGGGAGCAGGATCCTTGCTGAGCAGAGAGCCCGATTCGGGGCTCGATCCCAGGACCCTGAGATCATGACCTGAGCAGAAGGCAGAAGCTTTAACCCACTGAGCCACCCAGGTGCCCCTGTGTTAATTCCCTTTTGCTGCTCTAACAAATTACTACAAACTTGGTGGGTAAAGAGAACACACGTTGATTATCTTACAATTCTAGAGGTCAGAAATCCAAAGTGGATCTTACTCAGCTAAAATCAGTGTCCCAGCAAGATCTCATTCCCCATCAGCTCAGGTCTACACATTGCCCTTCTAGTGGGAAAAACACCTTTTTTGACCTGCCTCTTTGGCTCACAGATCCAACCTGGATGTTGGTTAATTCCTCCTTGCTGTATGTCGCACAGCTACCATCTAACCCTGTTCCACTCCCCACCCAGCCGTACCCTCTAGAACCTTAGGGAGATGGACGCGAACATTCAAGTTGGAGAATCAGGAAAGTGAGAGACGTAGGACAAGGTTGGAGCTGGACTCTGGATTTAGGGGTGGTCCTTGAGAAGCCGTTTGTTGCATCTGTCGTAGTGATAATCAGGAAGTGCTTCAGACTACAGAGAAGCCATTGTGGGTGCTGCCATGGTGAGCGAAGAACTCAGAAGGCAGAGGGATCAGAAAGGGTGGTCAGAGAGCCCTTTGAGGCCTCTACCTGCTCACTTCACCCCACCTGCCTCCCCCCAATCTTACTTCCTTTGTAAAGAAAGATGGTGGGGTGGACAAAGGATGACTCCCTTGGGCAATATTTTTCTCCTTGGAAAACACATGAACACATATATAGTATGTGTTGTTCTAATGACTAACCTGATTTTCCATTTTGCTGAGAGTAACTTATAAGAAAAGAATATTCTCATAGCACCCAACAAAGTGCTAGCGATGAGCCAGTGCACTCTGTAGGTCCCGGAGGTGGAAGCTAAGCTTTGCCATTTTATCTCCATTTTATAAGGAATCAGAAAACAAAGAGGTAAAGACCAAATAACTCTCCTCAGTAAGACTCTAGTCAGACGTGACTTATGGCCAACATTAACTTTAAATGAGAGGAAATCAGAATGGGAGTTTGGCTCCTTCCTTTACACCAGCAGCCTGACCAAGCCCTGCTTAACCAGTGCTGCATTTGGCCTACGAAGACAAGATCCAAGTTGTCTCGATTGGTCTTCTAGCAATGAAGTAAAAACAGGAAGTTTCGGAAAGCCTTTTCTTTAAAATTTTTATTAGAGACACCAACATTTCAATTTATACATAGAAGAAAGACGCCATTCCTCCTACAGAAGGAGATCTGTAAACCACTATTTAAAATAGTTCCTGTAGAGAAACTGCAATTTAATAAGACTGGGAAAAGGTTAGCCTAGCATCCCCTATGTTTTCTTATCCCTGTTTACTCAATTATACAAGTACTTCCACAGCAAGCAGACCTCTAATTGTACATACTTGAGCGAAAGAAAAATGAGACTTGCCGTAAAATAAATTCTTGGGTGTAACTAAATTATACACCACTTCCCATACTTTTTTTTTTCCAAATTGCCCATTACTTTAAATGAAAACATGCTTTCAAAAAGAACTGTAAACACTCCGAACAGTTCTAAAGGACCAGTCTCCTTTCTTCTTGCCGATAAAATGCAGTTAGGTTACTCTTTGCCAATATTCCCGAGCCGAAGATCCGAGGAATTTCAAAACTTCATTCACAGCTTTCCAGTGAACTTGACAGTTTCACTCTCAAGTCCCTTGGTAAGCACAATCCGGCTTCAGCTCCTCTTTTCGCAAACAAATCCCTCTTCCTTCCTACTCATATGACACCAGGAGCATTCACTACCCCCTCGCATCTACAGACGGATCATTGCCGTCCTTCCCGGCAGCAGGAGAAGAACCCAGGCTTGGGAACCAGGAAACCCCCCTTGCTGGGGCATCCTTCGCGGTCACATGAGCTTGTTAAGCCTGAATTTCCTCATCGGAACAATGGGAAATATCAGACTTGCCCACCTCCTAGTGTTTTTCCAAGGGTTGGAGGAGAGCATGCACATTAAAAACACTCTAAATACTAGCAAATAGCAAGTCCAGTAACCGTTTTTAAAATCGTTCACACAAGGTGTTCACTGGTTTTGGTTTTTAAGAAGAAAGATTCCAAAATTTTCATTTTCAGCTTACCAAGTGGGGAAACAGCCCAGGATTGTTTGGGTTGCTCCTTTTTGAATTATTATTTTTTCCTGTTAAGATTCTGCTTCTCAATGAAGATGAGCCCTTCCGAGAACTGCAGAACATTTCCTGCCTCAAACCCATCTCCACCTTCCTGCTGTTGCTTCTTAGAACCAGTGAAGGAGGCATTAGGAACCTAGGAAAATCCTCATATGCTAGCGTTTCATGGTCCATGATTCTTCCAGAATTTGGGTCATCTGCTTAGTGCTAGTTGGTAAGAAAAAAATTAGAGAAGACTGCTCTTCACGTTCATTTCAGAAACTAGAGAACCTCTTTGAAATCCATTTTTTTGAATCTTGAAGTTGATATCTGTGCTCAGTGTCAGAGAAAGAAAATAGTCTTTCCTTTGCAGCATTTGTGAATTTTAGGGCAAGAAATTCATCTTAGCTGTGACATTCTGTTGTTAAATAAAGCCTCTTTCTCATAATACCATTTGAAGCTACATACTTTTTTACACCATGAAACACACACACACTGTTTAATACAAACAAGAACTAGGAAGACACCTGCAAAATGACCTACTGCTTCTTCCTCCTTCCCAGGAGATCTTTCATTTCGTGATCCCCAAAAGGATTTTTTTTAAGATTTTATTTATTTGAGAGAGAGAGAGAGAGAGCACCTGTGCATGAAGTGGGGCCAGGGCGGGGTGGGGGTGGGGACGCAAAGGGAAAAGCAGATTCCCCACCGAACAGGGATCTGAATGTAGGGCTCGAACCCAGGACCCAAAGACCATGACCCAAGCCAAAGTCAGACATTTAATTGACTGAGGCACCCCCCCGACCAAGGATTTTTAAACATCAATACTATCTACCTAAGGAGGGGTGGTAGGAATATCTGACAACCTGACCTCACCTCTGAGACCAGTGCGAGGGTGCTGAGGAAAGGAAACAGAGGTTGGTGTCAGGGCCCCAGGAGTGGCAGGGGGGCTCAGGCACACCCCATCCTGCAGCCCCCAGAACTGCAGTTATGTCATTCCTCACGCACAGCGTTGCAGCGAGGATCCAGTAAGATTCTATCCGCAGAAACGCTTCCAGAACTGGAAGGCACTAGTTCAGCGTCCACTTCGTGTTGTGACCTGATGTCCTTGTGACAATGTCACACTGAGCTGGTCCAGCAATCAGGAGCACATACTGTGCCACGGTCAGAGCAGGCTGCAGGATTGGGGAACCCATCTAGGAGACCATGTTGCCCTATTTTGATCTCTTCCCCAGAAATTTCATTTGAGGGGTGACAGACATCCGTATGCAAGGTGGCAATGACAGGGGCACTGACTGGAAAGGAAAACATATGCACACGCCAACTAGCTGCTCTTCCTACCCATCGTACCAGAATCTAGCCTTGCAAAGTTCCTTGCCTACACATCCGCACAGAGGAAGTTGAATGCAAGCCGCTTTTGCTCTCCTTATGGCTCTGGCTTGACTGGAGAATGAAACATCTAGACCAAAATGAATCCATAGTCCAAACCCAGTTTTCCATGAAACCACGAATCCTATCCTGAGGTTCTAGCCATGTGACTTCAACAGCATTCTTGATTTCTCCTCCTCGGTTACCAACGTACTCTCCTAAAAAAAAGCACGAGGAGATGTGGTGACCTGAACTTGGTTTTGTGTGTTGGTGGTTTGGCTGCAGCATTTTCCATCCTCGCCAGCATTCACCACGTCATTGCAAGGCTGGGTCTTGGCTCCCTATGTGTGAGTCGTATTTGACACTTACATAAAATCTGGGCCAACATTAGTACTATTTCTGTCTGTTGGTTCCGATTTGGTATTCTGTGTTATGCCCCCAACACCTAGTTTGAAGCAGTGGAGAATCACCTCTGTCTCCTTGTACCCACAAAACCCAACCTCACCGTTCAGACTTACAGGCCACAGTAGGCCGACCAGATGGAGGACAACGCGAAAGGCTGTATGTAACACGAGGAAGCACCCATGGGCACTCAGGGTAGAGCCTGGGTGTTCATGGGCTGTGCTTTCTCAAGGGACGCCTCTCTGAAGAGGCAGCTCCCAGGCACCTGCACAGAAACACCTGATCAGGTATTTCTCAAATATGCTTATAGAGCATTTTGCTTCTTACGGAATTGGCGTTCCGAATTAATGCCTTTTATGCAGAACACACCTCACATTAGGAAAGAGACAACACATCGGGCCTCCAGGTTCTGTATGGCTGCCTTTTCACCAAAAGAGAACCAGAAGGGTTGGCCTTTCATTAGTTGTTGGGGGCGTGTGTGTGTGTGTGTGTGTGCGTGTTATGATGCCAGATTGAGTTTATTTACAAAAGAGTCGCATAGGAATCATGAGGTTTATCGAGCACCACGAGAAAATAACACCCTCCAATCAAATAGCCCATTTACCTGGGCTTTCATGTCAGTGAATGCTGTGTGCATGGAAATAAAGCAGGGGCTCATTGGAAGCATCTGGGCAAACAGACTAGAAGGCTATGAATAAGAGCAATGGATAAAATCAGGTCAGACACGAGAAACCATATAGAGATGAGGCAGGCCCCTTTATAACCCAGGGCATTATTTTATGAATTCAGATGAGCCTCGATCAGTCTCCTAAAACCTGACAGCCAGGTAGAAGAAAGATCTGAGGCAGTTTAGCCTGTAAGATGGGTGTAAGTCTGATCCTTCAACAATAATACTAAAAATTGAGGGGGAAGACTCCCTAACACTCCCCGGATATGTTCGATAGCTCTTGGACCAGCAAAAAGCAGAGCTTGATCGAACAATTCTTTTCCGGCAGCGGCTACTGAGCCACTTTTTATGTAGATGTGTCTTAGGCAAACATCTAACTGCTGCGAACAGGTCCCTGTCTGAGGTGGGCTTCCCTAGAAGCAAAACCGGAAATGAGGACTCTTGAAAAGTAAGTTATTAGGGAGTGCTCTTCGGAGAGGGAGAGAGATGCAAGCTAGGGCAGGGGTAGGAGCTGAGCAAGGATAGGATTAGCTTCAGCCTGATCTTGAGGGAAACTTAGACCAAGTCATCCCAGGTTGAGGGCGGGACCAGACTTCTGCCAAATGGGAGAGGGGGTGGCAGGGTTGGGTCAGATGATCTCTATAACTCCCAGCTCTGAAATGGAATTATCTCAACAACAGAAGTAGGGGTAGGCTCACTGAGGAATAATTGACATTTTCCCTATTCTTGGAAGGCAGCTAATTAATGTAAATGTGTCCCTGAATGACCACTCTGTTGAAAACTCTTCTCTCACCTGGAATCACTCTGGATGCACAGGCAAATCTAAGAAGACAAGCAGTAAAGTTGCCCTGAAGGCGTATGTTCTAAAAAGGGATGGCAGGGCTCTGTTTGCAAACAAGTACTCTCAGAGCAGTTACCTCAAGGGAGCATTAATGCAACCAGGCAACCTCATTTAACTGACTCCTACATCAAAGCAAATTAGAAGCAAGAGGCTGGAGTGAAGCGTGAGCCACAGGCTGTCCCCACGAAATGGCACCAGCTTTATGAAGAGCAAAATCTATCAGTTATAAATACATTTACTCTTTGACCATACAGCCCCTTCTCTGGGAATTTATCCAGCAGGCATATGAGTGTGAAATGACCTTTACATGAGCTTACTCGCTGTGCTACTTTTTCTAAAATAATCCAAGATCAGAAACTACTCAGTGGTCCATCGATAAAGGACGAGTTAAAAACAACAACCGTGGTAGCTTCCATACCATAGAGTACTGTACAACCGAGAATATTCTGTATGGACATGGAAAGTTCTCCCGGGTACATCAATAAATGAAAAAGCAAGGGGAAGAACAGTATCATTCTGGATCAGTGTGTATATTATGAACATGTATGCGTATATAATAGAAGTTCACTCCTTTCTGTGTATGAAATGGAAGTAACAAGATTATATATTTATATTCAAATGCATCCATAGGTATCCGGAAGTTGCTTTTTGTGTATCTGGAAAAAGATGCAAAAAAAAAACTTCTATGAGTGGTTACCTATAGGGAATGAGGGAGTGGGGAAATGGAATGGATGGAGACATAAAAATTTTTACCAAATGTCTTTTTATAAATTTTCATCCTACATTTTTCCCCCAACTACCACGGGTTCTTCTGTAAGGAAAATGCAGCTGCTGCTTGGTTAAAAAATAAAATAAAATAATTTAAAAGCAGGCATCAAACAAAGCTGGTCCTTCCAATTTCCCTTATTTCATGCTTTAGTTTTCAGGGACTGGCCAGTGGTTAACTGTATGACTCACAATGCTGGAAAATACTTCCTATCTGGCTCTCTACAGAAAGTGTGCCACGTTCACTGTTACACTACCGAGTTGTTGGTAAAACCACGGCGACTACCCATGGTCGAGCCCATCAGTGAGCTTCGGGTACTGAAGAAGGTTGTCTTCTTCAAATCAGCTTTTCTGATCACAGATATGTCATCAGAAAAATGAGGTGTGATACTGTACTGAGCGGTACAAGAGCAGCATGAACTCAGGGTTCAGTCTGGGCTTTGTCCCTCACTGCTACGTGATTGTGGGCAACTTGCTTCTCAAACCCTCAATTTCCTCATCTATAAAAGGCAGATAGTAATAGTGCCTCCTTCATAAAGTTGTTTGGAAGGTTAGGTATGTTAATGCACATTAGCAGGAAATTTAGCACAATACCTGTTAGTACTATCATCTAATATTTTGATTTTTTTTTAATGTACAGGGTGATGACCAGTTAAATGTATTTGGAGAGGACACCATGGGAGGTGAGTTTCCTTTAATGATCAGACCAGAGTTGTGTTTTAGTAGCTTTGAGCATATCTTGTTTATTAAACACCAACTGAGAGACAATAAACTACGAACACCATGCCGTTTTCCTTAGCCAGGCTCCACGATTCATACTGGAACTCTTTGGATCTTCCCCCTCTTGGTCCATGCAAAGACACAAAGGAACACCCTACTTAGAGATGCATTTCCTGACTACGAAGAGAACATGACCCTGGACATGCTCAGTGAAAATAGAATGTTCTGATAAAATAGAATGTCTGGGAAACACTGAACGCTCAGTCCCCTTTGGAAGAGGCACACATAACAGCATAGCAAGACTCCCACAAGTCCTGCAGTAAAGATAGCTGGCTGACTTTAATTTAACATTCTTCAGATTTATTGGAATTCGAAAGTCTTTTTCCTGCAGAGTAGTTACTAATCTGCAGTGTGCCATTGGGGTGCAACCTAAGAAACACCCAAATTATCCTGCTTTGTAACCGTTGTCATGTCAAAAGTTTTGCAACAATTAAAAAATCCAGCCTTGGGGCGCCTGGGTGGCTCAGTGGGTTAAAACCTCTGCCTTCAGCTCAGGTCATGATCTCAGCGTCCTGGGATCGAGCCCCCCATTGGGATCTCTGCTCAGCGAGGAGCCTGCTTTCCCTCTCTCTCAGCCTGCCTCTCTGCCTATGTGTGATCTCTCTCTCTGTCAAATAAATAAATAAAATTTTTTTAAAAAGTCCAGCTTTAACTAGTTACACATGAAACTGAAAATAGATAAAACTATGTGAATGTGAGATTGTCCAAAAGAGATGAGGTTCCTGACTGACCTATGTAAAGTGCCTTCTAACATTTCCACTCAGTAATAAATGTTGCTGTAATTATGGTTCACGAAAATATGTTTGTATTGACTGTGAGCACATACAAGGAGGTGATCTGGCTTTCCGAATAACCCCAGCTCTAATTCTACACTGATCCATGAGCATGAGGTGGTAGATAAAGTGCCCTTTGATGATAATGGCTATAGCAGTATGTGAAAATCTCAGTTACCAAATGACGTCAGGGCGATTCATGGGGAAAGGCACATACACATGAGCCAAGAGCCAACCCAGTCCCAACTGGATAGGGATTCATTGATTGCCTAACAAAGTTTCCCTTTTTCCTGATTATAAGATTAACATGCAGTCATTGTGGAAATTTTTTCAAGGTAGAAAATAAGAGCCATCTAAAATCTTATGACCTCTAAATAATCATGGTTAACATTCTAGTATATTTTATTCCAGCATGTTTGCTATATACTTATTTTTACATAGTTGAGAATACATGTGTATATGCAAATGTTATTCTTTTTGTGTATATCATAAGCATATTCTCACGTCATCACGAACTCTATAATGTTAACTTGTGACGACTACACTGTATAAATGTTTCATCATAGGTGAAATATATACCTAATAATAACCATAGGCACTTTCCTAGATTGCAAATAGATTTAAAGTTGCTCTGCTTCATATAGGGTTGTTGAATCACTATATTGTATGCCTGAAACTAATATAAACCCTGTACATTAACTATATGGAAATTTTTTTAAAAAATCATTGCTCAGCTTCAAAAAAGGAAGCTGGAAGTCTAGAAAACATGAGATGACCATCTGGCCCACTAGTTAAAGCACCAATGTTTGTGCCTTTAATAGAAAGCTCCAGATAACATAGGATTTTTCCAGTCACTGTAGACTATTCTGTAAAGAGACTGCAGCATCTCTTTGGTTAGAAAGAACAAAAAATTTCATCCCTCAGTTTGAAAACCAAATATTTCCAAAAACCCCAAATTCAAATCGTTCCTCTGATTTTAGCTTCCCGGTTCCCTTCCCTTCTTGTTCCCAATCCAATTCTTCTTGTCCCATTCTCTCTCTGGAATTGGGTCTTTCCCTCAACTAATAGTGGATTCCAGCAAAAAGGAGGCATTGTGTATACAAATATATATAGCATCCCAATTCTACCGAAAAGCGAGTTTAGTAACTGTCAGAGATCTAGCTTTCAAAAGTACTTATCATCTACATAAAATGTGAAGTGGAAGTCAGAGTCCTATCAGTTCATTTTAAATGTAAAAATTGCAGTTTTGTCAACAAGATGGGAAATTAAAACTCTATACTATCTCTCCGGGTAATCGCATTCCATCCATCCTCTTAGTCAACTCACACCCATAGGGTGAGTAAAAACAGCTGCTTCCAGAACCAGGAAAAGAGCTCAGGGAACTCAGGGCTGGTTCCACCCAGGCCGGCGCCTCCCTCCTGGGTCTCCCCATCAAGGGGGCTGCTCCAGGGCCTTCCACAGCCCAGGGTCTGAAATGCACAGCTCAGGGCCCTGGGGCTCCAACAAGAGCACCAAATACCTTTGAACTTTAGAATCTTTACTTTAAAACTTCATGCATGTTTTCCATGAAGTGAAAAAAAAATCACAATATCCTACATCCTAATATATTACTATCTACTCAGCATATATTATAGTTTGAAAAGCATCTCCCTTAGCATAGGGGTTAACAAGAACCATAAAGGTTTCAAAATTACCTTCAGTTACTCCATCTGCGGTTACATCTGTCCAGCTGAGGGAAGCATCTAGCCTCAGATCTAGTTTGTCCAGCATGGTGCTCTGAAAACTTGACTTTCGATGGCAGCTCATGTCAGCCAAAGTTCACTACACTTCACACCCACCCACCTCCCTGGTTTAGAATCTTTGCCTGCCTTCACCTAAGCACGTCAAAGAAACTCTTCTGAAGTCCTTTGTGGAATCAGCCTGCCACCCTACCCCCTCCCCTGAGGGTATTAAACTAAGTCGCTCA
>CM052798.1:57551896-57563827 GCA_028533885.1 Nasua narica
CCCCACTCTCTAACCCATCCTGGCACAGCGGAGTAGGCAGCCTGATCTCCATAACTAAAGCCCGCAGGCCCTTAAAGCCTGGAGAGTTCAGGTCCTCACACTAAACTTTTTTTTTTTAGTTTGAGGGTCCCCTGCTTCCAAAGCTCAAACAGTAACCATTGACCCTTTCACCGCCATTCCCAATTCAAGTTTGGGGCTGTGGTCATCTCTTCAAGTAACCTCACTCTTACCCACGTTCTCTTAGAATTTGGGTTTACTTTAGATATCTTAAACGTGTGGGGCACCTGAATGACTCAGTCAGTTAAATGTCCGACTCCTGATTTGGCCCAGGTCATGATCTCAGTCAGCGTCGTGAGATGGAGCCCATTGCTGGGCTCTGCACTGATTTTTGCTTCATCTCTATACGTGTATGACCTATACTAGATTACAAACATGCAACAATAATTGCATCATAATTTTGGCCAAGAGACAAATGGAACCGTTTCCTCCTGTGGTCCCTTCATTTACAGGAACCGCAGAATCGGAGGTGTTTGAACCAAAAGAGACATAAGAGATTCACTACTTTACTTACAACACCTTTACTTTATAGATGGAGAAACTGAAGTCCAAGGAGAGGAAGTCACTAGCCTAAGTCTAGTCAGTTGAGAACAGAAGCAAAAATATAGCTGTTGTGTCCCCATCCTTCTTGCCACCTACTACACCACATGACAACTGGAAATCTTTTAGGGCTCTACATACTCTGGAGGATTTTGCACTTTGCCAAAAATTCCTAACCGTTCCCTGCTCTGAAGTAGTAGTCCCCCGCTTACACTGTTGGTGGGAATGCAAACTGGTGCAGCCACTCTAGAAAATGGCATGGAGGTTCCTCAAAAAGTTAAAAATAGAGCTGCCCTATGATCCAGCAATTGCACTAGTAGGTATTTACACAGAGGATACAAAAATACATATTCAAAAGGGTACATGCACCCTGATGTTTATAGCAGCATTATCAAAATAGCCAAATTATGGAAAGAATACAAATGTCCAGCAACTGATGAATGAATTGGGGGGAGGAAATATATATATATATAAGCAATGTGACTCAGCCATAAAAAGAATGAAATCTTGCCATTTGCAATAACATAGATGGAACTAGAGAATATAATGCTAAGTGAAAAATGATTTCACTTCATATGTGGAATTAAAAAAAACAAAACAAACAAATGTAGGAAGGATAAAAAAGAGAGGCAAACCAAAAAGCAGACTCTTGACTATAGAGAACAAACTGATGGCTACCAGAGGGGAGATAGATGGGGGATGGGTGAAATGGGTGATGGGGATTAAGGACAACACTTATTGTAACAAGAACAGGATGTCGTATGAAAGTGATGAATCACTAATTTCTACACCTGAAATGAATATTATATTGTATGTTATCTAACTGGAATTTAAATACAAACTTGAAAAACATAAATAAGTAAATAAAGTAGTGGTGGTTCCCAAAATTCAGTCTTCACTCTCATCATCTTTGTGATTTTTGCTTCATCTCTATACGTGTATGACCTATACTAGATATTATTTACTTAATATTTTTCTCTAATTTGGCTCACAGTTATTATTTAAATACACTTATTTTAGAAGGAACTTTTCTATCACTACCTTAAATAGAAAATAGTATTATTTTCTGTAAATAGGAGCTATAGTTAAATATTGTCTTCCAGACTCCCCATTTGTGTTTTAACCCCTCTTTATTAAAAGAGATCAGCAAATGTTAAGAAAAAAATGTAAAATAACATAAAACTGAGATACTTAATATATTTTAAATAATTTGAAAAATTATCTTTCTTTGTAATTGATGTTATTTATCGGCTTATCAGTTTTGCCACCTAAAATTGATAGTTTATGTTAAAATGAAATAGGTTTCCTGGATCTGGGAATAAGGCTGAAATGGTCACTGGTGCCTATTAATTATGACCTATTAACACATTTGCTCATCTTGGGCTTCTTACCAAATAGAACTACATGATATTGGTTTTTACACAACATAAGAAATACCAGGGCTTCAAAACAGTGTTTCTTGCCAATAACTTAAATTATTCTTACTTTAAAGGTTTCATGGAAGATTTGAGAAAGCATAAAATTATTTTCATGATTGGTGAGTAACCGCCCTCAAGTTTTCTAATGCAACTGTTAATAACACATAACTTGGTAGAGAAAAAAGACTGTTCTTTTCTCACTCTGCTTTGAAGTCTTGCTCCTCTTTTGGATAGGATAATACCACCGAGGCTTCTGGGTTGTTGCTTTCATTTGTGCAGTTTTATATTGTTTTTGGCTTTGTATCTTTATAGCATAGACAAAGTAGGACTCTAAGGAATGTCAGACTCCTGAGTTTAGCTCTACAATAATAAAATACATTATAATCCCACGGGTATGAAGATGTCGTACATCAAAATCTAACACACATATTTTGTTTGAACAATGAGCCGCTGCTTCCTAAACCTCCCTGCTAAAAACATCAGCAACTACATATTCAAATATATTTCAGTAACTGTATCCTGCATTCCTTTTAGCTGATGGTAAAAACAATTTCACTTATTTTATGCCTCATACTATGAAAGTCACTGGTAAATAAAGTGGTGGGATAAAATTCACTTGGGGTTCACCAGCATTTTCTAAGCACCTACTGTGTTCCAGGTCATCTCATTTAATCTTTCCGCAATCCTATAGGTTGGTGGTTTATCTTTATGACATATCTGTTACACAGATAAGGAAACTGAGACCCAAGAAGGTGAAGGAACTGGTCCAAGGTCACATAGCTAATGAGTGTGAGAGCCAGATGCCCAGTTCTCCCCATGGAAATCAACGGGGCTATTTGAGCAACAGTCATAATTGCACAGAAAATCACAAACTATTGTCAGAGCACCTCCCAAAACTTGGTACTTTTCTCTCTATTGATTCAAGTCTGTAGAAACGTTAATACACCTACCTTTGCACTTTTCAAAAAACGCCTATTCATATTCAGAAATAATGAAAAGTCCACACCTCCTCAGTGAGTGGGAAAAAGAATGGTTATCAGCACCTGAGAAATAAATCAGATAAACTTAGAATCTCTCACCCTAAAGTCGGGATGTTGTCTTGGAAATCTCTCAGTAAGTTTCCCTCCTTGGTCGATGAAGGAACTAAGACCCAGAGAATTTGAGAGGGTTGATCAAGGTCATTCCACAACTGCTGACAGAGGGGAGACCGGGGCTGTAGCTCCCCATTCCAGACCTCTCCCCACTTTACCACTCAGTCGTGTGGGTTGTTCCCCTGGACTGTCTCCCACATTCAGTCATCCACACAATACTTGGTGAGCATTGGACGCATACTGGGCAGTGAGCAGGAATCAGAGGGTCCTTTCTAGATGGAAAGAAGAACTCATCGAATTAACACACACTTCGGAAGGAAACAAAGAGCTGAAATAGGATAACCTGGGTTGAGTGTCTGGGGTAGATGCTGGTAATCTGGGTGATCAGGCAAGGCTTTCCCACAGAGGTGACGTTTAGGCAGGAAACTAAAGGAGGAGATGGAGCAACAGGAGGGATTAACAGAGGTCAGAGGAGGAAGAATTCCAGCGAGAGAGAATGGCGTGTCTTGAGCAGTGAGAGTTCGGGAGCCCAAGCTGAGTACTAGCCCTGTCCTGCTTGCCTCTCATTGACCTTAACCACAGGAACTGGATGAACTCTTGCCACACTTTTTATATTCTTTTCAGAAAGGAAAAATATGTTATTTCTACTCCTTAACTGAAGAGAAACAGCAAAGAAGATTCCCCTTGCCACGTAAAATTTAATCACTCTTCTTGGCATCAAGGCCACATGCAATGACTTATACATTCTGTTCAGCTTATATCTTAGGGGCCAAATTAGGAAAAGGAGAGGCTCTTTAAACCTGATGTTCAGTATCCAAGGAATGAGCCTTTATTATCACATCAAAATCTGTGTTTTTAATAATGTGGTCCCCCCAAAAAGCTTCTGAAAATAGTACACCATATTTTGTGGTTATTATTTTCTCTAGCAATAATATCATTTCAGATTTACCCAGTTTAGTACTCACAATTAAATTTTGAAATGTGTTTTCAAGTATCACTTCTATCTGTCCATGTGTAACTAAAGATCTTGGCTCACCTGGTACTAAGACCTGGGCCCTTCACAAAGTCAAATAGCAAAATATAAAATCTTTGACAGCAGACATAGCTTGAGACCCCCCAAGGGTCCACAGACTACGCTCCAAGAACTGTTGCTCTGAATAAAGGCTTTTCTTATATTAACCAAACTCTCCCGTATTTTAATTTATTGGCCAGTTCCTATTGTAGTAAAGATTTCCACCTACTGTTTGGGCAATGAAAGGTACAAAACCACTGTGATAGGAGGAAAAATGATTGTTCTTCTTTTAGGGTATTTACTGGACTCAGCTTGAAAATTAAAGCCTTCGTTCTAAATACTTCCTTGACAGATGGCAGAGTGGTATTTGGGGGCTATATTGCAGGTCAATTGGAAGCTCGTAAAAATACTCAGGATGTCATAGACACACCTACGGCAGTTTTGATGAGCCCTAATAAACAAGAGTCCATCGATTTCAGTGAAACAAGGGTGGTGTAGCCTATATGAGAAGATGGTTGAACTTCTAACTTTTCAAATTATTGTCTGGACATCTACCAAGACGCATGGGGTTTTAGTATTAGCCAGAAACTAGGTTGCCATCCTCGCTGTTAGTCTGAAGATAAAAATCAATATTCCTAAGGCACTGTCCCACTGCTTTAAAGTATCCAAGTCCCCTTTTGTCCGCAGAAAGGTGCAACTTTTTAGGCTGATCTTCAAAGCCTTCTCCCCACTGGCCTCCAGGTGCCTTCCCATTTCCCACTTCAACCCACCATGAGTCTGTGGCTCCAACCCCACCTGCCTTATCATTATCTCTTGAACTTCCCTCGCTTTTGCCAGTCCTGTCCCTCGAAATGTCTTCTCCCCTCGCTAACCATGCCCCAAGGTCAGGTTTATGGTCTAGCTCCCTGTGACGTGTTCTCTAATTGCCAGCCTTCTTCCTGCGTGCTCTTCCATCGCTTGTGTCTGCATTGCTCATTTAGATACCCCGTAATGACTTAGAAAGCAAATATTTGTTGGGGTAATGAATTCTTTAGGAGGCAGTGTGGTCAGTTTCCATGACAACCGAAGTAGCAATTGGAATTCTTGGGACTGGAACTGACAGGCGGGTTGCTGCCGCTTGTAGTCGTTCCTGGCAGGACAGTTCTCAGGTTAATTATGAGCCTAACCAGACACTCCTGACTCCATTGTAGGTGCTCCCTTCTCCCCAAGAACAGCAACACCAGCTTACCCCACTTCCCAAAGCCAGTGCATTTCTTGCTCATTTGCAAAGTAGTTGGAAGTTGTGGTGAATAGCGCTGACCGCCGTCTAAGTGGAAAACATGTTCAGGGAAGGTGTACTGTCTGGACCAAAAGGAGAGGAGGCAAAGATGGATCTAGGTAGCCCTTTGAATGTGGTGTGAATATTACCACTTTGTTCATGAAGAAGGCAGCTCTGTAGCTCTTCCTAGAGAAACACTTTCCACAGGACAGATATGGGATCTCATGGGATCAGGCCAGTGATCAAAAGGATTGAGAAAGGTTCTCTGGACTTCGGTGGTTCACACACAAGACATCAGAACTGTGCTGATGTACAAGACTGGGGCTCAGTCACGGCTGAAAACCAGAAAAGTATTTGGATAGTGTAAAAACGTCCTTTGAAGGCCCTCATTATGTCCCACTAACAGGCTTCTACAGTTTTCACAACCTTTTCTGGTACATTTCTTTCCTTGTTCTCTCTCTCTCTCTCTCTCTTTTTTAAATCTCTTGATCATTATCTTGCTATTATCCAATCTATTTTGGCTTCTTTTTCCCTTCTGTGCTTTTCGTAGCCTGCCTGTGCCCAAAGTGTGACATAACCTGAATTCCCATTAATTCCTCTCCAAAGCTTTGATAGAACTGCTTGAGTTTGGAAAGTCATATGACTTTACAGGTGAGGTGAGGTGTGATACTAATGGCATTATGGTCAAGATATCATTCTGTGTCTGTAACTTTCAGGATGTCAGGGCCACATATGGCCTTGTGTACCTTAGCGTGAGTACTGACAAATGACTTTTAAGTAGTAAGCTTTGGGAGGCACTTTTACAATATTTTGTGTTATTCTGTGTTTTTTTGTTTTGTTTTGTTTTTGTTTTTTGTTTTTTTACCCGGTGCAAACCAGTCTTATTATTTATTTCCTTAGGGAAAACTGTAGAAATGAGAATTTTTGCTTAAAACTCAGTATTTTTTTAAAAGACTTCATTTATTTGAGAGGAAAGAGAGAGAGAACACAAGCAGGGGAAGCAGCAGAGGGAGAGGGAGAAGCAGACTCCCCACTGAACAGGGATATGTGGCTCAACACCCGGACCCCAGGATTATAACCTGAGCCCAAGGCAGATGCTTAATCGACTGAGCCACCCAGGCACCCCTAAAACGCAATATTTTAATGCCTGCCGTTATTTCACCATAGCCCTGATGTCCTTTCATTGTTGCCCTGTTATCAAAGAACTAAGAATTAATCTAATCTTTAGGGAATATTTACTTGAGGCCCAGGTTAAACATTTTTCATGACATCAATGCACATATTTGGTTAAGTGAAAAATGAAAAGCAAAGCCGATTGTTTTAACTTGAGGTAGCAGTATTAGAAGCCAACATCCACTGAGCACTCAACATGCACCAGACCCTGTAAAAATAATGTATCTTATTTAATGCTTGTATCCACCCTATAGGGTAAGTACTATCCCCATCCTGACTTTTCAGGTAAGATTGTAGAGAGTTAAATAATTTGCTAAGGGGCGCGTGAGTGGCCTAGTCATTAGGCATCTGCCTTCGGCTCAGGTCATGATCCCGGGGTCCTTGGATCGAGCCCCACATAATGCTCCCTGCTCAGTGGGAAGACTGCTCCTCCCTCTCGCACTCCCCCTGCTTGTGTTCCCTCTCCGGCTGTCTCTCCCTCCGTCAAATAAGTAAAATCTTTAATAAATAAATAAATAAATAAATAAATTGCTAACAAGTGATAATCTGGGGCTTGAAAGCTTGGATTTTATCATTGGCGACAGATGCAGTTATTGTCCTTGAAGCGATGGGCTTACCTTATTTCTCTTCAAGAAAATGTCTGCTATGGGGCTCCTGGATGGCTCAGTGGGTTAAAGCCTCTGCCTTCAGCTCAGATCATGATCTCAGGGTCCTGGGATCGAGCCCTGCATTGGGCTCTCTGCTCAGTGGGGAGCCTGCTTCCCCCTCTCTCTCTGCCTGCCTCTCTGCCTACTTGTGATCTCTTTCTGTTAAAGAAATAAATAAAATCTTTAAAAAATATATAAAAGAAAGAAAATGTCTGCTAGATACTCAAGTCTGAAAATCCATAGTTTATCTGTTAGTCTATTTTTCATAAGGTAAAAATGCATGTAGTTAAGCAACACAAACTGTCACATAGTGTTTTTCCTCAAGAAAACCATTAACCTAGATGTGCTAAAGCACTTTGTGCATACTTCACACAAATTATTAAAATGATGTATACTTAAGGGTTGAAATTAAATAGAATTATTCTTTTATACTGCTTCATCAAGGGCATTCTTAAGTAAGACTGGCATTTTCTTTTTGTTTTTACTGTGAGTTCATGGGGATGAATACATCTAGTAGAATTGAAGGCAGCCGTGTTGATTCACGCTGTGGTTTTATAATAATTGCTTTGGTACTATTAGTGAAAGGCAATAGCCTCTAAGGGTTGTGATGAAAATAGGGGACCACCCCGAAAATACAAAAACACAGGGCACCTGGGTGGCACAGTCTGTTGAGTTATTCCACTCTTGGTTTCAGCTCAGGTCGTGATCTCGGGGTCATGAGATCGAGCCCTGCATTGGGCTCCGTGCTCAGCACAGAGTCTGCTTAAGATTCTCTTTCTCCCGACAATTATCACATGATCGCTCTGATATGAAGAATTTGAGAGGCAGGGCAGGGGGTTATGGGAGGGTGGGGAAGAGAAATGAAACAAGATGGGATGGGGAAGGAGACAAACCATAAGAGACTCCTAAACTCACGAAACAAACTAAGGGTTGCTGGGAGGTGGGGGGGGATAGGGATATGCACATTGGGGAGGGTATGTGCTATGGCAAATGCTGTGAAATGTGTAAGCCTGATGAGTCACAGACATGTACCCTGGGGTAAATAATACATTATATGTTAATAAAAAAATTAAAAAAAAAAAAGATTCTCTTTCTCCCTATCCCACTGCCCCTCCCCTCCCTCTCCCTCTCTCTCTCTCTCAAATAAATAATAAATCTTTTTTAAAAAAATACAAAAACACTGAATCAAAGGGATATATGCACCCCTATGTTTATTGTAGCATTATGTACAATAGCCAAATTATGGAAGCAGCCCAAGTGTCCATCGACAGATGAATGGATAAAGAAGATCTGGTATATATACACACACCATAGAGTATTATTCAGCCATAAAAAAGGATGAAATCTTGCCATTTGCCAAGACATGGATGGAGCTAGTGAGAATTACACTAAGCAAAATAAGTCGGTCAGAGAAAGACAAATACCATATGATTCCATTCTTATGTGGAATTTAAGAAACAAAACAATCATAGGGGAAGAAAAGAGAGAGGCAAGCCAAGAAACAGACTCTTAACTATAGAGAACAAACTGATGATTATCAGACGGGAGCTGGATGGGCAGTAGGTAAAATAGGTGATGGGGACTAAGGAGGGCACTTGCGTGATGAGCACTGAGTATTGTATGGAAGTGTGAATCCCTCTATTGTACTCCTGAAGCTAATATAACACTGTACATTAACTAGACTGGAATTAAATTTGAAAGAAAAAATAGAGGACGACACCCTTCCCCCAGCATCTGTGACCACACTTTGAGAACCAATTAGGATTAATTGAGGTACAGGGTCTGTTAAGCAGGTGTATGAAACCCTATACTTAGCATTTGGGAAATCTTGGAGATAAAAAAGTCCCCTGTGCCTTCTTTTCATTTGTCTTTTTTTTTTTTTTTTTTTAGTTTATTTATTTTTCAGATTGAGAGAGAGCACAAGCAGGGGGAGCATCAGGCAGAGCAGGCAGAGGGAGAGGGAGAAGCAGGTTCCCTGTGGAGCAAGGAGCCAGACACGGGCTGTGATCCCAGGACCCTGGGATCACGACCTGAGCCGAAGGCAGCCTCTCAGCCAAATGGGCCACCTGGGCATCCCCATTTGTCATTTCAAAAGCAAATGACCGCACAAATGTGAGCAAGGAGTCGGGGATGAAGGTGTGCATCTACTTAAAGCCTCTTTCTCTGGGCTACTGTGGGTCTGGAAAAGCTCTGAATGTTTCTGTGTAGCCAGTAGAATAAGGGATTCTTGAAAGGGAAGCCTGGGTACTAGTCAGAGGTGGACAAAGAGGAATGCTTCAGGAGGACCCACAGGAGGCTCCCAAGCAGGGACCAGCTGCAGGTGGAGGGGACAGATCTCAGGGATCAATAGCGCTGGAAGAACTAGGACTGGAGGAAGGGTGTAGAAAACCCTTTAGGTGAGGGGCGCCTGGGTGGCTCAGTTGGTTGAGCGACTGCCTTCGGCTCAGGTCATGATCCCGGAGTCCCGGGATCGAGTCCCATATCGGACTCCCGCCTCTGCGGGGAGTCTGCTTCTCCCTCTGACCTTCTCCCCTCTCATTCTCAGTCTCTCGCTCTCTAATAAAAAAAAAAAAAAAACCCTTCAGGTGAGACAATAGCCCTGACATGAAGACTGAACTTTGAGCTTGAATTAGTTCATCAGGCTGCTATGACAAAATACCATAGCCTGGGTGGCTTATAAGCAACAGAAACTCCTTTCTCACAGTTCTGGAGGCTGGGAAGCCCAAGATCAAGACACTGGCAGATCTGATGTCTGATGAAGGCCTACATCCTGATTCATAGACAGCTACCTTTCCCCGGACCTCACCGGGTGGAGGTGGTGAGGGAGCTCTCTGAGGCCTCTTCTTAAAAGGCCCTAATCCTATTCATGCGAGACTCCACCCTTATCCCCTAATCACCTTCCAAAGCCCCACTTCTAGATACCATCACCCTGGGCTTTAGGATTTAACATATGGGTTCGAAGGGAACACTAGCATTCAGTCTATAGCCGAAAATGGACTATCATGGTTATCAGAAATTACTGGATGAGACTAAGAAAACTCAGACTAGACTTCATTGAGTTTCTACTATAAAATGAAAACAGGTAACTCATCAGCTAGACTGGGTTCACAGAAAGAAATATGTTTCCAACTGACGGTCAAACCTGTGGTCTGCCCTCACTGAACATCATCTCTGTCCCGGACATAGGCACGTGACCACCACAGCCCTTTCTCCGTGAAGGCCTACAGTTATTAAGGGCCCTTTTGGCACTCTCCCGGCCTGACATCTATATTGGCAAAATCCAGCCTTTCAGATGGGAGAGTAAAGGAAGAGAGACATTGGGCCCTTTCCAAGAGAGCCTCACATGCATTTACATTGGTTAATAGGAAGGCTTTCTACTGTTAGAGAAATGTGGGCATTGTGTGCTGACAGCCAACCTACTTCATTACACAAACATTTTCCCTGCAAAAAGGCTCTAAATAATGTTGAATACAACAAAACACTTGCTTCATTCAATCAGAATAAATTAATACATCTTCATCCAGGGCTTACTATGCTTAGAGAATTATGAGGTCCAACAAGACATGAAATAGTCCTTGGAACACTGCATAACGTGGCAGAAGTACAGGGGTTTTTTCCGTGTTTTTTAAAGTTATTTCCTCAAGAAAAGAATGTTGCTGAGTCAGTTGAGTCATCCAGTTATCTTCCTGCTAAAAAGAAAAGCACACAAGTGAATGACTTTTTACCAAGAAAAGGTATGGGGACCTCACACCATATTCATTGTCCCCCTACCCATTTCTTGAAATATTTTTGGAACCACCATTAACTTAACAACAGAGTCACCTGGTGAAGATTTGGTTACTCAACCTGTTCACTCATCCAAGGCCACATCTCCAGGCCTGACTCACTGAAAACTTCTTTTGCTTGTTATGAGACCCACTAAGAATGATCAATGCCACAGACTCTAGAAGGACCCAGCACTAGATGTGAAGGAACACCCAAAATCTTATGTTTATATCTAACATCTGTGTGTTCTTTTTTTTTTTATTAACATATAATGTATTATTTGCCCCAGGGTACATGTCTGTGAATCATCAGGCTTACACACTTCACAGCATTTCCCATAGCACATACCCTCCCCAATGTCCATAACCCTACCCCCCCCCACCTCCCAGCCACCCTTAGTTTGTTTCATGAGTTTAGGAGTCTCTTATGATTTGTCTCCTCCCCTATCCCATCTTGTTTCATTTGTCTTCCCCAACCTCCATGACCCCCTGCCCTGCCTCTCAAATTCTTCATATCAGAGCAATCATGTGATAATTGTCTTTCTCTGATTCGCTTTATCACTTAGCCTAATACCCTCTAGTTCCATCCACATCATTGCAAATGGCAAGATTTTGTTTCTCTTGGTGGCTGTATAGTATTCCATTGTATATATATACTACATCTTCTTTATCCATTCATCTGTTGATGGGCATCTAGGTTCTTTCCATAGTTTGGCTATTGTGGACATTGCTGCTATAAACATTCGGGTGCATGTGACCCTTCGGATCACTACATTTGTATCTTGAGGGTAAATACCCAGTAGTGCGACTGCTGGGTCATAGGGTAGCTCTATTTTCAACTTTTTGAGGAACCTCCATACAGTTTTCCAGAGTGGTTGTACCAGCTTGCATTCCCACCAACAGTGTAGGAGGGTTCCCCTTTCTCCACATCCTCACCAACATCTGTCATTTCCTGACTGGTTAATTTTAGC
>CM052798.1:57564327-57616344 GCA_028533885.1 Nasua narica
TGAATTCCTGTATGAGTTCTAGCAGTCTTGGAGTGGAGTCTTTTGGGTTTTCCACGTAAAGTATCATATCATCTGCAAAGAGTGAGAGTTTGACTTCTTCTTTGCCAATTTGGATGCCTTCTGTGTGTTCTTGAGCCAATCCCTTAGCCTCTCTGAATTTCTTTTAAAATGGCAAAATAATATTTGTTTTCTGCCCACCCCAAATTTGAGCCACCAATGAATTGACATATTGCTAACTGTTCTCTTAATTGGAAGCATGTGTAACAGAGACATAGCCCCAAGGAAGTAAAGTGTAAAGGCAATTGAATAAGTTCAAGTCTTCATCTTCTACCTTCCAAATATTTATTTTAACTACCTAATAATAGTATTAAAACTAACATATACTGATGATTTACTACATTCTAGATACTGTGCTGCCTTTTTATGTACTATCTTATTTATTTCTTGCATCAATCATCAGTACTCATGTTCCTTCCCATCTTACAGATGAAGAAGTAGAGGCTCAGAAGGTTAGGGCAATGTCCCAAAGTTACACAGTTACTAAGTGACAGAGTTGGAATTCATACCCCCCTTTCCCAGACTTCAAAGCCCATGCTCTAAAACTGTTATAGATATTTAGTAAGGAGAGCTTATGGGAGCAGAGTGGGTGGGGGAAGTGTTTGCCATAATTATGTGAATAAATGCCCCAATTTTCTATTTGACTTTCTTCCTATATAGCTTGCTATTGATGTCTGAAAGCAAAGACAAAATAATAAGACATCAAATGAATCAATGAAACAGACCTCTGAGTGCCTCAACCATGTTCTGCCAATTATTTGCAATTCCATAATAACTTCAAAACAGGAAACAATTTGAAGCCATAAAAGTATCTGAACCATTCTGAACACTGCCCCTCCCCCAAGCACATTGATTTTGGAGTACACACTGCATCGTTTTACTAAGGAGGCATATCGTGGGTGTCTTTTTGTGAGCATTACCAAAAGTATTTCAAAGAGCCAAGGGCAACAATGAGCGAATGTTTGAGAATGTGATTCTGGGTACATCTGAAGGAACCCAGCGCTTCTGAGATTTTCTTTGTGGGTTGAATGGGGCACTTTGACCACATATTGATTTCAAACAATGGCTTAGTTTCGAGGTGGAGGAAAAAAATAGCCTTGGCCAGGGGATATATAAACTTCACATGGGCTGTGTAACTCCCTAATGATAAAAATATTTTCTCACTGCTATATTCAATTCTCCCATTTACTGTATATTCCTTTGGGTGACTTTCATTAATTCATTTGATACATTTATTGAATTTCTACCATATATCAGCAAAGTGACAGACTTAATCATACAAAGATGAGAGATCTGAAGGAGCTCATATTATAGGAAGGGAGCCAACAACCCACACAATGCAGCACGCGTCATGGCGGCCTCAGGGGTGATGGGGAGAAAGCCTGAGGCAGATATGTGGGAGCAGAGAGGGAAGTCAGCTGAGTCCCGAAAAAGAAAAGGAATTGGCCAAGGGCTAAGTGGGAACTTGGCATGAGTCCATGGCAAGGAGAGGGAACGTGTGTGAGAGCCTCAGAGGTGAGGCGATGGGAAGTTGTGAGAGGCAGAGCTGGAGACAGATGCAGGATCCAGGGCAGGAAAGGCTGAGAACATCCGGCTAACAAATACAGACTTCAGCCTGTAGCCACGGGGAGCTGTCAAGGCTTTTACTCTGTCACACATCACCAGATTTGGATTTCAGAAAGTGCACTTTGGAAGCAGTGAGAGGGAGCCTGGGCTGCAGCAGGGAGGCCAGCCGGGAGGTCAGATAGGGGATCCTGCAGGTGAGGAGCAAGGAGGCTGTGGAAGTGGAAGAGAGGAAACCCATCCAAAAGATTTCAGGAAGTAGAATCAATAGCACATAAAGATCCATTGTGTTCGGATGAATGAGAGGACCCAGCGTGACCCAGAAGTGGCTACTTTAGATGACCAGATAAACAGAAGTGTCATTCAAGGAGATAAGGCATGGGGAGAAGAAAGGAGTTTTGAGAGAGTGATGAAGAGTTCAGTTTTAAACGTTTTAAGATTGAGATGCTGGGCACCTGGGTGGCTCAGTTGGTTAAGCAAATGCCTTCAGCTCCGGTCATGATCCTGGAGTCCCGGGATGAAGTCTGGAATTGAGTCCTGCATCGGGCTCTCTGCTCAGCAGGGAGTCTGCTTCTCCCTCTGACCCTTCCCCCCTCATGCCCTCTTTCTCTCTCTCAAATAAGTAAATAAATAAATAAAAATCTTTAAAAGATTGAGATGCTTATGCTAACAGGTCCATTAGAGGTTTTTTTTTTTAATCTAGTACCCAAAATAGCAAGTCCTGGGAGATGGGGAATTCACCAGGATACAATGGCAGTGAAACCACACATGTGTGAGGGATCACACCAGGGACCTTAGGAACAGTGAGGCTGGAGGGAGGCTGAGACCTGAGGTCTAGGAAACACCCATGCCAGAGCCCAAGGAGGAGAAAACAGGGAGGAAAGCAGAATATCAAGAGCAAATGGTGTCTTAGAAGGCAAGGGAGGAAAGAGTTTCCATGAGAGCAAGGTTAAACAAAATGTAATGAGAATTGTCAGTTGAGTTTGGCAACCACAGAATTACTGGTGCCTTTGGTGAGAACAGTTCCGGTGGAACAGAAAGGAGTAAAGCCAGCCCCTCCCACGGTTGAGGGGTGGTTGGGAGTAAGGAAATGAGGATGCATATAGACTAACTTGCAAGAAACTTGGCTCTGCGAGAAAGCAAAGACTTTAGGGCAGTGTCTAAAGGGAAAAAAGGTCAAAAGTGGATATGAGAGAGTCAAGTATATTTGTATAAAAAGAGAGGTAGTACTGGGCTGTCTGGGTGGCTCAGTCAGTTAATCGTCTGACTTTTGATTTTGGCTGAGGTCATGATCTCAGTCAGGGTTCTGGGATCCAACTCTGCGTCATACTCCTCGCTGGGTATGGAGCCTGCTTGAGATTCTCTCTTGGTCCCTCTGCTTCTGTTCCTCCCCCCTGCTCTCTTTCTCTCTCTATCTCAAATAAACAAATCCTTAAAAGAGAGAGAGGGGCACCTGAGTGGCTCAGTTGGTTGAGTGTCTGCCTTCGACTCAGGTCATGATCTTAGGGTCCTGGGATTGAGCCCTACATCGGGCTCCTTCCTCAGCGGGAAGCATGCTTCTCCCTCTTCCACTCCCCCTGCTTGTGTTCCCTCTTTCACTGTCTCTCTCTCTCTTTAAAAAATAAGTAACAATAACAATAAAAGAGAGAGAGGGAGGAAGTACAGTCTAGTTAAGAGCACGATCTACTTGAGTTCTCATGCTAGCTCCCTTCTGTCCTAGCCAGCTGACCTTGGGCAACATCCTTACACCCACTCTTCCTCAGTTTTCTCACCTGTAGTGTAGAAGTAATGATTTTATCTGGGTCACAGTGTTGATGTGAAGATGAAATGAATTAACACATGTCACAGTTCTCCTAGTAAGTATTCAACAAGCATTAGCTATTATTACAACTATCATATGGTGAGTGAGGGGAGACAGCCAATGAGAAAGAGAGGATCCCAAGAAAGGGGAGGCTAAGATGGATCAGAAGTGAATTGGAAAGAGGTAAGGGGGAGCCATGATAGTTTAAAAAGTTGGGTAAGTTCGTCTGTTTCTAGTGCCATTTGTTATAGGTAAGCACTCCCTAAGGGACTGACCTGTTTAGTGGTGCTTTACCTGGAGCATCTGAGGTTGGCTGGGATCAGGGAAGCTGATGTGGGAAAGTATCTCTCAGGCCCTGGGCTTACACCTGCCTTTTGACTGCATTTCCTCTTGTAGACACATTACTGCAGTTGTTTACAACACAACACAGATTTTACTGTAGGAGGCCATATTTAGCCTCACGGAATAAAGCAGAATAACAAACCAGAGATTAAGGAGAAGGTAACTGTCTTGTCCTTCCCAAATGTAACATTCCCAAAGTATTTCCCTCTCATTTTGCTCTAGACTCCAGGACTAAAAGTCTTGGAGCATTTTTTTTTAGTTGTAGATGAACCATATTACAACCAACCATCAGGTGGTCAAAGCAACGAAAGACTTTCTCCTCTTGTAACCGAGCGCAGCTATTTTGTGTTAATAGGACACAGTCCTGTGACCCAGTTGATTTATTTTTTCATATTGTCTGGGGCACTGACTCTGAAGGCAGTATTCCTCATGGCTCTACTATGCTTTGTGGAATGACTTCCACCAGAAAGTGGATCACCATGTCAGTGCCACACACCTGCCCATCTACACCAGCCAAATGACCCCAATTTAAAGTGGAAGGAACTTATTTGGTCCAATTACATATTTTCCTGCATGGACCAACTCCTGTAGTAAATGTGTGGAAAGCTAGCATGGACAGAGCAACAAGCAGAACACAGTCTTATTTTTCTTGGAAGTCCTCATCTTGGTCTGGGTGGAGCTGTTGAGGCAGGCTCTGAGATGGCCCCTCATTCCAACATTTGTTGAGAAAGGAAGAGAATAGTAAGCAGTGAGAAACCTGGCTGAGCCCAACCAGCAGTCTCCTAGAATCTACTCCTGGAGACTCCTTCTTCCACTGACTGCTTGCTTGAAGGCAACGATGGCCATTGATTGGAGAATGGTTTTTACTAAATCTCCTAGAACACAAAGACCATGCCCTTTCTTTTTCTTTTTTTCCTTCTTTCTGCAGCAATCATCAGGATACTTGGCACTTAGTAGGCATTCAATACATAACTTTAGAAAGAATGAATGAATGGATTAAAATGTAATGGAAGATATAAAAACTTCATTGTCAGAAGTAAATATATTAACTTGTCTTCTACCAATAACCTTCTCAGAGTCATAATGACAAGAGAAGAGGTTTCAAGTGAAACTACAGGGCTTGGCCATTTTTTAAGAAAATATTTTTTTTATTTATTTATCTGACAGAATGAGCAAGGAGCCCAACGTGGAGCTCTATCCCTTTGACCTGAGCCAAAGGTAGACACTTAACCAACTGAGCCACACAGGTACCCCATGGGGCTTGGCCATTTTTAAGAGCCAACCATAACTAAGAGATGCTTCCTCTGGATGGGTCCTGAAAGGTCAATATGCAGTCTTTATAAAGTCTTCCTGGCCCCTTCCCACAGAAATAGAATTTAAAAATTCATGCCTTTGGTAAATTTTGCTGAGTAAAGTAGCATGTGACTTCTCTATCAGAATCAAGTTCAAGTCCACCACTATGTAATTGGCATAGATGCCAGGAAGCAAAACAAATAATTAGCAAATAATTGACCTTGATGGTACTGATTCGGAGTGTTACCATCATTCAAAGAAGGGAATGTAGACTAGAGTTGATTTAATGTTAAACTGTCCTTGAAGATAGGAGAACAAGAAAAGAAAGAGAATTTAAAAAAAATTTTTTTAATGTTACCATCCCTCAAGGAGCTTATAATCTATTTGATGAGGCAAGAATTGATGTTTATGAAAACTTTAGACCTAACATACGACAATGCAGCCTTAACTGACAAAGGAACTATTTAGTGAGTGTTAACAGGGATGGGAAGACAAAGAAAGCACAATGACTCACTGGTTGGGAGCCCTTTCCTGGAGAGACTGAGAACCAAGGGGAGCCTCAGAAAATGGATGGAAGCCCCTAAGCTTGAGAAGGGGCTGAGGAGAGGGGGCTTCCAAGAAGGGAGATTTTAAGTAGGAAACAAATTACAGTAGTAGGAATATGCCCTTCATGGCCCAAGAACAAGAAGGTGGATGAAATCATAGAAGCCCCGGATGCTGAGAAATAATGTGATGTTGACCAAGGACGAGTCCAGGGCTGATGAATAGGCAAGGAAGCAGCAGAAGGGAAAAACTACCCTTATGGAATTTGATCTATTTTTACTATTTCCCACTCCCTCATTTCTCTTTGGACTCATGTAGCCAAAATCCCTCCTAAAACAGATTACCAGATTTTTTTTTAAATTTAAGAACTTCTTTTCTTTTTATAAAAATAATACGTCTTCGGGACACCTGTGTGGCTCAGTCAGTTAAGCATCTGCCTTCAGCTCAGGTCTCGATCCTGGAATTGAGCCCGTGTCAGGCTCCCTGCTCAACAGGAAGTCTGCTTCCCTCTCTCTCTCTCTGCTCCTCCCTCCACTTGTGCTCGCTCTCTCTCCAAATAAATAAATAATATCTTTAAAAAAAAGACATCTTCATCCTAGAAAACATGTATCGATCACAACAAATCACCCCAAATCCCAAAGCTTAGAGATGAATGCTATTTAGATTTTAATTTATAGCCCTCTTAATTTTTTCTATGTATATATTTTTAAATATACAGTGTTCATCAAAATTAGATTATACAACTTTAAATCCTACTTTTTATACCTAACAAAATATCTTAGGGGCCTTTCCAGGTTCCTGAATATACTAAGTCATGTTTTGAGATTTTCTTGCAGTTGAACTGAAACAGAAAAACAGAAAATCACTCGAATCATGAGTGTTTAGCTTGACAAATTTTGCCTAAAGTGTCACATTCATCTTAGCAACATGCAATCAAGAAATTGAACATGACCAACATCCCAGAAGGTTCCTTGTGCTGCCTCCTATTCACTGCCCCCTGCAAAGGAATACCATAGATATTTTTGAACTTAATATAAATGAAATAATACTATGTACCCGTTTGTATCTGTCTTCTTTCAATACATCATTTTAATGACTGCACACTATTTCTTTGAATTGCTGCAATTTATTCAGTTTTTTCCTGTTGTCATGCATTTTTCACCAATTATTTGCTTTCATTAAGAATTCTTTAATGAATATCTATGTACTGAATAGTGATTTTTTTTTCCTTACGATAAATCCACTGGCTAAACAAATTTAAGACTTTTGACTTATATACCAGATTGCCCTTCTGAAAGATTGTACCAATTTTATATTCCCATCATAGCATATAAGGCTTCCAATTTCCGTGGTGTGGCCCAAAATTGAACACAAAACTCCAGATGTAATCCAACTAACATCCACCACAAATGTCTCTACCGGTCTTAAATATCCTCACTTCCTTTTACAGTATATAAATAGACTGCAAGAGGAATATCCTCTACATTCTCTGACAAAGACAAAAATATAGAATGGTAGTGCTGGAAATGACCTTGGAATTTATCTAATCCAACAAGCTTAGAGAATAGAGAATGAGAATAGAGAAGCCCAAAAGGGAGAAATGTCAGCACAGATTCCCAGTGAAAACCAAATCAGAAGACCATGTGTAGAAAAAAAGCTGCAAATAAAACAGGGACTCCTGGGTGGCTTAGATGGTTGAGCATCTGCCTTCGGCTCAGGTAATGATCCCAGACTCCTAGAATCAAGCCCCATGTCGGGTTCCCAGCTCATTGGGGAATCTGCTTCTTCCTCCTCACTCTGCCTGCTGCTCCCTCTGTTTGTGTGCTCTCTCTCTCTCTAATAAATAAATGAAATCTTAAAAAAGAAGAAAGAAAGAAAACAAAATATTTCTGGCAGTTACCTTTGGGAAATAGGATTATGGGAGATTTTTCTTCTTTTTACTTTTCTGAATTATTTAAATCTTCAGTAAGAGCATATATTTTTTTGACAGTAGAGAAAAACTATTTTCTTTAGAAGAAGGAAAACAGAAAGGAGAGGCTAAGTTTGTAAATTGCCTGCTATATTCGTTATGCACACCTAAGATCATAGTGTAAGTGGGCTACAAAATAGGAAAAAAGGTGGCTTGATAACTTTAAGATGAATTTGGAAGAGGCAGAATTCTCTAGAATAATGAAATTTCAGAATTTAGAGACCTAAATAAGAAGAGCCTGACTGGGGGTGCCTGGGTGGCTCAGTCAAGTAAGCATTCAACCCTTGATTTCAGCTCAGGACATGATCTCAGGGTAGTGAGATCAGGCAGATGAGCCTGCTTAAGAGTCTCTCCCTCTACCTCTGCCCCCCTCCCTCTCAAAAAAAAAAAGTTGGGGGGGGGCACCTGACTGAAGCAACTTTTGGAAAGCTCTAGCCTATAAACTTGCTGAGTCAGGTCTGGAACAGGCCCTGGAGACATCTGGAGAAGGTCTCCAGGGAGACCTCTGGAAAAGAGAACAGATTTTTTAGTAGTATTTATACTACAATTTGGAAATCCTCTGTCTCTGTTTGGAGATAGAGTTAGGATAGAGATGGGGTTGAGATGGAGGTGGGATGGAATGGAGATGGGATTAGCACAGGGATGGGGTTGGGATGGATTTGGATTTGGTTTGGAGATGGAGATGGGTTTAGATGGGGACATGGTTGGGACGGTTGGGTTTGGATGGGAGATGGAGATCGGTTTAGATGGGGGCATGGTTGGGGCGCTGGGTTTGGATGGGAGATGGAGATGGGTTTAGATGGGGATGGGGTTGGGTCGGAGTTGGGATTAGGATGGACTTAGATTTAGGATGGAGAGTGGTTTGTACTAAGAGCTATAGGAGTTCACACAGCACCACGTGGTGGAAGTGTTTAGGAATCACTGCCTTGGTGTATGCCATTTCCTCTCACCCAAGACCTGAACTTTCCTGTCTCTATCTAAGAGCTAAAGTCATGGAATCCAATTCCAGAGTCTTGTCTTAATTAAACATTTCACATATCTTTCTGCCCCTGTGATAGATTCTGTGAATGGCAGAATTGTTGACTGTTCAAGTCATCACAACAGAGGTGAAATCATGTCCCTAAAGTCTCCAGGTTAGTGAGTAAGGGGGAGGGGACTCTGATAGGGTTGCTAATTTTAACATACGAGACAGCTAGTTAAATTCAAATTTTAGATAAACAGTGATGGGGTGTAGTGTAAGCACATCTGATGTAGTAATTAACTGGATGACAGCTGACAATCCTATGGGGCCATCATGAAAGCCTGGCTCTTGCTTGACTAAAGGCTGTGCAGTGCATTTCTGAATGGCAGGTCTACCTGATTTCCAGAATGGCCCATACATGTGAGAGGCTGTAGAGTTTGGGTACCAAGGCACAGGTGTGCCTCTGGACACAGATTTCTCACCTGTACAGTAGGGTTACAAATAGCACTCACTTCAGGATTCCTGGCTGGCTCAATTGGTTAAGCAGCTGCCTCTGGCTTAGGTCATGATCTCAGAGTCCTGGGATGGAGCCCCAGATGGGGCTCTCTGCTCGGCGGGGAACTGCTTCTCCCTCTGCCTGCCACTCCCCCCACTTGTGCTTGCTTTCTCTCTCTGATAGATAAATAAATAAACCTTTAAGAACAACAAACAAAAAAACAAACCACTTACTTCCAATAGTTATTGTAAGGATGAAATGACTCTAACTCTTGGAAAACAGATACTTATTAGATCAAATATCAAGCCAAAAGCACTGCGAACCAGACATCTTTATCTCAACAGTCTGCAATGACTTCCCAAACATGTCTATCTCTGAACCACTTCATTGGTATAAAATAGGCCACAGTCCCCACTTTTATTCTCTCAAGCTTGATGCTGAGAAAACAAAGTTTCCCTCATCTGCAGGAGAGAGGATGGCCTCGCTATTGATAAGGCAATGAGGATTTTTATTAATGACTGTAACGAGTGTTCATTCACAATAGAACCATTATCTCAGCATTATTACATTGTAAATATTAAAGGGAAGGTCAACAAAGACTCACTCCAGTGAACTCTGGGGAGCTCATAGCACATTGCTTTCTTTAAGGTTATTGATTCTAGAAGTTCCAAATTGGGTTAATCATCAGAATCAACTGGGGAATTTTTTGAGGATCATCTGATCTTCTTTTTGTATTATGAAAATATTTCAAACATTCAGCAAAACTGAAAGAATTTTACAGTGAACACTGATACAACCACCACCTAGATTCTACCATTAACATTTTACTAAAACTTGTTTTATCACATATCTGTCCTTCCATCCATTCCTCTATCCAGTCATCAATACATCTTTTTTTTTTTTCCTTACATATTTCAAAGTAAAATGCAGATATCTGTATACTTTCCCTGGAGAGCTTTCTAAAACCATAATTGCCCAGGGTCTAACCACAGTGGTTCACAGATCTACTGATTCAGGAATGTTTTCAATACCCAAGGTGATTATGCTACACAGTCAAGTTTGGGAAAGTATCAGTCAAAAGAAGCTAGGTTATGCTGTAGTAACAAATAAACCCACCTAAAAATCTCTGTAGTGTAGAACAACAAAGATATTTTCCTTCTTCTTTCTCCTCTTCCTCTTCTTCTTCTGGACCTGTTCATCAACAGGTGACGCGGCTTCACTCTGATAACCATGTTGATGGAGCCCCTACTCTCTCAGAACCATTGCTAGTTTCCATGACAAGAGACATGGAAAACCATGTACTGGCTATAAAAACCTCTGTCTAGATGTGACTCACGTCCACTTCTTCTCCCATTTCATTGACCAAAGCACTTAGGAACTCTTAAGTTTAAAAAAGGAAGGACAAATAATCCTTCCTCAGGAAGGAGCACTGTGCTTGAATATTTAGGCAGAATAATAAAACACACAAACAGAGAGAGAGAGAGAGAGAGAGAGAGAAAACCACTAATTTAATCCAGACTCTTCGATTCACAGACCAGGAAGCCAGCATCCAAAGAGGCAAAAACTCCCAAGGTCTCCCAGGATCACTCAGCTAGTTCAAAGCAGGAATGGCCTAGAACCAAAGTCGGCTAACTCTCAATGTCACATACAGGGCTACCTCCCACTCCCTGAAGCTCTCAGATTGTTTACCATCCATTTATTCATTCATTCACTGATCTAACAACTACTGACTGCCACTATACACCAGGCACTGATACATAAGGCATAGCACTTACCATCAAGAAGTTCATGGTCACATGTGAAGTTTTTCCATATAACCTGCAGCTCACCTTGTCACTGGCATATTTTATCCTATTCACCAAATAACCTGAAGCAGCAGTGCATTTCAGAACTCAGAGATGTTGTCTTTGAGGATAAAGATCTATTTTTCTTAGTTGTTTCCGGTCAGAGTCAGTTCTCAGCAACAGCCTGCTGAAACTCAGCATGGCGATACAGCTCATCCCAGATACAGAAAGTTCAAAGTGACTCATAGCCTTGCAGTGGTTGGGGATCATTTCTAGGGCACAGTCAGTTCATGATCTGATGGAATAATAGTTTTCTTTGAAAGGAATCATTCAGTCACAAAAATCTAAACCCAACCTTGGAGCACATTTTCATTTAGGGAGAAGGATTTCAAGACGTAGGAATTATATAGATTTTTAAACAACTCTGATGACTATATAAAAATAGGATAGTTTGCTATGAAAAAGATATTTGATACCTTCACAAGCTGTAACTCTGAAGATGATCCATCTTCAAAGATGTTAAAATAGTATCACAATACGAAAGTGCTGTTCCCTAATTTGTAATTAAAGAGGTTGAAGCTCAAAGAGGATAAGTGACTTGATCAGTGTTCTCTAACTAGATACAGGTATGAGAGATAAACCTGGAACTTGAGTCATTTGGCCCAATGTTCTTTTGACATGGAAGGAAATAGAGTTGTCATTTTGTAGGGCCACAAGACTCCTCAACACTGGCCCTACTGAACAATTACCTGTGATACTATGCAAGGTTCTGTGGGGATACCAACAAAAATAAAGCCGTCTTTACTCTCTGCGAGCTTCAGCCGAGCAAAGGAAGGAAGAGAATGTGGGCATACTATGTGTCCCGGAAGCCAGTGGAAGAGAGAATTACAAGATGTTTATCAATGGTATTAAACGCTACTAAAGGGACAAAAACAGTAAAGACTAGAAGAAGGTCATTAAATTATATGACAATTACACAATCACTCTTGAACCTCTAAAAGATCAACTTCAGAGAGTGATGAGAGCAGGATGTGGCTTGCAAGAGGCCAAGGAGTCAATAAAAGAGAGGGAAATGGAAACAGGCAGTTTTAGGATACTGAAAAAGGAAAGAAAATGAAAATAACTAGAGGATGCAGACAATGGTAGAAATATTTTCATTTGGATTGGAAAGAAATCAGCCTATTGTTACACAGAAAGAGAGATAAGATGGTGTCAACTGAGAGGAGTACATTTAATGTGCACCAGAAAGAGGAGCAAGTTTTTGGGGCAGAAAGAAAGAAAGGATCCTTTCATCATCAAATAATTTGTTATTGGGGAAGATGGGTGAAATAGGTCATGGGACTAAGGAGTGCACTTGTTGTGATGAGCACTGAGTGATGTGTGGAAGTGTTGAGTCACTAGATTGTACACCTGAAACTAACATAACCCTGTAGGTTAACTATACTGGAATTAAAATAATAAAATAAAATAAAAATAATTGATTCTTTCAGCCACAATTATGAGGCATCTATTCTGGCACTGTGTTTGGGCACCTGAGTAAGCAAAGCATACCCGTAGCCTGTGCTTGTGAACCATCGAGTCCAATATGGAAGACAGACCTTAAGTAGTTGGTAGACAGATAGATGAGAGAGAGTCCTTATACTGTGAAAAGTGCTGTTAAGGAAAATCCCACAGTGCTATAAGAGCCAACGCAGGGAAGTCGGCCTTCAGTTGAACAGTTGTATAAAACAGTCTTCCAACCAAAAGAAGGAGGGATGGAAGACAGAAGATGAAGACACATATGATTCGAAAATGTTGAGGAAAGAAGATAATCTTCCCCTTCCTAGTGAGTAGAAGGATTAAAAATACTTGTAAGACTAGGAATATGTTTGAATATGTTGGAAGAATATGTTGGCAGATTTGAGGACAATGAGGAAATATTAGAATCTATCCGTGGACATCCAGCTTGGTATCAGCAAAAGAGGAATATATTTACACAGAAGCAACAGAAGCTATTTTGAAGTTAGATATCATGACCCAGTTGGCTTGGTTTTCTGACTTTCTCAAGGAATCCTTAGCAACCCAGAGTAGATGCACATAAAGTAAAGTAAATGGTTTGGTCGGAGAGTAGTTGGTTGTTCTCATGACAGCCGTAACAGAACTTACCGGGGGCAAAGGATTCAGAGCTATTAGAAAAGGCCAGGTGTCCAGCCAGCTAGAGAGGTAAGTGAGCCCAAGGGAAGGGACCAACTCAGTGAGGTCACAAAGAGGGCAGAGAACAAGTTGAGAAGTGAGGCCGGAGGAAAAGAAAAAAGGAGAGAAAGACACAAGCAGTGTGGAAGGATAGGCCCACACCATAAGGAACTCTCAGGTTCTGTCAGATCAATAGGGAGCTGAAATTGGGTCAGTGATGCAGGTCATTGGTGCTGATGAGGCTTAAAAAATGCTGAGGCTGGGGTGGGATGGGAATGAAGGCCTGGAAAATTTTGCTGATGACAGTGAGACCCCTGAGAGAATGCTATCCTCTCTGCTGTGCCTTACAGAAAATAAACCCCATGAGTTTTCTAAATCAGATTTGTGTGTGTGTGTGTGTGTGTAAACACATATGCTGATATATAGCTTAATTACCTACAAGTGGTCTGGACATCCCTAGGCGACGGCTAATTCCCCAGTGTCAGATTATATGTAATTCAGGCTTCGATACGTTGGACGACACCTTGCAAATGTAACTCAGGAGAGAGCTACCAGGATGAGGAACCTTCCCTTTTTATATGTAACTTTTACCAAGCACCAATTTCGGGGCAGAGCTGGGGACAAGAGAAGTTTTTAATGAGACTTGGGACACAGGGACGGATTTCAGAGACTTTTCAAATGTACACTCAGCTTTTCAAAGTTGCTTAACAACGGGTCAGGTATGGGAGAGGCGCAGGAATGAACGTCTAAGATGGAGTGAGGCAGAGAGTTGGTCCTCATTTCCCCTCATTTTACAGATGAAGAAACTAAGGCTCAGAGAAAGTCAGACTCCCCTGTAGCCACACAACTAGTAAATGGAAGAGCCGGGGTTTTATTGACTGATCCGCCCGTCCTGGGCCCTTCCCAGTACATTACTGCCCTCCCCTTCCTGCCATTCTCCTCAGGACCAGCTCACGCTCCAAACCACTGTACTCAAGGAAACAGGCTCACCTTTCATGCTCTTCTTTTCCACATTTCCCCTGTGTCAGTGAAGGCAATTGTGCATACTCACTCATTCCTGCTGGAGCGAGGAGTCCTTCCCAGTGTTTACAGACCCCGCTCCTGGGCCTAGCTCATTGCCGTGGTGCTGGATTCAGTGTCGACAGAGGACATTGTAATCGGCCTTATGCCATTCCTATTTGAAATATTTAAAGATAAAAGTGGAATCGAAACTTGCCTACTTGCATTTGTTTGAATTGGGAGGTCAGCTAATTCTCCACCTGACGTGATTTATTTGGTCTTTTCCTTCTGACCCCAGAACGTGCTAGCCCACCCCAGGTTCGCTGTCTCATCCTGACGAGCTGCTTTGGAGGCAGATCTTCTCTTGCAGGGTCGGGCCAATGAGGCCAGCAGTTGGCTTCTAAGAGGGACTTGGCTGGTGGATCCAGGAGCTGCCCCCTAGGAGAGGAGGGCTCCTGGAAATAAAGAGCGCACTGCGGAAGGGGGTCCAGGCGGGCACAGGGAGGTGATGCAGCTTCGTTTCAGCTCCACCTCAAAGAACAGGGACCCCTGGGTTGACAGCTCTTCTTCTTCTGCAGGCCTCCTCCTGTGTAGCGCTGAGTGGGGGTATGGGGGTTGGGGGGGAGATACCTACTGAGCCGTGACGATGTGCGAGTTTCCGGTATTTCCGGTTACACCATAGAGCACCTCAGGCTCTCCATGGAAAAACTTTTAAATTATATTGGAGGTTGAGAAGAAAAGTTTCTCAACCTTTTTTTTTTTTCTTTTGACATGTTGACGACCCCTTCAAAATGGAATCTCATATCACAGACATTGTGTGAATGACACCGGGCAGCATTGCATCCAGGGTCGCTCAGGGCTTGGTGCCTTGAGTAATGATCCACCAGAAGTCAGTGAGAGGACAGGAAGTGTGACAGCCCCTTATCTGCTATCAGTCATCTTGTCACCAGAGAGCACAGCCCACTCGTTCTGATATGTGGCACCTCAGAAGACTTTTTTCCCTTATAACAAATTATCCTGAAGGGATATCAAGGCCCCATTGTTTTTTATTTAAAAAGTCGTGAGGCCTCAAAGACGTGCAAGTGACATTACATGAAAATCCATAATTCTCCTCAGAGTTTTTGTGCCTTCACTGCAGTGATAAAAATCACTTTGTTTTCCAGTTTGGAGCCATGGAAAGAATCAAGGCATTGTGTGGATTACTTAAAATTCCACTGTGCCTGCACCATTTGGCCAAAGAATGCTGAGAATTTGCAGCTGTTACTCCACAAAAGGCTCCTAACTGGGGCAGAGGCTGCCATTGAACACACAGCTGTTGTTAATTTGAACTGAAAATTTTTAATTGCCTTTGTGTCAAAATTTATTAAATAACATTTCAGAGGAACAAAAACTGTAATAGTCGTATTAGTGGAATGCTGAAGGAAGAAAGTCATTGGAACGCAGCATTTTTGCCTTGTAAACTGAGTCTGAAAATACCTTTTCCACATGACTGGCTTCCAGCCATCCCAAGAAAAAGGTTTCTAGGTAAATCTGGCCACAGAAGCCCTGGAGGCTTCTGCAGGGGCTCAGCCCCTCCTTGTCCTTACTCTTTTATCTGGAAGCACTTCCTGCCTGAGTGGCCTTCTCTTGTTCCGGTACTCTCCCTCCGTTTCTATTATTGTGGGCGATGAGTCCTAGTGCTCAGGGCAAGTGTGACATTAGCTGGTGATGGGCTGCTCCTCCTGAGTGGTCTGCGTCTTCTTGTGAGCCTCTGTCATCGCTGTTGTCCTGTCCTCTAGCCCACCCATGACAATCCTGTGAGGTGACCGACCCGCCCCACTTAGCGGAGAGCAGGATGGGTGAGCAGAAGATAGACAAATGTGCACCTTTCCTTTATTTTTTGCCAAGGCAAAGGAGAGAAAAGGCGAGGCCTTTCTAGTAACAAGGAACAACAGCCAAGTTTCCCTCAGGAGGGAAGCCGCTCACTGTCCTGAGGAAGGGGCTTTGAATATGAAGAGAGGTGAACCAGGGAAATGGCGGAATAAGTCATAAATCCTCACTAGCATGTTAACGTCTCTGCCGTGTTTTCATTTGAATGTTCAGTGGTCCCTCTAACAGGAAAAACTTCAATTCATCAAGCACTTATGAAACACCTACTGTATGCAAGGCGCAATACAAGTGAGGGACCTGGAGGCCGAGTGGCAGACAGGCTGAGGGCACCGTCGTGCCGTCAAAACCGCTCACTCTCACAGAGGGGGACTTCCTGGCAGAAGGGGCAAGCATTTGATGGAGGCCAGAGAGATGACAAGCATCTCAAAAGTTAGAGGAGGAAGGAAGGGCCTACGAGGCTGAGGATCTGGGAGAGCAAAACATGGTAGCCTGGAAAACTTACATCTTGTTGCAGGGACAGGATGTAGCTGGACATGACAGTGTTGGGTGAGCATAAGACACACACACAAAAAAGAAGGGTTGGAGAAGTTAAACTAGGTTCTGGAAGGTTGAAATGCCCCTCTGAGGAGTTTGGATCTTATCCTGTGAGGGCTGGGAAGTCACTGAATGCTCTTGAGCTGGGAAGTGTCAATGCTTTTCAGGCGAATCATCCTGCTAGTGGTTCTGCTGGACTCCGGAGCCTCACCCGCTCCCCTGCGCAGAGGCAGAATGACTCTCGAGGACCTGCTCACCCTACAGGCCAGCCTGGCTAGCAAGGAAGAGAAGAGGAGATGCCTCAGAGAGCCAGAGTCCAGGCTTCACGTCCTTGACTTGCTACCTACTAGCCATGCAGCTATGGCAGTTGAGTTAATTCTCTGTGCCTCTACTTCTCCATCTGTAAAATGGGGGCAACAGCACCTACTTCTTAAAATTATTTTAAATTAATACATAAAATGCTTAGAACAGGGAGTGGTACAGTAAGCTCCTGATAAAGATTAGTTATTATTTTCAGGTGTAAAATCTTACAACTTAGCACTGGTTGAACTTGGGGCGAGGGAAGGAAGAGAAAGAGTCAAGGGTATAATGATTCATCTGAGGAATATGGCTCATACTCAGAAGTAATAATAATATTCAGAAAACAGCAGGGAAAAAAATCATATTGAGGGACATTCTACAGAATAAGTAAAATCTTCTGAAGGATCAAGGAAACACGACGACATTCGTTCTATATGGAAGGAGACCAGAAGGACCTGACAACTAAAAGCAATGCATGATTCCGAACTTGACCCATTGGCTTCAAAGGACATGACTGGGACAAATCCATGGAAATCTGAACGGATCCTGAAGGTGTAATTACGTAACAGCATGTGCTTGGCTCCTGGTCTGGAGGCAATGAAACTTAAAGTGTCCTGTTGTGATGAGGCATCAGGTTGGCCACTGACTCTCAAATATTTCAGAAAGTTCTTTATTCTCTGCTGATAACTCTGCTCTATGCTTTGGGTTGTTTGAAAATGAAAACAATGTATTTGAAAAATTAATAGCTAACATTTGTTGAGCACCCACCGTGTACCCAGCACCGTGGCCAGTGCTTTATGCATGAGCATATTCAGTTCCCGGAGATAACTTCTCTTTCTTCTCCCCCCGCGCCCCTCTGCAGTGCCCCTGGAGCAGGTGAACTCTCCCCTCTACAGCAGTTACCTACTAACTGCTTGTTGGGGTGTATAACGCCTGCCCAGCCCCCGCCTGGGACAGCCCGCTCTTCTGGAGCAAGGAATGTACCCCATTCTCCACTGTATCCACAGCTCCAACACAACTCCCTGTAAAGCATAAGTACCCCATATATGCTTGGTGAGTGAAGTGCGTAGGTTTGTTCACCATGGTGACTTGGGAAGGGTGTCTGATACATGATTCCTTTTCTAGGTGGCCCAGGCTCCGGCAAAGGCACACAGTGTGAAAAGCTGGTGGAAAAATATGGATTTACACATCTCTCGACTGGTGAGCTCCTGCGTAATGAGCTGTCATCAGAATCTGAAAGAAGCAAATTGATCAGAGACATCATGGAACGCGGCGAACTGGTGCCCTCAGTAAGCAACAGCTGCCTTCCCTGGCAGGGGTGGGGAGTGGGTGGGGGGATATTTTGGAGTGTTGCAGTTAGTCTAAGCTGCTGGAAAAAAGAAGCCCCAAAAGACAATAGCTACATTTTATTTCCCTCTGATGTGAAAGTCCAGAGGCAGGTGGAGGGTCCACAGCAGAGACCCTTCTGTCAGACCATGTCCCGGCCCAGGTTCCTTCCACTCTGTCGCTCTGCCAGCCCCTTGAGTGTTAACCTATCTCATATTCTCCCAGGAAACTGGTCCCCACATTAGCGTTGAAACCTTCAAAGCACAGGTGAGCATGATGCAGCAGAGCCTATAATTCGAACTTTCTGGAAACTAGAAAATAACATTTTGGTCTTGTCTGGAAATTATGATAGCATTAGCTTGCAATTTGGTATCTTCCTTAGATAGTTTAAGTAAAGAATATCCTTTTTATGCCTCTTTGTTCCTTTCAAGTCACCATCCATCTCTGAGCCACTGGATGCCATGGGTAGCAAAAAATATTCATCCCTGCCCTACAAGAGCCCATGCTAGGCTCTGTAATTTGGGCTTATACAGTGCAGGCCGTATTAGCTACCAGAGCTTTATGCTTCCTCTTCAAATAGCTAGAGTTCCTAGCAATTCTCTCAAGTCAGTGCATATCAGATTTTATAAAATATTTACTGGAAAAAAATCAACAGAGAAGCACATTTTATACCATGTTTTGCCTAGTTTTAAACTGACATTGTGCCTAATTTATGGAGTGTTATCATTAGAAATACAGCCATTATATTTCGTCTATTCTAAGATGCTATTTTAAGATGTCCCAGTAAAATATAACTAATAAACTATTCCATATATAACTATACCAGCATGAAAAAACACTATTAAACTGTGACTGATTGTAAAATACGTACCAATTTTGTAGACTATAAAATGTGGGGGGAAAGTGAGACTAAGGATGGATGAAATATGGTATTTTTTTGTCAGCTGTTAATCTTACATGAACCTTTCTGCCTCCCAAAATGGGATGACTAGTGAGATGGGTGGTAATGCTGGTGTTGTTCTGTGGAAGAGCTCAGATCCTGACCACTGTCTCTCCGCTCCAGGGCATCATTCTGGAGCTCTTGAAGGAGGCCATGTTGGCCAGCCTCAGCGACACCAAGGGCTTCCTGATTGACGGCTATCCCCAAGAAGTGAAGCAAGGGGAAGAGTTCGGACGTAGGGTGAGCTGTTGTTATGGGGGTCTTCCCAGAAGGAAAATAGTGGACATCACTGAGGTTGGAGGATAAACTCAAAAGTCTATCCCTCTCCTAATTACATTAATCAAACTTTCAGTTGCAAATGCAAAAACTCAACACAAACTGACCAAAAAAGAGGGCAGTGGGGTGGGTGATGGTGGTGGATTTATTGACTCAAGTAACTAAAATGTCCAGAAGCAGCTCACATTTGGTTAGACCCATGTATTCAAATTTGTTCATCCTTTGTGTTGTGCCTTTCTCCATCTCTTGGATTCCAGGCTTATATTTCACCATCTAAGTGATCTCAGAGAGTGTTTTTCTTTTCCAATGGTGGTAGCAGATGACCCGGGGTTGTGTTTCATTATCCAGGGTTAGGTCATGAGCCCATGGCTGAACCAGTCGCTGTGGCCAAGAGGAAGATGAGAGGGCATATAATGGAATATCTAGGAATACCTTGATTCATCCTGGAAGACCAGTCTGGGAACGAGAAGGGAGGAGGGAGCACCATACCTGAAGCACACAGACTGAGGAAGGGAAAGGAAATTACTCAAAAAAGAATAGGGATGCCCTTAGAAGCCGTCAAGGGAATTGATGCTGGACAGGCAGTCAAATGTATGCACTGCTCTAACCTCCCACCATCCAGCCTCCCCAAGTCCCTCCATCTCCCAGTGAGGCAGGTGGGGCAGGGCCACTCACAGGGGAACAGTGTAAGTAAAAACCATCATAACTATCCTTTATTGAATCTCCTCTGTACTTACTCCAGTGCTACATGCTGTACCTCCATTTACCTCTAAAGTCCAAGCAAGGGGGAAACAATTGTCCCCAGTTATTAAACAAAGATTCCAGAGCTCACAAGAATTAATATTTATCTAGATAGCTCTTTAGACTAGTTTTAAGATATTCTCATATTTCATGTCATATATTTTTAATAACCTTTTTTAGATAGATAGAGGAAGTATTTTCTTCATATTAAAGGTGATGAATTCAGCCCAAAGAGATTAACATGACTTGCCCACAGTCACAGGGCTGGTAAGTGACAATTGCTGGTAGGATGAAGAATCGGGGGAGGGGGGCTGTCTCCATCCATCTCTAACACTGTAGTGTGGATCACAGTGAATCGTACTTGTGTGTCTCCTGGAGGTTAATCTGACCTTCTGAGCCCGTTTGATTGAACTTCCTTAGATAGTATCTGAATATTTAAAAGCCAGTTACTCACCTTCCCCTGCATTTCCTGCTAGCAACCAGGGTCAAAGAAAAAATGCACTGACCTAGTTGGCAAGAGTGGGATGAGCCCCCTGGGGCTGGCCCTCAGCTCCAGAGCCTCCAGCAAGAAGGTGTGAGTAGCAGAGCCTGTGACTCTGGTGGTTCAAGGCATGTCCAGTGGGGGGCGCTCACAACCAGTATTCCACTGAGCTTTCCCTCACAAAACAAACCACTTGAAGAACTCAAACTTCAAAAAAAAAAAAAACCAAAAAAAACTCAAACTTCATACACTATTTTTTTTCAAAAAGTGGAATTAGGAAGATTATTGTCCTTTTTAAAAATATCATGCTAAAATACACATAACACAAAAGTTAACATTTTAACCACTTTTAAGTGTAGAGTTCAATAGTGTTAAGTGTATTTGCATTGTTGTGCAACCACTCTCAAGAAGTCTTGGAAAACAGAAACTGTACATCCATTAAAGGACAACTTCCTGTCTCTTTCCCCTCAGCCCCTACAACCACCATTCTACTTTCCGTCTCTGAGAATTTGACTATTTTAGGGATCTCTTCTAAGTGGAATCAGCCTAATTTGTCCTTCTGTAGCTGGCCTATTTTACTTAGGGTCATGTCGTCAAGGCTCATTCATGTTGTAGCATGTGTTACAATTTCCTTCCTTTTTAAGGCTGAACGATATCTTGTTTATCCGTTCACTCACGAACAGTGACTTGGGTTGCTTCCACTTTTCGGCTATTGTAAATAAGGCTATGAACATGGATGTACAAATCTCTCTTCAGGACTCTGCTTTCAACTCCTTTTGGTTTATATACAGAAGGGTGATCACTGGAGCATCTGGTGATGCTATCACGCACCAGCTACCGTAGCCCTGCGCCATTTTACATTCCCACCAGCGGAGCACGGGGGTTCCAGCTTCTCTACATCTTCACCAACCCCTGTTATTTTCTGGGGGTTTTGATAGTTGCCACCTGAACGGCCATGAGGCCATTTCTTATTATGGTTTTGGTTCATGTTTTCCTAAAGATGAATGATTTTGAGCATCTGCTCATGTTCTTATTGGCCATTTGTGTATCTTCTTTGGAGAGATGTCTAGTCACATCCCTTGCTCATTTTTGAATCAGGTTGTTTGGTTTCTTGATATTGAGCTGTAGGAGTAATTTATATATTCTGGGTATTAACCCCTTATCAGATATATGATTTGTTAATGTTTTCTCCCATTCTGTACATTGCCTTTTTGTTGTGTTGATTGCATCCTTTGATGCATAGTTGTTGGGTTGTTTTTTTTTTTAAGATTTTATTTTATTTTTTTTTTTAAGATTTTTATTTATTTATTAGAGAACGAGAGACTGAGAATGAGAGGGGAGAAGGTCAGAGGGAGAAGCAGACTTCCCGCAGAGCCGGGAGTCCGAGATGGGACTCGATCCCGGGACTCCGGGATCATGACCTGAGCCGAAGGCAGTTGCTCAACCAACTGAGCCACCCAGGTGCCCTAAGATTTTATTTTTTTAGTAATCTCCACACCTACGGTGGGGCTTGAACTCACAATCCTGAGATCAAGAGTCACATGCTCCACTTACTGAGTCCGACAGGCACCCTGATAAACAATTTTTTATTTTGTTGTAGTCTAGTTTATCTGGTTTTGCTCTTGTTCCCTTTGTTTTAATGTCATGTCCAAGAAACTACAGCCAAATCCAGTGTCATGAAGATTTTCTCCTGTTTTCTTTAAGAACTTTATAGTTTTAATTCTTACACTTAGGTCTTTAACTCATTTTGACCAATTTTTGTATATGGTTTGAGATAAGAGTCCAATTTCATTCTTTTGCATGTGGATATCTGGTCTTCCCAACGCCATTTGTTGGAAAGACTGTTTTTCCCCCGGTTGAATGGTCTTGACATCTTTGTCAAAAATCATTTGACCATTTATGTAAGAATTTATTTCTGGGCCCTCTATTGTATTCCATTGGTCTATATGTCTGTCTTTATGCCAGTACCACACTGTTAATATCACCATAACTTGGTAATAAGTTTTTAAATCAGGTAGTATGAGAACTCTAACTTTGTTCTTTTTCAAGATTGTTTTGCCTATTCAGGAAACCTTGAGATTCCATATGAATTTTAGGATGAGTATTTCTACTTCTGTAAAACAAAAACAAAAACAAAAAAACCACCAGTGCCATTGGGACTTTGATAGGGGTTGCTTTAAATCTGTGGATCACTTTGGGTGGTACTGACATCTTTTTTGTTTGTTTGACAGAGAGAGACCACAAGTAGGCAGAGAGGCAGGCAGAGAGAGAGAGGTGGAAGCAGGCTCTCCACTGAGCAGAAAGCCCGATGCGGGGCTCGATCCCAGGATCCTGAGATCATGACCTGAGCCAAAGGCAGCAGCTTTAACCCACTGAGCCACCCAGGCACCCTGGGTGGTACTGACATCTTAACCATATTGAGTCTTCTGTAGATTGTTTTACATTGTAGCTTCTCCTAGTCTTTTAGCCAAGCTGTGGATAAGGCTTCTGGGGATGCAGGCTGAATGAGGAACAAGGAAATTTTTTCGACACGACTTCAGAAGCAGGGCCTTGGCAAGGCCGGAGGATAGAGAGAGGATAGAGAGGAGTTGTTGGGACCAGGCCCTTGATCCCGCAAGGCTTGGCGGTTGTGGAGGCACATCATTCAAATACGGCGGGAGACACCCTGTAACTGCCATGGGGCCCGCAGTGTTCACTGAGGTTCAGGCTGCACGGCTGTAACGCACTTCTGGGTGACAGCATACTTACTTTGTGAACTTCAGGTCCGAGGAGCCCTGGGAGGGTCTCCAGGAGAGTCAGGACAGGTCATGCACTTGCTTGGAAGTGCTGGGGGAGGGTGGGGGGAGGAATGTCTTTGAAAAGCCTACTTCACTAAATTGTTCTTTTGAAGCCCCCAAATGGTCCACTGTGGTAAGGAAGATGTATGGTCAAGATGGGCATCTCATTTTTTGTGAACCACTGTGCGCAAACAACAGAGGTAGAATCCATATTCTCCCTTGGGGATTTTTTTGAACTCTATCTGCAGGGAAGCCCCCGATTTTAGGGCTGTGGGGTTCCAAACTGTTTCGAGCAGTGGCATTCACGTCGAGCGCCTTTAAAGCATGTCAGTCATGTGGTCCGGAGTCCAAAAAGCTGAATCTCCTCTCTGTCATGTATTAGTGTGACGCTGGGCAAGCCACTCAGCCTCAGACTCCTCCGCTATAAATCAGAGGAAATAATACACCTGCCAAATCCTAATTTGAGGATTTTGTGAACATTGAATGACAGAACATACATAAATGTGTTTCTTAAACTATAAAAGGCTATAAAATATTATCTAAATTAGGCTCACTTTTTTTTTTTTGAGAGAGAGAGAGAGAGAGTACTCACGTGCAGGGAATGGGGCAGAGGGAGGGTAAAGAGAGAATCATATATAGACTCCAAGCTTAGCACAGAGCATGATGCGGGGCTTGATCCACGACCTTGAGATCATGACCTGAGCCAAAATCAAGTCAAACTCTTAACCAACTGAGCCACCCAGGTGCCCCAGAGTCACGCCTCACACAAATCTGTAAACCCTATTCTGTCAAACCTTTCTCCTTTGCCTATAACCCAGGTAGCATGAGGTTAACATTTTACACAGCCAATGGTTTATCCCTGGCCTTTGGTATGTGTGCATTCAAAAACCCATATGATCTCCCCCAAAGTAAAGCAGAACTCCCACTCTCAGTGTGGGCCCCATTCAGACAGGCATTAGAATGTGGCCGAGGGGCACCAGGGTGGCTCAGTCGGTTAAGTCTGCCTTGGGTCATGATCTCAGACCCCGGAATCAAGCCTGGCTCCCAGCTCAGTGGGGAGTCTGCTTCTCCCTCTCCCTCTGCCCCTCCCCATGCTTGTGCTCTCTCTCTCTCTCTCTCTCTCACTCTCCCTCAAGTAAATAAATAAAATCTTTAAAAAAAAAAAAAAAGACTGTGGCAGAAAAGAAACTTTACTGGAACTCAGAGTGAGGAAAAGTCATTAGCGTGGTGAGCAGGCAGTCCCAGCCAAAGCTACAATTCAGGATGTCATCCCAAAAAATACCTGAGCGCCCAGTTTCATTGATGAACTGACGACCTACAGTGAGAGGTCTACAAAAACCATCTTTTACACACTGCTGGGAGGAGTTTGCAGAGGTCAAGCACGGCACTGATTTGTCCCTGGGTACAGTGACCTTGGAAGATCCTAACGTCCCTTGCTTTGGCTGTGTGCAGGGAAACACACCCGACCTTCCACAGCCGCTACCTGCTCTCAGCCTGACCGGAAGGACAGAGACGCTACAGATACACAGAATGGGCCGCTCTCCAGTCATTTATTCCCCTGCAGGGGCCCCATCGTTTGTAGAGCCCCGTCCAAATTACAGGCAAAGAATTAATTCGAAATCTGGCAAAGACACGTACAGACATCTGATTTTCTCTGGGGCTTTAGAGCAATCAGCTAGGCTAGGAGCAGAGTGAGCGTTTCTCGTACACTAATCAGGCCCACAACTGTCTGAAGCCCGCGCAGGCCTGGGAATGGTTTTCCCCGGCATTTCTGTGCCTCCGAGACCGATATGCCTGATGCAGGGGACCATCTGCTGCCCCAAAACCCCAGTTCGGTTAGGCTGACGTCCTTGCACACCTGTAGTCGAGTCCTCTGCCATGCAGCGTCGGTAAGGCTTTGCCTGCCTGCCGCACCCGACGGCACCGAAGACCAAACGGCAGCTAGTGGCCACCGCTCCAGGGCGTGTCTGTGTGCCATCTCTCTGTCACCGTCCTATCTTCTGTTCCCAGCGCCGGTTCTGGCCTGGGGTTGAATTCATGATCTGTGCCTTCAGTATCCAACATGGTATATGGGGAAGAGGGTGGGGGTGTCAGTGTGACAGTGTGTGTGTGTGTGTGTGTGTGTGTGCACGCGCGCAGGTGTGTCAGCATGTGGGAGACAGGGGCAGAAGGAATATGAAGTCGGAGCTGGGGTTTCTCACCACCATCTCTATCTCCTAGTCCAGCTGAGAACCGCTGGGCACAGTGACTGGGTCTTTACAGGCCTGTATTCAAAGCTCGGCTGTACAACTCACTGGCGAGTCATTTAATTTTACATATCTCAGTTTCCTCTTGTGTAAAATGTAAATTGATAATGGCTACAGCCATGCTTCTGGGGTAGATTGGCTGGGGTCCTTAAAGAGTCCCTGACACATGTATAAGCCTACATACGGTGTTCAATACATTGTTAGTCTTTTCCAAAATTATGGATTTTTTCTGACTACAGAAATAAAAACTGTATGGCTATGAGACAATACAGAAGAGTATAACACAAAGAGTCACTAATCACCCAGAGACAATGCCTGTTAACATTTTTTTTAAGATTTTATTTATTTATTTGACACAGAGAGAGACAGAGCTCACAAGGAGGCAGAGAGGCAGGCAGAGAGAGAGGGGGAAGCAGGCTCCCTGCTGAGCAGAAAGCCCGATGTGGGGCTCGATCCCAGGACCCTGAGATCATGACCTGAGCCGAAGGCAGAGGCCTTAACCCACTGAGCCACCCAGGCGCCCCAACACCTACTGACATTGTGATGTATGTTCTCCCGGTCTGAGTTGCACCCACTTGTATACAGATAACATCATACGGAATATATAACTAGCAGAGTTATAGCTGTTATTTTTTTGAGCACCCAAAATATGCCCGGAATTGGACTTGATACTTTACATATGTCATTTTATTAATCTCTATAATCCTATTCAGCAGATACTATTGTTTCCACTTGGTGGAGTTATCATCATCTCGAGGAGGGTGTGTGCGTAGCCTGGCTCTCGAGTGTGAAACTCAAGTGCTTCCCTGCATCGACCCAACCTTGTGCTCAACGACACAACGCCAAACTAAACAGATATTAACAGAAATAAAATGCATGTGCTTGCTCTTGGCTTTTCCAAAACTCCCAGGAGCTTCTTAGCTGAAATTGTGCCCTTAGCCTGAATATGCAGATCGTTTTCCTGGGTGTGTGAATGAGGACATCAGTACCCTTCTGTCTGACTGCTCTTAACTGCCTCATAGCACTTCCATCTACAGAATAACTGATTCTCATTTTCAGAATGAGCTCTTAGCAAAAAAAAAAAAAAGGGGGTGGGGGGAATAAGGGAGGGGGAAGTTATGAATCTGACCAAAGGACTTTCTAGTTGGTAGTTGCTTGGAATTGTGAGGGGCCTTGGGGACCACCTTGGGAATCCCCACTTGCAACTTTCTACCCTCTTCATATGACTTGCAGTTTGCTGTAGGGCTTTGAGCTGTGTAATGACAGTGTGGTGACAGTGGGATGCTATTATTATTATTAGGGTTGTGTGTTCAAGAATGCTGGAATGACGCAGATACCCCTCCTCTAGGGAGGTCCCCCAGGGGGAGGGACCTCTGAGGTGAGAGCAAATGGGAAATAGGCCTGCCACTTTATTTTTAACCAAGGGCCCTTACCTCCCAGTGGAGCGAAACCATGAAATATGCTGGGGCGTGGGATTTAGGCAGAAAGCATGGGTGGGGCCTCTGACTCTTTCTAAACCCAAAGCTGACCAATGGGGGCTTTTATAATTCAAAAGGATGAATATATTGCCAGGCTCACATTTATGTAGTGCTTAAAATGGGCCAGGCACTTGACATCTATTAACTCATTTCATCCCGGCAATTGTCCTATTGAGGCAGAAACTATTATTATCCTTATTTTAAAGTGAGGAAAATGAGGCACCCAGAGAAAACAAGAGAGCTATTTTTCGCAAGAAAAGAGTTTCTGGGTGGCCTGCCCCTGCCCACTGGTAAATATGGTCTAAACCAATGTCTTGACTTAATCAGAAGAAAACGAAAGCGGGAATCTGAGGAGAGCAGGGTAAACTCCTCCTCCCGCTCCACCTGCTGGAATCATTAAGGCAAAGCCACCATCACAAGGCAGCTGAAGCTGACATTTTCATCCTGGTGGCTGCTCTCAGCTGGGACGAGTGCTCAAGTCAGCTAGATCCCAAGAGGTGGCAAGAGCCAGCTTCTGCAAAATAAAATGGTCTCTGGCACTGGCCACTTCCTTTCCCACTGTCTTGCCCTCCCCTCCTGGCCCTGTGTGGCCCACCAGGCATCTGGCCTGAGCCCCATTCAGAAGGAGAAGTCCACAAGGGTGAAGTGACCAGGCTTTGGAGCCACACACAGCTGGTTCAGGACTGTCATTAACATCCTCAGTGGCTTTGGACAAGTTAACCTCCCTAAGGAGGTGATTTCCTCTTACTTCGAGGAGAGATAATACTTCCCAGCAGAAGATCCAAGGGTTAAAGGGATGGCTGTAGGTAAAGGCCTTAGTTGCTGAAATGTTTGCTTGCAGGATACCACCCTCCCCTAAAAGGACATTTGTGCTGTACTGGGGATCCCCTGAATACCCAAAGGCTAGGAAGAACCCAACTCTGCCGTGGCAGAATTCCAGGGATACCAGCAGGGTGATGCTGGGAGCAGGGAGCTGTCCCCAGGTCTCCGTGACTCATTCAGACAACGGCAGAGGGCTCTTCTGGTCACGGGATGTTAAAGGCAAACCGCAGCCTAATGAAAAAGAGGCAGAGCTGGGACACGGAGAGCTACTCTGGAGGACTTTCTAAAGATAGATATAGATCCAAGTGCTTTGAAAAATGATTAAGTAGTATTTCGTTCAAACATTTCAGAAAATTTTAGGCACTAAAACCATTAGTGGTACAGGCCACTTCCAAATGGAGTGACCGCTCGATAGCATTTTATGTAGGACGGGAGCGCGCGAGGAGGGTCAGGTCATACCCCATTGTCTTGGAAGTGGCTTTTCAAACTATTGTTTTGTGGAGAATTGGCCTGGAGATTTTCTTAAAGTGCAGGACTGATTCAGCAGGTCAAGGATGGTGCCTGAAACTGCCTTCCTCACTCGCTCCCAAATGACGGCTGTGCAGAATCCTGTCCAAGACGAAACTACGCCTCAGTTCTATACTTATTCTGATGCAGAGGGTCAGTTACCACCAGCTCCTGCTCAGATACCCATTATCTCCGTTCGCACCTGAATGTGCCCCTGAATTATCTTTCCCGTTTTCCAAGAGTGGCCTCAAAACTCCCACAATGAGAAAAATCACCTCAGGCAGACCCAACCAGAAACTGCTCCAGGTGCCAACGGCTAACTGAACCCTAGGCTGCCTCCCAAGCTCGCCCTCTGCTGGTAGACACCAGTCATTTTCTTCTAAACCCAGCCTTTCCTGCTGCTCAAGTGCTCATTTTTGTTTTCCGAGTAATACAGGCAGAAAAGTTGCATGACATATTCCAGAGGTTTATTTCACTCTCCTAGATTTTGGAGAATTTTCTCACCCTGTTCCTTCAAGTACATCCTGTCGAGGGGGTAGATAAATGTTCAGCCAACACTTACTAGCAACTTATTGTGCTGTGGTGCCTAAAAGTCCTCCCCCCACTGATTTTGTTCCCATCCTCCCAGGCGCCTTCCACAGTGGGGTGGCAAGCCTTCCTTTACTCACAGTCTGACCACTGCAAGATGACGGGAGGGAGCAAGGTTCCTGGTGGTTGTGGTAGGGGAGGCAATACAGACACAGAGACACCACAGAGCCGGAGAACATTTCAGGGAAGGGCAGGGAGATTGGGAGACTCGTGCTGCTGATCATAGCATCACCATTCATTCACTGAAACATTTCTTAATCACTTACCTACTACCTGCAAGACTTGGGACCAGGCAGGAGTCAAGCACTCCTAACCCTGCCAACAGATTGCAGGCTGATAGGAAAAATAAGCCTAATAGCTAACACTTACTGAGTATCATATGCCAAACAGCACACTTGCATTATTTTATTTAATTTTACTTAATCTTTACAGCATTGTAAAGATTGTCCTCATTGTATGAATGAGAAAATGAGGGACACCTGACTGGCTCAGTTGGTAGAGCGTGCAACTCAATCTCAGGGTCGTGAGTTCAAGCCCCATGTTGGGCATGAAGCCTGCTTTTAGGAGGGAAGGAAGGAAGGAAGGAAGGAGGGAGGAAGGAAGCAGGAAGGAAGGAAAGAAAGAGGGAAGGAGGGAGGGAGGAAGGAAGCAGGAAGGAAGGAAAAGGAAAACTGGGGTGCAGAGAAGTTGAGTGATACTTTCAGTTAATGATGCAGTCAGATAGCTTAGCATTACACTTTGCTATTTTCTCTTCTAGGGTCCTGGGGTGTGATGGGCCTGCCTGGCTTGTTCTCACTTGAGATCCTTTGTACAGCCGACTTTATACATACCTGAAGTCGGGGTTGGGATGTCTAATGGTCAAGAGCTGGCCAGGCATCTCTGTTTGCAAAGCCTCTCTGAGTGGCTTGCTTGGCTTCCTCATAGCTCAGCAGTCAGAGTAGTTGGACATCTTAGGTGACGGCTGACCAGGCCCAAACTGCAAAATTTCTCATGATCCTGCTTCTAAGGGCAGACAGCATCATTTCCATTATGTTCTACTGTTCCAAGTGGTTACAGGTCAGCTCAGATTCCAGGAGGTAGAGGTCTGGGCTCTGTGTCTCAGCGGGGGAAGGGCGTCAAGGAATTGATGAAGACCACCATAGAGAAAGTCACCACACCTTAAGCAGCTTGACTCCAGCCTTTGTGCATTCGATCTTTAGGTTCCACTGACCCCGCATCGGACAGACACAGACATGCCGGGCTCCTGCTCGTCGCATAGGATAGAACCGGGGGCAAAGAAGGAAGTGATTGGCTCTGCCTCAGAGGGTCAGGAAAGTCTTCCCAGAGGAAACACCCAAACTCATACACACACACATGCGTCCCGTTAGAATGGAGGACAGATTGTGACTGCCTTAGGTAGCATACTATGTGACCTCTACACTTTATGAGGTGACAATGGCTGAGGGCCAGAGACAGCTCTGAGGCAGCACGTGGAAAGCCACCAGTCTAGCAAACAGGAGCCATGAAGTCCAGGCTCAACTCTGCCACCGTGTAGTTCGGGGACCTGGAGAGGAACCAGAAGGCCAGGAAAAGAAAGAACTAGAGGTCTTTCCGGAACGTCACCGAGTACAGTTTCTGACCATGTTGTGCTCCCCCACCCCCAGATCGGAGACCCGCACTTGGTGATCTGTATGGACTGCTCGGCAGATACCATGACTAACCGCCTTCTCCAGAGGAGCCGGAGCGGCCCTTGTGTGGAAGACACGAGCACCATCGCCAAGCGCCTTGAAGCCTACTACCGAGCGTCCATCCCTGTGATTGCCTACTATGAGACGAAAACACAGCTACACAAGGTGAAGCGTTTCACTTCCCTTCCTCAAAATGAGCCAATAATCTCTTCTTTCTTTTCTTTCTTTTTCTTTCTTTCTTTCTTTCTTTCTTTCCTTCCTTCCTTCCTTCCTTCCTTCTTTCTTTCTTTCTTTCTTTCTTTCTTTCTTTCTTTCTTTCTTTCTTTCTTTCTTTCTTTCTTTCTTTCTTTCTTTCTTTCAGAAAAAAGAAAAAAAAAGAAATTTCGGTCCAGGGACCTAGGAATTCGAGCTACAGACAGCTGCCAAGTTTCACATTTCTATAAATCAAAATTAAATAGCTGTCATCATGCAAGCCATAAAAAATTCGTCACAGTTTTCACAGATGCCCTTATAGTTGCTGAACACAACTCCTTTTTCGAAAATAGAGGGCGTTCGGGCGGGCAGAAGGGCGGGGACGAGGCCTGGGTTCTGCCTTCTCGACCTCAGCTGAACAGGATGACGCAAAAGGTCTCTTCTCGGTTTAAGATTCAATGACTTGGAATTTCTAGCTTTTTTATGCAGTTTGTAATTGGCACGTGGGTTTCTCACAGTAACTGTTATTGAGAAAAGCAGCCTATGAGGCCGGGAGAGCAGGGAGTTTGGTGCAACAGTGAAGAGACTGGGGAGAAATGGGTCACGTTAACCTAACGATCGCAAGGGATAATCCCTGGTGAATCACCATTCATTTCATGAATTTGGGAAAACTACCCAGTCCCCCTCCATCCACTCATCTGATAAACACGTATGGAGCCCCTCCTGTGCGACATTCATTGCCCTAGTGGTTTAGGTACGGATCATGGATGCAGTTCCCGCCTCCTAGAGCTTCCAGTTTCAGCAGGAGAGAGAGACAAGCCTCTGACCACGGTCTTGGGGCCAAGTGAGCCCGGAGTGAGTTCCGGTAGCCCTTTAACCAGTCTAAAGGGAAAGGAAAAGCATCAAGGAAGGTCACTGGAAGACAACCAAGCTCAAAGAGGGAGTGATGGGAGGGGAGCAGGGCACCCCACACAGAAGGATCCCCAAGTGAAAAAGGTCAGGAGGAACGAGGAACTCGGCTTGGCTAGGACATTGAGTGCCAAGGAAAGGAGGGACCAGAGATGGGGATGGAGAGGGAAGAACTGACCAGATCAAGATGAACCTTATGCAGAGGAAAGTAACTCTCCTGTGGTGGGTGGGAAGGGGGCAGACACAGTCAGGAGTTAAGACAGAACGCTCAGCCCATCAGCCTTGCGGAAAATGGATCCGAGAAGGCAAGGCTGGGAGACCACTCCCGGGGAGGCTGGGTGCCAAAGCGCAGGAGAGAGCACAAACCCCTACTTTCACGGGTCCCAGGAAGTTCAGAGGAGGCATCGATCAGTAAATAACCAGCCTGTCTCTGAGGCAGCTACATCATCCATTCCGGGGCAGAAACCACTGATAATGAATGCTCATCTTCTGCACCTGTTAATGGTCCATTTTCCAGAACCCTAAGGACTTAGCCCTGGGGATAGAAGTCTGGAAAGTGTCCCTTGATTTAATGCAGGGAAGTCAAACATGGGGCATGAGAGCCCCCATCCCCAACTTCCCTCTCTGAGTCAGACATTGCTGATCCACTCTTCCCCGGCTCTCCAGGCGGCTCCCAACAACTCACAGGACCTGATTTGCAAGAGGAAACCCATGAGCTGTGCTTTGTGGAACGTCCGACTGTAGCATAAAACAAACACATTCAATACACACACACACACACACACAAAGTACATTACATAAGAGCAGGGTCTTAAGAATTCAGGGTTGCAAAAGCCTCTGTAAGATTAGTGATTTCCACCCTTTGCGCAGCCTGGAACACATAAGAAAATTGTCCAGATAGAAGAGAATTTCTGCCGCTCTCAATTTGTAGAGGTGAAAAAAAAATCCCTAAGTCATTCAGAGTTAAACCACTTGTGGAGTCAGAAAATCCCTTTATCTCTCTCTGGAATCATTCCAACCTGAATTCTACACACTCCCAGGTGACTGGCGCATGGATACAGGACCGAGTTCGCAGATAAATCTGAGTTCTGGAATCCTCCTTAGAAATACCTAAGTTAGTGGAAAACAAAGTCTTCTGTTCCATTTGACTCACCTTGTCTGCTTTCCCTGCGTCTTGGAGATGCTGGCAGCCAGGTCTGTGGTGAGGTCGCATTTATGATCGGCTTAGCAAATATTTAAGATCACTCCAGCCCCGACTTCAGTGCAGCTCCAGCCCGCGGGACTCCCAGAGGACCTCTCAGAGGAGGTGTCTCTGCCCGTAGCTGGATGGACGCGCTCCGTCCCCAGCCTGGCCTAGGGGCGGCAGGGGGGCTCGGAGTACTGGGTGCAGGGAGGTGAGGCTTGTTTGCAGGTGCCCCGTGGGGGTTGCCGCAGCTGGGCCACAGAAGTGGGGACTGGAGGAGAAGCAGGGACAGGTGACAAGCTTGTTTTCCATAGGGGAAGGGGAAAGCCTCTGTCCCTTTGCACTCCCCGGTTTCGGGGCTCCTGCCCCATCTTCTTGCAATAGCTTCCTCTCGCCCTGGATTCTGAGGGACGGTTTGTGGCTGATCCTGGGATGCTCTTTGGATGGTTAGCACCTCCTCCCCACCCGGTTGGTTTATGGAGCCCCAGGCAGGGCTGTGGACCATCCAGGAGGGCCCCTGGATCATTTCAGGAGTTTTCTTAAAACTAAGTAGGAGTGGTGAAGGCACTCCAAGATGCAAGCAAGACAAACCAGTGGCTCAGTGAGATTTACTTGGGAGTTAGAGCCTCTTCGTGGTCCCACCGAGAAGGAGATTGCCCTCCACCAGCACTTCTTTCAGGCCTCGGGGTTGCCCGGTCCGAGGAGAGTGAATGCGTCACTGACACCCCTGCCTGATGACAGGCAGCCCCTCTGGCCCCCAGCTGGCCAAAAAAAGGGCAGTTACAAAAAATGTAACAGAAAAGCAGAATGGAACTGATACAGCCACTGCCTCACTCTTTATGCCCTTATGATGCCATCCTTATACAAAACAACTTCTTAGAAGGTAAGCCACGGGATAGAGGCGTATGGGAGACAAATGGGTCCCCTGCCTTCCCAGCTCTCTTCCCTCCCTCATAAAGGCAGCTTTGCTCGGCATCTGAGAAAGAGCTAGAACAGACCTTGTCTTCCGTTCCGCTCTCTTCCTCCCTTGTGCTCCGGGCAGGCGTCAGCTATGAGCCGTGGCGCTGCTTTCTACCCAGTCTGGACCTCGGCCTCAGAGACGGTCCCGCTGGGGCAGGAAGAGGGCCACACCCAACTCTCTAGAACCTACCCCTAAAAGGAAGCTTTTTTTCCCTTTGAGTGAGAGAATTCATTATTTAAAAAACAAAAACAAACAAAAACTGAAATGTAGCATTTCAGGGTAAAAAGCATAGTCCCTGGCCAAAGAGCCCGGCAGAGAACATTCCGTCTTGGGCCCCAAGAAGCCTGAGGCCCCAAGAAGTCTGAGCTCACAGAAGGAGCTCTATGAATCTGGGTGAGGGATTTCCCTGCCTAACATCACCCTTCTTCATCCTCAACTAGGACAGATGGACAGGATAGGACCTCCTGGAATCCTCCAGGTCTATCACTATGAGTCTTGGGAATTGGAAAAATAAATAAATTTCTTATATGCATTAATATATTATATCAATTAATATCATAGTGATATATTAAAATATATGATAAAATGTCCTAATCATAAAAGTAACACGGACTTATTTTAGGAAATATGGAATGCTAGGCTCTTACGAGGTCTTATCACCACTGAGAGGCATGCATTCTGGAGTATTTCCTCCATCTTGTGTTGCTATGAATTTTTAAAACATGACTGTTACTGTAGGTGGATCGATTGACTAGGCTTCTCAGTGGTAGATAGGAGGCACCAACTCTAGCTGGCCTAACCCAAAACACAAGACTTCAGTATAAGGTGATGCACCCCGCAGCTGAAACCCAGCAGGCCCAGGCAGCCTGTGGGGCCAGGACCCTCTGGCTTTGCACACACGCCTTCTTCTCTCACTCATCCAGATTTTTCTTTCTCTGGCCCAGAAGCCACAATAGGGCCGTCCTGCAAATTCCGCATCCACGTGTTACCGCAACAGATCCAAATTCCAGACAGAAATGTTCTGACTGGCCTTGCTTTGCTCAGGGTCTTCGCCCTGGTCCTGTCAACTCTGCCTGGGCAGGTGGGGGTCACGTGGGACTTCCTCGTTTGTTCCGTGGATATTTTGTTGAGCATGTACCATACGTCAGATACTGTTCTTGGTCCTGGGGACATGGCAATAAACAAGATAGACTGAAAAAGAGAAAAATGTTAGACAAGAAAGTAAAGTAATTGCTAATAGGATAATCTCTATGAATAAAAGAAAACAGTGAGTTGCTGGTGGGGGATATGAAGGGGGGTGTATTTTAGGTGGGTGTTTGCAAAATGTCTGAAGGGGTAGCATTTGGATTAAGCCTGGCCCATAGACACATGGCTGCCTGGGACTCTTCCCTGGGAATTGGGTGGGGGGTGGGGGATAAGGAATTCCCAGAAGAGAAGGGCTTGTTGTGAGTGGGGAGAAACCCCAGAAATAGCTACCTCAAGTGGCATAAACAGAATTGTGTAAATTAATATTTCAAGCTTCTCTTTTTACCAAGTATAAAAGTAACAACTACTTTTTAAAAAGACAAGCTAGAGGGACGCCTGGGTGGCTCAGTTGGTTGGGCAGCTGCCTTCGGCTCAGGTCATGATCCCGGAGTCCTGGGATCGAGTCCCGCATCGGGCTCCTTGCTCAGTAGGGAGCCTGCTCCTCTCTCTGCCTCTGCCTGCCTCTCTGCCTGCTTGTGTTCTCTCTCTGTTAAATAAATAAATAAAATCTTTAAAAAATAAAAAAATTAAAAAAATAAAAAGACAAGCTAGAAAATTTAAGAGTATAGAGATAAGAATCTTCCACCCAAACCACTAATGAACATTTGGGTCTATTTTCTTACATTTTGTTTTTCTCCACCTGTTCCGTACTCATGGTGTAATCAGCCCAGAAACGCTCCAGGCCATAGATGAAGGGGACTTGATAACAGATGATAACTGTCCCTGGGTTATTTATTAGTCTTAATCGATTTAAAAAAACAAAAAGAGGGGCCAATGACTCCGTAAACACGCTGTCACAGATGCAGGAAACCAAATTCCCTGGCAACTCTCTCTGCCAAGTCAAGGGTTTTGCTCGCCCATTCTTCTGCTGCAGTGTCCCAACTTCGTAAATGGTTTAGCCATTTTTAGTAAGTCCTGAAATAGAGCAACATCCATTGTTGTTCTGGGGAGTCATCCAACCTGGTAGGAGACTTCCTGTGAACTGAGGGAGAAAGAAAGAGAAAGGCAGCAGCTGGAGGGGACGCAGAAGGCACGGGAAGGTCAAACTTCACCCTCGACAACCCTTAGTGGGCTGGATTCCGAAGTTCGGAATCTAATACAAGGAAAGGAAAGCCCAGATTACCTTTATACCTTGAATTCTCCATACTTGAGGTTTTATTTTGATTCTTCTTTCAGTTGGCTAAAATAACTCTTTAGTTCAGCTTTTCTGTGACTATCCGAGGATGTTCCTATAGTGGTTTACACACAAATGACAGCTTCACTAGGTATAACATTTAGGTTATAATATTTTTATTTTTTTTAAGATTTTATTTATTTATTTGAGAGAGAGAGAGAGCACAAGCGGGGGGGAGGGGGCGGGCAGCTGAGGGAGAGGAAGAAGCAGGCTCCCCACAGAGCAGGGAGCCAGACATGGGGCTCCATCCCAGGACCCTGGGATCATGACCTGAGCAAAGGCAGACACTTGTCCCACCAAACACCAAGGTGCCCAGTCATAATATTTTTCAATCAACATTCAGAAAACATCACTTCCCTGTTTTCATGCACTTAGTGCTGTGGAGGGAAAGGAAGAGACAGATTTGGAAGTCAATTTTTTTTCGGCTCGTGTCTTTAAATATATTGGGGTTTGGGGGGGTTTTATTTTTAATTTTTCCATGTCATTCAAAACTTGTGTCCAGATTTCAGTCTGCCTCCACTGCCTTGCTCTGGCATAGGCACTTTCTTTTTCCTCTTTTTTTTTTTAACTGGAGAGTTTTCCGTAATTATCCTTTGATTATTTTTGATGCACTTCTATTCCTTGTTTCTCCTCAAAATTCTCCCAAAAAACCTAAAATTCTTAGATCTCTGTTCCTTCTCTCTCTCTATATATATATACTAGCTAAGTCCAAAAGAAATGTAAATGGGACTCAACATGTAATTTTAAGTTTCCTATAGCCACATTTTTAAAAAGTCGAAAGAAGGGGCGCCTGGGTGACTCAGTGGGTTGGAGCCTCTGCCTTCCGCTCAGGTCGTGATCTCGGGGTCCTGGGATCAAGCCCTGCATTGAGCTCTCTGCTCGGCGGGGAACCTGCTTCCCCCTCTCTCTCTGCTGCCTCTCTGCCTGCTTGTGATCTCTCTCTCTGTCAAATGAGTGAATGAAATCTTTGAGAAAAAAAAAAAAGTCGAAAGAAAACAGGTGACCCTGATTTTATGAAGTCTTTGCAACCCTGTGCGTCTTTCACACGGGCAGAGTCTCCGTTCAGAAGGGCCCCACTCAGGGGCTCAAGAGCAACCTGTGGCAGTGACTTCCACACTGGAGAGCCGAGTTCTGTATCTATGACCCACCTCGTAATTGTCAATTCTGTGCTCTTGACTTTCTAGAAAAAAATCCCAAATGTGTTTCGTACCTTTCCAGTTCAATTTTTCACACTGTTGTTCCTGCTCCCGGGCTACTGACATTGATCTTATGCTCAGGTGCATTTTCTGTTGGCCCCAGCTCAGTCTTTTCTTACGCGGTTGCCGTCTCACCACGCCTGTTCCCATTTCATGACTATCTGCTCTATGTCACAGCAACCGCATCTCCTTACGTTTGGTCTAAACTAGCCACATTTCATCCGCTGCCCCTCCTATGTGTTTGTGGAACACTGTGTCTTTCCCCAGCTTCGTATTTGTCACACTTTATTAATACTGGCTTCTTCACGTGTGTGCGGCTAGCAGGAGAAAGTAAATTCTGGAGCGGGAAGCATGATGTCTCTCTTGTTCACAGCTTTACCCCCGGGCACAACGCCTGGCACAAGAAGAGAAAAGTGCTCAATAAATATTTATTGTTGAGTATTCAAAAAAATATAGTTAAAATTTTTCTAGTTCCTCTAGGATATGATTACCGGAGATCTTCTTTCCTTTTGAGTCTCTGCGAATGTGTGCCCTTTGTCTGTTTCTAAGAGTGGTTTTTCCCAGAAACCTCAGTTTGTCTTAAGTTTACTCACCCTCTGTCCTGGTCATCTACTGCTGTGTGACCAGCCGCCCGGGAACTTAGCGGCGTAAATCAACAGCTGTCACTCGCTTCGGGGGTTTGGAAGAAGCTGGAACTCTCCAGCAGAGCACCAACAGGTGGCCTCTCTAGGATGTCTGGCACTTGTCACAGCACGGTGCCCGGGTTCCAAAGGAGGGGCGCCCTCGGGAGCCTCCAGGGAGTGAGTGGTCCGAAACACCGGGGCTGGAGCCTGGGAAATCACACAGCGTCAGCCCGACCGCCTTCTACTGCTTATGAGACTGTCCTGAAGGCCAGCCCAGGTTCAAGGGGAAGGGGGTTCTATTTCATCTCTCGATGAGTGAGGAGCAAGGTCATATTCAGGAGAGTATTGGGGTGGGAGATGTTGTTTCAACGCTCTTTGGAAACTGTAATTTGCTACGTTCTTAAATTTGGGGGGGGAGTGGAAGGGAATCTCCTGCCCACAAGACACGTAGGTGATCGTTCGTGTTACTTGATGTGTGCTCGAGAACTGGTGGCACTCAGGACAGGTCCATTTGGATCGCGGGCTGGAAGGCAGGCTGGGGTTCATCCGGGAGGCTCACACCTGACATGGGATTTCGGGGCTGAGACGTGCTGAGCAGGGACCACCGTCAGCCCGAGATGCACTTGACCTGTGCCTCTTTCTGCTTCCCCTCCTGGGCCAGATCAATCCTTCTAGTTTGGGGTGTGTTCCCCCCTCTCTCCTTAGTCGTTCTTTTGGTAATACGGTCTTAGATTTAGAGAGGATGTCCTGGTGGGGCTGAAGGACAACAGCTCTTGCCTTTTGAAGTTGTGGCCACACAGCAGAAGGATAGACGCTTGCTCTTCTGGTCATTTTCTAAGTCAGGAGCACATTGTGGCATCTAGTTCCACTGGCAACAAGTAGCAATCCATGTTTTCAGAATTCCTGCGACCGTTCACCTTTTTCCTGGCTCTGCATGGGCATTTTAGTGGGAAACTGGGAGAGGCTTGCCAGATCCCATGCCCCAGGAGGTCGGGGGGCGGGGGGGCGTCTCTTTAGATTCTCTGCAGATCAAACAGGCTAAGGAGAAAAAAGCATTAGCGGGTGATTCAGTGGCCCCAGGTGTGTTAAAGTTGTCACGTGTTCACGTGGGTGGCTGGGATTAGATTTATTTCAAAGGATTTTTTTAATTACCAAAGTAATAAGTGCTTACTACAATAAGCAAAGAGTAAAAGTATCTAAGTACGTATGTATATAATGTATATATATATACACATATGTGTAAATAAAACAACTAGCAATGCTCCCTCCAGCTTTACTTCCCTCAAATAACCAGTGGGAACAGTTTACTGTGTATCTTTCCACCTCCCTTCCCCATCCCCCTTCTTCCTCCTTCTTTCTGTTTCTTACATTCTCTTGCTCTCACTCTCTTACCCCGACCCACGGACTCTGTACAAACAATCACTTCCCCCCACCCCCGCCATGGTGGAAGGTTCTGATTTCATGAAAATCCTACTATCCTGTACACATTTCTCTGAAACACCTGGCAGTCAGTACACATCATAACGCTGTTTTTTCTTTTTCTTTTATTTTTTTTAAGATTTTGTTGATATATTTGACAGAGAGAGATATAGCGAGAGCAGGAACACAAGCAGGGGCAGAGGCAGAGGGAGAAGCGGGCTTCCCACCGAGCAGGGAGCCCGATGTGGGGCTCAATCCCAGGACCCTGGGATCATGCTCTGAGCCAAAGGCAGACACTTAACGACTGAGCCACCCAGGCGCCCTGATGTTCTCTTTTTAGTAGCTATCAAAAACTCTATAGTGTGGATATTCTATCATTTCTTCAGCCAGTTTGTTTCCAGTTTGTTTTGTCCACTACTAACAACTGGGCAGTAAACGGGAACATCCTTATTTAGGCTTTTGTTTCTTCTAAGAGAGATTGTTGAGCTGTTTTCAGCAGTGGCTTTTTTAACCCATTCGTGTCCACTTCCCTTTCTCTCCCTGGCGCCAGAGAAGAGTTTTTTGAGTCCAGGAAAGCTCTGGGATTTCCCAGGTCCCGACTGCTTGGCCTCTCCTATCTGTGCCCCCAGCGGAGCTGGCATCCCAGTTCTGCGTGCAAAGCCTCCCCGGGTTCAGGCTGCACCTGCACAGGTTGAGGGCCGCTAGCGACGAGGTTTTGGAGACAGCATCCCCTTCTGCCCTCCCAGTGAAAAGAAAGGTGCACGGAGCGGCAGCCAGGTGACTTCCAGGAGCCCTAAGGTTCTGTCCTCTGCCTTGACAAATGAGGCATAAATCCTCCATCTGTCTCTGAGAGACTTAAGAAACTCATTCTTTATGACTCTGCTTGAACAGTCTTCTCCGCACCCGCCTCCCTCCCTGATCCTCAAGCCCACGCCGGATCCCCACAAAGAGCCTTGGATTCCGTGCAGTATTCTGGGCTCCCCGGTGGTCCTGTCGAAATGAGTTGTGCTCACTGCCTGTTTGTATCCTCACAGAACAGCAGGCAGAAGAAAATGCCAGACCCTGTCCTCTTCTATACACTCTCCAGATTTCCTTCGCAGTGGTTGCTCTAATCATGCAGCAGGTTTTACCTTCACCCAGTTTAAGGCGATCCCTTCCCAGGGCTTCACTTGAACCCACAATGTCTCCTGAAGCCATTGCCGGGGATTCTCCGAGCAGAGAATTGGTGCCGTTTCCTCTAAGGCCCTTGATATATTCAGCAGACATTTACAGGGCATCTGTAATGTCCAAGGCATGGTACTCAATGCCAGGAATTCCAAGAGGAAAAAAGACCTATGAAATGCTGCACCACAGCAAGGTGATAAATACAGTAATAAGATGTACAGAATGTTCTGGGTCTTGGGGAGCACAGGGCCTGGGAAGGTAGGTAAAGGCTTCAGAGGAAAAGAGGATGTTTGGGCAGGTCATAAAGGAGAATACAAGTTCCTAACAGGCGGAGAAGCAGGAGACAAAGGCCCTGACACATGAAAGCGCCCAGTAACATTAGCCGGCACTGTGATGCCAAGCAGATGAATGGAAGTATGGGGACACTAGACCAGAAAGCGAGGTTAACGCAAGACTGTGAAGGGCCTGAATCCATTCCTTCACTCAACAAATCTGCTAGTGCAGCCTGGGCCAGAAATAGACCATGGGCCACATACGAAGAATTTAACGATTTCCTAGTAGTCACATTAACAAGAAAAAAGCAGAAAGAAATGAATTTGATGACATATTTTATTGAACCCAATACACCCCAAGTATTAGCTTTTCAACATGTCATCAATATACAAATTATGAAATACTTTAAGATATTTTGTAATAGATCTTCAGTATCTGGTACATAAGCCTAACTCAACTCAGATGCTAAATTTTCTTCAGAAATCATAGATTGTATTTGTATTTCATAAAATTTATGGTTAAGAAGGTAGGTTTCACATACCCAGATTATTCCATTATATTTTTGAATTTTCCAATAACCGGTCAAGTACCAGTTTTAAAACTTAGATTGATTTTTTTCAGATATTTTATTTATTTATTTATTTATTTATTTATTTATTTATTTATTTATTTATTTATTTATTTGACAGAGAGAGGAAAAGAGCACAAGCAGGGGGAGCGACAGAGGGAGAGGGAGAAGCAGGCTCCCTGCTGGATCCCACAACCCTGGAGCCAAAGGAAGCCGCTTAACTGACCGAACCACCCAGGCATGCCTAAAAGTTAGATTGATTTTAATTACATAGCATTAAAGATTCAGTTCCTCAGTGCTCGCCACTTGCAGGTGCTCAGGGAGCGCCTCTGACTCCCGCATTGGATAACACAGTTCTAGACTGTCCTAGAAAGTTCAACCTAAAAAATGCTGCTATTTTAAATAGGAAAATGAATGATCAGGTAGGACTTAGTATTCTTTTGATGTCTATGAAAAAGAGCTGTCATTCAAAGTTAAACTTCGGGCAAAATTCGAAAAAGAGGAAAAAGAGGGAAAGATTTTCAACGTAACTTTTTAAACGGACAAACCGTGCTTGGACTTTGGGAAGTCCTACGTGCAGAGAAGCCATTCACATGCAGATTATAAATCATTGTTAAATTGTTGCTACCGCCTGTCTTTAAAGCTCTCTGGAGCAAAGGCATCCGCAGCCCTCCTTCTTCCTGCGGCCTCGAGGAGGAGGAGGAGAGCTCTGGGGCCTGACCCGATCTGCGAAATGGAGGGCTCCCCGGAAGCATCGTTTACAGAACCCTAACTTTCGGAGACAGCAGCGGCCGCCGGGGGCGGGGGGCAGATGGGGCGCAGGTGCAGCGTATTAAGGGCTCTGCCTCTGCCGAGCCCCGTCTGGCAGTGAGGGGTCTTTCACTGGAGTGGTGGGGCGCTCCGTCTGGCTCCACGGAGGAGATTAAGAGGAGGAAGGTGGCGCACACAGCAATCATAAACCACTCAGTGGCAGCTTGGGTTTGTCCCAGGAGCCCCATGGCGCCAGGACGTGAAAAACAAAACTAAAACTCAAGCAATGTTTGTAATAGCCTGGGAAAATTCAAGAGAAACGCAACTAGATCCGGGCAGTGTTTGAACCAGCCCACCGTTTTACGGTTTGCAAATTCGCAGAACTAGAGAGAATAGACAAAATGTGCACCTCCTAAGGCAGTGTAACTACTTTCCTAATTTAGTAATATGTTGGGCAGAATGCCGGGAAATAGTATCATTGACTGCTCTCCTTTGAGAAGTCAGGTGAAAACTCCAGAGATTCGATTGTATTTCCTGTTCACTTGCTCTTAGCTTTTTTAATAGAAAAAATATATATACACTTATATGCACATATACATATAATATATACATATTTACATACATATAATATATACATGTATTTATGTGTATATACATACATATAAATATATATACATATATATTTTTTCTTCTATACTGATCACTTACTGCAGGCTTTTACATCAAGTCTCAGACTCAAAAAGATAGTTTTTTTTTAAGATTTTATTTATTTATTTGACACAGAGAGAGATCACAAGTAGGTAGAGAGGCAGGCAGAGAGAGGCGGGGAAGCAGGCTCCCTGCTGAACAGAGAGCCCGGTGTGGGGCTCGATCCTGGAACTCAAGGATCATGACCTCAGCCGAAGGCAGTTGCTCAACCAACTGAGCCACCCAGGCGCCCCCAAGAGATAGGTTCTTAAAGTCAAAAGCAAATCCACTTACCTAGGTTTCAATTAAATTAAATACATTAAAACCTCATACATTCTGACTTTGCGGAATCAGAACTGGAGGTCTTTGGGGGAAAAGGACGTCGTGAAGCTTACTTTAACTCTTCGTGGGAAAAGAGAGTTGCTAGAAAATAATACAGTATAAGCACTGATTATGGAGCAAAACCTCGGAGGACATCTTATTTTCAAGTTTGCACGATTGCTGAGGAAGTCTCCTTCACACAAAATAGTCAGTATCCAGGATTCTTACCTGTTCACTAAGGATGTTCAACACTAGCACCTTGTTAGCTGGTTTCAATGTGTGAAAGTTGTAAGCACTGAGAATAGTTCCTGTAACTTAAAATGCACTAAGTTGGCTCTTTCCCATTTCCTTTGAGTTACAGAGTAATATATGAAAATATCAAAGTCACTTAACCATTCTCTTAAAATATTCTCCGTGTGGGAATTCGCTGAGGAGGGGTCCAGAGAATTCACCCATCTGCCACTAATATGGTCTTGGACAGTGTAAACAATAAGCCACGTGGTTAGGGATCTAAACCTTCTCACCCACCCCCGCTACAGGGGAGGGAACCTGAGAGGGGGCCAAGGGAGTGAGTGAACACCCTTTCCCTCCTTCAGGGTTTGATAAGCAAGGGTGGGTTCCCCAGAGCAGAGGGCAGAGGCGGGTTTGCTGAAAAGGGATGTTTAGGAAGGCAGGCATTCATTCCAAGGCATGTCTTGTACATTCAGGTTAAAGACAGCAAGGCATTATGGGGCTGTAAAAAGGAAAAGGAATGAAGTATTGATACCCATTAAAACCTGGGTGGACCTTGACAACATGGTGCTTAGTGAAAAAAAGTCACACACAAAAAAACATTTACTGTGATTCCATTTATAGAAAATGTCTGGGAAGAGGCAAACCTCATCCCGAGCTATTTTTCCAGCCTCCTCTTCTCCTTCCCCCAACCCAACCAGCATTTGCTCTATCCTCAACAAATGGCCCACTGTTCCCTAAAGAATCCACGTGCTTTCAGATCCCTATCCCTTTGCACATGCTGGTCTCTCCACAGAGAAGGCTCTCATTCTTCATTATCTGCAAATGCAAATTGACTCCTGTAGGCCCAGCTTGACTGGCAACACCCAACAAACAGTCCTGAGGCCCACCGACGGGCACCTCATTACCACAAAAATGTGAACTGAGATCTGGAATAGCGTAGAGTATCAGGGCTGGAACCAAACCTGGAGGTTACCATGTCTGACATCAGTCGCTTTATAGAACAGAGGAGGAAACTGAGGCCCCAAGAGGATGAATGACTGGTCTGAGTCCTGAAGCTCACCCGACATTGTACCAGGTTATCATTGCTCCTGATACAGTGTTCTCTGCCTTACACTTCAGCCCTCTTGCAATTTTTTGACTAGGCAAATATTTATCAATGACTTTTAAGTACCTGTGATTGATTGTATCGACTCATACTTTAAAAGCCCTTATGTAATCCCCCATTATCATCATGTAACAGAATCTGTAGGCCTCTTCATGGTCAACAAAGGCTCACCATTCCATGCTGCCCCAACCAAGTTCAACCACGCAGCCATTTTGAACGGGTGAATGTAATATCATGTAGTCGACAAGTGCAAGGACTTTGGAGTCAGAGACCTGGTTTTTGACCAGGTCCCTGCCACTTACTTAGCTGGATGACCTTGGGAAATTTAATCCGTCTTTCAGAGCCTCAGTTTTGTCATGTGTGAAATGGGGATGACAGTATCAGGCCTCCAAGATCATTGTCAGAATTACCGGATTCTTGAGAAGCATTTAGGCTGGGGAGCAGAGAAGGGAATGAGGGAGCAAGTGAGGAGGGGAGGGACTGAGGAAGGGAGGGAGGGAATGAGAGAGTCAGAAAGGGAATGATGGAGGGCTTGAGAGAGGATGAGAGAAAAGAAAGGAGCTAGCAACCAAGGACAGAAATGGAAAAAAAATTAATTAAAAATAAATTCATTTCTTAATTATAAATAAAAGCACTTAGGCTTCAGTATTGGTAAAGCTTATCATTTTATTTTATTTAAAAGATTTTATTTATTTATTTGACAGAGAGAGATCACAAGTAGGCAGAGAGGCAGGCAGAGAGGGAGGGGGTGAAGCAGGCTCCCCGCTGAGCAGAGAGCCCAATGTGGGGCTCGATCCCAGGACCCTGAGATCATGACCTGAGCCGAAGGCAGAGACTTTAACCCACTGAGCCACCCAGGCGCCCCAAAGTTTATCATTTTAGACAATGATGGTGATGACAACTTTCCTCAGGAAGCATCCCTGCCCCCCCAACGTCCTGGAAGGTACTCCTGTATCCACAAGCTCCTATACTTACCTCAAAACAGTGGCGATTCCTGGTAATTCTTCGTCTCTGCCCTTGAGCTGGGAGCTCCACGAGAGCAGGATCCTTCTGTCTTGTTGAGCTTGGCATCTCCAGCACAAAATACATTGTTAGCACCCAGGAAATGTTTGTTGGTTGAAAGGAAAAAGGAGAGGTAAAGCAAGAGGCAAAAGTCCTCGAGGGACACAAACATGGCAAAGCTGAAGTCTCTGTCCTCAGGTGGGAAGTCTCTGGCTCTCCTGTAAGGATCGGGTAGGGCACATTTATTGGGGGACGGGCAATTACATTTTTTTAAATTTTAATGGTTTCCTTATCGTGAGATACATCATACACAGTATTGCAAAAGCAGTGTGTGCAGCTTGAAGAATTATTAAACAAACACCATGTAATCACCACACGGGCCCAGAAGGAGGAGGGAATGGCAGCTCCCTGGGTCTCCCCAGGTCACCTCTTCCCTCCTCTCTCCAAGAAGTGGCCACTTCCCTGAGGTTGATGATGATCACCCTCTGGATTCTCTTTGACTTGCCACTCATGGATGGATCCCTAACCGACCCAATTTAGCGTTGCACGTTCTTGAATTTTATGTAACTTGAATCGTACTCTATGAGATTTGCTGCTTTCCCTTGCCGCAACTTGGGGAGATTAACCCCTGCTGCTGATTGTAGCGGTTGTGTTTCTTCCATCACTGCACTGTTCCAGCATGACTCTGCCACATTTATCCGTCTGCTGCTGATGGGCTTTTGCAGTTTTTCCAGTTCGGGGCTATTACAAACACTTGTTGTTATCTATTTTCTGGGATACTTAAATGTGGTGGGTTTTTTTTTTTTTTTTTGGCGAGTGGCGGGGAGCGGATGGGGGTGAGTTGAGAATTTATTTTACCTTCAGGATCTGTGACGTCCCCAGCATTGTGAAATCGAAACTACTTTGCACGAAGAAGGTAAGACAGGAGTGGAAGAAATCAGTGTTTTTCAGAGTGTGGTCCAAGATGACCCACAGCAAAATCATCCGGAGAATGTGGTAAATATGCAGATTAGAAGGCCCAGCCCAACCCTATGAGAACGTGTGGAAGTGAAGCCTGAAATAGTAACATCTTAGCAGGCTCGCTGCCCACACCCCGGGTCTGAGGTGGGTCACCAGCGCTCCTCTTCCTGTGGCCGTCCCAGTGTGGTGGGACACCCCTCAGTGGCTGGGACAGTGTTAGGAAATTCTGAGTGAGGAAGAGGTAGTAGTGCCTTCATGCCCAGGATATCAGCTCCCTCCAGGCCTCCTCTGCTGTGGGCCCCTAGCGGTGGTGTGCCAACAATGTCCAAGGGACCGGCTGAGGTCCCAGCTTTTGCTTTCTTCTCAGCAGTCCCGCCCCATGTCCTATTCCCGTCCTGCTCCAAATGCTCTGCAACACTCCGAAGTCTTAACTTACAACTTAACTAACTTTCCACAAGCAACAATACTGTGCCCTGGGTGCCTGGGTGGCTCAGTGGGTTAAAGCCTCCGCCTTCGGCTCAGGTCATGATCTCAGGGTCCTGGGATCGAGCCCCGCATAGGGCTCTCTGCTGAGCAGGGAGCCTGCTTCACCCTCTCTCTCTCTGCCTGCCTCTCTGCCTACTTGTGATCTCTCTCTGGCAAATAAATAAAATCTTTAAAAAAAAAAACAAAAAAATACTGTATCTCAACAAGGCACCCAGTTTTTGTTTTAAGTAGAGTCTTAAGTCACAGCCAAACTGAACACAAATTACATAATTCTCATATACCCTTGTCCCCAAACACAACACAACCTCCCCCAAATCAACATCCTACACAAGCGTCCTATGTCAAGATCGATGACGCTACCTCACCACATCATTCTCACCGGAAGTTCAGGTTACGTTAGGGTTCACCCTTGGTGTTCACACTCAGTGGATTTTGACAAATATATGACGACATGTATACACCATTAAGTTGCACTATCATAAAAATCCTCTTTATTCCCCCAAGTCTTTTCATGGCTTGGTAACTCATTTGAGTGCTAAATAATATCCCATTTCTGTATACCACCATTTATCCACTCACCTAATGAAAGCTTAGTTGCTTCCAAGTTTTGACAATTATGAATAAGCTCCTATAAACATCCACGTGTAAGTTTTTGTGTAGACATGAATTTTCAGCTCCTTTAGGTAAATACCAAGATGCACAATTCCTGGGTTATATGGTTCAGAACATTTAATTTTTTAAGAAATTGACAAAGTGTCTTCCAAACTGGCTGTACCGTTTTGCATTCCCATCAGCAAAGAATGAGCATTCCTGTCACACCACACTTTCACCAGCATCTGGTGGGTTTTGGATTTTGGCCATTCTAATGGGTGCGTAGTGATATCTCATTGATGTGTCAATTTAGACAAGCCTAGTTTTTAAACAACTACTTGCTTTTCCTCTGTGGTTTTGGGGTCTATTTTAAAACTTTGCACAGCAAGTTATGAGCAGGTAATTCTTCATTACTAGAAATGGTCTTATCTACAAATATTTCTTAAGACTAACTTTCTAGAGGCACCCGGATGGCTCAGTCAATTAAGCAACCAACTCTTGATTTTGGCTCAGGTCATGATCTCAGGGTCCTGGCATCGAGCCCTGCGTCAGGCTCCTTGCTCAGCAAGGAGTTGGTTTCAGATTCTCACCCTTGTCTATCCATATGCTCTTGTGCTTTCTCTCGAAAGAAAGAAAGAAAGAAAGAAAGAAAGAAAGAAAGAAAAAGATCTTAAGAAAAAAAGACTAACTTTCTCTTTTTCTTTTCCTTTTAAATATAGGTAAATGCAGAGGGGATGCCGGAGGAAGTTTTTCTTCAACTCTGTACAGCTATTGACTCTATTTTCTGAAGGCAAAAAAGCATGTACATTAAGGAGAGTGGAAACAGAAAAATATATTAAAAGGTTCATCCCTTAACACAGTATGTTTCAAGTTCAACTTTTTGTGCCCCCCGCCCCCGCCCCAATCCTAACATTGCTGTTTGCTTCCCAACTTGACCTTTCTGAGAGGTGTCTGGAAATCATGCATGATGTATTTCATATGATCCACGTATGATCTTCCTCAGACAGCTGTCCACCCCCCAGCACGCACACTTCTCTGTCATCTCGGCCACACCTCAGAGCTGCTAGCAGTGCCAGTCTGTGTCAGCGGTGCCCTCAGGACGCGCTGGAGTCTGACCATTTGGTTTCTATCAAGCGGGGGAGGGAGGTAGCGCCCCTCACTCCCCAGCACATTTTCCTTCCTCATCCCGAGACTGACATGCTGTTGCCTGACGAAGGGCCTCCATCTGAGGGGCGGGCCTGGGCGTCTCCTCTGTGGATATTTCCTCAGGTCTCATCCACTAGTAGTAGCTCAGAGCCCGAGAGACTGGGTTGACAACTCCAATTGTTGATAAGAAATTTGATTAAATTTGGTTAAATCTGGTCAGGAAATAATGCAATGTGAAATTGTATAGCTTTTTCAAGACAGTAAAACCCAGACTTGTCACCAGTAACATGCATCCATTCATTTTTTGGAAATTGGCTACTTGGAATGCTGTCATAATGGCTAAGAAAACAAACTGGATAAATTGTCCAACCTGATCTCTTTTATACCTGGTGGAGCATTTCAGCAACGGTACATTAATACCAATGACCACTGTAACTTTAAAGCATGAGGTGATTTGTTACAGCATTCACCGGACTAACGTCAATTACAGCTTTGATTTCACATGATCACCTATTTACTTACTGTTACTGCCAAGGGAGTAAGGAATAAAGTATAAAGTAACAGTAACTAAACTGATGTGGGTGGGAGAGGCATGTCAGTACATGATGTTAACTGATTCCAGGGCTACATTCCTTTCATACAGGCCTTTAACAGGGCTGTGCAAACTTTATCATATCCATACGTAAAATTGTGTTTTCCTTGCTTCAAACCAGTGAAGTTTGGGTTCTCTTTTGTGCTATTAGTTGCCAAATCAGAGCTTCTTATATATTCTACCAGAATATTTGCATCTTCCATTCAGTCACTACAAAAGACCATAGTTTGAGTTTGCATGACTTTTTTTCCCCTTCAGTGGTTGTGCTGATAAGGATCCAATTCTGGGACAGAATTGTATTTTTAAAGGCATTTTTTTTTAATGGATATGTACAAATAAAATAAATGGAACACAACAAAACTCTTTTTCTATTTATTTGTAACTCACATCATTCTGGAAAGCACTTGAAGCCTTATTCCAAACAGAATTAGAAGCAAACACAGGAATAGTTGAGATTTAGGATATGCTCATATGGTTTTAATTTTGGCCATAGATCACTTTTGAGCTATTACAGAGAGAATTCTCAGTGTACTCATGATACATGGTAATTTTTATATTTCCTTTTGCTCTAGCAGTCATCCTTAAACAGAAACGTCAGTGTCTGCTAAAGAAGAAATTAAACCTCTTTGGTTACAATTATGCCTCTATTACCAAAAAGGGGCATGTTCCTCCAACTCACACAGTTGTCAAATCCTTTGTTACTACCCCAGTTGTCACACTGTCTGTGGGGGAGCACAAGGAGCATTTCAGCAACTTAGGATGAAAATGATCAGTTATGCCAAAAACACAAAATGATTCTTTGTAGGGATTAACATTCTTTAAACACATACCACATACTGGCAAACGCAGTCCATGCCTGCCACAGCTCTGACAACTTGAGTAAGGGAAATGAGAGAGCAGGGCAGCAGACAGGGCCAGCCGTGGCTTTTATGGCTGTCGCTGGCTGCCCACTGTGGAAAAGGGAAAAAAAAAACCAACCAAACCCAAACCAGCAGGAGTAAACGGCTTTGCCCCTGAAGAGTATCTAGAGATGCAATAGACTGCTAACACATGTTACTGATGTGGATGGCTTCACTACTTTAAAGTCACAGGATTTTAAAGCAGGAAAGGCTCTCAGAGGTGTGTGCCTAGCAAAAGACGTGTGTGTATGTAAGTAAGACATCGGAACACGATCCCAACTCCTTTACAGTGGTCCACAGTCAGGGCCTCACCTGCTCCCTGTACCACCCCATCAACCCTCTCTTGCTCATTCGGCTCAAGCTACACTGGCCCACTTCATGTCGCCTGAACAAGCCAAACTCTTGGTTCCATCAGGATCCTTGGTGCTCTCCTTCTGCCTCTTCACCAGGTTATCCACAGGCTAATTCCCTCTCTCCATCCAGGTCTCTGCTCAAATTTACACTTATCATCAAGACATTCTTTGATTACTCCATCTAAAATGACAGATGGGTCCCCATTCTTCCATCATTTTTCTTCAAGTGCTCTTTTTCTTAACAGCATTTATCCCTGCGTAACTTTACTTAATGTTTTATATGTACTTGTTTACTGCTGTTCTTCTGCATTAGACTATAAGCTCTATAAGGGCAAAGCTTTATATTCTCAGTCCCACACAGAGCAATTATTATTGAGAGCTAACATTTAAATCCTCTGAACCTTAGTTATTTCACCTGTACAGTAGAGATCATAATAATAAGCAGCCTCACTGAGGGGCTGTGAGGATTAAACAAGTTACTAATACATCGAAATCATTCACTAGTTCCTAGTGTTCAATAAAAGGTGTTTTTCAGTCAACATTATTGAATCCCTCACTTACAACTGGGTCTGGGACCCAATTTCCACTCTAGTGCCCTTTCACTCTAAAAACATGGCAGAGAATCAAGATATACAGCCTAACTGGGGACCGTTAGAAGAAGCATAATCTTTTCAGCCACCCAGGGTTGAACCACATCCTCCAGATAAGATAGGATGCAATTCTTCAGTCTTCTCAGAACCCTGGAAAGATCCTCTAAGGCTGGCCCTCTAAGGGCCCCACATAGGCACTCACAGACACACTCAGACATAAGTGGTCTCTCCAACCTTCCTGGAGAAAAAAATGTAACTCAGGGGAACACTGATCGGACTACCAATAACTATTACTAAGAGCCGGACAGGCCCTAGGGATATAGACAGACACAGATGGTCTCTGTTCTCATGGAGCTAAATGTGATACCACTCTCAAAAATCCATTTAATCAGCTACATGAAAAGTTAAAAAAAAAAAAGGCATGGGAGGGGGAATCATATCAACAGAAGCGTATTTTCAAAGTTAAGAAATAAAAACACTTTACAATCTGAAAAGGACAATACCTCCACAATCTTCGTGGGAAAAAAAAAAAACCTACTTGTTATTTGGAGACTTCCAGTTCTATCCAGTGCACCTAGAAAAATGGATTTCAAACTCTGTTACCCACATTAAGAAATACAGTTTCTATGTAGCATGCCACAGTTACAACTAAAAAAGGAATTTCATAAAACAGTATTTATCCTTACTACCTATGATATATACTCTTCTCTTAAAAAAAAGTTCTTCATATCTCAGTATATAGTTGTGTTTTGTAATGTAATTTAAACAAAAGGGGAAAGGGGAGAAAACTGGATAAGGCATACTATTAAGTGTGACGCACCAAACATGCATGGAAACAGATCGTCTCAAGAGACTTTGCCTA
>CM052798.1:57623202-57709310 GCA_028533885.1 Nasua narica
TCGCTTCGGCAGCACATATACTAAAATTGGAACGATACAGAGAAGATTAGCATGGCCTCTGCGCAAGGATGATACACAAATTCGTGAAGCGTTCCATATTTTTATAAAATCTTAAAAAAAAAAAAAAGAAAGAACAAAACCTGCATGATTCCACTTATATGAGGTACCCAGAGTAGCCAAATTTATAGAAACAAAGTAGAATGGTAGCCTCCAGACACCGGAAGGAGGAGGCAATGGGGAGATGCTGTTAAATGGTTGTGAGTTTTAGTTTTCCAGAAATTAAAGAGTTCCGGGGACTGGTTGCACAAAAATGTCAATGTACTTAATGCTACTGAACGATACACTTAAAACTAGTTAAGATGGTAAATTTAAGGTTATATGTATTTATCACAATTAAAATTTTTTTTTAACTACCCATAAACAGAGTTCCTCGTTGTAATTATTTTCAAGTTTACTTAAAGGGGAAATACTATGACAAATTTCAAATGAGGCTAAAATTGTGTACGGATTTTAAAATTGTATGGAAGTATATATATATAATCATATTCTCTATCTAGATATTGCCTTTCTGAAGAGAAACTGAAATCTGTAAAGTTTACCACTAGTAGCTTCATAAATACACATTTGAATAGCTATTTCAAAATAATCAGAATGATTTAAACTGGTGCTCATTTAAAATTAAATTAATTACATCAACCAAACAAAAGTTAAATTCAATCTACTACGTATATTAATCTATTCCTCACCTGGCGTAAATTCTGCTCATCCTTTAATGCCAACTTGACTACCACTTCTTTAGAGTTCTTCCACTTAAACTCCAAATCTAAATAAAGTACTTCTTCTTTTTTTAAAGTACGTGGAGTCCAAGAAGGGATTTGAACTGACAACCCGGGGATTAATACCTGAGCTTAAGATCAAGAGTCAGACGCTTAACCAAGTGCACCACCCAGGTGCCCCTCAATCATTTTAAAAATAAGAAAATAAAGGGAACAATCAAGCAGCTATATTGCCTTTTCCATATGTACCTTCAGGTAACCAAATAGTTGGTAAAGAGGGGGTTACTTCACAGAATATTCTATCAAATAAATAATGAAGAAATGAAAGACTATCATTACTTTATAACATCGAATGAATTAATGAATCTACTATGTCAAAAAAAAAAGACAAGGAGATTGATGAAAGTACACATAAAGTAGTTCTGCTCACCCTAACAAACAAATCTGGGTGAAGCAGTCTGTTAGGCATCTATTTGCCTTCAGCTCAGGTCATGATCTTATGATCTTGAAGTCCTGGGACAGACCCTCGAGACCGGCTCCCTGCTCAGCAGGGAATCCGCTTCTCCCTCTTCCTCTGCCCTTCCTCTGTCTTGTGCTGTCTCTCTCTCTCAAATCTTTTTTCTTTTAAAAAGAAAAAAATCTTTTTAAAGATTTTATTTATTTATTTGACAGAGAGATACACAGCAAGAAAGGGAACACAAGCAGGGGAGAGGGAGGAGAAGCAGGCTTCCCACTGAGCCAGGAATCCAATGCAGGGCTTGATCCCAGTACCCCGGGATCATGACCTGAGCCGAAGGCAAACGCCCAACAACTGACTACCCAGGCGCCCCAATAAATAAAATCTTAAAAAAAAAAATCTGCCTCTTGGTTTTGGCTCAAATCATGATCTCAGGGTCATGAGATCGAGCCCTGCATCAGGCTCCACGCTTAGCATGGAACCTGCTTAAAACTTTCCCTCCCACTCTGCTCCTATACCCCATGCTCATGTTCCCCCCCCACCCCACTTCTATCAAATAAATAAATCTTAAAAAACAACATAAAAAATGAATCTGAATCTGGTCAATTATCTAGACCTACTATCAATTTACAGAAAATTCAGGGACTAGAAAGAAGAGCTGACACCAAGAAGCAAACAAAATACACAGGGTGGTAAATTCTAATGACCCAGTTTTTCAACAAAAAAGTTCTAAGAGGAGAAAAGGGTGGTGGGAGGGGAAGGAGGAAAGGAGGAAATCTACTGTAATTTATGACTGGGGAAATGTGAACTGAGCACATGTTTGAGCATGTAAAGAATTACCTTTTTATTAACATGGTAATAATACTCTGTTTTATCTGGGACTTGCTCCAAAATAACCCAGGATGGATATGAGGTGGGTAAGAAATACAGATGAAAATAAGACTGCAACAAGCTAATAACTACTGAAGTTGGGTGACAGATGCATGTGGGTTCATTATACTACTCTATTTTTGCTTATGTTCAAAAAATTTCTTTTATTATATATAGTATTATATAGAATAGTATTCTATATACTATTCTATATTTTTCATGTTTTAAGTTTCCTCTCATTTACATGTTATATATAAATATATAATAATATAATGATATATATTACTAACATATAACAATTTAACAATGTATTCTCTTTGTTTTTAACAAGATATTGTTTTTTAAAAAGCCCATAAATTTGACTGGTAATTAAAAGAAACCAACATTCTCTGAAGGGTAGGAATAATTTAAAAATTCTGGTGCTCTCATTCTGTACCCTGATCTGTATAACACATAGATAAATATGTATTTTTATATACACAGGTAACTTACAGATGCCTCTTCAATAGCAGTGTTCATGTGGCTATGAAAACAGGATCGGTCATCATCTTCATCCATATATACTGGTGGTTCATGGGAAGTCATGAAAGTGGAAGGTTTAAAGAGATGCTTATTAAGGGGGTGTTGTCGTCTGCTTGTTGAAGACTGAGAAAAAAAAATTTTAATTGAGACACTGGAAAACAATTAAAAGAATCAAAGATACTCAAATGTAACTATTACTTCCCTCCAAGTCTATTTATTAAAAGGATTTCAGCTCTATTCTTCAGCATAGTCTTATGTGGTTGTTTTTTCTATATTACCTGGAATTTTAAAAGTTCGACTAGATTAAAAAAAAACGTAGGTAGACTATCCCAACAACAGTACAACGGATCACATGCTATCTAGCTTGTATATGGATCCTCAGCATTGGTCACACTCGATATTCAAAGGCTGAACACTCCTCTTACAGTCATCTTATAGAAGAGCAGGGAGAGGGGTGCCTGGGTGGCTCAATCAGTTAAGCATCTGCTTTGGGCTCAGGTCATGATCCCAGGGTTCTGGGATCGAGTCCCACGTTGGGCTCCCTGCTCAGTGGGGAGCCTACTACACCCCCTGCTTGTGCTCTCTCTCTCTCAAATTAATAAATAAAATCTTAAAAAAAATTTAAAAAAAAATAGAAGAGCAGGGAGGATGACGTAGCCTAAGCCAGATATAAACAATCAGGTAAAAAACACTTCCACAACATGATGAATGTCTAAAAATTCTATCTAACACTGATTGTTTACTGTATGTCAATGTCATCTAATACTCACAGCATTCCTAGGAAGTAGTTACTATCACCTTTAATTTAAAGATGGAGGTTAAGTTTCTTCTTCAGGGTGCTGCAGCTAGATAGTGGTAGAACCAAGATTACAAACTAAGCCTGTGTGGGACCAAAGTCCTCACTCTCAAACCACTGTACAGATTGCCTCTCTTCACAGACAGTATAGCCACCAAGAATAATCTCAGCTACAGGCAGAACCATCATTTCATCTGTCCCAAGATTCAAACTCTAACCATGGAAAAGAATCACTGTCAGTGGCTGGGCTAGATTGCTATAGTCAAAATGCTGGGCTAGATTGCTATAGTCAAAATGTTAACTTAAAATTCAGTGCACCCAAAAGAGGGAACACATTTAGGTTTTTTTTAGTACTCCTTTATCATTCCTGGTCTTAGCTGTGAAACTATAAGGTGCCCAATACATCTAAAGTTAACTTGGAAATTAAACATGAAAATTAGAGCTGTAAAATTAAATATCAAAGTTCCAGCATTCCAAAGTTATAGGATGAACTCTACATATTTGATATAAGTAATGCTATATTGGGGGGGGACTCCAAAATATTTAAATCAACTGACAAGCTAAAACAAGCTTCCAAAGCTTGGTAAAAAGACAAAAAACAAAACTTGTAAAACATGGAGCTGTATAGACAATATTCTTAATGTAAAATCACATAAAACAAAAAGGAAGCTTCAATAGGGAAGGGTAACAGCATTAGATATGCTCTTAGCTTCTCATGTGAAGGATGGCAGTAGTGGTGGAGAGGAGAGAGCAGGATGATTTACTAAAAAATTAAAGAGGCCAACTGTGTGCTTTAGTTTTGCAATTCATTAAATTCTGCAAAAAATTTAGTTTTTGCCAAAAAAAAAAAAGATTTTTTAAAAAATTTATTTGACAGAGAGAGACACAGTGAGAGAGCGAACACAAGCAGGGGGAGAAGCAGAGGCAGAGAGAGAAGCAGGCTTCCTGCCAAACAGGGAGCCCAATGCGGGGCTCGATCTCAGGACACTGGGATTATGACCCGAGCCCAAGGCAAGTGTCTAACAACTGAGACAACCAGGCGCCCCAACTGGCTACAGTTTGATGCAGTGGTCTATGTAGGAAAAGGGTACCAGTTTTTTCACTGTAAAGAGTGGCAGAGAATAGTAGAAAAGGTCTGGGATCAGAATCAGAGGTCAGTGGTTCTCAGACTTACCATCTATATGACTGGACAACTGAGTCCATTTACCTTAAGGCTTAGTTGTTTGTTTGTTTGTTTGTTTATTTGTCTGTCTGAAGGCCATATTTTAAAGTAATCTCTACACCTAACAAGGGGCTCGAACTCACAACTCTGCGATCAAATCACATGCTCTACTCACTGAGCCAGCCAGGTCCCCCAAGGCCTAGTTTTCTCATCTATAAAAATGCTGTAGGGGTGCCTGGCTGGCTTAGTCAGCTAAGTGTCCAACTCTTGCTTTCAACTCAGGTCATGATCTCAGGATTGCGGGATCGACCCCCATGTTGGGCTCCATTGCTGGGCATGGAACCTGCTTGGGGGTCCTCTCTCTCCCTCCCCCTCTGCCCCAACCCCTCCTTCTTCCTCTCTTCCTCTCTGTTAAAAAAAAAAAAAAAGAAAGAAAAGAAAAGGCTATAGAACAGAACCTGACATAGAACATTCAATAACAGAATAAAAGCTATTAATATTATTAGTAAAGTGAAAGGGGTAACACTACCTACACTTCCAGAATCATAGTGATGATTAAATAACATATTTTAATAAACATTTCTACTTTTGTATTTATGTAGCATATCTAAAAACAGAAACTCATTGTGTTTATTGAAGAGTCAAACACCCTAAATTTAACATCACAAAGGCCTTTCTGATATACATTCAATCTACATCTTTCAAGTTGCACCCATTCACATAAACTAAGCTATTCCTAAGAAAATAATGAACATAAAGATCATTCAATTTCATGGAGTAGCAATAACAGAATCCTATCCTGCGTCCATGCCCAGTATAACAAAATGATTAGAGTAAGTCAGATTTTAAAAATAAAACAACTTTGTTCTGATATGTGTCTACACCTTTACATACCAATTCTGACTTTGACAAGTTTAATCTAAGGTCTAAAGTTTACTTTCTCTATTTTTTTTTTTTTACCTTTTTGGAGTATATATATAAGTTTGGTGTTCTGCCTGGGACTGGAATGCCAGCTTTAGTTAGTTTTATGAAATATTTCTGCACTCGGCTAGCAACCTAAGGAAATAGGACAAGCCATTTAACATAATTACAAGACATGCGATACCTCAATAGTTTTCTAAAATTAAAATACACCTGTGTATCTTAATGAATGCTAACAATTTAAAATTTGTCATAAATCTAGAAGTAATTTTAAACTGCCAACAAACACACTTATTATTTTAAAATCTAGACAAAAAACCATTAAAATACAGGAAATGCATTTGATTCCAAAGCTAAATACATATTTTCCACTAATGAATGCTCATGCTCATACCATTAAAAACACATCTATTAATCTCAATGCTAATGTGAAGAAGAAAACTGATAGATTTTTTTTTTTTTAGAGAGACAACCAAAGAATACTTCCTAAATATGTCACAAATCTATTAGCATAGTCTAACCAGAAAGTACACAACTTGGTGCACTCACTAAACATTCAAGAGACACTAAGTTAAATTATATTATTTTTCAGTAATGACTAAAACAGAATGATCTCAAGTTGCTTCAGAAATTAACACAAAATATACATTAAAAAAATAAAAAACCACATATTATAGCATTGTGTAGCTAAAAAATGATGTAGCAGATTCGTTGATTTCAGTTGCATTATCTTTCACTAAAAAACTATCAAAACATGCCAACAATATGGCGCCATCTCCTCAATTACCTGCTTGGCTGTCCTATTGCCCAGTTCATCTGCTATCTTCTGCCAGCGTCGAGATTCTACTTCTTCAGGAGGGTATTTCAGGAGTAGCTGTTCAAGCTTTTTCTAAGACAAACCAAAGACCAAATTTAAGAAAGTTTAATACTGAGTTCCATAAATAAATACATTTATATAAATGAATAAATACATTCACACTTCCTTTCCAACTATTTCCCTCCCCAATTTTGGGGGCTAGGTCTCTAGAAATTGCCATAGTAGGAAAAATTTCCAGTAACGAACTTGAGACTTCACAGGACAAATGAGATTGGAGAATAAGCCTATGGAAAACCTTGTAAGATTTTCTATTCACTTAAGTAAAAACACAGTATCCCCCCAAAATTTAATTAATTAGTACTTTATACATCTTAATAATTTCCATTGACCATCTTTTCTTGCTAGACTATGTATGGGTTTGCCCCTATAGATTTGACAAAAACATCTAAATTCATTTGGATTTAGAAAGAATACTTAATAATCTGGATGCTTGAAATGGATTTCCTAAAGCTTTTCATAAACTGCTGAACTCATTATAGCTCTGGGGTTAATCCTCATATGAAACAGAGACATGTCTCAAACCTTACCCATGAATAATCCTAGCCATATGCCAAACCGTAACAGAATACTCTGCCGTGGCTTTGCCAGCTCCCCTCCATAATAAAAACAAGAATCCACTCTGATGCACTGCTTTACATGGCCCCAAGTCTTTCTCTCTTCCAAAGCTGTATTACAAACACTTTATTCCACCCATTTCACTATCTTATCCAGATTCCTTCTTTAAAAATCATCCCCAAACTGGAATTCGTATATTCTCAGAATCCAAAATTCTTGAAGTGTGAAAAAAAAAGTATACAGAAATAAGTCTAATATTTTCAGTTCTTAGTTAAGAAGGATCATCTACAACAATATACACTTTAGTCATAATCCGGACTCTAATCTGAACCTTTTTTCTTTAACCTACACAACTTAGAAATATTACCTGTTCTTCAACAGTCCACAGCTGGTTAAATGTTTCAGGTTTGGTATCATCACAAAGGCGTCCTCTTATCATCTGTACATAAAAGAGGGCTTTTGTCAAAAATAACAAAGACTACTATTTGTACCTAAATAAAACACATAGTGGAATTTTTTAAAAATATTTTATTTATTTATTTGGGAGAAAGAGAGCACAAGCAGGGAGAGTAGCAGAGGGAGGGGGGAAGCAGGCTACCCGCTCAGTAAGGAGCCCAATGTGGGGCTCACTCCCAGGACCCTAGGATCGTGACCTGAGCCGAAGGCAGACGCTTAACCAACTACCAACTAAGCTACCCAGGCACCCCCATATTGTGGAATTTTTTATTAATTTCAAAATATTTTAGTAAATTTACTATTTAATGTGTATTTTTTAAATTGTTTACAAAATGTTTTCATAGTCCCTTATTTCATTTGGTTTTTATATTCCTAGCAATCCTATACTATGGATGACAGCAACTACATCTTAAAGAAAAGGAAACGTACTTTTCCATTCTGAACCCACATGTCTGTTAAGGTTCATCTAACTACTAGTGGGAAGCCAGGACTCAAATCCTGGTTAAAAAACACTGCACAGACCTCTTATTTTTATTTTTTTTTAAGATTTTATTTATTTATTTGACAGAGAGAGAGAGAGAGCTGACAAGTAGGCAGAGAGGCAAGCAGAGGGAGAGGGGGGAGCAGGCTCCCTGCTGAGCAGAGAGCCCGATGCGGGGCTCAATCCCAGGACCCTGAGATCATGACCTGAGCTGAAGGCAGAGGCTCAACCCACTGAGCCACCAGGCGCCAGAGACCTCTTATTTTTAGAATAAAAGAATACATGTCACACACTGCAAGGGGCATCTTACATGTACTACTCCTTTAATCCTCACACAACTCTATACAACACAGGTAGTATTAATCCCATTTCATATAAAATGAAACTGCAGCTTGGAGGCTTTAATATAAATGACATCTGACATTGCACAGCTACTAAGTGGCAGAGCTGGGATTCCAACCCAGATTTCTCTTAACTTCATTAACTTAAAGTTAATGTCCCCACTATCTTCAGTGAAAAACTGCTTAAATTTAAAGAATACAAACCAGGAAATGTTAAAATAGTTTGTCTATAGTTCAAATGTTCCTGCTCCAAAGCTTTATACTGTTTACCTGAGGACGACTGTTTGAGCCTTCGGGACCATCACTCAAAGGCAACATAGAATATGAAAGGGACTCTCCATCCTTCTTAGGATCTAAAGGACTTTTTGGTCTAGCAGGTAAACCTACTAAAAAGAAGACCATGTATAGGATTATTAAAGCAAGACTGCCAGATACTTCCCTATTTAAATTCTTATCATGTAATTTCTTACCTTTATCAAAAACCAGCTTAACTCTCCTAGTATGTCTTTTACGATTTTTAAATTCTCTTTCAAAGTTCCCAAGGCTATTGGTATATTGGTCCCATACAATCTCGGGCAACTGAACAACTCTCTGTGGATATGGAAGCCCTATATCAGCCTGAGAGAAAAAAAATAAAGTGACAATCTAAATTTAATTCAAAAAATTATCTACTACAGCCAAATTTTCAGAGGACTCCAAATTCAAATTACCATCAACTAGGCATTTCTGCTCACTGTTTCAATCCAACAGTCAATACAGTTAATATAGTCTAAACGTTAAATAGTAAAATGATAGCAAGTAGAGGAAGAATGAATTTAAGACATAAGCACTATTTTTAAATATAGCTCTAAAGCAGAACTATATATATTGTACTTTATCACTAATACACTTAAAACATAAATAACAAAGAAAGGTTTTTATCTTTAAAGAAAGGTTTTTATCTTTAACAGCATATGAAATGTGTTTGACTGCAAAAGATGAGACTTGACACACAGAATTATTTTAAATATACCCCCATGTTCATGACTTATCATAAAACAATTACTTGCACATATATACTTCTTATCACATATACAAAAAATTATGACACCTTGAGAATCAAAACTACACATTTAATCTATTTGGAATTCAGTTACTTAACATCTTCAGAGACGTCATTAGTTGTCTTAATTACTAAAACCAGATTATAATAAATATCTTTTGATAGGGATTTGGGTTACATAGGTTTATGTTTTTTGTCAGAACTCACAGAATTGTACAATTAGAATTTCTGAATTTCACTGCAGAAATCTCACCTTAAAAAAGTTTTAAAAAAGAATTTTAGTTAGTAATATGCATCCTGAAGTGTTTTGGTGTAAAGTGTTAAAGTCTGCAATTTTGAAATTCAGTCTTGATGTTAACTGTAGAATCTAGCAGCAAATATGTGTGTGTTAACTATACAATACTTCCAATTCTTCTGTGTACTTAACATTTTCCATAGTAAAATGTTGAGAAAAACATCAGGTCATAAACTATGAAACTGGCAAGCAAAATCCAGTTTGACTGTTTGACACAGAATTCTTTTATTTTTTTAAATGTACTTTTTTTTTTTAAAGATTTTATTTATTTATTTGACAGACAGGAGAGAGATCACAAGTAGGCAGGCAGAGAGGCAGACAGAGAAGGGAAGCAGGCTCCCTGCTGAGCAGAGAGCCCGATGTGGGGCTCGATCCCAGGACCCTGAGATCATGACCTGAGCCGAAGGCAGAGGCTTTAACCTACTGAGCCACCCAGGTGCCCCTGACACAGAATTCTTAATTTTTATTTTGCTTATATTACATTATCACCATCATCATAATAGTATGCATTAGTCTAAGGCTCAACTTTTGCATAATTAGAATGTCTTTTAAAATAATAACAGTAATATCAAAGGAAGCTTCTAATAAGCCTTAAATGTTCCTTGCATTCTACATACCAATATATAGCACAAGGTTCCTTAATTTCAATTAGTTTTTAAATGTCCACTAAAACAAACAGATCACATGTCAACAGCTTAACTAGCACAGTAAACCTAAAGAAATAAGTAAATTAAGTAGAGATGGTACCTAATTTACAATGGTTCGACTTTAGGATTTTTCAACTTTATGATGGTGCAAAAGTGACACACGCGGTAGAAACCACGCTTCGAATTTTGAGTTTTGATCTTTTCCCAGGGTAGTGATATGTAGGACAATACTCTCTCTGCTGGGGAACAGCAGCGAGCTACAGCGCCCAGTCAGCCACGGGATCACAAGGGTAAAAAACCTATATGCTGACAACTATTCTGTACCCATACAACCATCCTTTTTTTAACTTCCAGTGTAGTGCTCAATGAATTACATGAGATATTCCACACTTTATTCTAAAACGGGCTTTGTATTAGATGATTTTGCCCAACCAGAGGTTAACGTTAAGTGTTATGAGAATATTTATGGTGAGCTATAAGCTATGATGTTCAGTAGGTTAGGTGTATTAAATGCATTTTAACTTATGATATTTTCTACTTAAGACAGGTTTATCAGGACATAACCCATCATAAGTCAAAATATCTGTATATAACACACATACACACACACACACACAAAATGGAAAAATCAAACTTCTAAATTAAATCCAGTAGAAAAATTTCCTTCCAAGGAACTTAAGTCTTTCACAATTACTAAGTATCTGAATTAATATAATTCCACACATTTTGATTAAAAACTGTTAAGATGGTCAATATCACATCTGTTTCTGAGATAAAGTGAAAAGAAATTCAGTTCTAAACTAAACCTAGAAATGGAAAACCAGCAAATAACCAACTTCATACAAATCTAATAAAAAAGCCTAATTCCATCTTTTTTGCCCACCAGAGAACAGGAATAAAGTAAGATCAACACTAATAAATTTTTTACTAATATTAACTTTTCTATCACCATTTATTTTAGTTGAATCACTTGTAAGTTACCACTATAAGTACTGTATCTTTTTTGCACTAGAAATGTTTAATTACGGCAATGTAGAATCAATAAGCACCTAAGTGGACTCACAGTACAGAGAGGATAAATAGTGTCCTAAAAAGTTTAGAAGTTTTAACAAATCAATTTATAAATTCTATATCCATTATGATATTCAATGTTCTGAAGCATGGAAAGTAATGATTGCCAAGTAAATAATATAGCTAGAAAAATCCAAATAATAAATTAATACAACTAAATGGAACAAAGTCCCCAGGGCTGTTCCCTCAACACCTGGTAGATCACTTTTGTGACTCATTAAAAACTGAGTATTATTAAAAACTAATAACTATACTAAGTTATTGTTTTGTTTTTTTAAGGTGAATAAGATTCTTTTTCATAGTTTCTCAATTTTAATGTTTTCACACAATGCTCATTAATATTTTGCCTCTCAAAATTTATTAAATTAGTGAGTCTCTAATTCAAGATACATGACAGTATAAATATACACTTGCATTATTCACATTTACACACAAGAAAGTTATAAAAACCTGAATCACTTTCAAATGGTTAACTGTTAAATATGAAAGTTCTGTTTTAAGGAAAAGAGAAAATTAAAAGGAATTTTTACACTAAAGAACATTACAAAATTAAGTAAAATTTATACTTCCTCCTCATGAACTTGGCAACCGTAACTTAAAGACATTTAAAATAGTTTTTGTTTTTATCATCAATGTTTTCTATCATGCTACATGGAGAGTTACAAAAGTACCTCATAACTAAAGCAGTTAATAAATCATGAAGTATTTTTTCTTTTCTCCTTATTAATCCTGAAGTCATGAAAGAAGGAAAACCCTCTTTTCCTTTTCATCTAAGATGGGAAAGGTAACAGGAAAAGATCCTAAAAATGGCTAGGAATGGAACATCAAGTCCTAATATAAATATCCAATTAAATCTCCCTGATATTTTCATTGGAGTATATTTTGTGTGTTGGGGGGGTGGTGCTTACGAAGGCAATATCCTGCTTTCAGTAGTAGGGTTAGTTGTGGAAGGGGAAAAAAATTAAACGCTTAAAAAAGTATATATCCATATTAAAAGAATAAATCATTATTATCAAATATATGTTAATAAATCTTAAAAAGTTCTCAATATATACCTTCTTCTGGAGTTTCTCCACAAATCCAATGGGATTTTTTAGTGCTTCTTTCTGGTGTTTGCCTAAACTTTCAAGGTCCTGGACTGCTTGAGAACGTTGAGCTTCGAGGACAGCAATCGTCTGTAACAGTCTCTGATAACTACAGAGACAAAGAAAAATACCTCACTAAAATTTTCTAATAACAACAATAAATAAAAACTGAGTTCAAGCCATGATCTACTATTAAGCCACACAGTCTTTTTAAAGTTACCTGAAAGAGTTTAGTAAAACATATTACTGGGAATAAATGAGGTCTTCCTGAGTTACGAAGTACCTAGTCAGAAAATATCAGTTAGAGAAAGCAAAGCCTTATTTCCCCATCTTAAGTTTTTAACTCTCGAACCTGAACAAATACAGAAAATAAGAAGGCAGTCTGACTTTTCAACAAGTCATTAAGAAACTGCTAAGTAAAAAATAAAATCATAAGGTTTTAGCACTAGGAGGGATCCGCAAATTCAGCCCCTCTGCTGTACTCTATTTGAATAAGGAATCTGAGGTACGTTTTCTTGCCCAGAGTTAAGAAAACTGTCAAATAATTAAGACATGATTTTAGGTGTTACGGTTCTCATTTGCTCCTTCTATTATATTTCCACTCTATATGTAGGACATTTACTTTCCAAGCAATTCTTAAGTATTGAACATTTTTAACGAAGAAAGGCCTTAAAGATATTTACTTACTCCTAAGGTCTGTTTAGCACAACATATAATTTTACCCACACAAACCTACTATTTGTCATTATCCTGAAATCTCACTATGGTATATGTACACTAGATAATTCTCTTTATCTCTCTTTCTCTCTTTTTGGTTCAAATTGTCCTGCCTCTCTGACTAATGTCTATTTTCAAATATCGATACATATATGGGAATATGCTAGCCCAAAAGCTCTAAATGTTCAAATACACTTTACGAAAAGAATGAAAAAACAAGTCATTCCACGTTTGCTTCAAAGTAAGTGGCTAAGTCCTTAATGTATAGGTAAAACACAATTTTTCCTTATGGCTTCAAATAAATTTCACTGCGTTTCCCAACTAGACTGTCAACTCCACAATGGCAAACACATCTGAGAAGTTCACTGTCTTTGTTTATCCAATATGCAGCACACTTCCCAGCACAGAGATGATCAACAAATATTTTTGAATGAACAAATGAATGGACATGTCTTGTGCAATCAAAAAGAATACTGAAACTTCTAAGTTCAGAAGTCAGCAAACTAGCAGGAATTTCCAAGGTAAAACAATGCAGTTTTGAGGTTCACAGCCACAGCATAATTGCAACATGGCATTCTCTATCAGGACACTTCTCCACCCCCCTGCTTAAAACATTCTTGCTCTTGAAATGTTTATAATAATTAAGGCAAAAACTAGTAACACTGAAGGGTAAGACTCCTCTCAAGCTAGAGATACTTCATTTAAAAGTTAGAGCAGAGGGCGCCTGGGTGGCTCAGTTGGTTTAAGCGACTGCCTTCGGCTCAGGTCATGATTCCGGAGTCCCAGGATCGAGTCCCACATCGGGCTCCCAGCTCCACAGGGAGTCTGCTTCTCCCTCTGACCTTCTCCCCTCTCATGCTCTGTCTCGCTCTCTCTCTCAAATAAATAAATAAAATCTTTTTAAAAATAAAAATAAATAAATAAAATTTAGAGCAGAATTGGAAAGCAGGAACCATACCAAGTCACTCCTGGATAAGTTACAGAGGTTAGGTCTAAACCCACTTCCATGAAGCCCCCATTTGCTGTGAGGTGCATGGAGCGTACAAACCCTGCATATGCTGGCTGTTTCCATGAGGCAAGCTCTCCGAGGCACAATCTTAGGATGATGGTAGTGAGCTAAGTACTAGAACCCATCCTCTCTACAACTCTTGACTGTCATACTTCACCTCCAGAACTCCTTCCCCACTGGCTGAATAACCAAAGATCAGTCTTGATGACTGATCTCTGTTTTAAGCAAGATTTACATACTTCTGTATCATCAATATAAAAATGACTATGAGTCTACAAACTGCTGAAAGCACAATAACAATTAATAAGGAACAGGTAAGAACAGAGTTATGAAAAAATAAGCACAGGCTTGAAAAAAGTGCTATAGTCAGTTGTTGATGTTGGGAAGAAAGGCCTCTCTTTGAAACCAACAAATTGTAACAATTTTTACTGTACTTAAATTATTTCAACAGAGATGACAAAATAGAACTCTTCAAACTCTATTTGCTTCTCTTTAATCAAGATAAATGATTAACAAATTGAAATTGCTATGATAAACACTGGTAAAAGACTTAATGTCCAGAATAAGCGAAAAGACTGTAAGAAAGTGGTAAACTCAAGTCTTCCAGGCCAGCTAATTTGAATTATTTAAGTACTCTTTTGAGTCCTCAAAGATTTTACCAGTGAGATTATCACATGTATTCCTATGCAGAAATGGAAGGAATCAGAAAAAACTAGGAAAACAATACAATACAATCCCACCCACCCATCCACTTCACCTCCAAATGCGAACTACTAAAAACTGATCCAGACATCAATCAAGGCAAGACTTTGTTCATTAATTTAATAATTATTTACTAAGAGAATAAGGTACTCTCCTTCCTAAAAGCTTTAGTAGTTATCAAAACAAACCAGGCATGGACTTAAGTGTGACAGGGAGCTACAATTACACCAGAGAAGGAGAAAACTGCACGGAAGCGAATGGATAGGGCTAGACTTATTGTTGGGGTAGAGGATGGGTATGTGAGGTCCATCATCCTAGCCTGTCTACTTTTTTGTATGTTTGAAATTCTCCACAATGAATTAAAAAAAGAAAACTTAAACTTTAATCCAAATTAATGGAGGGATTAACCACTGTACTCTTTCTAGGCTGGTCAGATCACACCTGCTACTATATTTAGCTCTGCTTTAAGAGAGACAGACAGGTTCGTGAAGAGACAAGGTAGATGGGAAAGAATAAGAATGTAGTAAGAAATAACAACAGTTAAAAAAAAAAAGGAAAGAACAACAGTGTCTAGCATTTACTGAATGTATATACTATAAGCCAGACGTTGTATCTTAAGTATAAGAACATAGTCCTCACAATAAACTTACAAGATAGGTACCATTATCACTATTTTACAAATAAGGAAACAAGGCAGATTAAGTAATTTGTCAAGATCACACCAGCCATTTATTGTGGAGATGTGATGTGAGGAATGGTTAAGACTCTGAGAATTTTTACCCAAGAATTAAAACCTCTAATAGAATTTTGTTGCAATCTTTATTTAACACATGGTTACACAGAAAGGAAGTAAGACTTTCATGGGCTATAAAGGGTCAAACCAGAATCAAATTGTGATAAAGGCACAATATGAAGAAAAACACTGTCTCAATCAAAACCAATAAAAAATGCAGTATAGCACCCAATCACCACAGATGTTCATACAGATATTTAAAGGAAATTCAAGCACTAAAAATACTGCAACTCTTTAATTCCAGCAAAACATGCTACTTTCACACTTTTGCTACTCATTCAACCAATTAATCTGTAGAATGATTTTTTTAAATGTATATGCTGTTGTGTGAACGCAAGTACAGTTATAGCATTCTCACAAGGACAACTCTCTATTAAATCTATCAAAAATTATTTGTAATCTATTTCTAAACTAAATCCACTGCAACAAATAGTATGCTTACCTGTGGCAAAGAATTGTTAATTTTATAGTTTCATGTCTTCAACATAAAATAAGACAAGTTTAGCTTTTATACTGTGGAATTATATTTTGCTAAAATATAAATACTCTTCAATTCTAAATCTAAGTTATTTTCACCACCCTCCATTCTCCAGGTCATCTTGAACTCTTTATTCACATCTGCGAACATAAAGCATTTATATACGGGCACCTGAGTGGCCCAGTCAGTTAAGCGCTGACTCTTGATTTTGGCTCAGGTCATGATTTTAGGATTGTGACATCAAACCCCATGCTGCACAGAGTCTGCTTAAGACTCTCTCTCCCTCTGCCCCTCTTGCTCTCTTTCTCTAAAATAAAGAAATAAATAAGTCTTAAAAAACAAAACAAAACTATCCTAGGGGCGTCTGGGTGGCTCGGCCGGTCTTGATCTTGGGGGTCATGTGGGTTCAGGTGCCAAACGTTGGGCTCCATGCTGGGCTTACTTAAAAAATAAAAACAAAATAAAGAAAACTACTCTAGATTAGAGGGGCTACAACCCTTAGCCTGTTTCTATAAATAACGTGTTTATTTTACTTATTTTGAGAGAAAGAGAGAGACAACTGGGGAAGAGGGAGAGAGAGAATCTTAAGCAGACTCCACAGCCAATGTGGATCCCAATATGAGGATGGATCTCACAACCCTCAGATCATGCCCTAAGCCAAAATCAAGAGTCAGATGCTTAACCAACTGCACCACCAGACCCTCCCTATAAATAAAGTTTTACTAGAACATAGCCACATTCATCTGGTTACATAACGTCTATGGCTGCTTTCTAACTACAATGCAGAGTGGAGTAGTTGCGAAGTGCAGTTGATCCTCAAAGCCAAAAATATTTACTATCTGACCGTTTAAGAAAAAGTCTGCTAGGCCTTGCTCTAGATTAAAGATACAGAGACATAACAATCAAGGATAATGTATAATCATGAATTAGGTCCCATAGGGGAATTATAAACATTTTGGAGATATTTCTGGGTATGATGGGAAAATGTAAATAGAGATTGTGAACTATACCATTTTATCAATGCCGAACTACTGGGGTATAATAAAGTATTTAAGGTTATACAAGAGAATATTCTCTTTTTCCCCAGATTTTATTTAACTATTTGAAAGAGAGTACAGAGCAAGAGAGAGAGAGAGAGAGAGAGAGAGCATGAGGGGGTGGGGAGAGGAGAGGAAGAAGCAGGCTCCCCACTGAGCACAGAACCCGATGCGGGGCTATATCCCAGGATGCTGGGATCATGACCTCAGCTGAAGGCAGACATTTAACTGGCTGAGCCACCCAGGTGCCAAAGAATATTCTTCTTTTTAGGAGATATATACTGAAGTAAAGAGTGATGAGTCTACAATATACTCTTAAGTGTTTCAGCTTGAAAAAAAGTATATGGCATGGGAAGGAAGATGAGGGGAAAGGGAGAGAAGGAGAGGATATTATAAAATGTTGTTGACAACTAATGAATTTAGCTGAAGGAGATACAGATGTTTACCATACTATTTTTCTAGCTTTTTTTTTTTAAAGATTTTATTTATTTATTTGAGATAGATAGAGAGAGAAAGCATGAGAGGGGAGAAGAAGGTCAGAGGGAGAAGCGGACTCCCCACAGAGGCGGGAGGCCGATATGGGACTCGATCCCGGGTCTCCGGGATCATGACCTGAGCTGAAGGCAGTTGCTTAACCAACTGAGCCACCCAGGCTCCCTATTTTTCTAGCTTTTTTAACTTTTATAATTTCCTAAATAAAAACTGTAATGAAGAAGCAATTCATTACACTCTGCTGCTGATAAAAAGTAGTTTGAGTATCCTGTGAACACTGAACTTAATTAAACAACCCTGAAAAAAACTAGAGGAAGGCAACATAAAAATAAATGTACGCGGAGACGCCTGGTGGCTCAGTGTCCCACTCTTGATTTTGGCTCAGGTCGTGATCTCAGAGTCGTGAGATGGAGCCGCAACGTCGAGCTCTACTCTCAGCACAGAATCTGCTGAAGAGTCTCTCTCTCCCTTTCCCTCTGCCTGTCCCCCCACACCCCATGTGCTCTCTCTTAAATACATTTAAAAAATTTTTTAATGTATTCATTTAACTATACTGTACAAAGAAAAGGGAAAGGAGTATAGAAAAACTTGTAAGCTAACCAGTATGTTTTCACATATGTGTACAAATGCACACATGTATGCACTGGTGAAGAGGAGGAACTAAGAGAAAAAAAGAGCAAGACATATGCTGGATATCATTTTCAATAGGATAAAACTATATAAAGTGAATTGGTTCTCAGGAATAACAATCAGGCAATTTTAAACAATAACAAATTCCATCCTAACAATTTACCAGAGTAAAACCGTTTGGGGGAAAAAGCTTCAAATTACCCTATACCATCATTTCAATCATGTATGGCATTTCTACCTTCAGCCAAAATACTGAGCTCAATTTATACATGACTGAACTGAAATTATTTTGATATGAGCAGAACATATATGTATTTTAAAATTATCAATTTAGTAAACAAAAGCTGTATGATACTATTTCTTCCTTCATGAAGGGTTTCAAACACTGAAAGTGTACAACAGCAAAAATTCAGTAATTCATAAATGATTTCTCATTTACTATGAAAATCTGAAAGTCATCAGAAGATGATCAAAAAGCCTTTTTTGATATTCTGGGTTAAGAGAGAAACTAATACCTCAGCTTCTGATAATATGCCTTTCCAGGTATAATGATCAATTCTGTCCAGAATATAACTAAAAATGCTGAATCAAAGACAAGTTAAGGAAAAAACTATGTACCTGTTTATTTTAATATAATTGAAAAACTGTTAAGATACTAAGACTTTTTATTAATAGGCCAAAATCTAAGTGAAGGCATAAACTGACTGCGTAAATTTGGGCTCAATTTTCTGTACTTCACTTGCCCGGAAAACAGAAGACAAAGCCACTGAGGTACGTAGTCGAATAGGAGATGCTCTTCTTTCAGGCTTCTGTACCTCTCATTCCCATCCCATAGAACAGTTGCTTTGGGACTGAGAAAAGGAGCAGATAAAAATTTCAACCACAAAAAGCTGTTACCACAAGACAATCCAAATCGTATTAGCTGGGTGGCCTTAAACAACCAAAGCCATGAGTACAGTGTAAAGCAGGGCTTCAAGGACTAATGCACACACACCGAGATACCCTCAGAAGCAAATGCAATTTTCTCTGGAAGAATACATACTCATCTTGGCCTCAAAGATACCCCATAAAGAATTTTCCAAAGAAAGTAAAGAGCTCCAATTTAAAAATTACTGAGCATACAAAAAAGCAAGACAGAGAGTAATAAAAGACAAGCTTGCAAACAGCTACAAGGAACAGGAAACTACAAAAACTGACTATAAAAACTACAAAAACTGAAACTACAAAAACTGCTTTGAAAAGGAAGCAAATTCAAATTTTTAAAATATGATAATTAAAACTAAAAGCTCAATGGGGACAAATTTCCTCTTTTAGAAAATGCAGATGAGGCAAATTCAAAGAAACCCTTCACTGAAGACAAGCTGGAAAAAGTATTTAAAAGCTCTTAAAAGTCGCAAAGAGCTAAGAGAATCATGAGACGGTACCAAATTAAGATCCACGATAAGATGAAAACCAGAAAGTTAAAACACGTTTTGGGGCACTTCTGCCCTGGAGCAATTTATTGATCCAGAAGAGGAAGCTGAGCAGTGTTTCTGATAGTTTAAAATGATAGAAGATCAAAATTGGAATGTAGGGACTACCAACGGTAGAGGCTCTAGAAAAGAGGCTTACGCTTTGGTCTTGGATACTGAAGGACTTACACCCTAGGAGTAATGGTGAAAAGGAAGTAAACAGCCCTCTCAGAATGGACTAGTATATCTCAGTTCGTAATTAACTAGTAAGGCTTAAAATGTACATACCCCAAGACCCAGACATCCCATACGTAGTATGGAGTAACCTCAAGAAACTCCTGAATATATGGTGGCATGTATTTATTGTAGACTTACTCATGATAATCCAAAACCAGAAACAACCCAAATGTCCATGTAAGAAAAACAGATACACTGTAGTATAGATATACAATGGAATACTATAAAGCATTGAAAATGAACAACGTACATGGATGTGTACCAACACAGAACACACAGAACACACAACATAGAACACACAACGCAGTGTGTTCAAAAACTAAACTTATTTTTAGTTTGTTTTTACTTATTTGTTTGTTTGTTTATTTAACTAAACTTTATTTTTCTTATTTAGGGATACACATATAAGTGGAAAACCTTTTAAAACAGCAAAGAAAAAATTTTCACAGAAGTGAGATAGTGGTTAACTCCAAGAAAAGTAAGAGAATGTAACTAAGGAACTATTCACAGAGGAGGACTTCTGGAGTACTACTCATATTGTGTATCTTAACCTGGATTGTGGTTAAACAATTATAGGCTGTTTGATTTCACAGTTACTCTGTATCTACATGTCAATATTTCATTAGTATTACATGCATGAGACATTGCACATTTTTTTTAAAGGGAAAGTTTTCTAGGAAGAAAATGTTATTGAGAGAACATTTCTACTTTTAGAACTTTATTTAAGATTCACAGAGGAGTCCTGGTTCAAGTCCCAGCTCTATCAGCAACTAACTATGGGATCTTTTTTTTTAAAAAAATATTTTTATTTATTTATTTGACAGAGAGAGAGATCACAAGTAGGCAGAGAGGCAGGCAGAGAGAGAGGGAAAAGCAGGCTCCCTGCTGAGCAGAGAGCCTGATGCAGGGCTCGATCCCAGGACCCTGAGATCATGACCTGAGCCAAAGGCAGAAGCTTTAACCCACTAGCCACCCAGGCACCCCTAATTATGGGATCTTATTCAAGTCATTAAACCTTGGGCCTTGGCTTCCTCAGCTACAAAATGAGAAGAATGGACCAGGTAAGTAATTGCAAAAGCTCTTTTCAAAGTGAAAAATTCTAGGATTATAAGCCATTTGTTCAATTCTGGCCACTCACAAATAATGCTAAGTGAAATAAGTTAGTCAGAGAAAGACCACCACATGCTTCCAGTCATACGTGGAATTTAGGAAACAAACAAATGAGCAAAGGAATAAAAAAGACAGAAAGAGAGAGAGAGAACCCAAGAAACATTCATAACTCCTAATAGAAAACAAACTGATGGTTACCAGAGGGGTGGTGGGTGGATGCATGAAACAGGTGATGGGTATTAAGGAGTACACTTGTGATGAGCACTGAGTAATGTACACAACTGTTGAATCACTATATTGTACACCTGAAACTAATATAACAATGTTAACTACACTGGAATTAAAATAAAAATACAAAAAAAATCCTGGCCACTCACTATTTGATCAGGAATGGACTCACTTAATACTGTATACATAAATACAGCATTAAGTCACTGTTTCCTTAAAACAGAATTCTGTTTGAGACCTGGGTTTATCAGCTCTGCCCAAAGCAAGAAGTATGCCAAGTAACTGCTCTCAGAGAGAAAGGTTATTTAAAAAGATCTAAGAAAGGGGTACCTAGGTGGCTCATTCAGTTAAAAATTTGCCTTTGGCTCAGGTCATGATCCCAGGGTCCTGAGATCGAGCCCTCCATCGGGCTCCCTACTCAGCTGGGAGCCTGCTTCTCCCTCTCTGCTATTCCCCCCACTGTGTTCTCTCGTTCACACTCTTTTTCTCTCAAATAAATAAAATCTTAAAAAAAAAATATCTAAGGGTAAGTTTCCCCTACTTCACAATGTTTACTGATGATACATTAATGGCTTTACTCTGGCAGAAGCTTATTTCCAAAATGAAATTATATAAAATATAATGGCTATGGTTTACGAAAAAATTAGGCTGTTCTGGGGTGCCTGGGTGGCTCAGTGGGTTAAAGCCTCCACCTTCGGCTCAGGTCATGATCTCAGGGTCCTGGGATCAAGCCCCACATTGGGCTCTCTGCTCGGCAAGGAGCCTGCTTCCTCCTCTCCCTCTGCCTGCCTCTCTGCCTACTTGTGATCTCTCTCTCTGTCAAATAAATAGAAATAAAATCTTAAAAAAAAAAAAAGAAAGAAGTTGGCAGCTCTGGCTGTAGGTCACTGAATAGTGTATTTCCTGAAGGCAAGAATTTTTAAGGTGCACTTTATCCCACTAGTTTTTAAGTATGTCTTATCTCAATGATTATATTGTGCAATCCTTGAGAGGATTTCTATTGTACTGTACTATAGCACAGTAAGATTCAAAAGACACAGAAAGTGCTCATAAAAATGAAAACAAAAGATGAAAACAAAGCAACGAAGGAAAATATGAATAACTGAATAGTTACTTGGGTGACTTTTCAGCACTTACATGACTGTATACAGAACACTATTATAATGGTATGTATGTTCTTATAAGTTTTTTAGGTATGCTAAAGATACATATAGCCTTGGTCCTTTTCCACATGTAAGACTTAGAGGGACAGATAAAAGGCAATACTTACCAAGTTTATGGATGACATGAAGCTGAGAAGGATAGCAAATACTGTAGATGAAAAAAATCAGGATTAAAAAATAACAAGCAAGCTATGGGGCGCCTGGGTGGCTCAGTGGGTTAAAGCCTCTGCTTCGGCTCAGGTCATGATCCCAGGGTCCTGGGATCGAGCCCCGCATCAGGCTCTCTGCTCAGCAGGGAGTCTGCTTCTTCCTCTCTCTCTGCCTGCCTCTCTGCCTACTTGAGATCTCTGTCAAATAAATAAATAAAATCTTAAAAAAAAAAAAAAGAAAACCAGATATTAAAAAAAAAAAATAGCAAGCAAGCTAGAATACTAGACAAGATGAAATTTAACCACATAAACAAAAAAATGGTTGAACTACAAAACAGCCAAACAAGTACAAGATGGCATGAACTTGCCTTAACAGGCACAGAAAATTGTGATCCTCCCAAATGATCCTAAGTTCAATTATGATGTTAAAGTGTGAAGTAGTTGCTCAAATACACATAACATTAGCTTAAACTTGTATGAACCCAAACACTTACTAAGTATGCTCACTGTATATGTAGCACTAAGTCAGCCATTTTGAAGGATACAAGTATAATCAACATGCAATCCTACATCTTGATCATTACAATTAAGGTAAGACAGTGTGCATGTGTATACTGGTAGTTACTTATTTAAATACCGAAAAACAAGGAAGCTTATAAAATTCCTTGTCAATTCCCAAATCGACAAAAATTGTAATGATTAATATACTGCAAGAGAAAAACATACATAAAATTTGACCAACCATATTATAAACAAAGTGATCATTCCTGGGAGACAAAAACACTATTTCATAGAAGTAAAAACCAAGTAAACACTGAAAATTTGTGTATTTCAATATAAAAGGTTAAGATATTCTAGGTAGAATAAATAGTGCAAGGAAAAGCACGAAGGCAGATTAAGTGTGACACACATTGAAGTAATAGTGATAGTCCATAGAAAATACACCAGGGGAAGCTGAGAACACAAAATTAAAAATTTTAAATGAAAGAAGTATATATCCAACAGGACCAAGAAATGTGGGTTCTAGTCCCATTCTGAGAAGATCAAATAGATCAGCCTATCAGGCCTTCAGTGTCTTCTTCTACAAAATAAGAGAGTTTCTAAAATCACTTTCCATTTCCAGAATTCCCGGAGATAGAACATGAGCACCTATATTTAAAAACAAAAATAAAACTCCACAGACAATTCTGAAACATGTCCTTCATAGAGAAATACTCTATGCACAATGATGATAAGAGAAAATCTTTGCATTTGGAAGGCTAATATGGTTGCAATGTGTTAAGATAAATTTGAGAAAATGGTAAAAGACCACACAGAAAGCAATGTAGCCGATGTGTAAGATTACATCCTGAACACCATATTTACCACTGAAGCATACTCAGAAGTTGTTAACCAGCTAGGGTTCTGAAAAGCAGAAAAGTTGAAGAAATGTAGGTGATCCAAGAGAAACTATTAAAACTGTCTTCAAGATACAAAAGTTTGCTATATAGAAAAAGGAAGAGACATAGTTCAAGCTACCTCAAAGTCAAACTCACATCACTGAGCAGTTGTTCTAGAGAGGAATCTCAGACTCAATAAAAGCAAAGATTTCATAGAGTAGTGAGTTCTCTGTCACTATTAAGTTCAAACAGATACTGAATGACCACCATCAAAGGCTACAGTAGAGGTGTCATATTAGGTGGAAATCTGGATGAGACCTACACCAAGATCATTCTAAGACAAAGTTTCTAAGGATACTAGAAAACAGCGTTTAAAAGTTAAATTTCTTCAGCTTGAAAAGGCTATTTATCATGATTCCAATTATATGACATTTTATAAAAGATAAAACTACAAGGGCAGTATAAAGTTCAGAAGTTCAGGGGAAGGCAGGAGGGTTGAACACGACACAAAGGTGATGTTTTTGTACTAATGAAATTATTCTACATGATACTGTAATCTTGGATGCATACATTAAGCATCTGTCAAAACCCATAAAACTTTAAAGGACAAAAAAATGAATCGTTATGCAAATTTAAAAAATCATTTAGAAGGTAGGGGCACCCTAGGAAGGAATATAAACTGATGCAAGATCTAACTGTATTAGAAATCACACTGAGGGGGTAAGAAGGAAAACGTCCTGACCTAGGTAACTTTGGAGATGAGTGGCATCGCTAAGACTAAAGGCAAAAGGAACTACACAGAAGCACATATTCTCACTAATGTAGTTATTTCCCAGAGTTAACAATTCTAATACTGCTATATATTTATATTGGAATTAAACAAATAAATGGTGATAGATGACCAAGCTGGACAGTGCTAGACTGAGAATTTACAGATAAGCAAGGGGAGGAGCTAGAGTGATCCAGAGGTAACATAAGGGATTAGAATTAAGAATAAAAATATGAATTGATGTTTAGCTTAGTAGAGATGCAGATGATTATACATAGAAATATTTATGGAGGGGAGTCCAGGTGGCTCAGCTGGTTAGGTGTCTGCCTTCAGCTCATGATCCCAGTGTCTTGGCATCGAGCCCTGTGCCTGGCTCCCTGCTCAGTGGGGAGCCTGCTTCTGCCTCTCTCTCTACCTACGCTTTCTCACTCTCTCCCAAATAAATAAAATTTTAAAAAACATTTATGGATATGTATATATACATAGGTTAGTACACACACACACACACACACACACACCAAAAATACACCATCTTGATGGGACATAGGAGCCAAGAGAGAAGTTCCCAAGGGCCAAAGCCAGAACAATTTGAGCAACAAAATAAAATAGGACTAAATTATAACCCAAGGTACAAAAATAAATATTTGAGACCACACTGATACCAATAATTGAATGACAAAAGAAGAATCTCCCAAGCAGAATTCCAAATAATTTACGTAGACACTCTGCTGTCAAGGAGAGAGACCTAAATTCCCACTCCTTAAGTGTGCGCTGCAGAGAGTAACTTCTTTCCAAAAAATATAGTATGGAACGGGTGACGAAGAAAGAATACAGTGGAGAAACCGGACAAATACTACCTCAGCCAAGTAATCAAGTCAACATCAACAGCACTAAATCATAGGAATAGTAATATACCCTCGGTATGATGTGATAAAAATGGCACTTTACTTCTGTGTTGTTCTTCTCCAAACCTTCAACCCCAGCCTAATCATAAGGAAAACAGACAAATTCCAATAATACCAAATTCCAATAATACCTGACCAGTACCCCTCAAAACTGCCTAGGTCATCAACAAGGGGAGTCTGAGAATCTGCCAGTCCAGAGAGGCCTCAGGAGACACGAAAATTAAATCTAACTGGTATCCTAGATGGGATTTCAGAACAGAAAAAAGATACTGGGTACAAACTAATAAAGTATAGGTTTTAGATAATAATAATAATGCATTAATATTAATTATAATTAATATCATACTAATATATTAAAAATAGGGGAAAAGAGGCAGGGTATATAGGGGAATTCTGTAATATAGTCTTGATTGTTTCTGTAAATCCAAAATTGTTCTTTAAAATACTATTTTCTTTTTTTAAGAGAGATAAAGAGTTTGCACCTGTGCAAGGGCAGTCAGGGTAGTGGGGTGGGGGCGGGGTGGAGAATCTTAGGAGATTCTCCTAAGAGAATCTTAGGCAGGCTCAACAAGCTATATCTCATGACCCTGAGATCATGACCTGAACTGAAATCAAGACTCAGACACTTAGCTGACTAAGCCACCTAGGCACCCGTTTAAAAAAAAAAAAAAAAACAGTTGAAATAAAACATTTAATTTTTCAAAATAAAATAAAAATTAAATTAAATTAAGATAAATCTTGCAAGGGTGCCAAGTGGCACAGTCAGTTAATTGTCCAACTCTTGGTTTTTTGGCTCTGGTGATGATCTCAGGGTCATGAGATGGAGCCCTGCATTGGCTCTAGGCTCAGCGCAGAATATTCTTGAGACTCTTGCCTTCTCCCTCTGCTCCTAATCCTCGACCCAGGCTCTCGCTCTCCCCTCCCCCTCTAAAATAAATAAATAAAAAATTTAAAAGATTTTATTTATTTATTTGAGACTAAGAGAGGGAGAGAGGGAGAGAGAGAGCACAACAGGGTGAGGAGGAGAGAGAGCAGCAGACTCCCTGCTGACCAAACAGCCTGATGGGGGCTGGATCCCACGATTCCGGATCATGACCCAAGCCAAAAGCAGACACTTAACTGACTGAGCCACCCATCCATCCCTAAATAAATATATTTTAGAATCAATCAATCAATCTTACAATCTTCCCTGTAGCCACTATTGTTCTGCTGTCTGAGAATAGCAAAAGGGAAAGTATTTAGTTTAGGTATATATTTAAGTTGAAATGTAAGAATTTAAGCAAGCCCATCTAACTATGTCAAAAAAAAAATTTATGTTAGCAAATTTACTGTCATTTACTCTGGTTAAACTTTATCACACTGAATAATCACTCTAATGGTTCTAGAATGCACTAGTTCATAAATAATTCTCGGCTGCTATCTCTGTTCAATATGAAAATCTGTTCAAAACACCTTTCTAGATATTATCTCTATCCTGCTTAAAAGTGGTAACTACTACGGGTGCCCGCGTGGTTCAGTCAGTTAAGTGTCTGCCTTTGGCTCAGGTCATGATCCCAGGGTTCTGAGATCAAGTCCCACATCTGGGTCCCTGCTCAGTGGGGAGTCAGCCCTTCCCTCTCCCTCTGCCACTCCCCTTGCTTGTGCTCTCTCACTCTCTCTCTTTCTGTTAAATAAAATCTTAAAAAAAAAAAAGTAATAACTACTAGAGCATTTCAAATATAAAATCTTGTCAAATAAATGTAATCTCCAGACCTGTTATGGTTACCCATCTTAAGTCACTAAGTAAGCACAATTCTAGTCTTTTAACTTTAGTGCTTCAGCACAGTAGTAACATTAAAATACACACCATTATGCCTGGCATGCCAATATACTCCTAAAAAATACATTCTGATGAAGAGACTGGAGGGGGTAGGGGAGGGGAGGAAAAGGTTAAGGACAATAGTGTCTTCAGTTTAGTATGATATATCACTCATATACATATATATTAAAAATTATTGTAATAGTTATATAATATTTATTAGACCAACACATTCACAGCACAGTGTACTTAAATAAGTTGTAGAAGTTTGTGGGGTTTTTTTGGTTTGTTTTTTGGGGGGGTGTATAAGCATCTGGTAACAAATGGATTTACATAAAATTTTAAAATCACGAGGTGGAATAAAAATATTTTTTACCTCTCGTATCGACACTACTACCTTATAATTTCATTATACTTGTACTACTATTAACGTTACACTTTGTACAGACAGCTATTATTACCTTAGTTGTACTCTTTCTATGAATAGAGTATAAATTATATTCATATATATGGTTATATTTATTCTTGATCAAAAACCCTCCGAAACAGGTATTAGTACCATTTTATAGATGGCATAACCAAAACTTGGAAAGATTAAATACTAGAAGATTCTTGCCATTATTTTCTTCCATAATATGATTATTTACATATCCTAATTTATATGAAATACTGAGCTTAGATTGTACACTAGGAAAATTAGCTTATATCTAAAATTCAGAAATAACCAAAAACCTAAATGAAGCCTTAATTTCCTGCCTTATTTTTAAATAGCAGAATAATAAAAAATTAGCCCATTTAACAACTCTTCCTATTCACCTACTAGTATAAATACTAACTCAATAACAGAATGCAGCAGCACAGAAAGAATAATTTTTTTCTTAAATGGACCATAAACAGGGTAAGCAATATCTTAACTAAAACATTTGTCATTCATAATTAAAGAGGAATTCTGAGAGCTTCCAACAATTGTACAAGAACACCTGCCCCTTTCCAAAAAGTCTTCACTGTGTATTTTCTCAATGTATATTTAACCCCCTGAAATAAGTATAATTTTTTTTTTTTAGATTTTATTTGATAGTGAGAGAGAGAGAGCGAGCGAGCATGAATGGCAGGAAGGGGTGGAGGAAGCAAGGAGCCTGACACAGGGCTCAATCCCAAGACCCCAGGATCATGCCCTGAGAAAAAGGCAGACACTTAACCAACTGAGCCACCCAGGTGCCCCAAAATGTAATTCTAATGCATTTCAAAGGGCATTTTCTTTTGCACAAAGGTTTCACCAACAATCCTGAAAATACAGTCAGGTCACTATAACAAAAGCTATCACTTTTCTCTTTTCAGAGTCTATCCTGGTACCTGGAAACTGGCAACTTATTAAACCTATTTGAGAAATTTAGCTGTGAAGGGGAGAAAGTAAACAGAAAAATAGTTGAAAAAGTATATGGAGTATGATAAGATGATTTTTAAATCAGGAGAGACTGAAACATGTGTAAATGCTGATGGGAAAGAGCCCACTGGAAAGATTGATTCTGAAAAATAAGAGTAATAACAAATAGAGCAAGGTTCCTAAAAGAAAGTTAAGAGGAATGGAGCTCAACTCAACGGTGGAAGGCTTAGCCTCAGGTAGGAAAAATAGAGATCCCTCCATTTACTTAAAGATTGTTTATTATCACCATCATCACCATCATTTCGAATTAAAAGTTTACTACTTATAAGGTATTATGCTCTTTACAACTGCTAGCAGCCCTGTATATATTATTGCTCTTTTTATAAATGAGGAAACAAAACTTCAAGGTTAAGTAACTTGCCGAGGTTTCATGTGGTAGGTCTGAACCCAACTAAGCCTCTCTGACTCCCAAGAACATTATCAGTAGGCTACACGCTCACTTACAAACTACAGGTACAGATGCAAGTATGTAGCAAGACATTGACTGAGGTAGTTCTCCTCTGCGGCCTTCCATTTTCTCAGGCAGCAGAAAGCAAGAGCACCTGTGGAGTGAGGGCCTGGTGGCTTAATAAGAGTTAAAAAGATCTTAAATAGTCACAAAGAAAAACTGAGTAGCGAAATATGGCAGGTGCTGGCCACTCAAGAGGCCCCACCTTGTAACTGGGAATCATGAATTTATAGGGGTATATACCAGTATGCCGAAGTATGTGATTTCTTTTCAGTTGGAACAAAAGAAAAGCAATGGGAGAGGGGAAGAAAAAATGTGGCAAGACAGCTATGTTCTTAAAAATCAGGCAATCTAAGCCAGATAAGAAAAGGATACAAGGGGGGACCTGGGTGGCACGGTGTTTGGGCAGTCAACTCTTGGTTTCAGTTCACGTTGTGATTTCAGGGTTGTGAGACTGAGCCCCGCATCAGGCTCTATGCTCAGTGTGGAATCTGCTTGGAAATCTCTCTCCCTCTCCTCTGCACCCACTCCTGCTTGTATGCATGCTCTCCCTCTCTTGCTCTCGATTTCTCTAAAGTAAATAAATCTTTAAAGAAAAAAAGAAGACAAGGACAGATAAAGGCAAATATAGAAAAATTAGAGTTGTTAAGTGAATAAAAAAACTTTGTGCATTCCTTCATGTACTTATTTTCCAATTATCTGTTGCCTATCTATTCTGCACCAATTACTAGGGAAGGAAAACAAAAGGAAAGGCATAAACAAATATACTGTAATCACATCAACTGTTATGCAAAAGTAACAGCTTCATAAACATTTCTCATAATTAATTGAGACACTGGAGATATAAGAAAAAAGTTCAGTGGTGAAAGGGAGCAAAATAGTTGAAAGAACCAAAAGCAACACTCGTGTAACTAAAATACAAATAGGGATAGAAATGGGTAGTAGATTAAAATGTGTTTCTCCTGGGGAAAGGGACCAAACCAAACCTAACTTATCTTTATAATATGTGGTGTCTAAGACTAGGCCAACCTTATAGGAAGTACTCAACAGATGTTTGCTGAACTGAATTAAACCAGAGCAAAGAAACAGGAGCCCAGATTGTAAGTTTGCTGACTAATAAAAATTATTTTAAAGGGTCATTATTAATGAAGCACCAGCTTTAAGCAAAGGTAACGACCCTACCACTGAAATACCTAGGAAGTCCTAATTTACTGTTCCAAGGACACATGAGAGTTTCACATACTCTTAAGAACACTTAATAAGTCAGTATTAGATGCAGGTCTTATACACCATTATTTTTTATATGATTACAAGGATGATTAACAAGCTACTATAATTTTTCACTCTCTCTTTAAAGTAGTTAAATTAGTTAAACCTGGGACTCTGAACATAGATATAAATTACTATGTCTAGAAATGAAAAAATAATTTCTAACAATCTCTAAATGTAGGCCCAGGAATCTTTTAAACACTTTAAACAAGACAAGTTTTACATGGTTTTGTAAGTTACATTAAGTTTCAAAGAGTTACTTCTAAAAAAAAAAAAAAAGGAAAATATTTCAAATCTAGGATCTTAGTTTCTAACAGCCTAGAAGCAAAAGAAAAAAACACCAAATCCTCTAAATCACCCAAGGTATGAAATAGTCATGCAATTATATAAGTACTGATAGTTCCCTTAAACTAAAGTTGCAAAACATTTATAAAATGCCTGAATAAAATGTAAACTATGCAAGATTCTCAAAAGGAACCAGTCATTTACATTTTTAGCCCCTTGTTATGATTTACACTATGAAGTCAGAATATTAAGTCTATAATAAATTTCAGAACATGAAAAGCTTTAAAGAATCATATTCAAAACTAATGAAAATGTACTCACCAATAAAGTATCTGACATTTTACATTTTTTTCTCAAACTCTACAGCAAATTTAACCAAAATGTTAGTTTTTATGAGGTTTGAGACTTTCATTTTTCCAATGTCAGACTCTGAATGGCGAAGGTGGGGGACAGGGACAAATGATGACATAGAACCTTGATGATCTTGGCAAACACTTTTTCTTACCAGCTTAATTAGTATTTCATAAGGGTTTATCATCATTTCACACTGACCTTCAAGTGCAGATGACACCTAACATTTCGTATTTCTGTCTCTATTTTGACAAAACGAAATCTTCCAGAAAAATATCGGACACATAAAAATATAGATGACCCGGTGCCTGGGAGGCTCAGTGGGTTAAAGCCTCTGCCTTCAGCTCAGGTCATGATCTTAGGGTCCTGGGATGTAGCCCCACATCAGGTTCTCTGCTCAGCGGGGAGCCTGCTTCCCCCTCTCTCTCTGCCTGCCTCTCTGCCTGCTTGTGATCTAATAAAAAATGGAAATCTTTAAAAAATATATAGATGACCTTCCAATAATTACATATAATACATTTATTTTTTAATACACATTTTATTAAAGCAAGTGACGTATCTGTTATTATTATCTCCAGCAACTAACATTCCACTAGCATGAAGAAGGTACTCGACAGACACTTGCTGAATAAGGATCAATTGACATAAATCCATCCCACAGATGGATTAGATCATTTTAAATTCTTAGAAAGTTTAAAAAAAAATGTTTCAACTGATTTAAACTACTTTAAGAATAAATTCTATATAACATTTAATAATTAAAGTCAAAAATAATCATTAACCAAAAAAATTTAAATTTCTCTTATAAAACATATTTGTTGGCTTTCACTGAAGATTTATATATACAGTGAAGAAAACTATCTGATAATTTACAAATCCTTATTACTCTTCAAAATATATGACCAAATTAATAAAAATATGATCAAAGTACAACGTATTTCTGTAAAACCACTTCTCACATCTGCTATTTGGACTGGCCCTTTAAAATTCTGGGCCATCTAACAGCCTATAAACGATATAAGCATTTCTTATTATTGTTGTAGATTTAGAATAGAGTTATACTTAATAAATGTCAGAAGACATTCTTATTAGATTCCAAAGTAAAGATTAGTGCTCACTTTAAAGGGGCCAAATGAAAAAAAGGTAAATACATAATGTGAAGTTTAGAAGTTTTTCCCCTAACAATAAATACATTTATAGCAAAAATGTCTTAATAGAAAAACCAATCTGAAATTTCCCCTTTTAAGTTGAATCATTAAAAAAAAAGAGAAATTTAGTCTCAGCATTAAAAGCTTTGGATGGATTCTAAAACTAATTTTATATACCAAAAGGTTTTTCTTTTTTTTTTAAAGATTTTACTTATTTGACACAGAGAGAGAGAGAGAGAGAGATCACAAGTAGGCAAAGAGAGGCAGGCAGAGAGAGAGAGGGAAGCAGGCTCCCCGCTGAGCAGACAGCCTGATTTGGGGCTCGATCACAGGACCCTGAGACCATGACCTGAGGTGAAGGCAGAGGCTTTAACCCACTGAGCCACCCAGGCTCCCTTACCTCAAGGTTTCTGTATCTATTAGAATCACTTAGGTTTAAAATAGACATAGATAAATGAGGCTCCACAGACTATTTAAATCAGAATCTCTAAGGCAAAGCTAGGCATTCATACATTTTTAAAACATTCTAGGTGATTCTAATATGCAGACACATTTGAGAATCACTATGCTATGTCAATCCTATAAGGAAATAAGGATTCATTAGGAATTACCAATATTAGAAAAGAAATTGCTACTCAAAATTGAGCTAAATGAATGAAATTAACTTCACAACTTAGGGGCAAAGATAATGTATAACTGCAATATAATTTTTAAAAATTATTTGTGAGCTAAGTGTTTTAAATCTTCATAAATCAAGAAAGCAAACAGTCTGTACCATGTGCCAGAAGTAATATTTCTAGCAAGCTATGTGAGAACAGGCAACTCAACATCTTCTTATGTTCCACACCCATTCCCTGGATCACTAATCTTGCTGTTTGTTTTGAATGAAAGTAAATGAATTCAGGTTTTTGAACATCTCAAAAATTTTCAGTAAGTATTTGATAGTAGGAGCCCTCACTCACTTTACACTTAAACATATTCCTATGCCTCCTACGTTGTTTCTGGTAAAATAATAATAATATCTGCCTCTGTTTAAATTATACACACACAATTTTAATTAACTACAAATTATAAGAATTTTTACTTACATGGATTTGACTGAAAAACTTCTAAAGGCAAAATACAATCTGGTTAGAAAAAAATTAGCCTGCATATTAAAAATAGAAAAACATCATTTATCTTTCATAGCTAAGAGAAAAAAGCACCCGTGCCAAGAAAATCGGTATTTACAGAGTGTGTCCTTACATAAACTATTTAAAGTGTTCGATGACCTTTACTTTTACTTCTTTAGTTATAGTTGGCACATTTTACCTTCAGTAAATCATTAAAACATCATCTAACTGCTTCAACTTACTGGTCTTTTAATACTAACCACAAAATCCCTAACATAATAGCATGTAGGACTAACTCTTCCACCTCCAGAAAAATGTTAGTATAATTTCTCTTAAACTAGAAGCTCATTTTCACTTGCATTTAGAGAAGTTATACTTTCAAATCCTAGCCATAGAATGAACTTGTGATGACCAGATCTTAATACTTGAATTTTATTAGAATCAAGATAAATAAAACTTATTCTCCACTATTTCACTCCTTTAAAAAGAAAAAAAGACATGTATCTTTAAATCCTGCTTCTCAGCTGTGTAGAATTAGTTTTTCTTAGTACATATATATGAGTGGGCAGAGACTGAGCAACCACAGTAGTTCCTTTCTACTGCTGATGGTCAGTATGAGAAAGAGAGAACAGGTAGAGAGACTTTTTATTTTATTTTTTTTTTAAAAGATTTTATTTATTTATTAGAGAGAGAGAGAAATCACAAGTAGGCAGAGAGGCAGGCAGAGAGAGAGGGGGAAGCAGGCTCTCTGCTGAGCAGAGAGCCCGATATGGGGCTCGATCCCAGGACCCTGAGATCATGACCCGAGCTGAAGGCAGAGGCTTTAACCCACTGAGCCACTCAGGCGCCCCGAGAGACTTTTTAAAAGAGGAAATGAGGGCGCCTGGGTGGCTCAGTGGGTTAAAGCCTCTGCCTTTGGCTCGGGTCATGATCTCAGGGTCCTGGGATCGAGCCCTGCATCGGGTTCTCTGCTCAACGGGGAGCCTGCTTCCCCCCCCCTCTCTGCCTGCCTCTCTGCCTACTTGTGATCTCTCTCTGTGAAATAAATAAAATCTTTAGAAAAAAAAAAGAGGAAATGAAATGAAATTATTTATTAGAATAAAAGAAAGACATCCAGCAAGGACTTTTCTCTTTCATCCTGTTTTTCTCTATTCCTTGCCACACTTCCTGACCGCACAGGCATACACACCGAGTCTTATTCCTATCTGATATACCAAAGAGGGTACAGCCTCCAGATTGACTATTTATTTCAATACTGAATACACATCAAATTTCTAAAAATTTAGAAACTAGGACCTCCTTCAGTACATTCTACAAATCCATTTTTAACATATCAAAAATTTCAAAGGGTTCTTAGACTGAACACCACAATAACAAATATGAAATAAGCAGTTATATCACTGCAATGATGGCTCTAATGCATAGACTGCATGACACCTTTTTTAAAATACAGGAAGCCCTGCTCCCTCCCCACGTGGCCCAGGTAGCCTCCCAGAACAGTGTCCCTTTGCTGAGACCAATAGCCCCAGGGCCCCGTGGAGCTGATGACCTTCACGACGTCTGGTGATTACGGAATTTCTGCCTTCCCTGAATCAGATCACCTTTTCAAATGGGTAGGAATCATCCATGGAGCAGCTGGCACGGTGTATGAAGACCTGAGGTACACACTCTCCCTGGAGTTCGCCAGGGGCTACCCTTACAATGACCCACACAGCGAAGTTCCTCACCCCCTGCTACCACCCCAGTGCAGACACCCAGGGTAACAACTGCCTGGACATCCTAAAGGACAAGTGGTCTATCCTGTATGATGTCAGGACCATCTGCCTGTTCATCCAGAGCCTGCTAGGAGAACCCAACATCGATAGATCTTTGAACACACGTGCTGCCGAGCTCTGGAAAAACCCCACAGCCTTCAGGAAGTATCTGCAAGAAACCTACTCAAAGCAGGTCTTCAGCCAAGATCACTGAGCCTCTCTCCTTGTGTTGCTTTTTTATTTTCTCTTTAGATGGTTTGTCCTTTTCTTCATTCCTGTCTAGGACTCTGTAGCTTAAGCTGTGGTGTCAGTTTTGTTTTTTGTTTTTTAAGATTTTATTTATCTATCTATTTATTTACTTGACAGACAGAGACAGAGAGGGAACACAAACAGGGAGAGCGGAAGAGGGAGAGAAGCAGGATCCCTACTTGGGACTTGATCCCAGGACCTTGGGACCATGATCCAAGCTGAAGGCAGACACCCAACCGACTGAGCCACCCAGGTGCCCCTTGTTTCTGGTTTTTTTTTGTTTGTTTGTATTTATTTATTTATTTATTTATTGTTTCTGTTTTTTAAATTAAGTCTCTGGTTGAGCCCTTCTGATGAATATATTAATACATTGGATTTTTTTTTCCAAAAAATAAAACAAAATAAAATACAGTAAGCCCTACAAAAAACAGCTACAAATAATAAACAGAATTTTTTTAAATGTGTATCTCAACTAAGATCTTCCAGGATATACATACTGATCAAAGACAATGGCACTAATAAATACAAAATACTTTTAAATGTTTTTCAAACATGTGATTTTGCTAGATTGCTACCTAGTAAGACTTAAACACAACTCTTCAACTACTAAGCCACTGAATGTTTCTGACATAAGCTGCAAGACACACCCAATGGTGCAAAAGGAGCTAGAGTATATAGCAAGTATAGGTGCCATTAGAATATTAGAATTAATATTCTAATTAGAATATTAGAGCTGGAAGGTGCCACCTCAAGGATAGGTGCAACTTCTTCATCTCATAATTGAAGAAAATGAAGTTCAAGGAGATTAAGGGACTTCGTGATTGCCCAACTCAGTAAGGGTTGAGAATCATGCCAGTGCCTCTTGATTCGACATCCTAGGGCTCTTCCCTCCTTAGTACCACAGAAAAATGAAGATTTGGGGGTGGGGAGGTTCTTTATTAAATCCCTTAATACATCTTTATGAGAATAAATTTTATGTTTTATTTAATAGTTTCAACGTACACAACAAAGACCAGAAAATGTAAATTATGAAAAGAAATAAGGTCCCCATAATTCCAACATCAAAAAATAGTTATCACTTTTTTTTAATCATTTGGGTCAAATATATTTTAATAAGGTATTATACGCTGTAACTCAAAAAGCAGGCAAATATATTACTAAGAAATTTCCTATTCCATAATAAAACATCTCACTATTCTAATGAAAGTTTCATTTCTGAAAGAGCTTTGAAAAGATTTATAACAAGGGAATTAATTATGCAAAAAATTATTTGCTTTAAAAATTGCCAATGTTATCCTTTAGAAACCTTTTAAAGCGAAACAAAACCTTTAAAATTATTTCATTTACAAAAAAGTCATCGATTACATGAAATAAAATATCAAGCATGGCAAATATTTTTATATGGCCCAAAAGGTCTCTGTTTATGTATGCATTAAAAATATAGCAGGGCAGGGGCGCCTGGGTGGCTCAGTGGGTTGAAGCCTCTGCCTTCGGCTCAGGTCATGATCTCAGGGTCCTGGGATCGAGCCCAGCATCGGGCTCTCTGCTCAGCGGGAAGCCTGCTTCCCCCTCTCTCTCTGCCTGCGTCTGCCTACTTGTGATCTCTCTCTCTCTCTCTGTCAAATAAATAAACAAATAATATTTTAAAAAAATATAGCAGGGCAGGGGAACCTGAGTGGCTCAGTGAGTTAAGCGGTTGCCTTTGGCTCCGGTCATGATCCCAGGGTCCTGGGATCAAGCCCTACACATGGGGCTCCCTGCTCAATGGGGAGTCTGCTTCTCCCTCTCCCTCTGCCTGCTGCTCTGCCTACTTGTGCTCTCTCTGTCAAAGAAATAAATAAAATCTTTAAAATATATATATATATCAGGGCCACCACATACCCAATTAGATTGGTTAAAATTTAAAAACCTGGCAATACCAAAATCTGCTGAGGATTGGTACAGCTACTTTGGAACACAGTTTGGCAGTTTCTTTTCTTTTCTTTTTTTTTTTAGTTTGGCAGTTTCTTACAAAAATTAAACACATTCTTACCATAAGACCCAGCAAGTACAAAGTTAGGTATACTCCCAACTGATCTGAAAACCTACATCTACACAAAACCTGCAAATGCAAATGTTTATAGCTTATTCATAATCACCCAAATCTGGAAACAATCAACATGTACTCCAATAGGTAAATAAACAAACTATGACATATCCATAAAATGGAATATTATGCAGAAATAAAATGACATGGATCATTAGCATAATGGCTCTGCTATTTCTACTCATTTTATACACAACTGGTCAAGAATACAAGTTGGACCCAAAACACCAAATGATCTGTGATGGCATCTTCTGACAGCCCACACTGCCCACTAACCTCTTTTCTGGAAGACATCCTTGCAAAAAGCATTGGCCAAAGCAGACTTTGCTTCCCCACCTCCAGCCGTGAACTCTCCCCTTAACCAATGATAATTTTGCGAGGGATGAAAACCCGACCCAGGGAAATCAATCTACTGTACAGTCAATAACCAGGCTGTGGCTGTGGATCTGAGAAGACTGTGATGAGGATCTGAGAAGAGACGTCAAGTAGAAAGTTGGGACCAGTGCAAAAACAGCGGAAAGTCATTGCTGTTTGTAAACTGAAATTATGCGGGGAAAGTAAGCAGGAAATGTCAGTAAAAAGAGAAAAACTAGTCTGTTACTGCATAAAGAGAAGCATAGGTAAGAGAGTATCATCTTAAATAACAAAGGTTATAATTTCACAAAGCCTAACCAGGCTTTATTTCCTGACCTGGAATATTCATAAGATTGCCTACTATTTATTTAAAATAAGCCTTTTTTATATTTGATATACTGTGAATGGATTTTCAGATTCCGGCAACCAACAAGCTCTTACTAATACAAGCTCTAACTACCTTGACTTTGTTTATTCCCCTTGCTAGTTTTAAATAGCCTACAGTTCCTTAGTAGTTACTGGGTTTCAATAACCTTGTATTCAAATTGAATACCATTTGAAGTACCCCACTAAGGTTTTCAGAGGGAATTATTTGAAGAGTATGTTAGTATTTTTTTAATCCACATATTTATAGCCTTCAAAAAATTGTGGTTTTTTTTCTTCCCTAAAGACTCTAAGATTTCTTGTGGTAAGAAACCTTAAAAGATGTCTTTTTAACTGGTTCCTGGTACGTGTTTTTCTAAATCTACTCTAAAATTCTTGAGTTCCTCAAGAATTCAGGAAGATGAATGTAACTAACTGTATTGTGGTCATTATTATAAAAGTTGCACAATAATCTAGAAAAAAATCCTGACCACCAGTCAGATAAGGTTTACATATCTTCCCTACTCTAGAGTTTTAGATTACTTTTTCTAAGCAACAATACACTGTACCATGTAAAAAGTTCTCCTTCTACTCTAAAATTGCAAATACATAAAAATTTCACACAACAGAGATAAGCTAGTAATCCCTAGTTATAAACTACTACTCTGCCAGGCAGCATACCTCAAATATAGCCAAATTATGTATCTCTCAAGCTATCTGTATATAATCATTTTAGTTTAACTTCAGAGACACAGGATATGTCTTGTATTTTTAATTATTTCTAGCTTCTACTCAAACTTATGAGGTTATACAGAAAAAGCTAAGTAATGTCCCCCATTGAAAATCTTTAAGTAGGACAGACACATAAATAGGGACACACATTTTCTTTCAAGTCCTTCAAGTCAATAAAATTAACCCCAGCCAAATTTTTATTCCATATTGCTTTCTAAAGCCAACTGGCTGAACTCTGGAGTGTAAAAATGAATTTGAAACTACACAAAACATTCCGATCATATCAAACTTGTAAATTTGTTTCATAATACAATGACTTCCTCTCTTTGGGGTCTGGTATTAACAACTGAGCTTACATTTTTCAAACAGCCATACGAAAACATTTCTCTCACCACCTGAAAATGTGTTCAGACAACCAATCAACAGACACATCCTTCTTTCCCATGTCCCCCACCAACCCAATTATCTCTCCGTAATTCCTGAGTTAACTATGTGAATGATTATGTAGCTTATTTAACATTTCTTTTGAAAACTTAAAATCTAGTTTTTAAGTAAAAAAAAGGAAATCATTACCAGTACTAAATTTCATATATCCAGAGTATTGAAAATCAAACTAAAGGCATTAAAAAGGCAAAAAAAAAATCTCTACTATGAAAAGCATACTAAATTTTTCTCTTGATATTTTCAAACCAGGATAAGGCCTGACATTTCTCCAATGATGCATCAACCAACTAGAAAGATATGATACCTTCAAAGACCTTGAAGTCTATTGTACATGTTGCTATGACAGGGCACACAAGGAGTGCTCAGTCAATCTTGGTAAGACTGAAAAGATTTCTCAGAGTATATGATGTCTAAATTTAAACATACTTCTCCCTTTGCAGACAGAGAAAGTAAGATAGCCAGGGAGATAGGGGTTAAGGGTGGGCTAGAGCAGGCAGTCAGGTATATGAGAAACCCTCAAGTAAAAGAACATAATAAGAAAGGAACTAAAGGTTTCATCTGTTTAGAATACAGAGAGGTAGACAGTAAAAGAGAATGTTTAACAATCATGTCATAGTTCATTTTAAATAATAGATTTTATTTTAAAAACATTTACTCCAGCTACAGTATAGGAGTCCAGTGAGGAAACAGTACACTAACACCACAGAAAACAATTAAGGAAGCATTTCCAGTAATCAAGAAGAGATGATAGTGACCTAAATTTTAAAGAGTGTCAATGAGGGGCACCTGGGTGGCTCCACTGATTAAGCATCTGATTATTGATTTAAGCTCAGGTCTCAATCTCAGGGTAGTAGGTTCAGGCCCTGCATTGAGCTCCATGCCAGCGTGGAGCCTACTTTAAAAAAGAAGTGGCACTGAGAATAAAGAAATAAAGCTGAATCAGTAACTTCCAATAACTGGTGGAAAAGGGAGTGTAGTGAAAAAGTAACTGAAGATTACTCCAGCTTTTCTAGATTGGGCAAGTGAAAGAAACTACCAATTAAGTAAAAAGATAGTTTTAAATATTGGATGTACCTGAAACAAGCAATGGTTAAGTTCAATTTCAAACATGTTCCACTGAGTTTACTGTCAGGAAGGCAAATGGATATATCTTGTAAGCAGTCTGAAGCTCCACAATAATCTGAATGGAGACATATACATTTGGAAATCCATCAAAAGAGATGGTTATTTAAACCACAGCAGTGTGTAAGGATATCAATGGAGAGTATACAGAATAAGAAGGAAGTCAAGAACTAAAGCATGAGCAGTACACCAAAAGCAAGGGGAAGGGCTTTATAGAGAGAGAGAGAGAAAGAGAGAGAGATTTGAATTACAGAAATCATGCCATTTTTTTTAACAGATAAGAAAGCTAACAACCACAGAAATTAAAGACATTTACCCAGCATCATACTGCGAGCTAAAAATTGTAATGGAAGGGGATTGGAGTACTCCTCAAATCTAGTCCACCTCTGTAAATAATTTACAAATAAAACTTTTAAAACTATTAAGATTCTAGATTTAAATGAGATAGCACTTTAAAAATAACACATTATCTAGTCATGATTGGTATCTTTTTTTTTAAGATTTTATTTATTTATTTTGAGAGAGAGAGAGCTCGTGACAGAGCGCACAAGCACAGAGGAGGAGCAGAGGGGGAGGAGGAGCAGACTCCCTGCTGAGCAAGGAAGCTGAGTGGGACTCGATCCCAGGACCCTGGGATCATGACCGGAGCTCAAGGCAGACACTTAACAGACTGAGCCACCAAGGTACCCCACCATGACTGGTGTTTAAAAAAAAAAAAAAAACAGGGGTGCCTGGGTGGCTCAGTGGGTTAAAGCCTCTGCCTTTGGCTCAGGTCATGATCTTGGGGTCCTGGGATCGAGCCCCACATCAGGGTCTCTGCTCAGCGGGGAGCCTGCTTCTCCCTCTTCCTGCCTCTCTGCCTACCTGTGATCTCGCTCTATCAAATAAATAAATAAAATCTTAAAAAAAAAACCCAGTACTTATAAAATATTACATTTGGTTCATTTAACTTCACTCCTCATATCTATATATATCTTTTGAAATGTTTATTAAGAAGATACTTTAGGTGTTGATTAATGTTACGGCACTTTCTACCCTCATTGCAATAAACTATCACATGACCCCTTCTCTCCAACTAAAAGTTTAAACATAATAAATTTCATGCTTTTATATTCTGAGAACTGTTAGTTAAAACATTTAAAATTAAGAGGAAGGATAATTTAGACAAGCAAAAAGAAGCAAACAACAACAACAAAAGTTGAATGAGTTCTCCAACTTAGCATAAATGGTAAAATAGTATCAGGGAAAATAAATTTTTGCAAAACAGTTGACATTTACAAGAAACTGGATTAAACTGACAGGCATAAAAAGGGTATATTCAGGGGGGCACCTGGGTGGCTCAGTGGGTTAAAGCCTCTGCCTTCGGCTCAGGTCATGATCTCAGGGTCCTGGGATCGAGCCCCATATCGGGCTCTCTGCTCGGCAGGGAGCCTGCTTCCCCCTCTCTCTGCCTGCCTCTCTGCTTACTTGTGATCTCTCTCCTCTCTGTCAAATAAATAAATAAATAAAGTCTTTAAAAAAAAAAAAGGGCATATTCACCCTAGCTTTCTGAAATATAGTACATCAAATGTGTACTCCAAAAAACCTGAAGGGTCTAAGAAAAAAAACTAAAACCTAGCTGGCATTACTATTTCATCTCTTATGGTTATCACTTTAGAGCTAGTGAACATCGTTTCATATCTTCTTGTGTGTCGCTTTCTCTTTTACTCATCCTCATGAACTGTATCTGAACCAGTAACCTAATTTTTACTTCTGCTTAAACCATAGCAACACTCCACCAACACAACTAAAACAATGTCAAGTCTCTTTTACCCTCATTCTTCAATTCAAATCAGTATTATTCCAATTTCTCTGACTTCAGTTTCTCAGAAAAAGAAACTGCTTAAATTTTTTTTTTTTTGCTTAAACTAATATTTAAGGTATAAGTAAAAACTAGCCCTCACTGTCACAAGTATCAACAAAAAATAATTTTCAAATGGTCAAACTTCAGGCTGGGAGTGAGTGTCATAAGAAGAAAACATACCTAGTGCACACTGAAATTAAATCATAAAGTTCTACTTTTAGTCATGACAGAATAACACTGAATATACTTCTGTCCTACACAACTAGACAACTGGAGAAAATACAGAAACAATTATTATTAGACAACATGCAGTGCAGGACTCTGATCTGGGAGAGATAGCAAACGAATGAAATAGCAAAGGAATGAAAAAAGGATAGCACGCTATAATCACACTTTCTGCATGGAAGTACCATCAGTGCTATGGAATAGGAAGTGGTCTTGCTGAGGAGAGAGAGAGAGAGAGAGGAAACAGAGTTGGGGGAAGTGAGGCAGCTGGATTTGTAGGACAGAGCTCCAAAGAGGAAGAAGCAAAACCAAGGAAGAAGGAAACAGCAAGTATCTGTACAGAGGTCCCCTGTCCTCCACATACAAAGTTGCACATGTAAAACATGAGATTCTACAGGATCAAGCAAAGAACAACTGTCAAGAAGTTGTACAGAAAACAATTATCAGGGTTTTCATGAGGCTAGACTCCTTCAGGTTTCAATTAACCAGAGGAAAGACCTTTTTAAATCAGACATCAGAAAGGCCATGCCAAGAACTAAGGCTAAGCTAAACCTAGAATATAGGCTACTCTGGACTTCTCCCATCAGCACTAAAAGATAAACCTTGATAGAATCACGGTTTCTGGGCGCCTGGGTGGCTCAGTCGTTAAGCATCTGCGTTCAGCTTGGGTCATGATCCCAGGGTCCTGGGATTGAGCCCCATGTCTGGCTCCCTGCTTGGCGGGAAACCTGCTTCTCCCTCTCCCACTCCCCCTGCTTGCGTTCCCTCTCTTGCTGTGTATCTCTCTGCCAAATAACTAAATAAAATCTTTTTTTTTTAAAGATTTTATTTAGTTATTTGACAGTGAGAGAGCGAACACAAGCAGGGGGAGCGGAAGAGGGAGAAGCAGGCTTCCCGCCGAGCAGGGAGCCCGATGTGGGGCTTGATCCCAGGACCTGGGTTGGGCTGGATCATGACCTGATCTGAAGGCAGATGCTCAACCGACTGAGCCACCCAGGCACCCCAAATAAATAAAATCTTAAAAAAAAAAAAAACAAGAATCACGGTTATTATCAAGTAAATTAACTGCCTGTCAGAACAAATTTCAATACTTTTTAAAGAAAGAGAACAAAACCCAGATCCTCAACATATTTCAAGTGTATACCATACAAATATTACTAGATATGTGAAAATTAAATCATAACACATTACCGGAGAATTCTGCCAACGAAGAGTGTCCTGAACAAACTGCTCAGTCTCTTCTCACTGCTTTACAAATTTCTCTATGTTAAAACCAGAGATTTAAGAGAAAAGCAGAAGCAGCTTTCCATGATAACAAAAAAGAAATAGCAGTACACAAACCTAACTGAAGAGAGAAAGAGAAAAGTCACAGAAAAGATCTCATTTATTACTAAACATTATAATATCCGATGCCATGATTCATCACAGAAACATATAAATGGTATAGTCTGCGTGCCAATATGTAAAAACAACATTTTTGAACCTACAAAAAAAACTATTAAAATAAAGTTCCTGCAACTAAAGGCTAAGCTTCAATTAGTCTCAAATAAATGATAATTTTTAAATGGGTTTTATTACTAATCAGTATTTATTGCCAAATATAAAGAAACAACTGCTGTTTCTCTATCCAGAATTTAGATGCCTGATAACTTATGTAAGACACAGACTCTAAACCAGAAAGCAAGCCAACAAGAAAACACACAAAACAAACATCTCTAATGCTTATCTATGCATTCAAAGAGAAATTCCTCAGTGCATCACTCAAGAATCACGAGACATAATTCTAACAAGCTTGGTTATTCTGATTTCCAAGTTTAAAGAGAAGTAAAAGCAGTCAATTAGAAGAGAAGGCTGAGTTAATAAAGGAAGGTAGCATGATAGCACTAGTGATAACAAAATGAAAGTTAACAGAACTGAAGAAAAAATTATAAGAAGTCACAGAACTTCCAGAAGAACACAGAAAAGAAGCTAAGTTATAAGAACATAAAAAGCAGAGAAGTCCAAATCATTTAACATAAGCAAAAACAGAGATATTCTGGCAGTGATGGCAGAAAGTAACCTCTGTCAGCAAAAATGACCCTAAATGAAGAAAAAGTTAAATTATACTCGGGTACAAATACACTTGGATTACAACAAAGAATCACTTTTAGAAACCATTCACATCATTTGAAATAAAAGATGCTGACATTTAAAGGAAAAAACCAAGAGTTCACTGCACTGATTATTTTGATTAGTCAATGGCATGCTCCTCTTACAACCAAAAATTTTATACTAAGGACAGTTATTTCCCTCCTCTCATTAAACTTTGTGCAAACTACTGGGGCCACTCTGGCTGTTATATTCCACAGCCTTTTCCAATTAGTTGAGAGAGTACACCATGCATAAGTTTTCCCTAGCAACGTCTGATTTTAACATACTCAAATGCATTCTAAAACATCCCCCAAAGTATTTTTTGCAAATTATCCAAATTATCTATTTAAAGTCAAGCTGTAGTCAAGTAGTTTTATATCCCCAATTAGTACAGGATAATTATTTTTCACAGACACACTAACAGAATGTTCTTTAAAACAATGAACATGAAAACATTTCATCCAATAAACAGAACAGGTTACTTACCTATAATGCTGACTCTCTGACAGATAAAACCAGATAATCATGATTACAATTACAGAGCTTAAACTTGGACTAAAGAATTTTGAAAACTGAGTATCCAGTATCTGCTCCCTCAGATAACCAGGAGTAATTCCCACCATGAATAAGAATATGGGAGTTCTAATCCTATATCTACAAGAAGTTCATCAGAATTTCAGTAAGCAACTTTAAAACCTTAATTATAACTTGGGAAATGGGGACTGTATAATGCCACCTATGTTGTCTACTTCTGAATTGTAGTGTGTGTCAAATGAGAAACTAGAGGAAATCACTTTGTACCTTATGAAGCACAGTATAAACATAACATTATTTTATCTAGGGCAGGATGACTCCTCTATTGCCTTCTAAGCAAAATCCATTCCTAGTTCTGGAGCCTTCTGGCCCCCTGAAAGAAACTTAGACAAATAGTAAAAGTAGTCTCACAGGAAGTGAATCTACTACAAGACATGATGAGGATTTTCTCTATGCAGCTTCTGAAACTGATGGAAAATATTAAATGATTCACATAAGAACAGTATAAAAGGACATATCATAATTATTTAAAGTACATTAATGGTTTCAGAGAACCAAGTTTAAAAATATAATTCCTATAAATATTCTTTAATATGACTTGAAAATTTCTTACCTAGAGACTACATGAGCTATACTCTTTTGATAAGCAGTAACTAGCTTATTCTTATACTCTCATTACTTAGAAACTTGAAAATTAAATAATAATCTTATCAATGAGTTAACCCTTCAGAAGACCTCAAGAATCCAAAAACTCTTCGTCTAACTTTTCATCCTTTGCTTGTTTATGAAAAGTTGTAAGATCTTTAAATGAAGCTATTCAAGGCCCTTCAAATAATTTACGTAAGTATTTTTGTACAATGAGAATTCAGAGAAAACTGACCAAATCACATTTTCTTTTGAATATTTATTTTCCAGTGACTGCCTTGTGAATTGGGGATAAAAAAGCTCTGAACATTAAAACCCAGGACCTAAAACTCTTCCACACCTGTTTTCCCTAGAGCCAGAACTTCAAATCTGAGATAACTGATTCGATGCTTCTGATTCAAAATCCACAAAAGGTCAATTTCCAAAGAGAAAAAGCAAATCACAGTTAAATACATGATCTCAGTCAGTATGGCTATTTAGGCCAAAAAGGGAGTCACCAGGTATTATCTACCACTTAAACAGAATCTTTCAACCTTGAAGACCAGAGTTTTTAGATAAAATATTTCTTTGGATTCCCTACTCACTACTCTTTAAGAAATCAGATCTAGTGAAATAATCCACACCTGGAATCTTGCCAGGAAAAAAAAGATAATCTTCAGTCTCCCTTCCCTTGTTCCTAGTAGAGTTCTTAAAAAAAAAAAAAAAAAAAAAAATATATATATATATATATATATATATATATATGTATATATATATAAAAGCACACTGTGGGTTCATGTGAATAAAAGAAATGTCATCTAGAGAGGAAACAGGGTTAAATATCCAGGATGCCCATAAATTCATTTCTCTGGCCTATGGTGGTCTAGTTACCATGAATTAGGTCTAAGGCTAGGCTTCTATACACAGTATCTTTTCAAAAATTCACAAGTAATTAGATGACCCTATATGTAACAATACCTTTGTAAATAAGACAAATAAATTATAGGCTAAATGATAGGATAGAAGGTTGCTGATTAAATAATCAATGTTAATTCAGAGAAGAGTTGCAACTACAATGAGAACAGCCATGTTCTCCTGGCTCCAGATAAAGAGCTTTGCCATGCTCAGTGTTTTCTATCAATAACATATTTTTGAATCTGGCCATCAGGAAGTATTCATTCCCTACTGGTAAAGATATTCATGTATAATCTGGGCAATGCCCAATTCCCAGTTTCAAAGGCAATTATCTGCAGAAATTGAATAGCATGAAGAGAATATGAAAGAAAAAAAATATTTTGATGGGGGTGTATGTGTATACCTGTGTGTTTAGGAGAATAATATTCCATCTACTCATTTATCTTTTTCTTCTTTACCCCAAGTGCATTTTCAAACCGAAAGAAATTAACTAGAGACTTCAAAGCACAAGACAGGTATCATGATGGTATTTTTTACAATTACAATCTGGGTAAAAAAAAGCCAACTTATATCCAACCATCTCTTGGCTCTAAACAAAAAACAAAGAAATAAGGACTTTACTGAAATGAGATTACATCTAACATAATCAAACATCCTCTCTCAATTTTCTTTAAATTATCTCTAACCAAGATGCTAATCAAGATGCTCTCATCCTCCATCTCACTCTTCCCAATATGCTTCCATCAGAGGAAAAAAGTTAAAAGTGAAGTGTCTAAAGGTGCTACCTTCAAAGGACTGGAGGAAGGCAAAAAAAGCAAGAAAGAGTGATTTCTTTTGCCCAAGGTCACCAAATAAAGCATTCAATTGACAATACTGTCATAATAAAGCAACTACCATCCAAATCCCAAAGGACTGTGTACATCCTGAGGAATCTATGAAACTATATTGTTCTCATTCTCAAAGGCTTAAGAATATGGAACACCACTGTTTAAATGTTATGGCCACCAACTTTAGACAATTGTTTTATAGGTTTATCATCCTTGAGAATGATCATGAGATCTTTAACAAAAAAAACCACAATGAATTAATAGGAAAATATTAAGCCTCAAGAGAGCATCTCTTTTGTCAAAGAAACAATAAAAAGAGAAGAATAGAAATAATGACTTCCATTTTATAAAAACGAACACTTCTTGAGTTCTTGGTTTTTCTCTAATGTATGTTCTGCTTCTTTTGCCTGCAGATAAATTACTGTTTTTAAAAACTGATGCATAATAGTAATGGTAAAAACTCTCTTTGAAATTGGAAAAAACTTCACTTACTCATTTATTGATTTCTACCTCAAATTGGACTTCAAATATTTCAAATACATAAAAATGGTAACCGTTCAACAAAATACATGAATAAAATGCTCAGATAAAATGACCTCTCTACTAAACCAAGTATTAAAATACCATTTATAAAAAAAAAAAAAAAAGGAAATTTTCAGAGAGGAAACATATGCTAAAAGGCCACCAAATTATCATATACAAATCTGATCTTAATGTACGGCAAAAAACTATTATGGTCCACAACTAGGACTTGATACTTTGATTCAATACATATCAGAATCTGGCAATTGTCACAACAAGAACATTACAAAGTTTCCCCAAATCAATGTTTTTACACAGCCTAGAAATCTGTGCTAGTAATTCAAAGCTTACTTTGTAGGAATAAAGGTGATTAACTCATATGTCTTTTACTGCTGCTGAACACAGTATTCATAATAAGCCCTTTTCACTGTTCATGAACGTTCTTTTCAGGATTAATCACAGTTAGCTCCAATTCATTTGTGTTACTACCCAGAATACTTTAAAGCAAATCTAAGTAAAATTGTGATAAATCTGGACACTCCGTTTTAAAAAGTACCTTCATTACAAAGGTTAAGAAATGACAGCATTTTAAAATAGCCTCCCCTTGTAATTTAGAATCAGGAGAAAGTTGTCTCAAATGCTTTAAGTAAACGATAGAGCAGGCTATAACTCTTGCTAATGTGCTAATTACAATATACAATTACCCGTCATAGTTTTAATAGTAATACCTATTTCTGCAAATCACGAAAGTCAAAGGTAATGCATAAAGTACATTTTTTAAACCAAAAGTTTTAATTAGAAATTAAATAAGTAACTAAGATAAAAGTAGATTTATAGCCTGCCAGATCTCCCTTAACTATATGATGTCTAAGCACTCGTTAATTGTTCTACACTGTCTGGAAGGCAGAGACACTTCATAAAGCTCTACAACTATAAATTCAAAGTGTACTGTGATAACTAAAGATGTTTCCATTTTACAAATTAACTGAAATGGTATTAAACTTATTAATAAAAACACCATCAACCATGTTTCCACATGTCTTTTCTAATTGAGATGTGTGAAATATCAAAACTAGAAAACCATATTGCCATTGAGAAGAGTAATAAAGTTGAGTTTTAAAGTCTTTCTTTTTTTGGAGTTTTTTTAAGAGTTGAGATAACCATTATGTTAAACCTAAGCATTAATCTTAGCTATAATAAAAATGCTATGAATAGACATTTATGAACAGATACTGAAAACGTGGGGAATAATAAACAAAGCAGAATTCATGGTTACCATATTTACACATACTCTTTGTTGTGTTTCAGTGCCACATGATCTGATTCAAAGTAATAAACATCAGGATCATCATCTTCTTCTTCTGTATTGTGCGGATTGGCACTCTCTTTGGCAGATGACAAATGTCCAATATTAAGTCTTGCCTCTGAGGGTGGCTTACTTAGTCCTTCACTCCCATAATTTTCAGAGTCACAAAATATTCCTCTTTCATTCTGAGAAATTTCATCGGGATTTGTGGGAGATTCAATTATGTTATCACTAACAGTTGCATTTGTTTCATTGGGACTAAGATTATTCTCCTCAAATTGTCCATTTTCTCTGCAAGGAGAACTGTTTTTAGTGGGACTACCTCTGGTAGGGGCCGCCCTCCGTGGTGAAGTTCTCAGAGTATATCGATGTTCTTGAGGTTCTGATAAAGACATCATCTGAGCTGAAACACAGTCTAGAACAGAAGATGATTCTGGTTCTCCAGAGACTGGCATACTCTCAAGACTTGTGTCCAGGGCGTTACTGGTGTTTTCATTACACTGCTCTTTTGAGGCACTGCTATCTCCCACCACATCTACTTCCTCCTCAGAATCCCTTAAGGATGATTGAATTTCAGAAAAGGGGCCTGTAGCTGGCTCAGTAGTCAGCTGATTAACATGTTCCGCAGGCAGGCCGGCAGTTACTATTTTGTGGTCCTCCAACTTGACCTGCACTTCTGAATTTGTGCAAGGCACGTTATGGTCTATATAACTGTCCTCCTTCCTACTATCAAGGAACATTGAAGTGTGGGTATCCGAATCCCCATTTTCAGCTACTGACTTTTCCTGCAACACATATGAACCAGTGCTATTTTGTTTAGTGTTCCCATCAGGCTGACAGTCATCACAGTTTATAACAGCTGAATCACTGTCATCAACACCATTGACAGCCAAATAGCCTGTGATTTCTTCAACTACTGCAGAATTAAGTGGCCCTTCCTCACTGACATTCACCTTTTTAATTTCCCTTTTCTCACAATCATCCAGTATAAGACATCGACAAGCTCGTTTAGTCCCTTGAAAATCTGCATCATTGTCCACTACTGTATTCCTCTGTTCTACTGACTCCTTGTCTGATTTTATAGGTGAATCTTCTTCTGAACTGTTTGGTGCTTCAGATCTAAGACAACGCTTAATTCTTTTTAAAACTGGTGAAACAGGTTCTGTTTGCCTTCTCTCACAATTTTCTACAGCCTGCCTTTCTATGTTATCTTTTTCTGAAGAAGAAAGTCCTCTTTTCCTAGGGCTTACCCATGATTCTCGAGTACTTTGCTGTTTTAAATCAGTAGTTCTTCCATTATTATTTCCTTTCTGAATCTGCACAGGTTCTGGTCTCTTCTTTGGTGATCTTGATCGTACTTGAGAATGAGAAGAGATTTCTTCAGGGTGAGCAATGCTACGATTCCTTAAAGTTCTACCACAAAAAGATTCATCCAAGCCGTTTAACCCCACTGTTGATCTTGTAACACGAGTAGATCGGGAAGCAGCCATACTATGGCAAGTCCCTACAATACGGTCATCATGATCCACTCATTGGGAAACCTTCAAAAATGTAAACAAAATAATGAGAAAAAGGTAATAGTTAATATACCTAAAACAAAAGCATAAAGCTATTAACTTTTAAATCCAAGTATAGCCAATATTAATAAATAACATCATTTCTTTTATTAATATTTCCAAAAATGATATTAATAATAGCTAACAATTACATGACACTTAATATGCTCCAGGAATTGTCCTATATGCTTTACATACATTAATTTACTCAAGTCTCACAACAATTAAGATAGCTGCTATTATCATCCTTACTTTACAAATGAGGAGGGTGAGGTATCTGTACCATTTAAGTAATCTGTCCAAAGCCAAACATTTAAGTGGCAGGGCAGGGCTCTACAGCCCATGCCCTTAATCTGCCTCAGACATACAGGCACAAAGGGCCCAGAAAAAGACTTCCCTGAAAGACAGGATTTCCTCTTGGTTATTAATATCCTTGAATTTATATAGCAATTATCACAAAAACTATCCCAATCGTTTCGTATGTTTTCTCAAAACATTCCTGGGAGGTAAAGTGGTAGGCTCTGCTCTTCTTAATTCACTTTTACTAAAATGAGTTTTTGGTCAAATCCTTCAACAACAAACTATGTGACATCCAAAAAATTTCAGTTGCGTTAGTTTTTGTCATCAAGCAGATGAACAGGTATCACAATCTTAGTTCGCAATAGCTAAGAGCAAAACAGAGCAAACCCAAATCTCCCTAGTCTCTAGAAATAGAAGAAGTACAAGAAGTACAGCCATAAATTGGCAACTGAAAGGGAGTATTCTGAAGAGGATGGAAGAAAAAGGAAAAGGAGCCCCCAAAGCAAATAGTACGTCTAAGAAATCAGGACTACATATATAACCCCATCCTCTCCTTTGAACCCCTGTATATATGTATATGCCACAGTTTTAACACATGTTGGGAGACAAACTGGTTTTCTGGTGTGGATGTTTGGTGTTTCTAAGATAGAAATGCAAGGGAAATTGAAAAATGCCCTGATTGATCGATCCATCTGGATAAACTCTGAGTGGTTATTATTTTCCAAAGGTTCTCCCGTAAAGCAGAATAAAGGAGCTATTAACATTTCAATTATCCATTCTTCTCTTCCTCTTCTGTTTAGTTTTCACAAGATAATTTGCCACTTCGCTGCTTAACTTCCAAATGGGGTATAGGATAGAGAAAGAGGCCAACAATGGCTGTACTAGGTAGTTTCATAGTACCCCCCTGTCTTCCTTTGCCATGCTTCCTATAGTCTCCTTCTCATATAAATCCTCCAAATGCCATTCTACCCCTCCCCTGCAAACCAAATATAATCTCTCCTTTGCCTCAACTAGAAGTGTTTAACAGTAGAAAGGTTAAGAAGAACTACAGAAGCCATAGTGCACACTGCCACACATTAAAAAAAAAGGTTATTGAAAAAAAAAAAAAAAAGAAAGAAAAGGGAACTGCTTTCTTGTTTCTGCCTGCTGACAAACGAATTTAAGTTTCCTAAAAAATAAATAAGTCGATTTAGTTTTGTTTCAGAGTAAGGCATACTTTTCAATGTTTAATTAATAATTTTTGAAAATCTTACAAGACTCACAAACCAGCCCTGGGATTAGAGTATGATAATTTGTTTGAGAGAATTTCATAGCCATCTTATGAACAGCAAGTACAAGACACCAAACAGAACTTAGAAATACATTTCACGTAGTAAACTCTTACTATTTTGGGATTCATTTGAGGGACGTGACATGTAATTCTCTTGCTTAAATCTTGTCATGAAGATTACAGTCTGTTTTAAATCACAGGAAATAAATAATGAATGTCCCACAAATACCCACTTTTAATTACAAAAGAATTTAACCTAAATTTCAAATGGTTGTTCAAAAAAGCACAAACTAAAAAATACTAAAATCAGTTTAATTTGTTTCATACACCCAAATCTGGAACTCTCAAATTTGAAGTTATTGATTTTTTAATATTAATTACCGATGTAAACAAAAGAAATATAACTTTTAAACTTTACATACAAAATCTAATGCAAATATATTTAATGCTAATTTATATTTGTAATTTATTATTCAAAATTGATTATATACATAACTTATGATTCGAAAATAATATTGGCAATAGTAATATTTTAAAAACACATAAAAAAGAATCTCTTAGGGGCGCCTGGGTGGCTCAGTGGGTTAAAGCCTCTGCCTTCGGCTCAGGTCATGATCTCAGGGTCCTGGCTCTCTGCTCAGCGGGGAGCCCATTTCCATCTCTTTCTCTGCCTACTTGTGATCTCTCTCTGTCAAGTGAATAAATAAAATCTTTAAAAAAAATTTAAAAAAAAAGAATCTCTTAATCTTTACTTTTTAAAGTGTGATGCCAATTAGGGGTATATAAACCTCAAAGGATTCCAGTAACAGGCACCCCCAGTCCTTCTTTTCTTTCCTACCAATCAAAATGAAAGCAAAATCTCTGCCTTGTCACTATTAATAAAATAAACCTATTATTATACTCACAGTTACTTGTAAAGAACATATATATTATTATTACATAGTATTATACATGTATACACAATATATGTAATTATAAACCACCACCTACAATGAGGACGTACTTCTTCACTATTTCGGTGATCAAAACACTGATTAATATGAAAGATGAAACATCTTTTTGTTTCTTCTGATCCCTAAGAAGCATTTTTATTCCATTCACCAACCGCAGTAAAGTCCATTTTAGGTACAGTTCCCAAATCCTGTGCTACTGAGCCATATGTAAGGCAAATTTGCTTTATACAAGGACCCTTTTGGTACCTCAAACTCTTGCAACTCAAAGTGTGGCCTGAGAACCAGCGTCATGGCATGCATCTCTTAGAAGCTTGCTGGAAATGCAGTATCAGGCCCTGCCCCAGACCTACCAATTAATCAGATCCCCAGGTGATTTGCCTAACAGGATTTGAGAAGCATTGACTTAGACCACTACATCCAGACAGTATTCTTTTAAAATAATATAGTCATCGGGTTCAAACTGAATTAGACCTATTTATAATATATCCTTTAATTCCTTATTTGATTCTAGTAATAAAAATTTATAAATAAAGCCATGATTACTTTGGCTTAATCAATCTCTTGCCTGACAATAACGTGCTGCATGTGCTTAAGGTAATAAATTGGTAAAAGTTCTGAAGATTAAATGAAATTTAAACACTCTTCCCTCTGAGATTGTTTTCTTCTGTTCTAACCTTTTTCTTCTTTTTTACTTTAAAAGGCACACACTTTCTGTAGTTATCAAATAAATCGAGTGTAAATTTCAGTTACCAAAAAGGGACTAAAACTGTCTTGATTACCTCAACCAAGTCTTAATGTTGTTGTGTCATGCTTAGCTAAGTATTATAGACTAAAGTACTTGTCTTCCTCATTTTAGCTGCATAATACAGTTACTGAAGAAATTCAGTGAAGAGGTTTGGAGCACAAAATTATATTCCTGCTAAAAATTAAATTACTAAGGGAACAAAAAGGAATTTATTTACAAACTAGGTATCTCAGAAAATACCCCTGATAGTTAACTAAATAGGAGACACATGGTGAAAACCTTAGCCAGCACCCAACTACAACTAGAAATTCAATCACTCTAATTTCAGAATTAAGGGAAACTGTTAGTTAACATATTTATATGGCAAAACGCAATCTAGCAACTAGAATTAAGTTTTTCTTATGTTATATAGATCACCTAATGAATATGGCACTTCGCAGAACAGAAGAGAATATGGCCAACTAATCACGAGAATTAAACAGACTCTCTTTTCCTTTCTTCTCCACTCTCATAAGTTTTCCTCTTACTGGAGAGCACATCAAGAACAGTCAACCAAATCTCAACCTGCCTATTTATAGTAAGCCCCAAATCCTACCTATAATTCTAACATCTCACCCATGCTGTTGAACTATCCTCCCCCAAATTTGAATCTACTTTTACCTCAAATCTAACTGTAGGATTCGAAACAGTATCAGCTGTATTTCAGACCACAAATGTCCAGCCTCTGTGACTCCAACTGCAGAACTGTATCAGTATGAACTAAAAGGACTAACAGACAAACTAAAATGGTCCACCTAATGAAACACTATTCTAGCTATCACCTTTAGTTATGAGAAAGAAATCTCAAACAGATTTTTCAAAGATAAGGCCTATAACATTTTGCTCCATTTTAATTACTAAAGTAGTATGATTTTGGGAATTGAGAGACTGGCAATCATCCATTAACATCAACTTTCTAGCCAACATTTATTATCACAATATTTAGTTTTATTAATTGAAAAATTTTCCAGAAACTGGTCATGATACTATATCAAACCAAAGTGAAGGGCCAAAAGAGCAAGAGCAACTGGAAAGTGTTACCAATATGATTCTTCTATCTAGAACATAAACATGAGTTGCTTAGTAACTGTTCAGACTCTCCTTGTCATACAACACTCTTAAGATGAATTTCTTCAGTTGAGCAATTACCATTATCGGATTAAAAGTAGGAGTGTGAAACGTAGGGACCCACCAATGCAATTCAAAAAAAGTTCTTAGTATTTGTGTTTTGAGCTGTGAATTCTATTATGTACTGCCATATATAAAGGGATCTCTTCTTTCTTCCCCATTAAGAGAGACAGATATATGATAGATAGATAACATAGATAGATACATAGACAGAAAGCTGAATGAATGGATACTTTAAAGAAGTAGAAAGTCAAGGAATTTCATAATGCCCCTTGAATCAAAAATACCTACAGTGTCAAAGACAGGTATATTTCTCTAGAGATTCCAACATACTTAGTCACTTCATTTATACCCCTGCTGGAAGGGTGGGAAAATATTTCATCCCTAAACCATTCCCTATAGCTCCACACTCCTATGAACTGTCAGACAGACTGCACAATATGCCATGCAGAAGAAAGTATAGAAATATAACAAGTTAACCCTCCCACAAAAAATATCAAACTACAGTTGTCTTCACTACTGCAATACTAAATAACTTACCTGTACAACCAAAGATCTATCATTGTGGAAATATTATCTCTTTTCCTTATATTCTGAAGGAGTTGGAGCTATGATCTAGAATAGAGCTTAAGCATCAGGGTTTCAGACTCTCAGCTTCAGCCATGGAGAATACTAGAACCTCCTAAATTCCTTTCTTTAAAATAAAATAATAAAAAAAATTAAAGAAACAAATTAACTTATGCTAAAAGATTTACCTCTTCTATAAGAGGAAATAGCAGATAACAGTATCTATTCATAGTAACATCTCTGATACTTCTTAGTAACTCTGTAGCCTCAGAGATACCAAGAAACTGGAAAAGGATTTTTAAAAACCAACAAAAACAAACCAAAAAGACCTTGAAATATACTGAATCCTCCTAACAACTCATAATTAGTTTGCATCAAAACGTGACTCCATTATTCTCTAGAGTCTACAGGCAATATCTTCTTGAGGTGACCCAAAGACTGCCTTTGATAAAATTTCTCATACAGAATTTATAATCTCTTACTCTTATTCTAGAGGCCTTCCCAAACCTTGACCTTCAAGTATTCAAAACTGGGGACTGAACAACAAAAATAATTTAAGTTATGCACACCAAAGAATCAACTAAGTCTTCAAATATCTATATGATAACTCTGATGATTACTAAAGTGCCTTAAGACTCTATTATGAAGAAAATTTTCTCTTATTTTTGTATATGGTTTTTCAACTAGGACAAAAATAATACGGATTTTCTGCTTTTAGTACCCAGTTGGCCAGATATTTTAATTAATCTATGTATACTCCATTCTTGGACGACAGTCTCATTAATTAAGAGTTTTACTTTATGATAATGTATATATGATATCCTTTTCGGCGAATCTGGCCAAATGGTTATAAGTGCCCATTTGGAAACAAGGAAGAATACCAGGAAAAAGACTAGTAATGTTTATGATGTAGACTCTCACTTATTATAAACATTTCTAAAAGTAAATATTCTAAAAGTAGATATTCTAAAAGATTTTCACAGTGAAGGGTTATAATTCTAAAACTGATGCAGTTAACAAACATTGTGAACAGTAGAGTTACTGCCTAGTCAAAATAAATAATTTTAGTCAGCTAGGAGATCAGTACTAGTACCTGATATCAAGAGATGCAACCTCTCACAAATATGGCCTGTAAATTCTTGAAAAACACAAAGTAGGAAAATTGTCTAAATAAAATCATTTAATACTACATTAAAAAATATTCTAAATTAATATAAGGAGGGTGCACAGTGAAAATATGATCCTACAAAAAGTAACCCCTGACTTGAAAATGAACTCATCTTACAACAAAGATTCCAACTGCCAACTCCTTCGTACCCAACCTCCAAAGCCTTTCACAAACAAGGCAAAACATCACATTCTATAGTGTGTGGTGGAGGTGGCAAACATCAGGGAAGGGCAGAGGATCCACAATTTTAAGATGTGTCTCCGAGCACAAATGGACATGCCCATTCTAGCACTTTATTCCAGTTCCAGTCAGCCACCTCCTTCCCACTGTGGATCGGGTTTACTAGAGGAACCTCAATCATTATATTTACCAAGCAAGAATATCTGCAACTGTCATTTTCACAGAAGAACTGATACTTACAGCTGAGTTCTACCAGTATTAAGATAGACAGGATCACTCAGATGTGTTTCTTAAAAGCCTGATACACTGAAAAAGAAACTTTAGTCAATTACTTCTAACTAAAGCCCACTTGGCCTTAATTAAGATTACATTTTTTTCTTACCTTTTTAAAAGTGTATTTCGCCTAGTATTTGATTCCCAAGCGTCTGTATTTATCTGTCATCACTGTTACTGTCCATGTTACATTGAGACTTCAGGTATTAATTATTTATATGGATGTACTAGTACAACTTGATATCTGTGAAGGGAAACCACAATATAGTCACTATGGATGTGTTACTATTTACAGATATGTGGACAAAAGTGGTATTTCTAAATACTTAGATAACACACTGCATTCTCTACTAAACTGCACAAATAATTCCTTATATTAGGCTACAAAATATGTGCTATCTTCAATAGACTAAGATGATTTGCTAATACTCCTACAAATGCTTTTCAGAGTATGCACATAAACTATTTCAAAATTGAATTCTAAATTAAAATTCTTACAAATTTGAGAGCTCCACAGATTCCTTCTCTGACTACCAATGTAGACACAGCTCATTTTCCAGATGCCTGTAACTGCTCAGGCATTAACAGAAAAGTATTTTGTGGGCATGTGTTTTACAATATTAGGGAATATATCTATACTGGTTAAAAATGCAGTAAAAAAAGATCACAACTTTTCTTAAACATGACTTTAAAATATTCCATGTCTTTTAAAGTAATGATTTTGTCTTTTGTAGATTATCCCTCTATGAATAATTTGTGAACATTATTTTAGCAGTAAAAAGAAGATAAATGTGATGGAATAAATCAAGATGAGCTATCCAAACATTCCCTAAGAGTAAGTTTCTTAGAAACATAACATGGTTATAGATTACAACTCTGGGAAACACATCAATGTGCTTAAAATCATGACCAAAAGCATTATATACAATTTTCAGTCATTTCCACCAGTTTATTAGTAGGAAAACATGAGCTGCTAAAAACCTCATTCATATGTATCACAAAAACATATGAATGGCATTCTAAAATGATTTACCATCGTGTGCCATTTTAAATTCGTATATAATAAAAAGCAAAAATCTACATGTACAAAAATCTACATAGAAATGCAGATAGCTAGAGTGCCTGTGGATGCAGATACCAAAAAGAAAAAAAAAAAAGAAAAGAAATTCAAATAGTTGGAGTGCCTGTGGGTGGCCCAGTTGGTGTGGTGTCCAACTCTTGATTTTGGCTCAGGTCATGATCTCAGGGTCATGAGATCAAGTCCCAAGTTGGGCTTCATGCTGGACGTGGCACCTGTTTGGGATTCTTTCTCCCTCTCCCTCTCCTCTACTTGCATGGGCATGAGAGCGCATTCTCTGTCTCTCAGAAATAGGAAGGAAGGAAGGGAGGGAGGGAGGGAAGGAAGGAGATAGCCTTATACTTGTTTGTAAATAAAATTTGATACTGGAGTTGTCAACCTGCCAGATCTTACCAGTGGAAAGTTTCATTATAATAGAGTAGAAACTAATATAATGTTATGTCAATTATGTTTCAATTAAAAAAAACAAACAAGAGAACGAGATAATAGTGTTTAAGAAACATGATGATATTTATCACCAAGTACTTAAAACAAACCAAGTACTTAAAACAAATCTGTTCATTTTTTTACAAATGTTAAACAATGCCATATGAAGCAGATGCAGTACAAAGAAGGGCCACATGTATCCCAATGTTCATAGCCGTTAATGTTAAACATTTACAAATGTTAAACAATGCCATAAATATTAACACCATTAATGTAAACACTAAATATTCCTAAATTAAAAGTTGCTATAAATTCTCTTGTAACAAGCAAATTAAACTAGCCAAAATTCTTTTATTCCTTACAATGCATTCTTTGTTTCCTTCACTATACATTTCAAATGGAGCAGATAAACTAGTTTGATTTGTGACAGTTACAGTAATTTTCTTTTTGAATTGTTTATAGTAACTTCCAAAAATTTAAAAAACTTAACTATTTTGTCTTTTAAAAGCATACAAAATGGAAAACGATTTAAATCCTTTTCTAAGGCCTTCGTATTTATTCCCTGCTACAGAACTTCGCTTGTTTCACGTACTAATAAAATCAACAGACTACTCAAGAATTCCTAAGGCAAATCCAAAACCAATCTTGACTGAAAAGAATTACTTTTCCTACTATTTGCAGCCTAACACTGGTGCTACTGTGCTAAATAGATTACAGGATCTAAGATTCATGGCACATATGAAATCACTTCAACAGACTACAGAAAATCCCACTAGAAAATATTACCAGTCTTCTGATAAAGTTATAAATTACACAACTTAGTATATAAAACTGTGACATCTAAGCTAAATGCAACCTAAATCATAAGACGCTGAAACTTTTTTTTAGTTTTATAGAACCTTGGAAAATATCCAAAACAAAAGTTATATATAGATTCATATTAGTACCCAATTCTTCAGTTGTTATAAGTGAAAATACTGAATTGTGTACTATACCCTGTCTTTAAACGATTTTAAAAGAAAGAGATGAGGACATTCAAAGGCGGCTATAAAAATCATTAAGATAATAACGGTCAGGGACAGAAACACCTTTGCTAGACAAACTTATCATACTCACTTGCTAGAGAGAACGAAATTGAATATTTGGTGCAAAGTATAACCAAAGAAGAGCACACTTTCCTGGCTCCCTAAGGTGTTTAGAACCACAGTTTCAGTGTCTTGGATGTCTTCAAAAGATGTTAGAGATGAGCCTATATTTCAGTCAACAGAAAGGTAGCAGAAGCATCAGGTTTGATAGAAGGAGACAGAAATATGATTCCCTACCACCAAAATTAACTAACAACTATCTGACCATGACTAAGCCCCCTGGCTCTTGTGTGCTTCATTTCCTCATCTATAAAAAAGGAGTACCTCTCAGGGTTACCACGAAGTTCTGAAGAGATTATGTCTGTGAGGTACTTTAAGCTTACTGGTTTTCAAACACTAGTGTGCCTAGGGAATTCCTGAACCCCACCACCCCATGAGAAATTCTCATTCAGTAGTTCTGGATATGCAGGCATAAATCTGTATCTTTAATTAAGCACTTCAGATCATTGCAAAGTAGGGGCTGTAGGGGCTCCCCAAAGATATGGATCATACTTTGAAAAAAGTTGTATCAGTTACTTCTGAAGCATTAGTGTTATTCATAAGCATTACCCTAGGTACCTGTTAAAAATGCATATTTCTAGGGATGCCTGGCCAGTTTAGTCAATGGAGCAAATGACTCTTGATCTCCAGGGCTGTGGGTTCAAGCCCCAAGTCAGGGGTAGAGACTACTTAAAAATAAAACCTTTAGGGGCACTTGGGTGACTCAGTTAACAGTCGAGCTCTTGATTTCAGCTCAGGTCATGATCTCAGAGTTGTGGGGTTGAGCCCTACGCCAAGTTCTTCATTCAGCAGGGAGTCTGCTTGAGATTTTCTCTCCCTCTCCTTGCCCCCTTCCCACCATGCTTGAGTGTGTTTTCTCCCTCTCTCTAAAACAAATAAATAAATCTTTTTAAAAATAAAATAAAATCTTTAAACAAAATAAACTGGAAATTTCTAAGCCTCATCCTTAGAAATTCAGATTCAATAAACTTAGGGTAGAGCACAGAATCTTCATTTTATCAAATACCACAGGTGATTCAGAAGCAAATAGCTCACGATCCATCCTTTTAAAAACCCTGTACTAGATACTTTCCCCTACATATTTCCCATATTGTACCCCACCTCTGTAGTATCAACATCCAAGATCAACCTTACGCTTTCATCACTCACTTTGCACACTTATGTCCCTCTCCTAACTAAAACACTTCCAAAGGACTTCCGCTTCTGGCCAAGACAAAGTAACAGGAATGAGATTTATGCTGCCACACAAAAGAATGAAAAACAATTAAAAATCTGGACAATATGTATGAAAACATTTTTTTTTCAGACACTGGAAACCAGACAATGTAAGAGAGAACAGTGGTCAATAAAGAGGAGAAAGAAGGGCCCCTGGGTGGCGCAGTTGGTTGAGCGACTGCCTTCAGCTCAGGTCATGGTCCCGGAGTCCCGGGATCGAGTCCCACATCGGGCTCCCAGCTCCATGGGGAGTCCGCTTCTCACTCTGACCTGCTCTCTCTCACTCTCTCTCTTTCTTAATAAATAAATAAATAAATAATCTTAAAAAAAAAAAAAAGAGGAGAAAGAAATGAGGCAAAGCTGATAATTGCTCCAGCTTACTGATGGGAGAGTTTCCAGACTACAGAGTATGGAGGGTAATTAACAATCTCCCTGAGTTAAGAAAAAGGAACTGAGTAGTCTGAGGAGACCAAAGTAACTATGGTCCCCAGAACATCAGAAGATCTGCAGAAATCCCCTCAAGTCCTAAGCCAAGTACTGATCAGTGTGCATGTCCAAGGCCTGAAAAAGGCCTGGAAAAGCAACCATAAGGAATACAGAGAATGATATCCATAGCCAGGGTATGCTAGAAAATTTTTAACCACCAGGTGCAGTTAGTGGGGTTTGTAGTTCTTGGTTTACAGGATTACCAATGTCTAATGGTATGAATATTCCCACCTGTAGCCAATTTCAAGCTATTAACTCTCACTGAGGGCTAACTTAGAAAAAAATACATGGTAGCACATCAAACACTATACAGTATTTCTACCACAGAGATATAACAGACGTAAATTACCACCTGTGCACAAAAACCATAATATGTAATAATAGAATACAGAGGTAATGTGTTTTGAGGTATCATCCTTTGTTCTTAATGTAACTGATTTAATTATAAACACATACAATTTAATTTATTAAGAATTAAACCAGCTCAGGGACTCTTGGCTGGCTTAGTCAGTGGAACAGGCAACTCTTGATTTCAGGGTTCTGGGTTCAAGCCCCAAGGTGGGTGTAGAGTTTACTTAAAAATAAAATCTTAAAAAAAAAAAAAAAATTAAACCAGCTCAGAAACTTCCTAACATTTTAACAAATAGCTCTCACAAGCTCCAGCATACCACTGTCCATGACTCATACTGCCCACAGCTCACCCAGGGACAGCAACAGTCTATGTATCTTCCAGCCAGAGTAGAAAACCTTCTAATTCACAGGATATGAAGTACGGTGCTCAGAGGGGGAAGGCCTCAGTAGTGGGGCAAAATGAGCTCTAAAAACTAGTCTGGTCCCACCTAACAATAAAAAAAAAAGCCTAATAATAATAATAAAGCCATTTCCAAGGAACTTAACTGTGTCCCAAAACAAAGCTCAAGAATATTCATAGTAACACAAAAAATTTCAGCACCAAACAAGGTAAAATTGACAATGCCTGGCATCCAATCAAAATCAGCAGACATGGAAAGGAGGAAAATGCCAGTCATAACGAGAAAAATAAACGGAATTAATCCATACATGATAGATCTACTAAACAAGAATATTAAATCAGTTATTATAAATGTAGTTCCTGTGTTCAAAAAGGTACATGGAGAGATTAAGCATGTTAGGTAGAGGTATGAAAGACTTTTTAGAAATCTGATTGTTTTAGTACTAAAAAAAATGCTGGTAGGGATAAACAGGAGATTAGACAATGCAAAGGAAATATGTCAATGAAAATGAAGACAAAGCAAAAGACACTATACAAAACAAAACGGAGGAAAACAAGACTTAAGGAAAAAAAAGTATAAACAAATTTTGTTTATTTTGTTCCACAAAAATGTGGAACTAAAAAAAACTAAATAAATCTAAAAATAACAAAAACAAGGTGCCTTGTTAGCATAGTAGGTAGCACATCAGTCTCATAAAAATAAAAAAAACAAAAAACACAGAAGTATGGAAAAAGTGTCAGAGAAAATAATGGCCCCAAACTTTTCAAATTTCATGGAAATTATAAACCTAAACATCAAAGAAGCTAGAGAGAGTGAAATTTATCTTTAAGGTATTGAAAAAAGTGATTAAGAATTCAGTTGCCAGGGACGCCTGGGTGGCTCAGCTGGTTGAGCAGCTGCCTTCGGCTCGGGTCATGATCCCAGCGTCCTGGGATCGAGTCCCGCATCGGGCTCCTTGCCCGGCAGGGAGCCTGCTCCTCTCTCTCTGCCTCTGCCTGCCTCTCTGCCTGCTTGTGTTCTCTCTCTGTTAAATGAATAAATAAAAATCTTTAAAAAAAAAAAAAAAAAAAGAATTCAGTTGCCAGAGAAAATATCTTTCAAAAACTAAGATGAAATAATGGTACTTTAAATTATAAATGTTAAAGATACCATCACCAACAGACATGCACCATAAGAAATATTAAATAAAGTTTTTCAGACCAAGGATACTAGATGACAGTCTGGATCTACCCAAAGGAATGAAAAGCACAGGAAATGGGAAATGAGAATAAATATAAATGATCTTCCTCCTTAGTTTTTAAATCTCCTTACAAGAAAATTGATTATTTTAACCAAAAAAAGATACCAATATATTGTGAAATGTATAATATAGATGTAAGTAAACAGTAATAGCAAAACAGCCAAGAGATTCTAATATTACACGTGAAGCGGTATAATATCATATGTGATAAAGATGTATACTATGAAACCTAAAGTAACCATTAAAAAGAAAAGAAAAAACACATGTGATAGTTAATAAGTCAACAAAGGAAATAAAATAAAATCATTTTTAAAAATCCAAATAAGAAAGAATAAAAGGGAAATGGGAATAAAAAAATATAGGAGAAAGTTTTAAAAATTGGAAGGTAGGAGGTTTAAATTTACCTATTATCAAAAAATCACTTTAGTGTAGCCCTTCAAATGTAAATGGTCTAAAAACAGTATAAAAGTAGTTTAAATTATTTGATGGCAGCAGACCTATCCACAGAGACCTGGCAGGCCAGAAAGGACTGGCATGAGATATTCAGAGCCCTAAACGAGAAAAATATGCAGCCAAGAATACTATACCGAGCCAGGCTGACACTGAAAATAGATGGAGAGATAAAAAGCTTCCAGGACAAATAAATTATTTGAAAAAAGTTATTTGGAAAGAGTAATTAATAAATTTTAAAGAATTCAAATCAAATAATTTGATGATAGAATTAAATTAGATAATTTAATTCTATAATAAAAATATCTCAAAAAATCCCCAAATACTCAAAATAAACAACAACCCATAAGTCAAAGAGAAAATCAAAAGGGAAATCAGAAAGTTGTAGAACTACATGAAAAAAAAAAACTATACCATTTTAAAAATCTGACATATAACAAAAGCAGTATTACAAGGAAATTTACAGCAATAAACATACATCAGTAAAGACATAAGGTCTCAACTCAATGACATCAGCCTTCACCTTAAGAAACTAGAAAAGAGTAGGGGCGCCTGGGTGGCTTAATGGGTTAAAGCCTCTGCCTTCAGCTCAGGTCATGATCTCAGGGTCCTGGGATCGAGCCCCACATCAGGCTCTCTGCTCGACGGGGAGCCTGCTTCCCTCTCTCTGCCTGTCTCTTTATTTGTGATCTCTCTCTCTGTCAGATAAATAAATAAAACCTTTAAAAAAAAAAAAGAAAATAGAAAAGAGTCATATAAAAAGAAATCAACAAAAAATGATAGGAAATAATAAATGAATAAAAAAGAATCAATACAAAACCAATAAAACAGAAAACAGAGAAAAACTGAAAAAAAAAAAAAAGCTGCCCCTCCCCCCCAAGAGACGGAGTTGTTTTGTTTCGTTTTTTTTAAAGTAGGCTCTACACCCATCGTGGGGCTTGAACTCACAATCCTGAGATCAAGAATTGCCTGCTCTACCGAGCCAGCCGGGAACCGCACCCCCAACAAAGCTGGTTAAGAAAAATCAACAAAACGGGCGCCTGGGTGGCTCAGTTGGTTAAGCGACTGCTTTCAGCTCAGGTCATGATCCCGGAGTCCTGGGATCAAGTCCCACATCGGGCGCCAGCTCCACAGGGAGTCTGCTTCTTCCTCTGACCTTCTCCCCTCTCATGCTCTCTCTCGCTCTCTCTCTCAAATAAATAAATAAAATCTTAAAAAAAAAAAAAAAAGAAAGAAAAATCAACAAAACTGATAAATCTCTAGCCAAACTAACTAGGAAAAAAATATAAATCACCAATTATTAGGAAATAAGTTATTAATATTACCACAGAGTCTATATTTAAAGATAATTATTTTAACAAGGCTAGCAAGACAAACCAATGGGGAAAGAAAAATCTTTTCCAAAAGTGGTCCTGAAATAACTGGATATCCACATGCTTAATAGGTACAGAGTTACAAAAACAAAAAAAGTCCTGAAGATGTATCGTGGTAACAAGCTGCCCAACAATGTGAATGTATTTAATGTCACTAAACTATACACTTAAAAATGGTTAGGGGTGACAAGTGGCTCAGCTGGTTAAGTGCCCAAGTGCTCTCGGTTTTGGCTCAGGTCACATCTCAGGACCTTGAGATTGAGTGCTGCATGCAGCGGGCTGCCCACTGAGCGTGGAGCCTCTTTAAAATTCTCTCTTCTTGGAGGCGGCTCCAAGATGGCAGAGGACCAGGAGGCCTAAATTTCATCTGGTCCCTGGAACTCAGCTAGACAGTTATCAAATCATTCTAATCACCTAAGAATTCAAAAGGAGACCAAAGAAAAGAATACCAGCAACTCTATGAACAGAAAAACGACCACTTTCTGGAAGGTAGGACTTGAGGAGAAGTGAATCCGAGGCGATATACAGGAAGACAGACCGTGGAGGGGAAGGAGCCTCCATTAGCCACCTCCCAACAAGTGATACAGCACCAGAGAACAAAATCGAAACTTTCAGAAGTCTGCTCCAGTGAGGGATGTTGCTCTGGTGGCTAAGTGAGGGTGGAACCCTTGCTGGCACAGTGTGGTCTCAAGATTCTCAGGGTCACAGAAAGACTGAGGGTGCCTGAGTGCAGCAGAGCTCTCAGGTATCAAAGGAAGGAAGCTGGCCACAAAGAGTAAGCTCGGAATTGGATAAACCATGATTCGTGGCATAGCTGGGCCACAACTTTTCGACCAGGGGCCCAACAAGTGCCAGATCTGGGGAGATAACCCTTCCTCCCCTAGGAGGAGTGGTGTGGGAGCCTGTGATAGAAGCACCCCGCAGGAACCTGCTAGGTTTGTAGACTTCAAATGGGTTCGTGGGCCAGAGATAGAAATACCTGGTCACAGGCCAGGTGAGCATGGAGTGCTGCCAGAGATCAGGGAGACAGTAGAAATTGATTGCTTTTCTTTGAGGGCTCATTGAAGAGTGGAGCCCTGAGCTCTCAGCTCCTCCAGGGCCAGGATTGGGAGGCCACCATTTTCATTCTGGTCCTCCAAAGCTGCGCTGAAAGACTTCAGGGAATACAAGCTACCAAGTGCAAGCCCAAGCAGACGACTTAGCCCAGCCCCTGGCAAGGGCGGTGCAATTCCACCTGTGCCAAAGACATTTGAGAATCAATGCGATAGGCCCCTCCCCCAGAAGATCAGCAAGAATATCCAGCCAAGACCAAGTTTACTAATCAATGAGAAGTACAAAGCTCCAGTGCTAGGGGAATACAACACACAGAATTCATGACTTTTCCCCCATGATTCTGCAGTCTTTCAAAGTTAATTTTAAAAGTTTTAATATTTTTTCTTTTTCAATTTTTTCAATTTTTCCTTCTTTCCTTTTTTAGCCGATTTATCAATTCCTTTTTAAAAATTTTTTAATATTCATTTTTACAATCATATTCTATCCCTTCATTGACTTTAACCTTATTTTTTGTATATATGTAAGTTTCTCTTTCTTTAAAATTTTGGGGTGCAGATTCTTCTAACAGACCAAAAGACACCCTAAATATAGTATATGCCTTTGTTCTATTCACCTGCCCTATCACATTTTTTTTCTTTTTTTACTTTTCCTTCTTTTCTCAACCAACTTCTTATCAATTCCTTTTTAAAAATCTTTTCTAATTTTCATATTTAGAGTCATATTCCATCCCTTCATTGTATTTACCAATATATATGTGTGTGTGTGCGTGTATGTTTTTCTTTCTTTAAAATACTGGGAGGCAGTTTCTTCTAACAGACCAAAATACACCCAAAATCTAGTGTTTAGCTCTGTTCTATTCGCCAACCTAATCATATTCTTTTTTTTCTTCCCCTCTTCCCTCCCCCACTCAACCCCAGTTTCAGGTCTCTTCTGATAGGTTTAGTGTATATTTTTCTGAGGTCATTATTACTCTGGTAGCATTTAGTTGTCTTATTCATCTCTTCTTCTCTGGACAAAATTACAAAATGGAAAAACTCACCTCAAAAAAAAGAACAAGAGGCAATACCGACTGCCAGGGAGCTAATATGGACATTAGTAGGCTGTCGGAAATAGAGTTAAGAATGATGTCTTACAGGTACTACCTGGACTTGATAAAAGCATACAAGATTCTAGAGAATCCCTTTCTGGAGAAATAAAACCTAACCAAGTTGAAATCAAAAAGGTTATTAATGAGGTACAATCAAAAATGGAGACTCTAACTGCTAGGATAAATGAAGCAGTAGAGAAAATTAGTGACAGAAGACCAAATGATGGAGAATAAAGAAGCTGAGAAAAAGAGAGATAAACAACTACTAGATCACAAGGGGAGAATTCAAGAGATAAGTGATACCATAAAGCAAAACAATATTAAAAAAATTGGAATCCCAGAAGAAGGAGAGGGACTGAAGGCATAATGGAGCAAATTACAGCACAGAACTTCCCTAGTTTGGTGAAGGAAACAGGCATCAAAAATCAGGAGGCACAGAAACTCCCCCTCAAAATCAATAAAAATAGGTCAACACCCCGACATCTAATAATAAAACTTAGAAATCTCAGAGACAAAGAGAAAATCCTGAAAGCATCCCAGGACAAGGGGTCTGTAACCTACAATGGCAGAAACATTAGATTGGCAGACCTATCCACAGAAACCTGGCAGGCCAGAAAGGACTGCCATGATACAGTCAGGGTACTAAATGAGAAAAATACGCAGCCAAGAATACTATATCCAGTTACGGTGTCACTGAATAGGAGAGATAAAATAGGAGAGATAAAAAGCTTCCAAGACCAACAGAACTAAAAGAATTTGTGATCACCAAACCAACCTACAAGAAATATTGAAAGGGGTCCTCTAAGCAAAGAGACAGCCTAAAAGGAACATAGACAAGAAAAGAACAGAGACAATATACAGTAACAGTCACCTTACAGCAATATAATCGCACTAAATTCACATCTTTCAATACTTACCCTAAACGTAAATGGGCTAAATGCCCCAATCAAAAGACACAGGGTATCAGAATGGATAAAAAACAAAAACAAAAACAAGACTCATCAATATGCTGTCTGTAAGAAACTCATTTTACACGCAAAGACACTTCTATATTTAAAGTGAGGGGGTGGAAAACGAGTGGCAATCCTTATATCAGAAAAATCAGATTTTAAACCAAAGACTATAAATAAGAGATGAGGAGGGACACTATATCACTTAAAGGGTCTATCCAACAAGAAGATCTAACAACTGTAAATATTTATGCCCCTAACATGGGAGCAGCCAATTATACAGTCAATTAATAACAAAATCAAAGAAACATATCAATAATAATACAATAATAGTAGGCGACTTTAATGCCTCCCTCACTGAAATGAACAGATCATCTAAGCAAAAGATCAATGAGGACATAAGAGCTTTAAATGACCCACTGAACCAGATGGACTTCACACATATATTCAGAACATTCCATCCCAAAGCAACAGAAAACACATTCTTCTCTAGTGTTCTCTAGAAAACACAATATTCTCTAGTGAATATTCTAGAGAATATTCCATGTAGAATATTCTCTACATGGAATATTCTGCAGAATAAGAGGGTCACAAACCAGGTTTCGACCAGTACCAAATGACTGGGATCATTCCCTGCATATTTTCAAACCACAATGCTTTAAAACTAGAACTCAACCACAAGAGGAATGTTGGAAAGAACTCAAATACATGGAGGTTAAAGAGCATCCTACTAAGGAATGAATGGGTCAGGGGTGCCTGGGTGGCTCAGTGGGTTAAAGCCTCTGCCTTCGACTCAGGTCATGATCTCAGGGTCCTGGGATCGAGCCCCATGTCAGGCTCTCTGCTTGGCAGGGAGCCTGCTTCCCCTTCTTTCTCTCTGCCTGCCTCTCTGCCTACTTCTGATCTTTCTCTCTCTCTGTCAAATAAATAAATAAAATCTTTTTTAAAAAATGGAATGGGGGCGCCTGGGTGGCTCAGTTGGTTGAGCAACTGCCTTTGGCTCAGGTCATGATCCCGGAGTCCCGGGATCGAGTCCCATATCGGACTCCCGGCTCTGTGGGAAGTCTGCTTCTCCCTCTGACTTTCTCCCCTCCTCATTCTCAGTCTCTCGCTCTCTAATAAATAAATAAATAAATAAATAAATAAATAAATAAATAAATATCTTTTAAAAAAATGGAATGAATGGGTCAACGAGGAAATTAAAGAATTAAAAAAATTTATGGAAACACAACAGTTCAAATCTTTAGGATGTAGCAAAGGCAGTCCTAAGAGGAAAATATGTACCAATACAAGTCTTTCACAAGAAACAAGAAAGGTCTCAAATACACAATGTAACCCTATACCTAAAGGAGCTGGAGAAAGAACAGCAAAGGAAGCCTAAACCCAGCAGGAAAAAAGATATAAAGATCAGAGCAGAAATCAGTAAAATAGAAACCAAAAGGACACTAGAACAGATCAACGAAACAAGGAGCTGATTCTTTGAAAGAATTAATAAGATGGATAAAACCCTGGCCAGATTTATCAAACAGAAAAGAGAAAGGACCCAAATTAAAAAAATCATGAATGAAAGAGGAGCAATCACAACCAACACCAAAGACATACAAACAATTATAAGGAAATATTATGAGCAACTATATGCTGACAAATTAGACAATCTGGAAGAAATGGATGTGTTCCTAGGGACGTTAAACTACCAAAACTGAACCAGGAAGAACCAGAAAAACCTGCACAGACCCATAACCAGCAAGGAAATTGAAGCAGTAATCAAAAATCTCCCAACAAACAAGAGCCCAGGGCCAGATGGCTTCCCAGGGGACTTCTACCAAACATTTAAAGAAGAATTAATATCTACTCTCCTGAAACTGTTCCAAAAAAATAGGAATGGCAGGAAAACTTGCAACTCATTTTATGAGGCCAACATTAACTTCATCCCCATACTGGACACAGACCTCATCAAAAAGGAGAATTAAAGACCAATATCCCTGATGAACATGGATGCAAAAATTCTCACCAAAACACTAGCCAATAAGATCCAACAGTACATTAAAAGGATTATTCACCATGACCAAGTGGGACTTATTCCTGGGCTGCAAGGTTGGTTCAACATCCACAAATCAATGTGAAAAAATACATTAATAAAAGAAAGAACAAGAGCCATATGATATTCTCGACAGATGCAGAAAAAAAAGCATTTGACAAAGTACAGTATCCTTTCTTGACTAAAACTCTTCACAGTGTAGGGATAGAGCGCACAATCCTCAATATCATAAAAGCCATCTGTGAAAAATACACAGCAAATATCATTCTCAATAGGGAAAAACTGAGAGCTTTTCCCCTAAGATCAGGAACACAACACGGATGTTCATTATCACCACTGCTATTCAACATAATACTGGAATACCGCGCCTCAGCAATCAGACAACAAAAATAAATAAAAGGCATCCAAATCGGCAAAGAAAAAGTCAAACTCTCACTCTTTGCAGATGATATGATACTTTATGTGGAAAACCCAAAAGATTCCACCCGAAAACTGCTAGAACTCATACAGGAATTGAGAAAAGTGGCAGGATATAAAATCAATGCACAGAAATCACTTCCATTTCTATACACCAACAAGACAGAAGAAAAAGAAAGTAAGGAGTTGATCCCATTTATAACTGCACCCAAAACTGTAAGATACCTATGAATAAATCTAACCAAAGAGACAGAGCATCCGTACTCAGAAAACTTTGGAATACTCATAAAAGAAATTGAGGAAGACACAATGAAATGGAAAAACATTCCATGCTCATGGACTGGAAGAACAAATACTGTGAAAATGTCTATGCTACCTAGAGCAGTCTACACATTCAATGCAATCCCTATCAAAATACCATCGACTTTTTTCACAAAAAATGGAACAAATAATCCTAAAATTTGTATGGAATCAGAAAAGACCTCGAATAGCCAGAAGAATGTTGAAAAAGAAAAGCAAATCTGGTGGCATCACAATTCCGGGCTTCAAGGTCTATCACAAAGCTGTAATCATCAAGACAGTATGGTACTGGCCCAAAAACAGAAACAGAGATCAGTGGAACAGAATAAAGAGCCCAGAAATGGACCCTCAATTCTATGGTCAACTAATCTCTGACAAAGCAGGAAAGGATGTCCAATGAAAAAAAGACAGTCTTTCCAACAAAGGGTGTTGGGAAAATTGGACAGCCACATGAAGAAGAATGAGCTGGACCATTTCCTTACATAACACAGAAAAACAGACTCAAAATGGATGAAAGACCTGAGTATGAGACAGGGATCCATCAAAATCCTTGAGGAGAACACAGGCAGCAATCTCTTCGACCTCAGCCACAGCAACTTCTTCCTAGAAACATCACCAAAGACAAGGGAAGCAAGGGTAAAAAAGAACTAGTGGAACTTCATCAAGATAAAAAGCTTTTGCCCAAGGGTGCCTGGGTGGCCCAGTGGGGTAAAGCCTCTGCCTTCAGCTCAGGTCATGATCTCAGGGTCCTGGGATCGAGCCCCGCATCAGGCTCTCTGCTCAGCGGGGAGCCTGCTTACCCCCCACCCCCGCCTGCCTCTCTGCCTACTTGTGATCTCTCTGTCAAATAAATAAATAAAATTTTAAAAAAAAAAGCTTTTGCCCAGCAAAGGAAACAATCAACAAAACCAAAAGACAACCAGCAGAGTGGGAGAAGATATTTGTAAATGACATATCAGATAAAGGGCTAGTATCCAAAATCTATAAAGAACTTATCAAACTCAACACCCAAAAAACATAATCCAGTCAAGAAATGGACAGAAGACATGAACAGACATTTCTGCAAATACATCCAGATGGCCAACAGACACATGAAAAAATTCTCAACATCACTAGGCATCAGGGAAATACAAAACAAAACCACAATGAGATACCACTCCACACCAGTCAGAATGGCTAAAATTAACCAATCAGGAAATGACAGATGTTGGCAAAGATGCAGAGAAAGATGTAGGAACCCTCCTACACTGCTGGTGGGAATGCAAGCTGGTGCAACGACTCTGGGAAACAGTACGGAGTTTCCTCAAAAAGTTGAAAATAGAGCTATCCTACCACCCAACAATTGCACTACTGGGTATTTACCCCAAAGATACAAATGTAGTGATCCGAAGGGACGTGCACCCCAATGTTTATAGCAGCAGTGTCCATAATAGCTAAAATATGGAAAGAGCCTAGATATCCACTGGCAGATCAACTGATATAGCTGTGGTTTGTATACACAATGGAATATTATGCAGGCATCAAAAAAAGAAATCTTGCCATTTATAATGATATGGATAGAACTAAAGGGTATTATGCTAAGTGAAATAAGTCAATCAGAGAAAGATAATTATCATAGGGTCTCATTGATATGTGGAATTTGAGAATCAAGGCAGAGGATCATGGGGGAAGAGAGGAAAAAATTAAACAGGATGAAACCAGAGAGGGAGACAAAGTATAAGAGACTCTTAATCTCAGAAAACAAACGGAGGGTTGCTGGAGTGGTGGAGGGTGGGAGGGATGAGGTGGCTGGGTGATGGACATTAGGGTGGGAATGTACTATGAGGAGCGCTATGATTTGTTTACAACTGATGAATCACAGACCTGTACCCCTGAAACAAATATATTATATGTTAATAAAAATTTTAAAAAGATTCTCTCTCCTTCTCCCTCCCTCCCCCCAACCCCCACTCACCCATGCTTTCTCTCTTAATAAAAAAAAATTAAAATGGTTGATTTTATGTTCTGTATATTTTATGACAATCAAAAATCTAAAACCAGGGGTGACTTGGTTTTAGAGGTTTTAGAGTTTTACAGGTTTTATAGGTTTTTAAAGGTTCTAGAGTCAGTCAGGCATCTGTCTTCAGCTCAGGTGATTATTCTGGAGTCCTGGGATGGAGCCCACATTGGACTCCCTGCTCAGTGGGGAGTCTCTTCACCAGCTCCATATGCCCCTCCCCCCACTCCTGCTCTCTCTCGCCTGTCAAATAAATAAATAAGTAAATTTTAACAAAAATTTAGGCACACCTGAGTGGCTCAGTTAGCTAAGCGTCTGCCTATAGCTCAGGTCAGGATCCCAGTCCTGGACTGAGCCCTACATCAGAGGTCTGTGCTTAGCAGGGAGCAGTCTTCTCCTTCTCATGCTCCCTCTATGCTCTCCTCTCTCTTTCCCAAATAAAATCTTTAAAAAAAATTTTAAATCAAAAAAGAAAATGAACAAGTAACCAAAGAAAAATGCATATATACTAAAATCATCAAAATCAAAACTTTTTGTGCTAAGAACTCCATCAAGATCATTAAAAGACAATCCAAAAAATGAGAAAATATTTGGAAATCATTTCTCTAAAGTTCTACCTTTGCAACATAGTGAAAAGACAATCTAATTTAAAAATTGGCAATGGCCTTGAACATATTTCTGCAAAGAGATGTACAAATAGCCAATAAGCACATGAAAAGATGCTCAACATCACTATCAGGGAAATATAAATAAGAACCACAAAGATACACCACTTCATACCCACTAGGATAAATATAATAAAAAGATGGACAATAGTAAGTGGTTGCCAAGGTTGGCAAGTGGTGAACTGCTAGTACCCTCATACATTCCGTAGGAATAAAAAATGGTGTAGTTGCTTTGGAAAAGTTTGTTAGATCCTCAGTACGTTAAACATAAAATTACCCTATGACCTAGGAATTCCACTTGTAGATACATATGCAAGAAAAAGGAAACAGGGTCACAAAAAATGTGTTCATAAATGTTCATAGCAACACCATTCATAATAGGCAAAAACTGGAAGTAACCCAAATATCCATAAACTGTTGAATGAGAAAACAAAAAGTTGTATATACACAATGGAATATTCTTCAGCCATAAAAAGGAGATGCTTAAACATGGATGAACCTTAAAAACATTATGCTAAAAAAAAAAGCCAGTCACAAAAGGTCACACATTATATGATCCCATTGATATAAAATGTCTAGAACAGACAAGTTCACAGGAACAAAAAGGAAATTGGTGGTTGCAGAGACTGGAAGTGGGAAGATAGTTTAAAGTGATCACTAATGGGTATGAGGTTTCTTCTTAGAGTGAGGAAAGTATTCCGGAGTTAGGTACTGAGAGTGGTTGCACAACTTTATGAGTATACTAAAAATCACTGAATTGTACATTAAAAGGGTGGATTTTATTATGTCTCAATTTTTATACCATATCTCAATTTTTTTTTAAGATAAAAGATTTTAAATCACTTCATGTCAATAAGTTCGTTTGACAAAATGGACAAATTTCTTGGAAGATCAGTAATTTACAAAGCTCACCCAAGGAGAAATGTATATACATTAAGCCTATCTAAAGAAATCGTAGTTAAAAACTTACTAACAAGTTAAAGTCCAGGCCTTAAGGGCTTCACTGGTGAATTCTGACTATTCTGTATATTACACATTTAAAGAGTAAATACCAATCTACTCAAACTCTTCAAGAAAACTGGAGAGGGAAGCCTGCTTCCTCCGTCTTCCCCTGCCCCTGCTCTTGTATGTGCTCTCTCTCTCTCTCTCTCTCCCTCTCTCTGTCAAAGAAATAAATAATAAAATCTTTTTTTTTAAAGATTTTATTTATTTATTTGACAAAGAGAGAGAGAGATCAGAAGTAGGCAGAGAGGCAGGCAGAGAGAGAAGGGGAAGCAGGCTCCCTGCTAAGCAGAAAGCCCGATGCGGGGCTCGATCCCAGGACCCTGAGATCATGACCTGACCCGAAGGCAGAGGCTTTAACCCACTGAGCCACCCAGGCACCCCTAAACAAAATCTTTAAAAATAAAAAAAGAAAACTGAAGAATACCTTCTCAACTCACTATATGAAGCCAGCATTATTCTGTTACCAAAACTAGACACAGACATTACAAGAAAATAATACTACAAACCAATATTCCTCATGAACACAGATGCAAAATTCTAAACAAATTTTTAACTTGATTCCAACAATATATAGGCATACCTCATATTATTACACTTTGCTTCACAAATTGAAAGTTTGTAGCAACCCTGCCTCAAACAAGTCTATTGGTGTAGTATTTTCAACAGCATTTGTTCACTTTCTCTGTCTCATATTGTGTTAATTCTCCCAGTATTTCAAACTTTTTCATTACTTTCTATTTGTTATGGTGATCTATAGTAAGTGATTACAACTTGGTAAAAGCTCAGGTGATGTGTAGCATTTTTTAGCAATAAAGCATTTTTTAAATTAAGGTACATATATTGTTTTTGTAGACAAAATATTGCACACTTAATATACTACAGTATAAATGTAAATAAAACTTTTGTATGCACTGGGAAACTAACAAATTCATTTGACTTGCTTTATTCAGATACTTGCTTTATTGCAGTGTTCTGGAACCAAGCCAGCTGTATCTCCAAGGTATGCTTGTACAAAAGGATAATACGCCACGACCAAATGATGTTTATCTCCAGAATGTAAAAGTGGTTTACATGTATTTGAGGTTGGTTCAATAGAATTTATTTTATATTAACAGACTAAAAAGAAACCCTTAAGATCTTCTATGCAAATACAGAAAAGGCATTTGACAACAATCTATATCCCTATCTATAGTGGCAGAAAGGAGATGGATCAGTGGTTGCCAGGGTACAGTAAGGGGGGAAAAGACACAACAAGAAGAGATTAAAAAAGGGCATGAAGAACTCTGAAGGGTGATGGCTATATTCATTACCTTCACTGTAGTGATGACTGTACAGTGCATACATGTAGGAAACATATTACATATTTTAAATTATTGTCCAGGAAATTACTCTTCAATAAAGCTTTTCCAAAATAAACCCCCCAAATAAAACACCTTTCCAGGAAAACAGGTTAAAAATCTTAGTTTCTTAATGGAGATGCAAATTGTATCTGGGTTGTTCCATCCCTACTTAATTCCACTCTAAATCCTTCCCAGCAGCCAATTTGATCTAAACTGCAATCTCTGATCACAAAGGTTTTCAACCATGGGTAAGGGTTAAACATCAAAATCATCTGTGGCACTTAAAAAGTAGGAGTGTCTAAATCTTTAGGTCTGAAATTCAGTAGTTATAATTTATGTATTTTTTTGGTAATTTTTAAAATTTATTTTTACTGGGGCACCTGGGTGGCTCAGTGGGTTAGGCCTCTGCCTTTGGCTCAGGTCATGATCTCGGGGTCCTGGGATCGAGCCCCGCATCGGGCTCTCTGCTTGGCGAGGAGCCTGCTTCCTCCTCTCTCTCTCCCTGCCTACTTGTGATCTCTGTCAAATAAATAAGTAAAATCTTTAAAAAAAAATTTATTTTTACTACTTTTAACTTTTCTATTGAAGTACAATATACATACAGAGGAAGGGCATAAATTATAAATGTACAGCCTAAAGAATTACTACAAAGCATAGGTATGTACACATAAGTTTATTTTTAAGTAATCTCTACCCCAACATGGAGCTGGAACTCAAGACCCCAAGAGGCATAAATTTTTCAAGAGTTCCAAGGATTATTTTGATGAACAGCCAAGGATTAAAACTACTACCTCTGCCTCAAGCATCTTTTATATTCCTTTCTTTTTGCTCAGCTAACATTTATCTGGCCCTTCAAGTCAAGATCAAATGCAACCACCACCTCCCTCCAAGAAGCTATGTGTTCTCAGGAAACCTGCACATAGCTCATACCGATGAGCATATGGGGTATTTTTCAATCTGTTTTAAGGCAAAAAAACTCTTATGTTAATGCTAGAGAAAAAGAACAATGTGAAATTACTCTAGTTAAAAGCAAGTATACTGACTGCACGATAAAGAGTTTGCCCACCCTCTTTGAACTATCCCACTAAGAGATTAAAAATTACAACTTACTATACTCATCTATTTTATTTGTTTCATTCATCAAAACTATTTTATAGCAAGCCCTCTCTTATTCTCCATTTCTCTGGTGCACAGAAAGCGTTCACTTAACATTATTGGGACATTATCCAAACAGAATAAATATGTAGGATAAGTCAATAAGGGGAGAAAAAAGTTTGAGAGGAAGGGAACAGTACCTATGGGGCACCAAAATAGAAAAAGACTAGGCATATTAGAGGACCTGGAATGAGGTCAGTGAGGCTGGACCCTAGTTAGCTAGTAAACATCATGAAGTAAGTTTTAAAGCAGACATCTGCTAGACAGTGAAGGGCTTGTAGGCTATAGTAAAAATTTGATCCTTTCTGGTTTTTATTTACTTTTTAAATTTTATTTTTAATGTAATTTGGATTATTTACCCTATTGAAGATTTTTTTTTAAGATTTTATTTATCTATTTGACAGAGAGAGACACAGCGAGAGAGGGAACACAAGCAGGGGGAGTGGGAGAGGGAGAAGCAGGCTTCCCGCCAAATAGGAAGCCCAATGCGGGGCTTGATCCCAGAACTCGGGGATCATGACCTGAGCCCAAGGCAGACACTAAATAACTGAGCTACCCAGGTGCCCCCCTATTGTAGATTTTTAAAGAGGGGAATGACACAGTCTGATCCACATTTTTTAAAAGAGCATCCTGCCTGCTGTGTGAATGTGAACTCAAAAGCATTACAGGAAGGGACCAAGAGTGTAACAATAAATGTGATTTAAAGGGAATAAAAGAGGGACGTTTGGGTGGCTCAGCTGGTTGAAGGGCTGCCTTTGGCTCAGGTCATGATCCCAGAGTCCTGGGATAGAGTCCCACGTTGGGCTCCCTGCTCAGAAGGGAGCCTGCTTCTCCCCTGCCTGTCGCTCCCATTGCTTGTGCTTTCTATCTCCCTCTCCACGTGTCAAATAAATAAAATCTTACCAAAAAAGGGGGGGGGGGAATAAAGAATAAAAATTTCAGTAGAAAAGTGACAACATCCAATACTGTCACTCATTTTCATTCATTCAACAAGCATTAACTGGACCAACTGTAGTCCTGGCACTGTTCTGGGCATTGGGAATATAAAGTTCTTGCTTTCATAGAACTTATATACATATTTTTTAAGATTTTATTTATTTATATGACAGAGAGAGAAAGAGAGCACAAGCAGGGGGAGTGGGAGAGGGAGAAGCAGGCTTCCTGCTGAGCGGAGAGTCCGACTTGGGGCTCAATCCCAGGACCCTGGAATCATGACCTGAGTCAAAGGCAGATGCTTAACCAACTAAGCCACCCAGGTACCCCACAAAGCTTGTATTTTATATTAACAGTTCAATAGATAGTGTCCTGTGATAAAGCTACAAAAAATAAAGCAAGGTAAGACAATGAAAAATGATGGAGTGGTTAGGGAGAATTGTCTAATGACCTAACATTTAAATAGCAATCACATAGGTAGTAGGATCTGGCAGGCCACAGTTACAAACTCTGAATTTTATTCTGATCAAGATGAAAGCCACTGGAGAATTTTGATCAAGGAAAAAACATGACCGGACTTTTATTTAAAAGGATCGTTTGAGGGCGCCTGGGTGGCTCAGTTGGTTAAGCAACTGCCTTTGGCTCAGGTCATGATCCCAGAGTCCCGAGATCGAGTCCCACATCGGGCTCCCAGCTCCATGGGGAGTCCGCTTCTCACTCTGACCTTCTCCCTTCTCATGCTCTCTCTCACTCTCTCTCTTTCCTAATAAATAAATAAATAAAATCTTTAAAAAAAAAAAAAGGATCGTTTGAAGAGCTGTGTGCAGAACAAACTGTAGGCAGCAAGAGTAGAAACACAGAGGATGGTCTCGGAGACTATTACTGCTATTAGAGAAATAATGGTGCAACATCAGTCAAAGTGTTAAATTATCTACTTCAACACAGTTTTTGAAGACAGGTCCAACAGAATTCTCTCACTGGATGTGGAGCTTCAAGAAAAAGTCAATAAATCTCAACATTATTCCTCTGCTCAGGGAGTACTAAAAATGTTGTCCTAGTCCCTCTTTTGTTAATGCCTTCTTTCATCCTTCCACAGTAACTTCACTAATGCTGAGAACTCTTAAATCTGTCAGCTTCTAAATTTCCCTTCAGAGGTTCAGTTCCATATATCCCAAATACCTGCACTCTACGAAAACCTCAAATTCTACTCGTTCAAACTGAGTTCACCATCTTCCTTTTAGCCTCAACTAGCAATACCTGGTTCCTTCATCAGAATTACTTATTTAATGAATGATACTACCAAATCTCCTACTGACCAAACCAAAACCCCAGGAGTGACTCTTTAAATTCCCCTTTCCTCGATCATTCAATCCACACCTTCCAAATACATACCCAATCATTTATCATATGGGGGGGGTGGGGCTGATACAGGATGTGCATTTTAATGATGTCACAGCACAAGGTTTAAGGAATTTAATTTGCTTTCTCTGACTTATGGTATAGACAGAATTGAGTAACAGATTAGTAAATGCTAATATTTGTTTAAAAATAATCTAAGGGAAAAAAAATAATAATCTAAGGGAGTAAAAATCTTCAGCCAAAGACTGTATTCTTTCTAGAAGTAGAAAACCTCAAGCTAATTCTCAGAACATATCGCTTCTCGGCCTTTTGGCTAAGATCAAGTGTCATTCTCAGAACATGAATAGTCCACAGAAGCATAATTTATGAATCATAGCTGAAGTTGTGAAACCAACATAAGTCAACAAAGGCAAATAAGAATAGGACAAGTTTTCAGACAGAAACTCAAAAGGCAATAATGTCCATGTGTGGGTATAAAAGAAGAGATAATTTAAGAAACTGACAAAGAACCATCAGAGAGGACAGGAACCTGAAAAGAGTAACATAAAGAATTAAACTCTGTGTTTGTGCTACTGGATTCCAAAAACTGGTCTTTGATGAAATGAGTAAAGTACAGAAAACATATCTCATTTTCTATTAAAGGCAAGATTTATTTATTCTGAATTTATGATCTATTCTGAATAAATATTCTGATTTATTCTGAATATGCCATTCCACTCTTTTGGTGTGTAAGGACTTTTCTGTAAATTATCTAATGTTATCTTTTAACAAAATAAAAGTTGGTCACCCCACATTGATCCCAAAACTTATTTGAAAATTATACTGTACTCATCTATAAATTTTTTAAACTGCTATTAAATACAATAACTTAAAATCACTGAGGTTGTAATTACACTGATAGCATAAAAGTATTAAAAAGAAAGAATTATCCAATTGTCATTTCTAAATATTATTCAACAATCCTACTTCATATTAGTAGATTCAAAGAGTACTAAACAAAGTAAAAACATAAAAACAAGTGAATCCAAGGAGAAAAACGGGAATTCTAAAAACCATTTAGAAAAAAATAAAATAATTTTAAAAACACATTCAAAAGTAACTTTTCTATAACCTACAGACTCACTAACCATTAGAGACTATTTCCCATTTTCTTCCTATGACTCTTACAGTTATATGCTGATTTGTAAGTGATAATTCAGTTTATTTCATACTTCTCAAAATATATTATTTATTCCTATGCTAGTAATTTCAGGCTATAAAAATGAGCTTTTATTTTATTTAGGTACTGTTTATTTTAAGGAGTATTAGGAAAAAGTGCATGACACAATCATTTTATAAATTTTTTTTTTAATTGAGGCGAGGCAAAAAAAGTAAGTCAAAAAAAAGTCTAAAGTAAAGAATTATAAGGATTATATCCAGACACAACAAAAACAATAAAGTTAGAGGGATTAAAGTTTGAAAGACAGTGTTATTACTGTACACTCCAAACACACAACAAATTGTTTTTCATAAACATCTAACTCCACATAGAAGATATATTCCAAAGTGTTGATAAAATTCATAAAAGCTACCTCATTTTCCCATTGATTTACAAATTCAACTTCAACAGAAAAATCTTTTGGCCCCAAATACACAAACGTTCTCATGAAAACAGTCTCTTAAAAATGAAACAAGATGGGATGGGGAAGGAGACAAACCATAAGAGACTCCTAAACTCATGAAACAAACTAAGGGTTGCTGGGAGGGGTGGGGGTAGGGATATGGACATTGGGGAGGGTATGTGCTATGATAAATGCTGTGAAATCTATAAGCCTGATGATTCACAGACCTGTACCCTGGGGTAAATAATACATTATATGTTAATAAAAAAAATTTTTAAAAAATGGATTTTAAATAAATATACAGCAGGGCACCTGGGTGGCTCAGTGGGTTAAAGCCTCTGCCTTCAGCTCGGGTCATGCATGATCTCAGGGCCCTGGGATCGAGCCCCACATTGGGCTCTCTGCTCAGTGGGGAGTCTGCTTCCCCCTCTCTCTCTGCCTGCCTCTCTGCCTACTTGTGATCTCTCTCCTCTCTGTCAAATAAATAAATTTTTTTTAAAAAGACTAAATAAATATATAGCAACAAGAGAAAGAATTCATTTCAATGGTGCCCATTTTACAATGAAGTGAACTGTAAAAGGAAATCATATAGGAGGTACTTTAAGAACATTTTAAAGGTCTCTATTAAGTTTTCCAACTTCAAAAAATGGACCTCATTTAAAAAAAAAAGAAAAAGGAAGAAAACCTCATTATAGTTCTCCAAATTTCCTTTGAAAATAAAGACTATTTCTTATTTCCTATTTGCCCAGACTTGGCATCAAAAATTTCACCCAGAAATACTTAAGGCTAGGTACTTGTTGACTTCTGGGTCTTCTGATCTTTTTCCCATGACTATAAAGTCATTACAGTTTTGCACTTCACCTTGGAGTAAGCTTCTTACAAATAAAGAATAAATTTAGAGTATTTTTCCCTTTCTAGAGGTGAAATTTGAAGTCACTCTGTAATAGCTAACTGAGCCGGACTGAAGGAGTCTAGTGGTTTGTAAACAAACCATTAACTGTTCTTAATTATATATCAACAAAGCATGTTTATTTCTGTAGTAGAAATTCTGGCTTACTGAGCAAATTAAAGAAACCTAGGAACACTGGGATAGAAGATATTTGAAAACGGTGGCTATCCACAAAACTCAGTCTTAGGAAAATTCTGCAAACATGAATCAAAGGTAATTTATCTATATGGTGTTGATGGGCCTACAGAATATATTTGAAAGACATCTGAGTATACGGGGGGAAAAACAAGCTTTAGATTCCATCCAAACTAAACAACTTACTAGTTACATGACCTTGAGTTATTAACCTCTGATACTCAATCCTCATCTGTGAAATGGGGAAAAAAAAAAAAAGCATTCTGACACACAGAATAGTCCTAAGAATTAAAACAAAAAAATTATATAAAGTACTCCCAATATATAGTACATAATCACTGGATGTGTATAATTATGACTGTTAACATTAATTATGTCTACTTTGCCAGGCACTACACTTTATTTGCATTATCTCATTTAAAACTCTTAAAATCCTGGGGCACCTGGGTGGCTCAGTCAGATACATTTGGAACTCTTGATTTCAGCTCAGGTCATCTCAGGGTCCTGGGATTGGGCCTGCCTATGTCAGGCTCCATGCTCAGCAGGGAATCTGCTTGACAGTCTCTCCCTCCCTCTCCCTCTGTACCTCCTGAAAATAAATAAATAAATCCTTAAAACTCTCAAAATCCTATGGAGGTAGTTACCATTATTATTCCCATTTTACAGACAAGAAAACTGAGGCTTAAAAAAGTTAAATACCTTACACAGCGCCACACAGCTAATTAAATGACAGAACATAAGAGTCAACCACTCTACTGATACTGTGTTTTATGGTAACAAAAGAATGTTCTCTTTATACCTTCACAACAACCTCAAAAGTAGACAGGCTAGGCAATATCCTCATTTTCCTATACATGGCAACAAACTCAAGGAACACTTACGATCACACAATTAATGGAGTGAGAACTTGAACCCAGGTCTTGTTGCCTAAACCAGGGTTCAATTCATGAGACTCTAGCTCTCTGCGTTATAATAATTCTATAAAACTGTGAATGAGGGGCTCATGGGTGGCTCAGATGGTTAAGCGCCTGCCTTCGGCTCAGGTCGTGATCCCGGGGTCCTGGGATCAAGCCCCATATCGGGCTCCCTGCTTACTGGGAAGCCTGCTTCTCTGTCTCGCATTCCCCCTGCTTGTGTTCCCTCTCTCGCTGTGCCTCTATCATATAATTAAATAAAACCTTTAAAAAAAAAAACTGTGAGAAAATAAGATAGGTTATGTCTGAAAAACAGATGATACATGATCTTAAGCTAATACTTTCTCCAAATGGCAGTCAACATTCATGGTTTCCAGAAGTTAAGATAAAGATTTACTTGAGAATACCTATAACAACTTTATAATACTTATATAAAATCTGTGAGAACAGCCCAGTGGTGATCAAAAGCTTAAGGTATTTTGACAGGTCAGGTCTATTACTGTTTTCTGTTGTATGTTTCTTATTTAACAAATGACATCATTTAACACAGAACTACAGAAGAGAGTTTAATCCTTTGCAAATCAATCTTCTACAAAGTCATTCCCTCTCTGTGTTCATAAAATGGGAAAGGAAATCCATCTATGGAGAGTTGTAAACCCTAAACCCAATGCAGTGCATAAATAAAGTCTGATACTGAGAGTGCCCATCATTGTACTTATTTACCTCCTAGAAGACTTAAGCCAATTAATTGTTACTGATATAATGTGAGCAAACAAGGGATTTTTAAGATCAAAATTAAATTCTAGAATTATCTTTGAGTTTTAGTCATCACAATATTTTTAAATGTTCAAAAGGAATAAGTTGGGGGCGCTTGGGTGGCTCAGTCATTAAGCGTCTGTCTTCGGCACAGGTCAGATCCCAGGATCCTGGGATGGAGCCCCGCATCAGGCTCCCTGCTTGGCTCCACAGGAAGCCTGTTTCTTCCTCCCCCACTTCTCCTGCTTGTGTTCCCACTCTTGCTGTGTCTCTCTCTATCAAATAAATAAAATCTTAAAAAAAAAAAGGAACAAGTCCATTTTTTCTTTAATCAATAAAATATGAGCAAATATGGTCATCTGATTTATGACAAAGGTAAAAGACAATAGAGTGAGGAAAGAAAGGTTTTTTTTAAAAGATTATACTGGGTCAACTGGATATCTATATGGAATAATATGTTTTGACTACTACCTCATGCCACACATAAAAATCACACAGCACCACACAGCTAATTAATGCCTATTCACATAGGCAATGGATATAAATGTGAAGTGTAAAGAATTTTACTTTTCAGAAAAAAATAAGAACATCTTCATGATACTGGAGTAGACAAAGATTTTCTTAAACCATCCACAAATAATATCTGAAAAAATGGATCAATTGGATATAATTTAGAACCTCTGTTCAGCAAAAGACATCATTAGAGAATGTAAAGGTAACCCAGAATGATAAAAATATTTGCAATGCATATTTTTATCAAAGAAAGGAATCATGACCAAAATATATTCTCAAAATTCCTATACACCAGTAATGGGGCACCTGGGTGGCTCAGTCAGTTTAGCATCTGCTTTGGCTCAGGTCGTGATCCCGGGGTCCAGGGATGGAGCCTCACATCCAGCTCCCTGCATGGCAGGGAGCCTGCTTCTCCCTTCCCCTCTGCCTGCCCACTCATGCTCTCATTCACTCTGCTATCTCTAAATAAATAAATAAATCTTTAAAAATAGATAAATAATAAAAATTCCTATACATCAGTAAGAACTAGACAACCTAGTATTTTTTAAATGGGTTATGATTTGACCAGACATTTCACACACAAAAAAGAGATTAGATTAGCCAATCAACAAGAAATGTTGCTCTACTTGATTGGTCATCAAGGAAACAGAAATGAAAATCAAAGTGACTAAGATTTTTAAAAAAGGCAAAACCAAGTATTGACAAAAATGTGGAACAACCAAAACTCTGATATGCAACTGTAAACTGACACAACCACTTTAGAAAACTGTTTGGCAATACCAATTTAATAAAAAAACACACTGTCCAACTCAACCATTTCAATCCTAGGTATATACGCAATAGAAATACATACATAGGGAAAAAAATGCATGCACAGGTACACCTGAAGACATGGACAAGAATGTTCATAGTAGGGCGCCTGGGTGGCTCAGTTGGTTAAGCAACTGCCTTCGGCTCAGGTCATGATCCCGGAGTCCCGGGATCGAGTCCCATATCGGACTCCCGGCTCTGCGGGAAGTCTGCTTCTCCCTCTGACCTTCTCCCCTCTCATTCTCAGTCTCTCGCTCTCTAATAAATAAATAAATAAAAAATCTTTAAAAAAAAAAAAAA
>CM052798.1:57709810-57770829 GCA_028533885.1 Nasua narica
TTGACATAAGCAGTACCAATCATAGTTCCTCCATGAGATCTGGTCTATGGCTAATAAGCAGACAGCCAGACAAAATTCTCTCAAGGGCAGCAAAAATTAAGGCTGAAACTCTCAGTGGCCAAGCAACAGAAGGTAATAGTGCCCTAAAAGGACATCACTCAAATATTCTGATTTAGTTCTGCCTGAAGTCAGATAACAACTTGAACTTTTTAATAGCATCAGTCAAAAAAAATCCCCTTAAAAAAAAAATCCCCTTAGTTGACTAATACTTAGAAGAAATGAGATGAGAGAGTATATATCAACAGGAGGTCCCAAGTAGCCTGGTTCTCTTAGAACAGAAGAGCTTGGAAACAATTCTCAGACCAGCAAGACTGATTCATTCTAAGATGTGCTGATTGAGCGCATGTGATATACCATCCACTTACCATGATTAAGACACCATCTCAGCTCTGTACAACCACTCCTCTTTAGCGGACATTTGCAATCAAAGTATGTATTAATAATTCAGCCAAGTCTATGTGAAATGTCTGATGTAAAGATCCCTCTATTCAATTCTTTTAAAGATTTTATTTATGTGAGAGCAAGAGAGAGGGGGAGGGAGGAGACTCACCACTGAGCAGGGAGCCCAGTGCGGGCAGAGCTCAATAGTAGGACCCTGGGATCATGACCCAAGCCAAAGGCAGACACTTAACCAACTGAGCCACCCAGCCTCTTTTATCTTCAATTTTTATAAATGTTTCCTTTTATCATCTTGCAGTTCTCCTACTAAAGATACCTTTCATAGCTGTTATGTACAACATTCTGAAAATGCTTACAAATAATTATGATTCTTAAGTGCTTGCTTTATTTTTTTCAAAGATTTTATTTATTTTTTAAATTTTTTTTAAGATTTTATTTATTTATTTGACAGAGAGATCACAAGTAGGCAGAAAGGTAGGCAGAGAGAGAGGAGGGGAAGCAGGCTCCCCGCTGAGTGTAGAGCCTGATATGGGGCTTGATCCCAGGACCCTGAGATCATGACCTGAGCCGAAGGCAGAGGCTTTAACCCACTGAACCACCCAGGTGCCCTCTGAAGATTTTATTTATTTATTTATTTATTTATTTATTTATTTATTTATTTGTCAGAGAGAATCAAGAGAGGGAGGCAGGCAGAGGGAGAAGCAGGCTCCCCACCAAGCAAGAAGTCCAACATGGGACTCAGTCATGACCTGAGCCGAAGGCAGATGTTTAACCAACTGAGCCACGCAGGTGTCCCAAGTATTTACTTTAAAATAAAGACAAACCTCACATTTATAATAATTTTAAATTCAAATTTTACAATGCTGTATTTAGAACAGTTATAAATTTGTCGACTAAATTTAGAAAAAACCAAACTCCTATTCATTCTATTGATTTTTATCTTTAAGGATGGTTAATTTAATGTTAGTTAAATTTAATGTTAGTTTTTTTAAAACCCAGTCACAGGTAATAAATGATTATGTAACCCTTTCTAAAAGCCATGCTCCATCTATCTTAAGAATTCTCAATGGTGTTGGTCAACAAAACAATCAAGAAAAACAAGACTAGGAAAAGTGTCAAGAGAAAATAAAATAATCAAAATAAGACAAACCAAGGTAAAGATTCATGATGAGTTAGAATTATTTTACTGTTCCTCTATCAGGACTGAGGCTTTCTAGAAATATCTTCTGAATAAGGACTGAATATCAAAATGCAAACAACTTGCATCTTAAATTTAATAGCAATTCCTCCAAGTTCTTGCATTTTTACTGTCATTCTTTCTCAGAGAGGACAAAAAATTTTCATCAGCGTATTCATCCACCTCCAAGTGGATGCTCCACCACCTTTAAGAATCTACAGGGAACAAGGTGCTTGGGTGGGCTCAGTCGGTTAAGCATCCAACTCGTGATTTCGGCTCAGGTCATAATCTCAGGCTCCTAAAATCTAGCCACCTCCAGAGGGAATCTACTTGAGATTCTCTCTCTACCTGTCCCACTGTCCACTCACATGCACATGCTCTAAGTAAATAAATAAATCTTTAAAACGCACGATACTGCAAAACATTAATACATTCTCACAAGCGTACAGCAACACAATTCAATTTACTATTCCATCTGTGTAGGATATTTTTGTTTTTTAAAGTTTTATTTATTTAAGTGAGCTCTACACCCAGGGTCAAATCCACGACCCAGAGATGAAAAGTTGGATGCTCTACTGACTGAGTCAGCCAGATACCCCTAGAATACTTTTCTGGTAAGTTGCCTCACTTCTTTCAGTTTTCTGCTCAAATATCACATCAGGCTTCCCTAACCACTTATATATGATATTCCCTGCCTCCACACAACCAAAATCTCTATCCCTGTTACACTACTTCCAGCTTTTTCCACAGCACTTAGCACCATCTGATGTATACATTAAGTTGAACCATAAGAAAGTGCCCATCTTTCAAGTCAAAAATGGCCAAATAATACCAATTTAATAAGGTCCAACCAAATATTTGCTTGTTCTGTCTTCCACAAATTGAATATAAGTTCTACTAGAAGGACTTATCTATTTTATTCACTTTTATAATCCAGAGCCTACTCTCAAACTTGATGTTCAATATTTACAAAATAAATAATTATTATACAATCATTATTAGAGATAGCCTTAATATAAAGTACAAATACAGCTTACCCATTTCACTTCACATATTGGTGCATTCCCTTCTGTTCTTATTTACAAGTGCATTTTTAAATCAAAATTCACAAATACACATTTACTTTTTACATACTGCTTCCCTGCCCCTCCCCACTCAACATGCCCATGATTAAAGTCTTAAAACTGTTAATAGTTGTACAGAAATCTTCTAAGTAGTCTCTAACAATATCCATTCTCTTAGAACACTTAGGCTGCTTCCGATATTGTACTATTTATTATAAATAAACCTCTGATGAATGTCCTTATACACTCTATGGCTGCATCTCTAATTATACCTTCAAAACAGACTTACTGGGTCAAAATACAAATTTTTTAGGCCCCTGATAGGAGACTGTCAGGTTGCTCTCAAGATCAAGTTGTATTTGAGGCACCTGGATGGCTCAGTCCATTAAGTGTCCAACTCTTGATTTCAACTCAATTCATGATCTCAGGGTTGTAAGATCAAGCCCTGCACCGAGTTCCATGCTGGGTGTGGAGCCTCCTTAAGATTCTTTCTCTCCCTCTTCCTTTGCCCCTCCCTCTCTCTAATCATTTAAAAAAAAAAAAACTTTATTATATTTTTAAAAAGCTATATTTAACAAAACTTCTAAATTTATTTTAAAGTGACTTTGCAAAAAAATGCATTAAAATATGCTTATGAAGCCTACTTTACATACAAAAGGCAGCTTATAATATTTTACTAATTTGCTATCACTCAATGTGGCTTTAAATGTTTTAATGTTACTAATGAAAGAAATTTTAGGTTTAGGCTAACTAATGTGTTATTTCATTTAATTTTATCTAACAAACTTAATCAACTGTTTAAACTTTTTAAAGTCTAATCCGGTATTTCTATTTTAAAAAAGAAAAAACTCCTTTCCAAAAAAGTATGACTGGAGGTGTGGGGATATGGAAGCGTCTTAGATTTCTTTTCAAATTTCTGTACATCTTTAAAAAGAAAAAAGAGGAGGGGGCCCCTGGGTAGCCCAGTCAATTAAGCTTCTGACTCTTGTTTTCCGCTCAGGTCATGATCTCAGGGTTGTGAGATAAAGCCCCATGTGGGGCTCTGTGCTCATGATGCATTCTGCCTTCCCCTCTCCCTGTTTTCCCTCTCCTCTCTCTACAATCAATCAATCAATCAATCACTTTAAAAATAACCTAGACCTTTAAAAAAAATCAAACCTGAAGATGGCATGTCATAAATCATAAATACAGCAGAAATCAATAAAGGTTAAAAGGGACATTTTCTAGAAACTCTAACAAGGCACTTAGATATTCTGCTCAAGGCTATAGAAGGGTTATAAATGCTGATTCTGAGTTATTTCAATTTACCTAAGGAAAAATTTTTATATCCGAAAACCAGAGTGATTTGACATTTGAAGAAGTAACAATGTTTATCAGAGAAACACACAGATGCCAAATTCCAAAACCTGATTATCAGAACTTCAGATTAAACATATCCCTCAGGAACCACTGCTAGAAACGCCACTTCATTCCACTGTTTTAAGCACATGGCTCAACCTCCCACAGTAAGAAAACTCATGGTGTAAAACATTATTTAACAAGGAACAAAGGACATAAAAAGATGCCAAGTGTCATCAAGCTTCCCTACTAAGAGTTCTACGTTCTCTTGCCTTTCAAGAGTCTATTTTCCAGTTCAATGCCAAACATTTACCACTGAAGTCCTTTATCTTCTTAATCTTTCTTCCTATAAGACCCCTTTTCCCAATCAGTATGTTCATGAGAAGATAAAAGCATAAAAATCCTATAGAAGATACCTAAGTTGGACATCCCAAATTAAATCCTCCTTTATTTATATCTAAGCCACTTTTTAAGATTTTTTTACTTTTTCGCCAAAAAGTTTTATCCTTGGGGTGTCCGGGTGGCTCAGTGGGTTAAAGCCTCTGCCTTCAGCTCAGGTCATGGTCTCAGGGTCCTGGGATCCAGCCCCGCATCGGGCTGGCGCTCCACTCAGTGGGGTGCCTGCTTCCCCCTCTCTCTCTAACTGCCTCTCTGCCTACTTGTGATCTAGATTTTATTTATTTATTTGACAGAGAGAGAGAGAGAGACAGATCACAAGTAGGCAGAGAGGCAGGCAGAGAGAGAGGGGGAAGCAGGCGAAGAAGCAGGCTTCCTGCTGAGCACAGAGCCCGCCGCAGGGCTGGATTCCAGGACCCTGAGATCATGACCTGACCTGAAGGCAGAGGCTTTAACCCACTGAGCCACCCAGGCGCCCCTAAATAAATAAAATCTTAAAAAAAAAAAAAAGTTTTATCCTTATCCAGAATAAATTAATGTAATTTCATTCCAATTTTATTTTAAGATTTTATTTATTTATTTGAGAGAGGGGGATAGTGACAGAGATAGCAACAGAGAGCACAGTGAGGAGGAGAGGGAGCAGCAGGCTCCCGCTGAGCAGGAAGCCTGACAGGAGGCTCAATCCCGGGACCCCAGGATCATGACCTGCGCTGAAAGCAGTCGCTTAACTGACTGAGCCACCCAGGAGCCCCTCATTCCAATTTTTTTAAGTATATGTGCTACCAAAGAGAGCACTAAATTAATGTAATCTCAGCATCAATTTCTTCATACAGAGCTATGGAAATTTATACTAATCAATGAAAAAGTCAGTACAGATGCACATAATAAACTAATCACACAAACAAGATAATCTAAATTTTATGACAAAAATTATATGATTCTGTATTTCATTAAAAAAGTAGTAAAAATATTTAGGTTTAAAATCTCTCAAAAATTAATACTACATGTCATTTACATAAAGTTTGAAATCAAAGAAAACTATGCTGTCAAAAGTCAGGATAGGGCTCCTGGGTGGTTCAGTCCTTAAGCATCTGCCTTCCAGTCAGGTCATGGTCCCAGGGTCCTGGGATGGAGTCCAGCATTGGGTTCCTTGCTCAGTGGAAAGCCTGATTCTCCCTCTCCCATTCCCCCCACTTGTGTTCCCTCTCTCACTGTCTCTCTCTGTATCAAATAAATAAGTAAAATCTTAAAAAAAAAAAAAGAAAGAAAGAAAAAAGGAAAAAAGAACTAAACTTAAAAAAAAAGTGTCAGGATAAAGGTTACCCTTGGGATGGGAAAGCAGAAAGTGATTGAAAGAAGGTACTGCTCATGTTCTCTTTCTTGCTCTAGCTGCTGGTTACTTAGGGAGTGTTCAGTTTCTGAAAACTCACTGAGCTATATACTTAATAATGATAATGTTTTACATATGTACATATGCATGTGCTACACTTCAATAAAAACCCTTTTAAAAGTTAATTACATTTGAAACTAACAGCAGGATAAGCAAGAAGTCAGAAAACTAAATTTATACCAGAGACAGACCAATAGGGGCCAATGCAGCCTGGTACTTTTTTTTTCTTTTCTAAGCAACAAACTATTAGATCCCTGAGATTATGGAAAAATCAAATTCCTCTAAAAGTCCCTATCAAATCCAGCTAGTTCTTCCCCCAAATGCAAAGGTTTCTCTTCTCAGTCCCTACACCACTAAAATCTCTTGGAAGCTCTTAACCAAGTCAACACTTCCCTTTTTAGTTAGGAACTTCTGTCTCTGACCTTCATTTCCTTCTAGTTTTCCTATCTCTGAAATAAATTTTCCATGTCTCCTCCCCTCCATTTTCTCAGGCATTGTGACTCCTCTCTGCACCCCCCAAAATGTACATGTCCATTTCTTATTCTCTCCCCACAGGTAAAATCCTTATTATAACCCAGATTATTTTAACCTATAAAGTTTTTTTATCTGTAGCCCAACCTCCATCCCAAACTTCAATCTACCATACTCTGTGCTCTCAATCTAGAGGTTCCAAAAAGTACCTTTTATTGAACAAATACAAATCTCCAGTCATTTTCTTCCTACCCCAAAAATATTATCTTCTCCCTATCTCAACAATCTCAATGAAAAATATCTAACCATCCAAGCTAAAAACTTTCAGGGCATCTGGGTGGCTCAGTAGATTAAATGACTGCCTTCAACTCAGGTCATGATCCCAGGGTCCTGGGACAGAGCCCCACGTTGGGCTTCCTGCTTAGAGGGATGCCTGCTTCTCCCTCTCTCTCCATCCCTCTCCCCACTCATTGTCTCTCTATAAATAAAATCTTTCAAAGAAACTTTCAGATATCCTAACGCTTTCCTTTTCCCACCAATACACAAATTATTTTTTTTTAAGATTTCATTTACTTAATTGTCAGAGAGAGCAAACACACAAACAGGGAGAGCGACAGGCAGAGGGAGAAGCAGGCTCCAAGCTGAGCAAAGAGCCCAATGTGGGACTCAATCCCAGGACCCCGGATCATGACCTGAGCTAAAGGCAGACACTTAACCAACTGAGCCACCCAGGCTTCCCCAAACTAATCATTCTTCTAAAATGTCTTGAAAAGAACGGTCTACTTCTTTTTCTGTCCTATTGTTACTGCCCCAGTTCAGGCCATCATCACCATATTTGAACAACTGTTAACAGTCTAATTAGTCTGTGATTACAATCTATTCTTTACCTGCTCACAAAATATGTTTTAATAAATCCAGCCCTGATTCTGATTTTTTCAGTCCCCCCCAAAAATAAAAAAGACAATGATTTTTCCCCATCTTCAATGGAAAACGCTTCTTCCTCAAAGCGCAATTCAATGATCCATCTGAATTAACTGCCTTCTCTTTTGCTCCCGCAAGGCTTAATTCTTCCAGTACGGAATTTATAATGTGTAATTTGGCACGTCTATATTCCCTACTTGATTATAGGCTCCTTAAAGGAGCAGTGCAATTCATTTTTTATTCTCTTAGTATAATGCCTTAAAATTGGTTTGAGAATTGAACACAGAATTCTGCTCATACAACTTTTTAATATGAATTCCATACTTTTTTTTTAATTCTTCACTTTTAAACAACTCACACTATAGGTTCCTGCCTGTTTCAAAAAAATTTTCAAAGTTGCTTTCGTTGTATCTATCCTTGCCAATGAGTTGTTCTGAGATTTTATAAACACAACTGCTTATTTATCCAAAGCAAAAAATATCAAAAAGAATAAAAATAGTCTTTTTCGATATATCTCTAAGTTTGACACAGATCCTTTTAATACTTTCTTAAAGGTTTTTGGGGTTTTCAGGGTTTTTTTTTTTTTTTTTTTTTTAGGAAAGAGAGCGAGCACGAGAAGGGAGAAGGTCAGAGTGAGAAGCGGACTCCCCATAGAGCTGGGAGCCCGATGTGGGACTCGATCTCGGGACTCCGGGATCATGACCTGAGCCGAAGGCAGTCGCTCAACCAACTGAGCCACCCAGGCGCCCTTCAGGGGTTTTTTTAAGTAATCTCCACACCCAACATGGGGCTTAAATTTACAACCCCGAGATCAAGAGTCACACTCCACAGAGTCAGCTAGCACTCCCCTTTTTAATACTTTTTGAGAAAGGTTTTTTTATACCTCTTAATGTAATGCTCTTAATGCTGATAAGCTAGCCTGTATCTTTCTACCTCACCTCTAAGGATGGAAAGTGATTTCCAAAACTACTGTTTTCTTTTTCAAGATTTATTTATTTTGAGAGACAGAGAATAAGTGTATATGCACAGCAGGAAGGGGTAGAGAAAGAGAATCTCAAGCAGACTCTGTGCTGAGCAAGGAGCCCAGCTAAAGCACAGAGCCCAACTCAGGGCTCAATCTCATCTCCCTGGGATCAGGGCCTGAGCTAAAACCAAGAGTTGGACGTTCAACGGACTGAGCCACCCAGGCACCCCACCACTATTTTCTTTTTTAAAAATAAGATTTTATATCTGTTCCTAGTCTTGTGGCATACTTAAAGATCACTACAAATTAACAAAAGCTATTAACAAAAGCTAACTTCTCAGTTCCTTTGTGTCATTTAGATGAAAGGGTTCTTGGAATTTAACCTTGGGTGGGGTTTACAAAACTTGTTCAGGCTGTGGAGTTAAGAAGCAGTCACAAAAAATTTATAAAAGGCCTTAAACTTGAATTCAGAAGAAATCAAAAGGGCACTTACTGTCTTGGAGTTCCATAGTTATCACAGGAATGAGTGTTAAAGGTTAAATGTGCCCCTCTGTGCCTTAAGAAAAAACACCTGGACAAAGGCAGCTCTGTAAGCCAATGTAGGGTTGATAACCAGCCTGTCAAGAGATGGTAATTGGGGCGCCCGGGTGGCTCAGTGGGTTAAAGCCGATGCCTTCACCTCGGGTCATGATCTTGGGGTCCGGGGATCGAGGCCCGCATCAGGCTCTCTGCTCAGTGGGGAGCCTGTTTCCCTTTCTTCTCTGCCTGCTTATGATCTCTATGTCAAATAAATAAATAAAATCTTTATAAAAAAAGATGGTAACTGATCTGTAGTCATAAACTGTGTCACAGCCATTTCAACTTGCTCGAGATAACAAAACTGTTTCCTTAAGTGACTACCCAACCTCCAAGATGAACTAGAACTAAATACTGAAATTAAGTATGTCAAACCCACAATATTAATATGTCTATGTTAGGTTTAAAAACCTTTTAACGTATTTTTTTTTTACATTCTTGTAATGTTTAAGAGAATTTTAACCCTATAGAATCTGACAGCCTTATGATTCTAAATTTGAAATAGTAACTGACGGGCGCCTGGGTGGCTCAGTTGGTTGAGCAACTGCCTTTGGCTCAGGTCGTGATCCTTGAGTTCTGGGATCGAGTCCCACTCAGGCTCCCAGCTCCACGGGGAGTCTGCTTCTTCCTCTAACCTTCTCTCCTCTCATGCTCTCTCTCACTTTCCCTGTCTCTCAAATAAATAAATAAAATCTTTAAAAAAAAAAAAAGATAAAAAAAAAGAAAGAGTAACTGACTGGGGCACCTGGGTGGCTCAATTAAGTCTCCAACTCTTGATTTTTGGCTCAGATCATGATCTCGGGGTTGTGAGATTGAACCCTGTGCATCCGGCTCTGCACTTTGGAGTGGAGTCTGCTTGAGATTCTCTCCCTCTTCCTCTGACCCTCCCCCAACTCACACACTCTCTTGTTCTCCCTCTCTAGAAATAAATCTTTAAAAATTTAAATAAATAAAATGGTAACTGACTTCAAATTTAAGGGTGTGAGTGTATTTGGTTTTGTTAATAAGCAACAATGGAATGTTTAAGATGTGGCTCACTATATTTACAAGTTTTATTAACTTTAAAAAGAGTTTTAAGTATTTAAGAAAGTCCTGCTTGTTGAAATTTTATATTACTCCATAAGGCATATGAAGTGCTAAAACATAAAATCCAATATATTAAATATGTAAATATAATTAAGAAGCAGTAGTACTAACAGATAAAATTCAAAGAGCATTTTTTTCAAAGAGCATTTTCCTAGTATCCAACACGGTTCTAAGTATTTTACAGTATAAATTCATTTATTCAATAGTCACTGAGCATCCACCATGAAGAAGGCATCATTCCAGACTCAGACATGAACAAGGCATCATTCCAGACTCTGAGAACTGAATTAATGAACATAATTTCAATCTTCATGGATTTTACATTTTAATGAGACAATATCAGTTATGATAATTACTGTGAAGAAAAATAAAACCAGGGAAAGTGTAGGAAGAGGGTGCTATTTTAGATGGCACAATGAAGGTAACAACAGTGAGCACCATCCATTCAAATCTATGTAAATTATACCTCTTGGAAACTCCCTCTTTAGAAAAAAAGCTCTCCACACCAGGTGACATTTGAATCTAAGAAAAGAGCAAGCCATGCAAATACAGGAGAAAAGTATTACAGGAAAAGAAAATAAGTACACAAGCCATTTTATCTGGGAAAGGTGTCTTAAAGTAATCTACTCAGTTTGAACTACTGACTTAATACAGTATTTTTTGGGGGGGTTCTTAAAAGTAAATTAAAAAAAGGTTTATGGATTAAGGTTTGTAAGTAGGTTAGTACTATGCTGTAGTTTGATACATAATGAAGAGCTGCTAAAATATACCAGCTGATTTTTTTTTTTAATCTATAATAGGCTGAAGGTGAGAATGACTTAAAATAGGCAAAAAAGATCGTTTGGACTGATAAAAATGTTCTAAAACTGGACTGTGGATTTCATTGCAAACCACTGTAAATTTACTAAAAATCAATGAATTGTACACCTAAAAGAATAGGACTCGGAAAACCTCCCTCCAAAAAAACCCTGCAATTGTTAAGGTGACCAGAATGTTCCATTCTTATACTACCTTGAAATTAACACCATCATTTAGATCTATTCTGCAAATCTTCATGTCTTATTTGAAATTGAACCCAGAAATTTAATTTTACCACAATGGGGCTTCTAGGTACTGAACTACATTGTGGCCCACTTTAATAAAAAACAGTCCTTGAATACAAGACCTAGAAGGAAACTCAAATATCACTGTAGAATGTGATACAAAAAATGTATTAGAATACAACATATACTGTGGTGCTAGAACAAGGAAAGAAAATATAAATCCACATAAATGGTCCTATAACACCTTACTCCAAAAGCAGAATTTGAATACTTAGGCTCATATCCCTGCATTCAGCACCCTGTGATAGTCACAAAGTTTTATAAACTCTGCTTCAAACTGATTATGCATTGAGAACAGCAACCATCCTTACCAGGTTGTTGAGAAGACTAAATAGTGAATACAGTATTTACATGTTATCTAGCACACAGAAAATGTTCAGTAATTCTTAGCATATATATATACATATATGTGTGTGTGTGTGTATATATATATATATATATATATATATATATTTTTATGTAAGCCCTACACCTAAAGTGGGCCTTTTACAACTGAGCCAGCCAGGTGCCCCAATATGTATTTTTTTTAAGTGGGCTCCATATGGAGCCCATCGTGGGGCTTGAATTCACAACCCAGGACCCTAAGATCAAGACCTGAGCTGAGATCAAGAGTTGGGACACTTAACAAACTGAGCCACCCAGGCGCCCTTATGTAATTTTTATAACTTTTTTTTTTTTAAGTAAACTATACCCAACATGGGGCTCAAATCCATGGCCCAAAGATCAAGAGTCACAAGCTCCACCAACGGAGCCAGCCAGAAATCCTTACTGTTGCAGTAATCATTAGAGCAACCCTACACAATCTTCAACATACCTTGTAAATGCCTGGGAATCTCATTAAAATGAGGCTTTGTTATTTGGAATACCTGGGTGGGGCCCTAAATTTGCATTTCTAACAAGTTCTAGTGCCCAGGAAGAACACAAGAAAGGTTCTTAAAACTTACCAGACATCAGAATCACCTAAAGGGCTAGTTTAAAACAGATTTCTCGTTGTACCTGAGTTTGGGAGAAAATGCATTTGTAACAAGTTCAAGTGATACTATCCTGCTACTCCCATTTTGAGTACGACTACTCAAAGGTTCTCAGCCAGGATGTACATTAGGAACACTTTTGGGATATGCATTTATTGCTTAGAGGTAGGTGCCCTGACTATACCATAGTACTGATTCTCAAAGTGTAGTCTCCTAACCTGCTAAATCTGAAAACTCTAGGGGTAGAGCCCAGCCATCCATTATTTAAAAAAACAAACAAACCAAGAAGCCTCACAGGTTTGCTTACTATATAGTCTGAGAACCACTGTGTTATAGTCACAAACAAATCAGAATTCCTTGGTGACACACTGCTAACTACAGGAAGAAAAGTACCTATCTACAATATGTGGCTTAGGTCAACTGAAAATGTCCTGACTCATTCCCCAAGACAGCATTTATTCAAATGTAGTGGTAACTTTTTAACAGTTACAAAAGTCAGTTATTCTCTCCTTCATTCTTCATGAGATGTCCTCTTATATCATGATGTTGCCCTAAAGTCAGACATTTAAAATCTCAGGGCAAAAAAGAAAACTTTAGAAATTAGGCTAAAACCTTTATAACATTTAATTTCTATACAAGCTTAGCAAATAGGGGTGCCTGGGTGGCTCAGTAGGTTAAACATCTGCCTTCGGCTCAGGTCATGATCCCAGGGGCTGGGATCGAGCCCAGCATTAAGCCCAGCAATGGGGCACCTTGCTCAGTGGGGAGTCTGCTTCTCCCTCTCCCTCTGCCTGCTGCTCCCCGTTTGTGCCCATGCATATTTTCTCTATGCAAGCTCTGTCAAATAAATAAAATCTTAGGGGCGCCTGGGTGGCTCAGTGGGTTAAAGCCTCTGCCTTCAGCTCAGGTCATGATCTCAGGGTCCTGGGATCGAGCCCCACATCAGGCTCTCTGCTCAAAGGGGAGGGAGCCTGCTTCCCCCTCCTATCTCTGCCTGCCTCTCTGCCTACTTGTGATCTCTCTTTCTCTCTGTCAAATAAATAAATAAAAATCTTTAAATAAATAAATAAATAAAATCTTAAAACAACTTTTAAGTGAAATGGGAGGAGTAAAAAAAAAAAACCAATTTCTGTAAGAAAGTTGCTCTTATACTGCTCGCTTCGGCAGCACATATACTAAAGAAAGTTGCTCTTATATTTGAAGCCAGCCTGAAAGGGGATATAAACTGGGTAAAGCTTTTAGCTGAGTCTCAATTTTTTCATAGCCTATAACTTGATTTTATAATGTGCACACCACAATGTTATACTGTTCATAAATATAAAATAAATACCTTAAAAGTAAAATGGCTTAAACAAACTGGGACCTTTTTCTTCAGGGGGAGGGATGCTCACCATATTCTTTAAAATAACAGAGGATAACACAGGGTATCTGTCATAAAAATTAGAATAGGAATCACTGCTTGAAAGGAATTCAAAGAATGAAAAGAAAGCTGCCAAGTCATAGGATAAAAGTCCAAAAAGCCATTAGCTGGTCAGGAATGCTGTACCAAAGTGCACAAAACAAAATTATTAAGTTGAGGGGGAAAAAAAGGCTGAAGTACTATTGTAGACCAATTAATGAGAGAAATTAAAAGTATCCTGTTTGCCCCAAGAACACTAAAACACAGAAAGGGTCTACCACACAATCTGAAAGTAAGGCTTCTCTTTGATGTTCCCTTCTAGCAGTTCTTAAAATCATGAATGCAATGGGAAAAATGTCTTAAGTCAAAGTGTTGAGATCTCTAGGTATAAACTACACCGAATTCTAGGCCTTCTAAAGCAGGATAAAAATGCAATAATGTTGATAAACAAAGTTAAAGTTAAAAAATAGACAAAATTATTCTATGATACTAGACATCAAAATAGTGGTTTCCCATGGGATAGGGGATAGTGTTAATGACAATAGGACACAAGACAGTTTGAGATTTTGATAATGTTCTGCTTCTTAGTAATGATTACACAGGTATGTTTACATTGTGAAAATTTACTGAATTGTAAACTTACGAGAACTTTCTGTATTACACTGTAATCAAATTTATATTTTTTTTAATTTAGCAGGGAGCAAATAAAGGACATTCTTCCCTCAGAAAATGAAATATTATACAAAACAAACATTAAAAATTTATATTTAGTGGAGACAGTTCAGATTAAGAATTCCAGGTTTGGAGTGAGTACAGTTAAGATACAGAAGGATTACAAAGTTCCTCAAGGGCTATCAGCAGATAAATCTCACAAACACACAATTCTCAGGAGAAAGAAATTTTGCCTCTCCCACTGAAATAATGTCAAGCTAAAAAAAGCATTATTTCACCTTATTTATAAAACACAATAAATCTGCTTTCTAATGGGGAAGTGTATAAGAACTACAGGATGTGTTCCTTAAGCTTCTAACCAATTAAAAAAAAGAAAAGAAAAAAAATCTCGTAAGAAAGTACAACTGCCAGAATACAATCAGCAATTGTTATTTCATGGACCTTTTCAGTGCCATTTTGCAAAATCAACTTATCCCTTACAAAGTAAGCAGAATTCTGGTAGTAATAAAAGGTATAAATTATATTCCAATCCCTTTCAACCCAATCCAAGGTAGAAAGAAGTTCCACCCCATCAAGTTCTTGAGCTGCAATTCTCTTTATCTGATCCCCAAGCACAGCACACAGATTTTTTTTCAAATATTTATTTTCAAATATTTATTATGATTTCACACTCACAAAGTTAATCTGGTTTTTCTTCCTAGCAGTAATCATACCAATGTGTAAACAACAGAAAATGTTAGTCATTATTTAATAAAGTAATAGCTTTGAAGCCTTCATAGTTTTAAAATGTAAATAAGTAAAAATATTTCCCTTTTTTCAAAAAATTATTTTAAGATCTTGTATAATTATTTCATAAAGAAAAAAAAACCTTCATAAACAATAAAAACTTTTGATATCGAAATTGTTCTCCTTGACAAGGATGGTCTAATTCTCACCTGGGATTTCTTATTATTAAATGTCTGTACATATGCCACACTACTGTTCTTAACAGTTGAATTCAAGAAAGGTATCAAGATTCTGCAACTAGAGCCCTAGAACTGCCAATTAGCACTTTTTCATTAAATAGAAGCATATGTCAAACTATACATCACTATTTAATAAAGGAAACACCTCAATCACACATCTTAAACTGTTGATCATAGCAGTTTATTTCTAATTCCACAAAAATCTACCAAAATAGTTTTTCTCTTTATAGCTGTATTTCTCTATATACAGTATTTCTCTAATTCTGTACTTTTAAGATTTTATTTATTTAGCAGAGAGATAGAGAGCACAAGTAGGCAGAACAGCAGACAGAGGGTGAGGGAGAAGCAGAGAAGCAGGCTCTCCGCAGAGCAGGGAGCCAGATATGGGGCTCAATCCCAGGACCCTTCGATCACGACCTGAGCTAAAGGCAGCCACTTAATCGACTGAGCCACCCAGGCACCTCTCTAATACCGTACTCTTAAGTAGTTTCATATTTTGTTCATTCGAGAAAGCAAAGGGGCACCTGGTTGGCTCAGTCTATATAGAACATAAGACTCTTGATCTCAGGGTTGTGAGTTCAAGCCCCACACTGGGTGTGGAGATTGCTTAAAAACTCTATCTTTAAAAAAGAAAGAAAGAAAGAAAGAAAAGAACAGAGAAAGAAATTACTTCACTTAATCCTACTAAATTCTGTGGTATGGGAAAAGAATTTTTAATTTTGGCTGACAAGAAAAGGAATTATAACACTGTTTTGTACAGAATGAGCTTTATTATCCTCAATTTGTAAAGTGCTCTTAAAAATCAATACGAAAACAAATATCACAATAAAAAGATACCAGGTCAAAAGATAGTAGACGTGCCTTAAGAATCACCTAAAAAAAATGCTAACATTTTTTAAAGTTTGGGATAAAGATAAATAAAATTAAAAAGACTTAAAATGTAAAAATGAAGCACAAAACAATGAGAAAATATAGGATTATTTAACAGAGTTGAGACAATCACCAATTTGGAGGAAAACATTTATATTCTCACTTCAAACCAATACCAGATTAGGTAAACAGTTAAATTTATTTAAATTTGATTTAGAAAAACTAAAAGAGACAGTATTAAATCAGTATTGTTTATTTATTACACTTCCAGAGGAGGAATTTCAGAAGTTCAAAAGTAGAACAAAATTAGGTCAAAAAACTTGATTACATTAATTTCAAAACTGTTTATCTAAATTCGCAAATACATCTATTAATCATAATGTTTAACCTCAGCAGTAATCTAAGAAAAAAGTGGTATGACTCATACCCCATGGAGTTTTTATAAATAATACTTAATGAAGAGATACAGAGCAACAGCCACTTCAACATGAACATAAATTGATCCTTTTGGTAAATAGTGTGACAGATATGTTTCAAAAGCCTTTAAAAACACACCTAAAAATCACTTCTGGTGTTGGCAACATTCAAGAAGATAATACTATATACAGAAAATTATATATAAATGTTCTTCACACCACTATTTATATATGCAAAAAATCAGAACAGGGTAATGATACATCTACACATAGGACATTATACAACCACTTATAATTATGGTTATGAAGACTCCTTGTGAGACTGGAAAAATGTTACCTAACATTAGATTAGAAAGCAGAACATGGTATTAAATATTTTATTTGCAAGTATATAAAAGATGTATTTTTTAAATAATGGAAATATACCAAAATGTTAATATGGTTATATTAATTCCTCATATTTAAAATTCTCAAGTCAGCCATTAAAGTCATTAAAACACACAGACAACAGTTTATACTTAAATACTATCTACCATCACTCTAATGATGAAAAGAGAAATGAAAAGGCAAGTAAGGCAACAAAGAAAGTCCACTACAAAATGAAACATTTCTCACCTCAGGACACTCATCAGTGCTGAGGATGGAGACTCAGTATCAGGGTTCAAAACTATAGAACTGAACTATACGAACTTGTCATTGACTAATTCTAATTATTTGCTTTTTAAATTCCTTTATTAATAAAGGTGCTACTCTTTAGACAACTGCTTATCACTGATATCAAATAGTAAATGTAACAGAGCCTTATCTGGGCGGTAATCCCTTGAAATAATAAATAAGGAAATTAAGAAATCAATAAAAGCAATAAAATAAAACAAAGGAAGTGCCATACACAACAGCATCATTTTTATTTGGTATCATCAGATGAGTTCTATAAGTCAATTTCCAGAAAACTGAAAGCATTAATTAACAAAGCTTTGAAAACATTTACTCATAACAATCTTTTAAAAAGACACCAATTCCTTACTTCCTTAAACACAATACACGGAATAAAAGTTTATTTATGATTTAGATCCTCGTGTAACATATCATGTACTACATACTGCTCTGCAATACTGTGATTCTCTCAGAAGCTAATGGTAATAGGACTGTATATCTCTATGCAATGGCCTTAAAACACTATTCTTGTATAGTTGTATCTATTTTTTAATAGCTTTTCTTTCTTTTCCCTTGAAATAAAATGACCTTTCAGCTGTCAGTGTGCCTAACTCCCAACGGCCAATCCTGTGAATTATTATCTGTGAGCTAAAAAATCAGATAACCAACCCTGTTGGTACTGCAAAACTTCTTTACTCCACTTAGGAGTTTCTGAAGAAAGATCACAGGCTTATGCTATTTGATTAGTTATTCTGAAGGCTCAGGATTTCTGCTGTTTTCAAATGGCTGAGATCACCAACACTCAAAAAATGTTGGTTTGAATTACTGAATATAATTTACAATCGAGCTCCCGAAAATATTAACTGAATAGCTGAATTATTTGATAGTCTCCTCAGGAAAAAAGTTACTGAACTCACTTGTCTCTGACAAGACAAAAATTACCTACCTAAATGAGAAAGAACAGCTGAAAAGAAAAAAAAAACAGAGGTGAGAAGGACAAGTTCAAACAAAATAGCAAAATCTATACTTCCACTGTGTTAGAAGTCAACACTTAGAACTTTGGGAAATATTCACTGATCAGTATTTTTAAAGTATAATTACAGTGGTTATCACAGTATTAACCACAGAAATTTGTACTACAATGTATACCACATCTATATTAAATACTCCTTCAAAAATTAAAGTCTTCCAGCAAATATTCCTTGCATATTCCTTGCAGTTAAATCCAGACTGACTTTTCACATGAAATTAATTTTTTTTAAAAAGGATCTGCATCATGTTTTCACTGACATTTCCAGTCAAGTAATTTCTCGTAATCTCTCTTGGATCCTGGTTCAAGAGGTGAGAAATAAAATTTATTTCTTGATGTAACAAATATGTAACATAGGTATCACAGTATATAGTTTAGAAAATTATAGGTCTATGGAAATTAGCATTATTTCAGACCCCAAGAAAAAAATCCAAGTGAGGACAGATCAGTACTGTATTATCACTGTCATTAATTTCCTCTCATCACTGAAGCTCATCAGCTCTCACAGATCACTTTCATGACAGTTAATAATTGAGAAAAGGGAAAATAAAATTTCTTGGTTATTTAAGTCTTGCTCAAACTCAAATCACATAAGATACATGCCTCTTCCTCCTTAGATATTCTCAGTATATCTGATTCTCAGTATATTTCTACCCAATACCTCAGGGTAAGTACCAGTCTCTAAAAGACTGGTAATTCGCAAAATCCACTGCCAAGAATAGTTTATAAAACAAAGTTGTAAGAAACATGTACTATCGCAAGGATCAGATGCACAAAGGAATTCTCTAAGGCCAAATTACCAAGCAAAACTTTGTAGATACCTTTGCAAAGGCCATTATAGAATTGTGACTTTTGAATCCACTGTTATTATCACAATTTTCTACTTCTAAAAATAACAAAATGCATTCAAAAAATGTTACTTAACAAGAGCTTTACCTAACTAAAGAATTAACAAAGTTTCAATTAAATATCAAATTCAGTTACTTTTCATGACAAGTGATAATCAATTTTTGAGATAACTGAAAACCATTAAAAAAATTTTTAAGACAAAAAAATTGCCTGAAATTACAGATTCCAAATTCTGGTCAACTTAAATTGCCCTTCAACTATAATGAACCTGCCTAGTGTTAGACCATGGCTCTATCAACCTTTTAACATCCTCTCTTTTCAGTGCAACTTCTCCAATTCCATCTCAATATCGAACTACATACTCCCATCTCTTTTTCCTCTTCCCACATCACACCTCTCAACACTCTTTCACTCTCCAACATTCCTACTTGAAATATTACAATAGAAAACCTGCCCACACTGCCCAAGAAGAGTGAAGTCACATTCATGTGACTGCAAAACACTGTTAGTACGTTTGGGGAAAAAATACAAACAAAACAAAACCTCACAAAATGCTGCTGCTAAACTTCCGAATCATACATTTGTTTGTATTAACTAGTGATATACCTACCACTCTCTTGTTGGGCTCATTAAATTGCATAGTCAGAACTATTTAACTGAGCTGAACTGTAAGAACTTCTGGAAAACTCCTATATACACACCTGGGTTATAATTTAGAAAACTTAAGTATCACAAAATATAAGCATGAATATAAAGATAAATATATAATACAAATATTAACCATAAAAATATAAAGTTCAACTGATAACATCTCTTTTTCTTTAAATCCTATTTAAATGGATTTTATTTTGGTGCAAAGCTACCGGCATACTAAATCTCTAGGACAAAACTAATGCTATTCCTCAAGAGACTTTCACAAAACCGTTACCACCAGAAAATCTGTACATAGAATTTTCTTTTTAAAAAGCAAATATGCATATATTTGTCAACAGGCATATATCACTAAATAAAAATTTAGCTAAGTGGAAATTTTTTTTTCTGATTGCTAATGTTGTGATAGTGTATCTTAAAACACCACTCCACTTCCTCCTCTTCCTTAAAAAAAAATATAGAATAATACACAGCTACTGCTGGTTAGAGGGATTTAAGACTGAGTAAGGCAGCTTGGCGAAGTGTAACAGGGAGGGTCCTCTATATACTTCTCTGTATTAAATGTAAAGGCAAATAACACTTTCTTAGTTTTAAAAAAAAATGAATGGATTACCTAGTTATCTGATTAGCTTTGTAATTAACTTTCCACTATGAATACTAAATAAATCCAAAGACAGCTCAAGAATACTAAAAAAAGATACACTGTAAATTCACTTCTGATTAGACATAAAAAGTTGGAGAAAAATTATATTCATGTCAAACTCATTTAAAGAAAAACCAAACTTTGATACCAAAGTTTATGAAGAGAAGTTTGGTTTTAACTAAAATTTTGACTTAAAACATTCCACGACTACCTAAACATATGACCCAAAACAACCATCCTTGAACATCAGAGACGGCAACCTCATAATACAGTAATCAAAACCATATTGATAATTATGAGTTAATAGGCACTCACAAAAAGATTACAAGAACGATTTTATTCTGACATCAGGTATTGTCAGAGATACAACGGCTCCTTCGAAATACTCCCAAAAGTTACTGTAAATACAAAGTTAGTCAGAGTCATGAGGAAGTTATCAACGACCAAGCAAGTGGGAGTAAATGATACCCAGAGAGTAAAAAATAGAAGACGCTTAGTTTAAGCGTCTGAGAATGGTCAGTAGAGAAAGGTACTGCAGCAGAAAAAAGCGACAGAATGGTTAACAGGTCTGAAATTCTTTAGAAAATGGCAACAAGGGGAAAAACTGACATGAACGTTTGAAAGTAAGAGCAACGGTATCCAATGGAATCGTCACGACTGCGCGAGAATGGCTCTGGACTTCCAAGGGAATGGGACGGGGGTGGAACTATCACTGAGCGAGGGAGAAAAGGAGCCGGGGCTGAGCGTTGCAGACGCTTCTGCAGGTGGCGGAGCGCCCGCAGGGGGGTGGGGAGGAGGACCGTGTCGCCTCAACGGGGTCAATGTAGTCCCTTCAAGACTAAAAGAAGCTAACCTAGCACGTCTCCCGGCACCAAGAGGCACTCGCCCCCGGCCCCTCCCTAACAACTTGCCTTGTAGAAAGAGTTGCGGGTCCCAGGCCCCCGGAACCCAACGCTTCGCCATCCAGGACAACTGCTCTGCCAACAAGGTCCCGCGAGAATCGAGAGATCTCGCGATACAAACCCACTAGCATCTCGCGAGTTTCCTCTAGAACCAACATGGCGGTACAGGGAAATAGGCATTTCGGAACTTGAAAAGTGCTTCGTTAACGGACTGGAGAACGTGTAGAACAGGGAAAGAGCAGAAAGTCTTTTCCGCCTTTTATTTCTCATTTATCCCCCCAGTAGAGAAAAAAAGCGGTAGAAAACCCTAAAACCTCCAGTGACTATGGTTATACCACACAGACACAACATCCCTCTGCTTCAACCAGCCTCCCAGTCTGTCACGTGGAGGCACATTCTCGGCGTGCCCATCACGTGGGCTGCTACTAAGCGAGCGCGCGCTTGCCGTCTTCCCAAGAGCCCTCCCCGCCCCCTATCGCCCGCGCACACGTGCGCGCGCACCCCCACCCCACGTGGGGGCTTCGCCGTCGCTGCCGACGCCGCCGCCGCCTCCAACCCACCCCCTCCCGGCACTCGGCTCTAAATCCGGGTCCCAAAGCCGATGGTGCCCCGGGTTCCCTCCTCCTCCATTCTCCCTACCTCACGTCTGGCCCCACCACGTGCCCCGAGCGACTGCTCACCTTTCACGCAGAGCAGGGCGCCGCGGGCCACTCGGGGAGGCGCCGCCGCCGTGGCCGCTCTCTACCCCCGCCACGGCACTTGCTCGGGTGGCCGCCGCAGGAAGCTCGACAGCGGCGCCGCGGCGCTTCCAGGTGGGTCCCCGCCTCCCGCTCCTGCTACTTCCCGCAGCACCAGCGGCTCCTTCCGGTCCCCTCCTCTCTCCTCGCTGGGACGGGCGGGTGGCGACGGCTGCAGGCGCGCTCACTACACCGCCTGCTGGTAACCGCGGCCCGTGCAGTGCTGGTGGCCTGGGATCGGCTGAGGTCCGCCCCCGCGGTGGGCCCTCGCCCCTGCATGAGGGTTGGTCTTCTGAGGGCAGGACCCTGTTCATCCCCTGCAATAGTCTTAACTTGGCCCTTAATTGCTTTTGTAGAGGAACGGTGTAGCCTCCCTGTTTGGAAGTCCTCTCCATCATGCCCTTTGTGGCCTCTTGAAAAATTTGTACACGCTAGCTCCCTTAGCGGTGTCGTCTCAATTATAAATGGATATTATATATGCTCCTGCCTACTTCATCTCCAACCACCCACAACCACACGACCCCCTAGCTCACCTCTTTGGCTTTATGGCTGTTCCTTACAACGCGCAGACTCTGTCCAGTTCAAGACTTTCAGCTTGCTTTTGCCTCTGACTAGAACTCTTCAGATCTCTTAACTCGTTGGTGTTCAATGCGTACTTCAGCTCCCTTCTCCAAAATCAACATCTGAGCCTTCCAGACCACTGTATTCAAGAGTAAGCTCGCACCACCTCTTTCTTTTTTCACCTGCGTATATATATATCTCTTCCTAACAGTTATCACTTCCAGACTGTCGGTCTCCTGCCACCAAGAACGTGAGATCCCTAAAAGCAGGAACTTTGTAACTTTTGCTCATTGCTGTGTCCCGAAACCTGTGTCAGGCCCAAAGTAGTGTTTAATAAATGCTGTATTAAAACATATCAACAGGGGCTTGTGACTGGCTTAGTCGGAAGAGCAGGTGACTCCTGATATTGGGATTGTGAGTTTGAGCCCCACCTTAGGTATAGAGATTACTTATATAAATAAATAAACTAAAAAATAAAACAAAACATGTCAACAAACTATATTGGGCATGCAGGAAAATTAAAACCCAATAAACATTGATGGAGAGTACTTCCTTTGGGTTCATAGTTCCATTGACAGTCTCATCATTTATGAGCTGTGGGAAAGCTGAGCTAAATCTCCTTCCCTGTCTAAAATTAGAAAACTATATTCCAAAAATACAAAATCCAGAAGCCATTTTAACTGGAACTCTCTTATATTTGTCAAGTACTATTTCACTGCTTTTGTTTTCTTTTTCTTTGGAACTTTTTTTTAGGCAAGTGGATAATGTGCTTCCTTTTTTTTTGTTTCTTGTAAACTATTAAATGGTTGAATTGACTTTTTGTATGTGGTTTCGTTGAAAGTTCAATTCAAAATAACATCTGCTTTCAGGGACGCCTGGGTGGCTCAGTTGGTTGAGCAGCTGCCTTTGGCTCAGGTCATGATCCTGGCGTCTTGGGATCAAGTCCCGCATCAGGCTCCTTGCTCCGCAGGGAGCCTGCTCCTCTCTCTGCCTCTGCCTGCCTCTCTGCCTGCTTGTGTTCTCTCTCTGTTAAATGAATAAATAAAATCTTTAAAAAAAATGACAAAATAACATTTGCTTTCAGACAAAAGGTGACAGGTATATTTTTGTAGTAACACATCAACAAGCCTTTACTGAACCTAATTGGTTCCAGGCCCTATTCTAGCACTAGAGTCACAAAAGTAAACAAGGTTTCCCTATCTTGCTCTATCTCCTTACAGAGCCAACTTCTATGCATAATAACCATAACAAACATCTCTTCTTGAGTCCTATGGGGCAGGCAATATGCTATGTACTTTTTATCACTTAACCTGTTTTAATATTCCAACAATCCCGAGATAGATCCTATTAGTGTCGAGCACCAAAAGGTACTTCTCAGATACCTTTCAGAAATGAAGGACTTACTGCCAGCAGCCAAGAGTGTTCCACAAACAGCCATGAGTTCTCAGCCCCTTCTCGTGTTGTTCAGTGTCATGCCTTTTCCCAAGGAGGCTACATCCAAAATGACTGATCAGTGTAGGGCCGCTAATAGTATCTCTCAGGATTGGTGGACGGGGGTGCCTGGGCGGCTTAGTTGGTTGAGCACCTGCCTTTGTCTCAGGCCACCATGATCCCAGGGTCCTGAGATGGAGCCCCCACATCTGGCTCTCTGCTCAGCAGGGATTCTGCTTCTCCCTTTCCCTCTGCCTTGGGCTCCCCCTGCTTGTGTGTGTGTGTGTGTGTGTGTGTGTGTGTGTGTGTGTGTGTGCGCGCGCGCGCGCACGCGCACGCGCGTGCGCGCACCTGCTCTCTCTTTCTCTCTGTCAAATAAATAAAACCTTTAATAAAATCTTCCTTGTTGGAAGGACTAGCCCTCTCACCTCAACATGGGAGAGTTCTGGTGGATTATCCTATCTGTAGAACAACTTGCATCAGCTGATATATCCCATTAAGACTACATTGCAGCTTGACTTCTTCCTCTGCCCAATTCTTCCCTAACCTCACAAATGATGATCCTATGAGCATTTCCTAATTAATCTGTATACTGATCATGTATAAGTGTCTGGTTCCTGGAGAACCCAACCTGTGACTCTCTTCACATTTTCTGATGATAAAATGAGCTTAGATTATGTAATTTGCCCAAATTTGAACTGCAAAGGTTCTATGTAGAAATATAAATATTGTGGGAACAGAGGAGGTTTGGGAAAGGCTTTTTACAAGGTTGGCATTCAAGTTATAGCATGAGTTTGCACAGCAGAGAAAAAAATACTGTTGTCAGCTGAGGGAACTGCATGAATGAGAGTGTACAAGAATGTGAGAGGGGAACTACAAGTAGCCCCAAGTGGCTGGGTTCTAGGGTCTTTGGAACAAGCACTAAAGAGGTAAGGTGAGAAAACCAGTTCATTGATGATAAAGAAGATAGTGAAGGAGAGAAAACCAGAGGTCTGGGTGTTGATCCTGGCCAAGTAGAAGGGGATAAGAGCCCCTCAAATCTTTAATTATCTAAGATAGGTAAAAGGAGCATCCTTGCTCCCAGAAGGAGAAATCACTGCCAAGCTCACTGGTGAATGTCACTCACTAGTTAGGGTATAGCCCATTTGCCCTTTGTTATTTTCATCTAGGATCACAGAATACTGAAGATGGAAGAGACTTCAAGATCATCCAATTCAAGGGTTTGTACAATATTTTCTGAAACACTGGCATTCATTTTACAAACACAATCTTATGCCAGAATCCAGTACTTAATCCAAAAAAAAAAAAAAAAAAATGACCTGGGAATTGGCAGCTACTGACCTCTCTCTTGTCCCTTACTGTGGCATTTAAGGCACTGCCTCAGAACGTGCTTAGAAAACCACTGATGGGGGCGCCTGGGTGGCTCAGTCGTTAAGCATCTGCCTTTAGCTCAAGTCATGATCCCAGGGTCCTGGGATCAAGACCCACATCAGGCTCCCTGCTCAGCGGGAAGCCTGCCTCTCTCTCCCCATTAGCCCTGCTTGTGTTCCCTCTCTCACTATGTCTCTCTCTGTCAAATAAATAAAATAAAAAAAGAAAATCATTGATGTAGTTCATTCTTTTACTTTTTCTTTTAATAAACATTCCTGGAGCTATACAAGGGCTGGAGATACAGTACTAAACAAAGCAAGCGTAGACCCTACTCTTACAAATCCTATAGTCTAGAGAAGGAGATTGACATTCAAGAAATAATCACGGAAATAATGTACATAAGTTCAAACTGATAAACATCATGAATAAAATGCATAGGTCACTATGAGAATATGTCCATAATACTCTGAAGTACAGGTTGTAAGGTCTTTAGAAGAAAAAGGGAGGACTTCCCAAGGAAGTAACATTTAGGCTGAATGAGACCTAAAGTATGAATGTACATTTAGGAGTTAGAGGGTGGGAAAAAATGTTATACAAAGAGAGAAGGGTTGATGCAAAGGTCTGTGTGAGGATGGAACTTGCAGCTACTTGCTTGTTTACTACCAATACCACTACTACCACCAGAAATAAGCTATTTTTTCTATGGATATATATAAAATATGATATGAAAGTATGTATCCTAATTGCTTTTGTTAGATCATGTTTTCCATGTCCTACTATTCAGAAACCCTAAGAGATGGTTATGTAATTTATTTAGCCAGTTTTCTCTTCGGGGGCATCCAGGCTATTCTACTTCCATGCTATTATAAATGACTGGTTTGATGAATGCCCTTATATCCAAATATGTATCTAGATATTTGGGGGCTAAATCTCCCAAGATTTTGGTAGCTTATTGAATGTGTTAGTATGTTAGAAGAGTCTAGGATTCCTGGGTTGTGTGACGAGAGATGGAGGTGTCACTGAGGACCACAGGGACTACTAAAGTAGGAGCAGGTTTAGGGGAGGGAATGTGTGTCGTTAGGGTATGGCAAATTTGAAGTAGCTCATACATCCAAATGAAGCTGCCCAGCAGTCAATGACTATATGTCTGGGATGCAAGCCACAGGTCAGAACTGGAAGTACAGATTTGTGAGTTTTCAACATAGAAACAGTAACTGAAACCTGGGATTAGATTAGGTTATCCAGGGAGAGCACAAAAAAGTGAGAGGAATTGAAAATGTAGAACAAAACCTAGAAAAACCTCAAACATTTGGAGGCAAGGAAAAAAAAAAAAAAAGAGACAACTATAGAGGAGAAACAAGGGACCAGAACTGTTAAAGAAAAACTGGATACAGTGGTACCCCCAAAACCAGGGAGGAGGAAATTTGAAAGAGTCATCTTTATTAGAGAAATTTACCAGCTGCCTTATTTTGTGTCACACACTGTGGTAAGCACTCGGAGTGAATAAGACAAATCCTTTTGGTGCTTATTGTCTGGTGGGGAAGATGTTGTTGTACACCACCCAAAAGACCAAGATGTTTGGCATATTTTTAAAAATTATTTTTAAAATTGCCTTGCCTATTTTTAAAAACACAAGCTTAGAAAAAATTAATAGGCGAAATTGAATTTAAAATAATTAAAATGGGAGGGGCGCCTGGGTGGCTCAGTGGGTTTAAGCCTCTGCCTTCGGCTCAGGTCATGATCTCAGGGTCCTGGGATCGAGCCCCGCATGGTGCTCTCTGCTCAGCAGGGGGCCTGCTTCCTCCCCTCTCTCTGCCTGCCTCTCTGCCTATTTGTGCTCTCTGTCAAATAAATAAATAAAAATCTTTAAAAAAAATAATTAAAATGGGAAAATTCAGGCAACAGGAAAACAGAATAATGCACAGAAATACATATTCTAGGGTCCTGAACACTTGCTTTTTAATTCTGACAGATGTTGAAATAAGGAAAAACAAGATCAGTTCCAAAAGTCTCAGTATCCAAAGGATAGTAACAAACCAGTTGCTCAGAGGAGTACTAATCCCAGTACTAAGACCAAAGATAAATTTGTCCCACAATTTCTCAAAACAAGACTATGTCATATAGTGAACTGTATCTTCTCTTCAATACCATCTTTATAGTAAATCCCACAACTAATTTTGTGGGGCTCTTTATTACAACATCTCTCCACCTAGGCTGAAAGCAATTTTTTAAGCTTGGAAGGGATAAATAGCATAACCCAGTAAGAAACTTTTACAATCTAATTTAACACAAGGAAAGATTTAAAATATTTAAAAGGATGACAAATGAACTACAACATGCTTCAAATGAGGCTCCGTTCATCCTCCATAGATGATAGTCCATAGATACCAATTTCTGGCACTTCAACTGACTCCAGGAGCACCAAGTTAGTACTGGTTTCAACATTTATTACATCACAGATCCTGAACCACTTTCTTTTTCTACAATTTGTTTACAGGGTGAAGATTTTGATAAAGTCCCTCCAAAGGAACCCTAGAATGAGAAAAATCACCATTCTGCAACCTGTAATGAAACCATTGATTCAGGCAGTACTCATCAGTAGGTAATAAAACTATCAGTGGAAAAGTTGATCAGCAACTTGACAATGGAAAAAATGAGTTCTCACCATCTGAACCCAGATCAATCCTTGTATCATTAAAAATGGAAGAACCAAATATTGTGTGGCCCCCTCCTGCTTTCCCTTACTTCACCAGGCTGATCAAATGTGTTAGATGGTTATATCGGTGTCTCCCAATGAACTGCCTTTTGGTATTCAAGCTCTCACATAGTTCCCTCCCAACAGAAGATAGCAGAGATGACACTACGTCAGTTCTAGTCCTAACCTTTTAGAAACATGCAGCATTTTCTTTTGCCCTTTTGGAATCCACTGCCAACCAGTAATTAAGGAAGATCAGGCTATCCCAGAGAGAAATCACATGCAGAGGCCCTGGACGATAAGATCCTATAGAGAGAGAGGCCTTGATGGGAGATGAATGTTACGGCTCAGCCAACAGTCAGCATCAAGGCCCCAGTTACATTAGGAGCCTTTTTGAACCTTCCCACATTGTATATCTGCTAGCTTGATGCAGTGTTCGATGCAGCCTCATGAGTGTCTCCAGACAACCCACAGAGTCATGAAAAATAATAAATCCTTGTTTTCAGCAAGTTTTGAGGGTTTTGTTATGCTACAAAACATAGCCTTGGGGCGCCTGGGTGGCTCAGTGGGTTAGGCCTCTGCCTTCGGCTCGGGTCATGATCCCGGAGTCATGGGATCGAGTCCCACATGGGGCTCCCTGCTGGGCGGGGAGCCTGCTTCCCACCCCCCACTCCCCCCCGCCCCCGCCCATGGCCCTCTCTGCCTACTTGTGATCTCTGTCAAATAAATGAATAAATCTTTAAAAAAAAAAAAACAAAAAACATAGCCTTCACCCTGAGTAGCTTCAGGACTGCTTTTCGAGAACTACAACTGCTGTTATACTCATGAAGTCTCACCCTTCGGTGTCCACAGGTCCTATAGCAGAAATTCACACAGATGAGAAAGAAAATTGACCTTAAAGCCAAAGGGCTTGTCTGATAAATCTACACCAGAATAGTTGCTATCTGAATTATGCCTTCATAATTTTGCCAAATGTACACACTGCAGGCATGAGTTACTGAAGTCATTATCTACTTAGCAATTAAAGCTATGTTGGGGGATGGATTGGGATCCTGGACATTCTGCCATGGGTGACATGTAAAAAGCACTGTAGGACTATGTTATCTCTCAGGGCAAATTATCTGCCCCCAAAATTGAGGAGAGATACACTTACTATGTACTTTGTATGTAACCGTTAAAGCATTTCCTTTCACAACAACCCAAGAAGGCAGATACTCATTTTGCATATGAGGAAACCAAGGTCAAGGAACTTGTCAAGGTTATATGCATAGCTAGTAAGTGACAGTCAGTATTCAAATAAGAGCAACTTAATTACAGATTGATTGCATTAATAGCTTTAATTGTTCATATTTCTCTGTATCCATGCCTTTTGCCATGTGACTTTGCAATTCCTCTCATTAAAGTAGATTTTATTCGCACCTCCCTGATTTCTGGGTTTCACCATTTAACTTGGTTTGGCCAATGAAATATTAATAGATAGGACATATACAGAGGCTTGAAAACAACTTGCTCCTCTGCCATGACCAAGATAACAGGCCTGGATTAGCCTGGCAAAGAACACAAGAAACAGCCCAACACAAATGAGTGAGCTCAGCCAAGGTCACAAGACCTGCCTAGCCAACTCCCAACTGACTGCAAATACATGAGTGCGCCCAGCCGAGATCAGTCAAGGCCTGATTAGCTGAACTCTGCAGAGTTGTAAAATAACTAAATGTTTTTGCATACCATTGAGTTTTTGTGGTTGTTACATAGCATTATGACAGCAAAAGTAACCAATGCAGGGGTGCCTGGGTGGCTCAGTGGGTTAAATGTCTGCCTTCAGCTCAGGTCATGATCCCAGGGTCCTGGGATTGAACCTGGCATCAGGCTCCCTGCCTGCTTCTCCCTCTCCCTGTGCGCTCCCCCTGCTTGTGTTCTTTCTGTCGGTTTCTCCTTCTCTCAAGTAAATAAAATCTGCAAAGAACAGGAAGGAAGAAGAAAGAAGTTGAGAGGTGCCTGGCTAGCTCAGTCAGTAGAGCATGTGACTATTGATCTCAGGGTTGTGAGTTCGAGCCCCACACTGTGTCTAAAGATTAGTTAAAAAAAAAAAGTGATAACTGAAAGCAAGGAAGTGAATGAGCTCTCTGGGCAGATGAGCAGAGGAAAAAAACAGATAAAATGCAGCAACCACACAAGTTTAAAGAGGTAAGTTTCTGGTACAGTAGTTACTAAGAAATAGTAATTAGACTTTCTAATTAGAAATTTACTTATGACTTCTGAGAGAAGCATAGGTTTTTGAATCAGACACATCTGGGTTTGAATTCTGACACTTAGTTGTGTGTGCTTGGGCATATTCATCTGTAAACATGTTTAGCCTAGCGCCTAACATTAGCTAAGAATTCAGTGTTAGTAGTGATTAGTTGTAGTTGTGTTATTATTAAAATACTCTTGAATAGACTGTTTTTTCCCCCTAAGAAATAGTTTCTGGGCACCTGGGTGGCTCGGTTGGTTAAGCAACTGCCTTTGGCTCAGGTCATGATCCTGGAGTCCCAGGATCGAGTCCTGCATCAGGCTCCCAGCCCCACGGGGAGTCTGCTTCTCCCTCTGACCTTCTTCCCTCTTATGCTTTCTCTCACCCACTCTCTCAAATGGATAAATGAAATCTTTAAAAAAAAAAAAAGATATCGTTTCTTACCTAATCCCCTCACCTGCAGTCCTTCAAAATGGTAACAAGTATATTCAAATTCTCACCTTCGAGAATTAGTGGAGTAGCCTCAAAATACAGGAAAATGTCTCTTTCTGATGCAATTAACCACATAATATTCCAAAGTTTGATAGGAAAATAGTAATGCTACTAACAAATGTGACTAATCCTATAATCTGTTTCAAAAGAATTCAATGAGAGATTATTATATAATGGTGAGTAACAGCACTCACCAGTGAAGTTACACTGACTCTAGTTGGAGTCCTCTATCTGCCATTTCTTTGCTGTGTGATTTGGGACAAGCCACTTGACCTAAGTCATAAGGTTTTAATAAGGATTAAATATAAGTAAAGCACTTTAGTGGGTTGACTAAAACATCATAAATATCCAATAAATGGCAAGCAGTATTAAAAACAAACCTTTTTTTGATTATCTCCTAATGCCAAAATTACAATAAATGCTGGTGATCTGAGATAGATCAATAACATTGTTGAATCCATGAAGAGGACCGCACTGTAATTATGAGGCAGAAGAAAACTTAAAACTGGATATATTTTTTAAAAATTAAAATACATCTTAGTGACTGATTAAGCACATCACTTCATTAAACATCAGAACTTTAAATACTATACCAAATGACTTATTCTGCATACCTGATTAAGAAATAACAGGAAGATATAATGCTAACAAATTTTATACTTTTACTCTTAATATCCATCAAATAAATTCAACATCCACGTTATACATTTTAAAATCATTTTTATTGAACTAATTTTAACAACACTGTTTCAGCTGGTGGCAGGTGCCCCACACCAAAACAAACCCATTGTGAATGCTATTCAACATCCTCAAAGTAATCCAGTTTGATTTTGTACTTGGAATATAGTTAAACTTTTGACATCACATAATCAAGCAAATAGCAGTGCATACTATATTATCCAAAAAGACTTTATGCATTTCATTAAAAAAATCATTTTGCAAGTGGCTTCAGCTTTATCAACAATCTCATCGACATATTCCATACTTCATGCTCTCAAAATAAAAAGTGCCCTAAAACTAAGTCTAAGTTTTTTACTGATATTAATGAATACTATCCAGGGTTATAGGAATTAGAGTTTAACATTTTACAGTATAAGAGGCAATAAGTTACGGATATCTGCTGACACAAATTCCACTCAAACTAATTACATCCTTGATACATTCAAAAAGACATATTGTAAATATTAATATTTAGCTAGTTTATATGCTGCAGTGCAAAAGAAGTGACACTCTAACGTTTCCTGAGCTTTAGGAAATTAACATTTCTCTGACTACAACTCTCAATTTAAAATAGGCTCTTTATTATATGAAGCCATGTCAAAACTATACAATTAAATTAAGGTTTTGGACAACTGAAAAGATTGGTCAGAGTTACAGCGTTTTAAGGTAATGAAAAAGTTTCCAAAGGAAAAATATTTACAAAACTACAAAGGATAGTATGGATTTGCATGTAGTATAAAGATCAAATATAACCTACTGATTACCAAATGATCAAAATTATCCCTTTTCTTTCAAAAATATTACACTGAAAGACTTTATGGTAAGTTACCTAGCATTAAATATACCAACCTGTAGTATATCACATATTTTAACACATTCTTCCATAATGCCCAGTAAGAAGGAATAAAATACTAAAAATCAAGAAAATAAACATGCTTTTAGGAATGTTTTTGCATGTGTATGTGAGAGGGAATGAAAATGATTTCTCATTAAAACTCTCTATACCCTCAAAATTACAGAGACCGAGTTTCTACTTCTATTTTTTCTTCTGCTTGTAGTATATCAGGGTCAATGTGAACAACTGGAGGTCGTAGGATAACTTCAGGCCCTCCACCATATATAGACTGTAGAAAATTCCATGTTTCTTCAGAAATCTGACCAGAATCTGCTCCTATAATTAAGTGCAAATAGAAAGAATATTTATTGCAAAGACATCAAAATGTGCCCCCCAGCAAGAATCCTCCAGGGATAACTGAGAACTTATGGAACACGAATTTCCAGACTACCAGCCCATATTGTTATAAGCTGCAACTTTATGGTCTGTCTTAGTACTTTTTCCTAGCTCCTAACAAGAGCCTTAAACCTTTCCTCAGATAACAAACACTGGCAGCTTTTCCACTATCTGTCCTACTTCACATAGGAATTATATCACTGAGCTGGGTAAAAAAGTGGCACAGATGGCTAGTAATGTTATATTCTTAACAGTGACAAATGGCTTAAGTATTAGTCAACTTACCTTGCCTGAGCATCACATTGCCGCATTTAGTGACTGCAATTTTAGTGTTATCAATAGGACCTGGAGGATCTAAGTCAAAAGGAAAAACAAAGGATCAAAATGTGTACTTTTCAAAGAAATGTACCAAAGAATTACATATTTTTGTGCCTGAAATAACTGAGGGACATAACTATATAATCAAATTAATTATTTTGGAGTCATATTATTACAGTGTATTTTTCACTATCTTCTGAACCTCTTCCTTTCTGGGTCTCAGTTCCCCCACAAAACTGAACCAAGAAAGAAATGGAGAGAGGCTTTCTCACTACCATCTAAAATCTTACTCTTCAATTATCCATTTGAGGACCACAGGTTAAAATGCACTTTTAATGTTATAAAAGAACAATTCTTTCATAATTTAAAAAGAAATTATGTAATTCTTGAGTTATTTCACAGTCATTACTTAAACTAAAAACAATAAAAGTATTATAAAATGAAATGTTAAAATACATCCTTTTTTAAGGGAAAAAAAACCCCTGTTTTCCCCTTGAATACAAAAGTACAGTGCATGTTCATTATTAAAAGCTGTAAAACAAAATAAAACAAAAAGGTACAAGGAAGAAAAAAATTATAATCCTACTACAGGAAGATAAGCAATTTTAATATCTTTGTGGTCTTTTTGCCTTTGCATATGTTTGCCATGTTTTTTAATATAAAAGGTTCAAACTATGAATATAGTATTGCAACCTTTTTCATATATGAAGAACATCTTTTTAATTATTATATACTTTCACAAAAATTATTTTTAAAGTTGACAAAGTATGTCACTGTAATGGTTAAACCATTATGTAAACAATCTTATTGTTGGGTGGGTTTTTTTTTAACTTTTCAATATTAAGATTGCAGACTAATTTTGTTCTGTTCCTTTATTCCTTCTGTGAATATGCTGTAAGTCATGAAATAGGTTTAAAACAACTAACCAGAATATAAGCTAGAATGTTAGATCCCTGAGGGCAGGGATCTTTTTCTATCTTGTTCACTGGTATAATCCCAAGTGCATATAGATATCCAAAACCAAAAAATCAGCAAAAAATTTCATTTTTCAGTTAACTACTTACCTCCATCTTTACCCTTCACAAAACTTTCCCATTCTCTAAACCACTGCATACTGATGCAATAAAAAGTAGCTGGAGAGTCCTCCTCTTGGAATGCTCTGTTGAGCTACAGGGAGAAAAAAAATCAAGTCACCTAATACCTAGAACTTGCTTTATAGCAGAACAATACAACCATTCTACTTTAACATTGGATAAGGCCAATTCCTCATAAAGAAAGTGATGGACACTGATGCTAAGTTATCTTAGTACCACTCTAATACCTATTCAAAACAAGTATGTCTAGGTTATGTCTCGAAATTTACAAGTACACACAAAAGAAGAATAAGACACTGGGTAAGTCAAAATGGTCAAAGCAAGTCTTCAAAACAATAAATACTCCACATATTTATTAAAAATCAAATGTGTATACTTATTTAAATATATCCACTGTCGACCCTTCACTTCTGTTCACTTAAGATATTGGTGGACATGTTGCTATTACAAACACAATGCTGTGATGAATAATCTTGCACATGTCATTGCACGAACAATATACACACATGTATAAGACAAAATTTCAAATGTGGTGGAACTAAGGTCCCTAAAGGTGTTCACTTACTCTTCTAAAGCCTAAGGAAATGGGTATGTGACTCAACTAGGCAAAATTCTACTAGCAATGGAAATCTTCAGCAGTGATCTAATGGTGAGATACACTCCAATGTCAATTTTGTTAGCTACATACTCAGGACCAGCTTGGTTCCTGGGGTTCTGGAGAATTGGTTATTCAATTTTTCCTTTTTTTTTTTAATTTTATTTGTCAGATCAATTTTTCCTTTCGATAAATTTCTTTTTTGCTTAAGTTAGCCAATGTGGCTTCTACTGCTTTCAATTAAAGAAGTCCAACCCATAGAATAATAGATATAAAAAGGTGGAGGCAGAAGAGACTAAGGAAAATGAAGGGTATCTGAAATTTACCCCACTGTACTAGTATGAAAAGACAGTGAGATGTCTAAAAATATTTCATTATGGGAAACTAAATGCCTATGGTACATACTATCTGAAGACAAAGACAGCCAAGTCCAAATAATGTTGCTCCTATAATCATATCTAATAAAACCTTGCCATTGTCTCCAAAGATCCTTATGGTAGCACAGAAGTACCTCCATGATCCGGCTCCATGATTTGACTTTATCTTCTAATACTTTCTTCCTCATTTATTCACTCATGGTCACACAAACATCTTTGTTATTCCCAGAACCGAGCAGTTACTTTCCTATCTCTTAAAGCTTTTGCATGACTACCCACTTCTTTTCACACATTTCTAAATACCTCCCTCACCTCTTTCGAGTCTTTACTTAAATGTCACCTTCTCACTAAGGCCTATCTTGATCACCCTATTTAAAAATGCACTTCCTATCTCCCTTCATCACTGTACTCTTCATCCCTCTTGTTCTATTTTTTTTTTCCTTTTTCAAAGAACTTGTTACCTTTTAATGTATCATGTATTATTTATTTATTAAACATAAGTTATTTGAGGGCAAGGATCTTTCTGGGATACAAGGTAGTTGCTTCCACAGAACAATGGAAGGCAATGAAAAATGTTGTGGCTGCCTGATAGTTAACACAGAGATCAAAGCATGTCTGTCTCAAGGTACAGAATTAGGCACAACTTATCCTTAGAGAACTGAGATTTCTGAAATGTAATATCAGACCGATTCTATCAGATGAATCCATTTAATTCATAGCATTACCAAGTTTGGACATTTTTAGGACTTCATCTTTGAAATGAGAGTATTTATGTGTCTAGGTGGGACTTTTGAAATATTTAGTTAACTACAATCATCTCATTAAAGATACATGGTTTTTCTCTAGTTCTGGGAAATTTCTCTAAACTGTTGCCCTAATTTGTGCCCCTCTACCGCCATTCTCTTCTAAAATGCCTTCTAAAAAACACTGGATTCTATGTCTATCCACTATTCAAACTTTTGATTTCTGTTCATCTTTGTGCTTTATTTTAGGAGAAACGCTTGCAAGATCTTCCAGAACACTAATCTGCCTTCAGCAGTTATTTATGCGGCTCTTCAGTCAACTCATCTACTGAGTTCTGTTTTGTTTTTATGAGATTATATCCTTATGTATCTCCCTGAGGATCAATTGTATTTACTTTAAAGCATAATTTAAGAAATCACAATTTTATGTATTAGAAGCTATTTAAGATAATTCCTTCTTCAACTGACCTAAGTCTCTGTTTTTACTTCTCTATCCAAGGAGAAACCTGTTTGCTGCCTTGTACAGAGCAAAGGACAGAATGCTGAGGTTATTATTGGTATCTGCCACTTTCAAGCTGGAAGCCTGTGCAGTCATCTCCTATGGTCTTTGTTTGCTTCTTCAGTCTGATCTTAACTATTTTTTAAAATTTTTCAGAAACTCTACTTTTCCAGTCTACCGAGGGTACCTGTATTTGTACTCCAATGTTAAGTTTTATAGTAACACATAGTTTTGTTTAAAAAAGGGGGGGGCGTTTCAGTAAATTTATTGTTTGAACCACCATCACAAACCAGTTTAGAACACTTCTAACACCCCAAAGAGGTCCCCTGCACCATTCTACAGTTTCTACGGTCCATCTCTTGTTCTCAGCCCCAGGAAACCACTGATTTACATTGTCTTTATTATTTTCCATTTTTCAGATGTTTCATATAAATGGAATTTGACATTACATAGCTTTTTCATGTCTATCTTCTTTCACTTTGCATAATGTTTCTGACGTTCAACCATGTTGTTGCATGCATCAATAGTCCAATCTTTTTTTATTGCCAGCAGGGTTCTATTGTAGAGCTACCATATTTTGTTTATCTATTTGCCAGCTGATAGCATTTCAACAGATTCCAGTTTGAGTCAATTGTAAGCAATACTGCTATGAACGTCTGTGTGTAAGTCTTTTTTTTTTCCTTTTTTTTGTTTTAAAGTAAGCTATACACCTAACATGGGGCTTGAACTCATGACCCCATGATCAAGAATTGCATGCTCTACCAACTGAGCCACCCAGGCACCCCTATTTTCCTTATTTTTAAACTGAAACATTTGTTGAGTTCTATGGCTTCTTTATGTAGTTCGGATATAGTCTTTTGATGACATGTGATTTACAAACACCTAGAACTTACACTGGATTTGGTTCTAGCTTCGTAACCTACAATGTTTTTCCTGGTACCACCATTCTTGGGTATTTTTTCCCCCTCACCATTTTTGATCCTACTGAATGTCTCATTCACTGAGATTACAAGATTATATCTCACATTACTTCTGACTATGGAACTTATTTTACACAAAATAAATGAAGAAATAGGCTCACATCCATGGAAGTCACTGACCTTATCATGTGGCATCACCTAAAAGCTGCTTGCCTATTGAAGACTCAGTTTTTGTACATGGGTGACAAAACTTTATGGGGTTGGTAATATCCTCTATGCTGTGGTACAAGCTCCAAACCGGAAACCAATATATGGTGTTGTTTTTCCCATAACCAGAATACATGAGGCTAGGTACCAGATAAATAAAGTAGGAGGATGTATCCATTAGTACCTAATGACATATTCACAAAAGCTTCGCTTGTCATCTCCAAAACTCTGGCCTCTACTAGTTTGGAGGTATTCGATTCCAAAGGGAAACAACATTGGTGTTACTGGACTGAAAGTCGACATACTCGTCTGGTTATGTATGGTTCCTCATGTCACTGAACCAAAAGGCAGAAGTAGTTACTGTATTGGCTATATAAAGGATGAAATAAAATGACCACTACACAATAGGAGCAAGGAGGATTATAACTGAAAACCCGATTAAACCCACTGTATTAGTTTCAGAGAGCTGCTATAACAAATTACCACAAACTTGGTGCCTGAAAACAGGTATTTCATCTCCCAAAGTTCTGGAGAACAGAAGCCCAAAATCAAAGTATAGGCAGGAATATACTTTATGGGATATAATTAGGGGAATTTCTGTTCCTTGCCTCTTCGAGCTTCTGCTTTGTGGCTGTATATCCTAATCTCTGCCTCCTATCTTCATATGCCTTTTACCTTTTCTGTGTATTTCTTCTGTATGTCTCTTTGTAAGGATATTTATCACTGAATTTAGGGTTCATGAAGATAATCTGGGATGATCTCATCTCAAGATCCTTAAATTAATTACATATGCAAAGACCCTTTTCCAAGTGAGGTTACATTTACAACTAAAGTCGATTCACAGAGATTAGGACATGGAGATACCTTTTTTGGGAACCACCATTCAACCCACTGCAAGCACCATTCAGTATTTCCATATCAAGAGGTTAAAAGCTAAGAGACAACTAGAGAAATCTAAACCAGGCAAGATTACAAAGACCTCAGATTCTTCTGAAATGATGGTCTGGGTTACTTTACCAGGTAAAAACACAACCACAACCAACTGAGGTGCTGGTTAAGAAAATAGGGAATATGGAATGGATAAGCGATCAGCTGTAGACATACATTTCTTCCTTACCACATATACACATCTGTAAACGTTTACCAAATTTGTAAAAAATTACATTTATTTTCCCTTTCTTTCATTTCTATACTATTTTTTTTAAAGATTTTTTATTTATTTATTAGAGAGCGAGAGACTGAGAATGAGAGGGGAGAAGGTCAGAGGGAGAAGCAGACTTCCCACAGAGCCGGGAGTCCGATATGGGACTCGATCCCGGGACTCCGGGATCATGACCCGAGCTGAAGGCAGTTGCTCAACCAACTGAGCCACCCAGGTGCCCCATTTCTATACTAATTTTTAAGATTCTTTTTAAGATTTTACTTATTTATCTGAGAGAGAGAGAGAGCATGAGTGAGCATGAGTAGGGAGGGGGGCTGAGGAAGAAGCAGGCTCTCCGCTAAGCAGGGAGCCCAAGGAGGCAGGACTCAATCCCAGGACCCTGAGATCATGACCTGAGCCAAAGGCAGATACTCAACTGACTGAGCCACCCAGGTGCCCCAATATTCTTTATATTACAGTGTAAAGGGGAGACTGTGACTGAACTAAAGATGAATGACTAACATCTGAAAGTGAATACAGTGACTCATAGAACTTCAGGTCTCCCAAGTTCAGGAAAAGGTAGATGCAGCATGTATTAGTACATAAGCTAGCTGCACAGTGTTAAATAGAAACATGATACTGTTGCCACTGTTGTTGCTTACATGTATGAATGTGTATGAATACTGAACTGACAAGAGGCAGCCTTTACTGTATGGCCCGTAATGCATCATTTCCATTCATTCTTACACTCCCTTCTGTGAAGAGGAGAAGCCTACATTTTCCAGGATCCCACGCCAGTAGTACTCCAGGTTAGGCACTATCAATGGTATATGCAAAATATGGAAGTCACAAAAGAAAGAAATTTTTTCTCTCCTTTGGTGGCAGCTGTGGATAGGACTGAGGCATCCACGGATGGCATAAATGGGATTTTGTCACCACTTCCAAGCATCTTCCCAAGAATCCTGCACTGGTGTCACAGGCTAACATCTTCAACAGGAGCATCTTGCATCTTATGAACACCCTCAGAACAACCCACCAGGATCCTGAGATTAGCAGCTTCTCAGGTTTATTAGATTTCTGAGCATTCTCCTGAGATTTACCGTGGCAAGCAACAGTGATAATTTCCAGAGGTTGTGCGCAATTTTTAATTTTTTAACTTTGAAACAATCTCAAACTTACAGGAAAACTCCAGTGTAACACAAAGAAATTTTCTTTCCTCAGACCACTGAGAGTAAGTTGCCAAACATGTTCCTTTCCTCCAAACATCTTGGGGCATATTTCATATATACAAGAACATTCTCCTACACAACTAATACAAGTGACAAAAATCTGGAAATTAACATTGCTATGAACCAGCCATTTCTCTAAGGAAGGCTTTTAGTGGAGAGAGATGTTAAGAAGCCAAAACCTGATGAAATCTAGGTATGTTTAATCCTACTGAAATTATCATTGCTCCCAGGCCCTTTCAGTAACGAAGTTAGGGAATTAACATGTGTTAACATAGGTACATCATTTATTTCTATATATGTATATGCACACATACATTTGGACCCATCTATGTATACATGTACAAGTCCAATCTAAAACTAACAGCACAATCCATTTTTGTTTTCTCCCTTTCTCCTTACCACATCTGTAACTCTCTTATCTGACAATGAGAAATCTGGCTCTCATTGTACTCATTATTTGATGAATTCTACATATGGAACCAATCCCTCAATTCTACCACCATCTCCCTACCCCCAGCCAACATGGATATCCATTCTCATCATGCCTGGGCTTCAACACCCTTGACTGGGTGCACACCACATAAGCAGCTTTCCTTAACTTATTTGGGCTCTGAAACCCCCACTACCCGACTCCTACCTACAGCATGGCAGCCTACCCTACTTCCAGATTTCCTAAGTAAGAGTCAGCAGTGGTTTTCTTGACCTTCACTGCCCAGTCCTTTCAGTAGTTAAGTCTCTCTCTGCCTATTCTTATTATACTCAAAATATTTAGAATGGCTTCTGTGCCCCAAACTGTAATGGATATAGTCAGCCATTTATTTAAGTATTCATGGAATGAACTATTTTAAATATTCGACTAAAATTTGCCTCCTTAGATTTAGGAAACAAATGAGGCCCAAGCACAATAAACAAATCAATATCTATACTATCTTCCTGTGTGTGTGAAAATTTCTTTACTTTAGGTAACAGCACACCCACACAAAAAGCCTAAATCCATGAAAAGAAGCAGGTCTATGTGTGTATGTGTGAACATGCACTGGGCAGCCATAACATGGAACATATTTTTCATCTGTCTATTTAACAACTTCTTCCTCTCTTTACTGAAAGAATCTCCATTTTCTCTTACAAAATTACCATCCCTCCATCAGTACAGTCTTAGTAGGATTATTAATCCATATGCCTCTAAGGTGACCCAAATTCTACTAGGATTCCCTACTGGGAATTTGGGTCATAAATATATAGTTGGAGCTATGCTGCTAACAATAGCACTTTGAAGAGACTTACTTCTTGCTACCTAGATAATTGGAACTAAATTAGTCCTTGTCCATAAAACCTGGTTGTTTAACAGTGTACATAAAATAATAATATCCTAGGGATGCCTGGGTGGCTCAGTTGGGTAAGTGTCTGCCTTTGGCTCAGGTCATGCTCCAGGGGTCCTGGGATCGAGTACCACATGGGGCTCCCTGCTCAGTGGGAGGCCTGCTTCTCCCTCTCCAGCTCCCCTGTACTTGTGTTCCCTCTCTTGCTATCTCTGTCATAAATAAATAAAACCTTAAATAAATAAACAAACAAATAAATAAATAAAATAACAACGACCTAGACTGGTAATTTGCTATAATTAACCAGTAATACCATGACTGTTTCTCCTCTTTAATTACTTATTTTATTATCTATGAATTACTTCATTTTGCCTCTCTGAATTAACGCGTATCATTAGTGCATGCTTAAATGTTTCTTTTTTCTCAACCACTGTGATGTTTTAAAACTTCAGAGCCTTGAGGCACCTGGGTGGCTCAGTGGGTTAAGACTCAGCCTTCGGCTCAGCTCACGATCCCACTAGGATCATGACCCCAGGGTCCTGGGATGAAGCCCCACATCAGGCTCTCTGCTCAGCAGGGAGCCTGCTTCCCCCTGCCTCTCTGCCTACTTGTGATCTCTCTCTTTGTCATATAAATAAATAGAATCTTAAAAAAAAAAAAAAACAAAACAGAACCTTCAGAGCCTAAGACCCTCAAATAGTTCTCAGCCCACAGAAGAAACCTTGCAAATATGAAAAAAAATAGAAAAAATATGCAAATATGAATTTGTATATGGATGGGTCATTTAGTCAACATATACACTTTTTTAAATGATTCTGAGTAGAGCTGGCACACAAGGTTACATTTTAGCTTCAGGTGGAGAACATAGTGATTCCATAAGTTTATACATTATACTATGTTCACCACAAGTGTAGCTGCCATCTGTTTTGATCCATTGCTATTACAGTATCATTAACTATATTCCTACTGTGCCTCTTATTCCTGTGACTTATTCATTCTATAACCAGAGCCTGTATCTCCTACTCTCCCATAATTAAATGGTTTTTATTTTACTTGCATCTTGATTCTTTTCAAAAAGCAGATAATCTGATGGATTTTAAAACTGCCAAAGGCTAATTCCTCTGTACTGGTAACTGTGAAAACTGTACAGATACAGTTTACACTTCCTTAAAAAGATCAAATAGATTATTTCTAAAAAAAAAAAAAAAATAAATAACAAAAACCCAAAAACAAGCAAACAGGAAAAATCTAGTTGTTTAGCTCTTCCTACTAATTCTGTGGCCACTTTCACTTTCGGATTGTTGCTTGCAATCAAGGAATGCTTCAAAATATACTCATTTGGAGGAGTGTATCTGTAAGCATAAACAGTCCCACAAAACAATAATATATTTCACAAAAAGATGGAAGTAGAGAATGTAGTCTGAAGAGATGCTTTCCAAAAAACTAACTAAAGGAAACCTATAATTTACCATTTCAATAGGAGATTCCTGTGAATGCCAATCTGGAAAACCAAATTTATTACCAACCATGAAAATAAAACCCCACAAAAGAACTTAACTCACTAGAATTTTAGTGACCGGTCTCTCACTGCTATATACCCAGAACACTCAAAAGCTATTACAACTCTTTCATCTAATCATTTCATTAATATAATATAGTTAACATAAAAATAGTCCTACTAATTGTCAGTTCTTTATTAGATCACATTTACAATTCAAAAAGCATCACTTTTACCCGAATAAAAATTTCCAATTCCGTTTTTCTTCTTTTTTCAATTTTCTCCGCCTCAATTTGGCAAGTGTGACAAATGTACAGATGGTTGACAGCTGGTCCTCCTCCGTACCTAAAGCATGAAGAATTTAATAATTATGATAATGTTGAAGAAAGTGGATGTTCTAGGAAATTTGTCTCCAACTTTAAGTCAATGGCTTAATCCCTAATAAAGAATAAATACCCAAAGAAAAAATCTCAGTCATAATTAAACTAATATAAAAGTAATATAACTTGATTTTATGTTTATCAGGGTCAATGACTCAACTTATTGACTAACCAGCTTTATATTTCAACTTTCCCTTATGGCTATTTCTGCTACCAAATATGTGAGAGGCAACCACACAAAGTAAAACAAGTGTCTTTCAAAAAATACAACACAACATAAATCTTAGTTCAATGCAGCCACAGTCTTAGTCAAGTTTGAATCAGAAGGAGGCTTTTGCTGGTCTCTCAAGTAAGAATTCATAGAATGAATTCTTTTCATATTTAACGAAGAAAATATAGTAAGGAAATTATATATGAAATGTTTTAAAATAAAATTTTAAATTTTAAAATTTCAGTGTTAAATATCACCATATGCTTTTACAGATACAGATAATCAGAACATAAAAATCAGAATTACATTATCTAGACTAGGGTCACATTAACTACGAAGTCTTCCTATTCAAACTTCAGAATAAATAATGATGGAAAACAGAATTTTCTACATAAGCAACATAAAGCACAAGGAGCATATGTGAAATAATACAATTCCCTTTTAACGAGTTTTGCCAACTGATTTTCACAATACCATATTGTCTGATTTAAAAAAACAAACCTGCTATACAGGTTATCCCAAATGTTCTGAGGCAGCATCAAAACCAGGTCTTCAATATAACCAGCTTTTCGTGGAGGAACACCTAAAAAAGTTCAGATGGGTGTGTCTCATTCTTAAATTCCTTTATACAACTTTCAAAGGTTAAACTCACTTTTAAAGTGATTAATCACTGGCATTTTTAAAATCACTATTCTTCAAACTTAAGTAAAAGCATTTCTGGTGATTATGTTCCTAAAAATGAACATATTTCTTGAAGTAGAGAAAAATCAGCTAACCAAGATCTTTTTTTTTTTTTTTAAGATTTTATTTATTTATTTATTAGGAAAGAGAGAGAGAGTGAGAGAGAGCATGAGAAGGGAGAAGGTCAGAGTGAGAAACGGACTCCCCATGGAGCTGGGAGCCCGATGTGGGACTCGATCCAAGGACTCCGGGATCATGACCTGAGCCGAAGGCAGTCGCTCAACCAACTGTGCCACCCAGGGGCCCCAGCTAACCAAGATCTTTAAGTAACTTATGTAAATATTTTTTTTTTACTTATGTAAATCTTTACGAAACCTTGATTATGTACTAGGAGAAATCAAAGAAAAATAAGAGACAATATTTCCTTCATAGAGCTTGAGCTAGCAAGAGAAATGAGACACTTATATATTTAAATATAATAAAAGACAGTCACAGATAAATACCATTAAAAGTTTACGGGGAAATTCAGAACTGGAAGAACACTATGTTAGTAGTTCATGTGGGGAAATAATAACAGATAAATTCACATACAGAAACCTTTCAAGGTTTAGGTTTCTATATCCACTACAGGATATTCCCACTAGCTCTTGTGGTTTCACTACAAAAATAGTTAATTAACAAGAATACTGGGTCTTCAACCATGAAATGTAATCAAGGTGTCACACTAAGGTGTTAATTATTATGGGTACAAACACAAACATAGCCAATCACAGAGGCTTATATAGCAAATAAGTGTATGAGGCTTTTTTGTTAAATTCCAAGTACATTTTCATACTTAGGAAAAGAGCCACCTATTAATTTAGACAAAAGGGATAAGGATCATGGATATAGCTGGCACTTGAATGCCTCTCGGCCAAGAAAAACAATGTGTAATAGAAGTGCTCACTGTATTGTAACTGGCTGTGTATAGCTCTGTCTCCACTATGAAATTAGAGTGTAGAGAACAGAAATAGTATCTTTGGTATTCTCAGGGTCTAGCAGAGGGTCTAAAACAGGTACTCAATAAGTATCTCTTCTATGAAGAGGCTATATAAATTGAAGAAAAATAGAAATCGAAGAAAAAGCCAATTTCTGGAACTAGAAAATGAAACACATTTAAGTTAGACTGCAGATGAAGAAATGAGAAATAAGTGGAAGAGGGAAACTCTTGGCTCTTCCTAATTTGTAAATTATTTAACAGTAAACCCCTACCACTACTTTTCATTACAAAATTCCTTACCTCCATGAATACACAGAAAATCATTATTTGAAATAGGGCCAGGTTCAGCGAAAGTCTTAAATTTATTTAGCCACTGTCGAGAAATATAAAATTGAAGGAGACTTGGCTCCATTATGTTCAATAAATTTGATATCCTTCGTCTCTCTTTTTGTGCCTCTTCACTGCTTTTCCTGTTAAGGACAATGATTCATTAAATTTAATATGCATTTTACTCCATCAGAGTAGTAAATGGATTTTTCCTCTTCCTTATTAGACTTAGCACACACAGTAATACTATGAATCTTACTAGGTTTGGGACTTACTCAAGAGAAATATATTTTGTATCACCCCTCCAACTACACTAAAGGGCAATCCTATATCATAACTACTGAGAATCCATCTAACTACTGGCACACAGTAGGCATTCAAATGTTTGTTAATAAGACCCACCTAAATAATCTGTTTTCTTTTTTCAATAGCTAGTATTAAATTTTTTATAAGATATTGAAAAATACCAAAGATCCATTTTTATAGTAATACCTCCTTTAATAGCTATTTTAGGAGAAAATTTGGTCCTACCATCAGTGCCTAATTTATCGAAACCAATCTTTCTCTTTTTTTTAGATTTTATTTATTTAAAAAAAAAAGATTTTATTTATTTATTTGACAGAGAGAGACCGTGAGAGAGGAAACACAAGCAGGGGGAGTGAGAGAGGGAGAAGCAGGCTCCTTGGGAGAGCAGGGAGCCCAATGCAGGGGTCGATCCCAGGACCCCAGGATCATGACCTGAGTCAAAGGCAGACGCTTAACGACGGAGCCACCCAGGCGCCCCAAAACCAATCTTTCTAAAACAAAATCTATTCCTTTGCCCTTCAACTAAGTGATTTAACATTTTCCTAAGATCATTCTGCACATAACCTTTCACTTTACTCACAAAATGAAATAAGAATGAAAACAATTTCTAATCTTTACTCAGCAATACATTTTGAAAGTCTTAGAAGTTATAACCCCAAAGTGAGATGTTCTTCCATATTTGTCAAAATAGCCTATCCAAGAAAATTACTTCCTTACCTATAGAAAAGAACATAAGCTTCTGCATTTTGTACAGTAGATTCTGAAACTTCAGTGACACTTTGATCATCAAATTCATACCAGAGATGATTTAAATTGTTTCGGCAATAGGCAATATAGTGTCCACCTGAATTTGAATCAAAAACATTTAAATAATTTCAGTAATATGAAATTAACATAAGAATTAAAGTGCTTTAAAAAAAAAGTTTTTATTTATTTGAGAGAGAGAGAGAGAAAGAGCACAAGCAGGGGGAGGGGCAATGTGAAAAAAACAAGCAGACTCCCTGCTAAGTAGGGAGCCCAACCTGGGGGCTCAATCCCAAGACCCTGAGATCATGACCTGAAGTCTGATGACTTCATGAGCTGAAGTCAGATGTCTAACCAACTGAGCCACCCAGGAGCCCTAAGAATTAAAGTACTTTTTGAATCCTCAGTTCCTAGCACACACTGAGATATATAGCAAGAGCTATGCTCATATTTTTTTCCAGTATGTATCCTCACCACCATCACTTGAAATGAAAATAAGGACAAAAATACAATCTTAAAAAACCAGTGTAAAAATGTCATGTTAAAGTCCTTATTAAATTTTATATAAAATATAATTTCCAGTATTTCAAACTTCATAGCAAAATTATTCAATTTCCTAAAATTTTCTGCCATGTTTTTAACAAACCAAAATAAAAATTAAAAATATCTATTTTTACATTTTTTTCTTTTATTTAGTCAAGTCTTATTTAAGAGATCAATTCAAATGGTTACTTTTTTTTTTTTGATCTAGACATATGTCAAAAGTAATATACTTACTACTTGCAGTTCCATGATGACAAATGACTGACAAAAGATCATAGGTAACAATCTGAACTGGACTATCCTTAGCAAGAAATGGCTGAAGATCCAGACCTTCCAGCGGAAATGAAACATGGGTACTGATTTTGGTGGAAAACATCAATTCATGTCTGAATCTTTTAAGATGGATGCATAAAATCTAAAAGACAAAGATTATTTAAAATTCTATTGTTTTGTTTGCTAGATAAAGGAGTCTATTAAATACAGACATTGAATTAAATGTCAAGGTTAAACATTACCCTGCAATTATGATAACCTGATTCCAGAGATATTAAGATGTAGAAATGGTGAAACCTGGTACTTCCTAGTAAGTCCCAGCTACTAGCTTTTCTAATTTTATATTGTACAACCTTCAAGATCCCACAATGTCTGATTAAACTATGTTCAAACACAGTTTTATAGATAAGGGCACTTATTTGCTTTGTAACTCAGTATCTTGAAAATGGAAAATTCTAGTCGGGTATATAAACACAGCAACTGCTCAACAGAACCACTCCATTCTTCAACTATGCTACATGGTCCTATGTTACTGTTTGATGTCCCTACAACATAAAATAAGTTTAATTAAAATAAAGTCCATACCTCAGGAAATTTTTGTACTTTACAAAACTTTACTCCATTCCTTAACCTGGGGAGGAAAGAAAAAACAAATTTAAGTAAACCTGCTTCCTATATGAATCTACAAAAGCTTCAGTATTTTTTATTTTTTTTTTAAGTAGGCTCCACACCCAGTGTGGAGCCCAACTCAGGACTTGAACTTATGACCCGGAGATCAAGAGTCAGATGCTCAACTGCCTGAGTTACCCAGGCATCCCCAGTATTTTTAAATATACAGCAAAATCTTTTAGAAAACACAGGGATGGTGGATAATAAGGGGGGCACGTATTGCATGAAGCACTGGATGTGGTGCATAAACAATGAATCTTGGAACAATGAAAAAATAAAATAAAATTTAAAAAAAACAACACAGGGACGAAAATGCTCACTATTGAACTATATGCTACCAATTTAAAAATACATACTAATAAAACATTGGAGTTCCTTTTTTAAAAAAATATTTAAACTAAGATATCAGTAATACAAATTGAGGGACTTGTTAATTTTTTGATGAAAAAATTTTTAAACAAATGTGCTAGTGTTATGGACTGGCTATGCCTTTATAACATCCAGGTATCAAGTAAAACTGGGTAAAATAAAAACCCAATTTTATAGAACTGGTTGGTCAGGTCAATATATTATAACTTTTTTTTTTTTAGTTTTTTTTGTTGTCATTTTTAAGTAATCTCTACACTCACTACGGGGCTCAAACTCACAACCCCAAGATCAAGAGTCTTAAGCTCCACAAGCTCCAGCTGGGCGCCCCTGCAATTTTTACCCTTTTTTTTTTTTTTTAAAGATTTTATTTATTCATTTAACAGAGAGAGAACACAAGCAGGCAGAGAGGCAGGCAGAGGCAGAGAGAGAAGCAGGCTCCCTGCCGAGCAAGGAGTCCGATGCGGGACTCGATCCCAAGACGCCGGGATCATGACTTGAGCCGAAGGCAGCAGCTCAACCAACTGAGCTACCCAGGCGTCCCTTTACCCTTTTTTTTAATACATAACCTTTATTCTTTTAATTTTATTATTTTTTAACTGAGGTATAATTGACATGTAACACTTTATTAGTTTCAAGTGTTCAATGTAAAGATTCAGTATTTGTATACATTGCAAAATGACCACTACAATAATTTTATTTAATCGTCACCATATATAGTCACAAAATGTTTTTTCTTTTCTTATAATGAAAGAAAACTTTTAAGATCTACCCTCTTAGAAACTTTCAAATATGAAACTTAGTATTATTAACTATAGTCACAATGGTGCACATTACATCTCTATGACTTAAATTATAACTGGAAATTTGTGCCTTTTGACCCTCTTCACCCATTTTGCCCATTCCTCACTCCCACTTTGGCAATATAATCTTTATTCTTAAATGTTGAGTTCAAGGGTGGTTATTATTAATGATCAGTATTAATGTACACCTGACATACCTACTTTGGATCTGGGGTAGATGCAAGGTTCTGTCCCATCTTCACTATTACCTCTTTCCTAGTTAACGTTTTCAAGGAAAGTTCCCCCTCCAGGCCAACTCCCTCTTCAGCTATTAGCTACAGCTTTCAGACAAACTAATAAATACTTCCCAATTCATCAGAGGTGGGGTTTTTTTGGTAGAAAGTACATAGCAGCTTTTCATCATTGACCAAACAATACACCATTCCTTTTTGTCATGAGAACCAACAGTTACAGATCAACATTTCCCTGGAGTGATTGCTAAACAGCCAGATGTTTGTTATTATGAAGGTTCTAGTTCTTATTAGGACACCATCATTCTTTTATTATAGAGATTCAGAAAAATTTCCCAGTTCACACAACTAGATCTGCCTTAAATTCTCCAATTACTTTTCTTTTCTAACTTACCACCAAGAAGCCTTAAAAGCTTTACAAGACATTTAAAAGGAAACTAGCAGATGTAAAGAAATAATACCATACTCTTCTTTTTTTTTTTTTTTAAAGATTTTTATTTATCTATTAGAGAGAGAGAGACTGAGAATGAGAGGGGCGAAGGTCAGAGGGAGAAGCAGACCTGCCGCAGAGCCGGGAGTCCGAGATGGGACTCGATCCCGGGACTCCGGGATCATGACCCGAGCTGAAGGCAGTTGCTCAACCAACTGAGCCACCCAGGCGCCCAATACCATACTCTTCTTAACGTTCTATTTGGCCATCATACAACAGGTAACATCAAAGTTGGCATAACATGTCTGAATTTACTACAGATTTGAAACTATGTACCTTTATAGTCACTCTGACTTCCTGAATCTAGTCTGTTAACATGGTAGTTCAGAAGAGAACATTGCCTTATTTATGATGGCAAAACTTATATAATGAAATGCATGTTACACATCCTAGTATATCTTTTATACCATATTTAGAAAATGTTTTATGTAAAATTACATACATAATTTATCTCAAAATACATATAAACCACATCTTAGATAAGCCAATTAAATTTATCAAACTTTTACCTCAAATTTGTTTTTATCTCTTTATTTTTACTAGGATGAAGTTTGCTAGCCTTCATTTTTTTAAATAAGATGAAAAATTAGCTTCACATACCCAATTCAAATGAATAAGAAAAATATCATTTATAATATAAAATACATAACATATAATACAAAACAAATGCAAGAACAAAATACAATACAAAACAAAACTTACTTTTTGCATTTTTCACAACTGTACATATTGTCACCTGAAAATAGAACAGATCTGGTCATTCCTCTCAAAATAAAAGTAAGTTATTTTCTTTTGGTTCTGCAATTCTTGAGGTTTGCCACATGCTGATTTTACAGCATAGTAATGCAAGGCTCACATTTTTTAGTCTCTGCTCAAGAGTTAGCGCTTGATGTTTACCTTGCCTAAAATACCCTCACCTTGCTCTTTTCAGCCCTGAAGGCCCAACTCAATAACATCCTTTCCATTTACTCACTCAGCAGACTTAACTGACTGCCTGCTATATATCCCAGCAAGGTGCCGGACACACAAGAACAGTGGGATATCTTAAATAATACAGAGGAACTCAGAGTACTCCACATATACAACTCTTTTATATGGGTTGACTTTTCCCTTCTTTGACAGTCTTAAGACACCTCACTTACCTAATGTCTTATACTACAGAAATCTACATAAATTATTTCAGGATGTGATTATGTTATTTATGCTACCATGGTAGATACTGGCAACTATGCTGATAGGGGCAAGTACTATTTAAGCCACCTTAAGACTTAGCTTTTATAAATACATTTTATATTTAGTCCCACTAGTATTTTAGATCACCCACAACAATTTACCCATAGTTGAAAACTGTTTCATATTTACCTTTTAGCTCATCTCTGGCGAAGAAGGCAGCAAGACAATCTTGCAAGGTTACTATTGGACCCCAAAACCAGCTAGGAACACATGAGACAACAAACCTGAAACATTATTGACAGAAAAAAAAAAGCAAGTGTTCTGCCAGTACAGCAGAAACAGCAGTTTTAACAATCAATTAATACAAAGAAAATGCACACATACCTCTTCACATATTCCATGAAAAAAGCTATCCACCCTTGTGGAGCATATGCTTCGCCACATGATCCTGCTTTGACTATAGAAGTTGGGTGACTGGATGAATGCAGCTTAGCAAGGTCTTCCTTGCCAGGAATTGGCAAGGACAGATCTTGAAAGGTCTCGAGGGTTACAGACACCTAAAATTGTTTTGTGTTTAAAATGGAATGAAAATAATCCAACACAGACATTTATAAGAACAAATCCTAGACTGCAAAAAGCAATTCATAAGCAAAAACAAAAAAATCAATAACAGTAATGGCAAAAGCAAAAATACTTGCTCTGAACCAGGTGCTGTTCTAAATTTAATCTTCACATAAACCTTATGAGGTAACTACCAGCATCCCCATCAGTCGAGGACACTGCGGCATAGAGAAGTACATGCAGACACTATAGACTCAGTACCAAACTCTTAAGCACTACTACTGCATTTATTTTTGGAAATGTTTTTCAAAAAAGAAGTAAAACCTGCCATGTAATTTTTAAATAGCTGAAAACATTTCAGGATGATTCTATTTAAATATCTTATACCCAAATAGCCTACATTAAAATGATCCTACTGAAAGGCCTTAGATTTGAATTAAGAACCTAATACAGTAACTGAAAACTTATTTTTGAGGGTTTTTGGTTTTTTTTTAGAGAAGTCATTTTATATTCCTTAATTCTGAGATTTAGAGATAGGATTTAGAAACTCATAATTTTAATTTATGCTTGTGTGTATGAATCTGACACTACCTTTATTATCTGGGCCCTCATCTTAACATAAGAAAATATTTATAAGCCATATCACCAAATGTGGAAGATAAATTCACAAGCCTTGTGCCTGTGAATAGCAACAGTTCCCAGCATATTAATTTTGCCAGCCTTGGAAGAATATGCATGTGTTATCATATCCTGTTGCTGAGCAACACATCACCTTTGTATGTGACCAGAGATAAAAAGCTGAATTAATTCTTGCTGCTAATGCATGCCTGTCCAATGACAGGTCAAGACCCATACTTTCAAAATGATGTTGCTATTACTTCTAAAAAACAAATTCTACTCCTAGAATCAATTTATACTGATGTAAACAGAAAAAAATACATGAATAGCCCGCAGCAGCAAAGAGAAAAAAAAAATAAACTTTTCATTCCATTTGTCAGGTTTTTGTTTTGTTTTGTTTTAAAGAGCATTTGACAGAAATTCCCTGTGTATTTTAATTCCCTCATACTCACCCTGTCACAAGTCAGACACTGCACTGAACTAATAATTGTTCCATCAAATATGTCTGAAATAACACTTCGGTATTTCTTATGCTGTTTTTTTCTCTTTGGAGATGATGCAGATTGAGCTAGGATTGAAAAACAAGTGTAGAACATTTTTTTAAAAAATCAAGGTAGTTTCTTTAGCATTTCTCTCTGGAATCCCTAACAATACAATTTACTATGCCAATGAAATTTTGTCCAAATGCCATTGAAGAGAATTATTTAAAAAAAAAAATTCCAAGAGAAACCAACATGAACTAGAAGGTGTTTGTTCTCCTCAACTCGACTTCAATCAGGATAATTTTGCTTTTACTTATCTGTTTTTGCATCCAAGTAAGGCCTTATTTGAAGAAAGGATTCTGTAAGTTTTGAGAGTTCCTTTATATATTCTGGACACAAGTCCTTTGTCAGCTATGTGATTTACAAGTATTTTCTCCTAATCTTATCTTTTCAATCTCCTAATAGGGTCCTTTGCCAAGAAAATTTTTTTTTCTTTTAACGATATTGCTTTTGATATCTTTAAAAAACTTTTTGTCTAACACAGGGTCATGAAGACTTCTTCCTTCTTTTGTTTTTTCCTAAGAGTTTTACATTTTATAATACCACAATTCTCATACATAGACAAGTGGGAATGCAAAATTATACAGCTATTCTGGAAAACAATTTCATATAACAGTAAGCATAAAACCCATATAAAACCCAATAACTCCATTTCTGGATGCTTACTCTAGAACTTACACTCACACAGAAACCTGTACACAAATGCTTATAGCAGCATGCCAAAAACTGGAAACTTCAGAGTGAATGAATAAACAGTAGTATAATCATACAATGAAATACTACTCTGTAATAAAAAAGGAACTATTCAGACATGCAACATGACTGTATCTCAAATGCATTACACTAAGTGAAATAAGCCTGTTTCAAAAGACTATGTACTGTATGATTCCATTTATATGACATTCTGGAAAAGGCAGAGCAATAGTAATAGGGAACAGATCAAAAGGGCTAGGGTTTAGGGACGGGTAGAGGATGATCAGATTACAAAAAGGTAATATAAGGGAATTCTTTGGGGTATTAAAACTCTTCTATATTCTGTTTGTGTTGGTGGTAACAAGAATCTATGCAAGTTGGGCCGCCTGGGTGGCTCAGTGGGTTAAAGCCTCTGCCTTCGGCTCAGGTCATGATCTCAGGGTCCTGGGATCGAGTCCCGCATCGGGCTCTCTGCTCAGCGGGGAGCCTGCTTCCCCCTCTCTCTCTGCCTGACTCTCTGCCTACTTGTGATCTCTCTCTCTCTCTCTGTCAAATAAATAAATAAATAAAATCTTTAAAAAAAAAAAAAGAATCTATGCACGTGTTAAAATTCAGAACTCTACACCAAAAGAGTGAATTCTACTCTATACAAATTTGTGCCACACACACACAAAAATTTCAAATCATGGTTGTATTAAATTATGCTGTCAATTTCAAAGTATTGAATGATATTTCATAATTAACACTTTAAATTATCAAAGCAAAGGAATCTGAGTAACTGAAATTTCTACCTTTTTTGTGTGTGGGTGCCAATCCTGGCCACAAATTGCCTGATTTAGGAGGGCTTGCTGATAAACGTGGATTAACACCTTCATTTGATGGGAGGATCTGTGATGTAGACAGGTCATTCAAATGGACATCAGTAATATATTCTGTAATATTTAAAATTTGTATTATTACCTCAAATAGTAAAATTATCCCACTTATCAAATAATATTTAAAGGTTTCTTCATTTGAGATTTTGAACACAATTCACATTAATAAATGTCAAGTGAAATATTTGATAGACAAAGTCCTCATTAAGCAAAACAACAGTAATTTCCCACCTAGGAATCCAAATAATGTTTTAATACCTTACTGCTGTAGGCAATTCAGGAAGTAAGCAGTGGAAACATAAGGCCGAAGAGGATTGTATTTGTTCTTTAGTATTTTTTAATGTTTGTTATAGTTTTTAAAAAACTTTAAAAACTAGTAGGAGGAAAAAGGGTCATTCTCTCCAACTAACATAATCAAAATCTAAGAAGAAATTTAGGCATAAAGTAAGAACAAATTATTTTATTCCTACTGAGATAAAAGGAAATACATTCCTTTATCAGGAAAGGGCCTTCTTTTGAAGGAAATTATGAATCAGGAAAATAAAAGCTTCATGACAGCTATCTTGAGAGTTTGCTGTTGGAATCCAAGTATATAACACAGATTCCAGGGCAAGGTATTGTTCTCAATTAGTATTTGAGTGAGGAAAAGAGAATTGCTCATAAAAGATCCTAAATCAGAATGACTTCAGGGATTTTTCAAGATAATGCAAAATAAGTGACCTTTATTACTTTCACTTAGGGCATTTCTCATGATTTCAACCATAACTTAAAAAAAAAAGACGACTTAATATTGGAGGAAGAAAGGGTAGGAGACTCACTCTAGGACTTCCTAAAGAGAATAAGGTTAGTATTATCAAGGACAGGGATTGGCAAATATTTCCTGAAAAGGACTTGATAATAAATATTTTAGGTTTTGCATGCCATATATGGTCTTTGTCACATTTTTAAATCAGGTCTTTCTAAAATGTAAAAGCTCAGATCCCTGACTTAGATCATCGATCAGTTACTATGTATAAGCACCAGTGTGCTACAAAGCCATAAAGAACCACTACGTCCCTTAATCAGGCTTTTGATAAGGAAGAACTGAACAGGAGTCTAGAGCAGCCTAAGTTATGTCTTTCAATACTAAGTTAAGTCTTTCAATATATTTGATGTACTTAGACTAAACAGCTTCTAAATACATTTAAACTTCAAAACATAAGGCCACTATAATTAAAGAGCCTAACATGTTTTCCTGACTAGAACACATTTACGTGCGGTACACAGGTGGAACCGCTAGTATTCCCATACTCAAGGAAATATCCTTTTCCTCAAGAAGGAACTTTAGGTTCATTCAATACCTAAGTAATTAGTAGTTTCACTCATTATAAATAACAGAAGATAAACCTTTTTATATTACTTGTCTGCCACTTATTTTAAGATCAGATAGTTCAAATTTCTGATGGTTTTTTTATGTGCTTTAAAAAACTAAAGACGGGGGGAGCCTGCGTGGCTCAAATGGTTGATCATCTGCCTTCGGCTCAGGTCTTGATCTCCAGGTCCTGGGATGGAGCCCCGTATCAGGCTCCCAGCTCAGTGAGAAGTCTGCTTTCCCCTCTCCCCCTGCTTGTGCACTCCCTCTCTCTCTCTTAAATGAATAATAAAATCTTTAAAATGAACAAAGGAAAACAAAACAAAAAACTAAAGACCACATTAAGCCAGATAAATTAAGTCCTGAAGAAATGAAAGTAAAATGCAAAACAACCCAACTCAATTATCTTTAGCCAGATGGCCACTTGCTCTTTTCAAAAGAATACTGACTAGTATTATGATATAATCTATCATAACAGGGCTCATTATAAACTTCTACATCAAAACATATAGCAAATATTTCGTAGCTGATATGACTCCAAAGACAACAGTCTAAATCGAAAAGTGTGAAAGATTACAAAATTGCAAGTTAGGTTATTGTGCTTTTTCCCTAGGATTTCAACAGAATCTGCATAAAATGACATTAATTTGACACTCACATGCTAGTATTGCTAACTCATCTAGCTGAAAGCCCAAAAGTAACCACTATTTAATTCCTTTCCTCAAACTGAATTATATAATATACTGCATACAAATTAAGCTAAAGCTACTTATCAGCCTATTTTGTTTTTATTATGTTAAATATAAACTGAATACTAACACGTAAATTAGAAATGTGTTCTGATTTTACTCAGATGCCATGCTGATCTTCCCCCCAAAAATCAGAAATTGGTGAAATTATAAATATAACCTTAAATACAAATACGCTCACTTGCACACACTGTCTATGAATAAAGCACTACCATTTTCAAAGTATTAAGTTGTCACCTGAAGCTCTGCTGTGTATTTGTACTTTGACAGTTTCCTGGTTGTTCAAGTCGATTGTTTCAGACACAGAGTCTCTATCTTTATCTAATTCTCCTTCAGAATTTACTTTATTAATCTTATTGAACATCTTCTCTTTTTGCCAATCTTTTGACATTTCGGAATTGTTCTCATCATCCTGAATCAACATTGTTGTTTCGTTATTATCTTCAGAAAAGCCTCTAGAGCCATTTTCATTTTCTGCTTTATCACTGCTGCTACAAGATTCACAGGATTGAAAATCTACATCTGATTGGCTCTTGTCTTCTTCCATGGTCTCTTCAGTCGTTATAGTTTGAGGATCTTCCTCAACTTCCATGACCTGTTCTTTTAACTCTTCATGAAGCAGATCCATTAAACATCGAAGGAATTCTTGAGCATCCTAATATATAAGCAATAGAGATATTACCATTTCATTAAAAACACATCCATAAAAAAAAAAAACACATCCATGTAGAAACTTAAGAAAAAATACACAAAATGTGCTTATCAACGGATTTCTAAATGTGTAGCATTATGCTGAGGAAACACCAGGCACTGAAGGGATGGGAAGCACTAAGTTCTTTTTTTTTTTTTAAAGATTTTTTTATTATTTATTTGTCAAAGAGAGAGAGAGAATACAAGCAGGCAGAGAGGCAGGCAGAGGCAGAGAGAGAAGCAGGCTCCCCGCCAAGCAAGGAGCCCGATGCAAGACTTGATCCCAGGACACTGGGATCATGACCTGAGCCCAAGGCAGCTGCTTAACCAACTGAGCCACCCAGGCGTCCCTTTTTTTTTTTTTTAAGATTTTTTTATTATTTATTTGTCAGAGAGAGAGAGAGAACACAAGCAGGCAGAGAGGCAGGCAGAGGCAGGAAGCACTAAGTTCTAAAAAGTTATACAAATAAAACAGAAGTAATTTAAAAACGAAAGGTGATCTAGAGGTCAACTTTTAAAAAATTGTGAAGGCATAAAGAAAACATGGATTTGCCTATTAGGACAATTAGAATTCAGAGATGTCCTAAATTCAAATATTTTGTGAGTTTGACTTAAAATTAAAGTTCATCCAATCTTGTGCTATACCTCAAAGGAAAAATCCTTGATCAACTTGGAATGCTTTCTGAAAATACAAATCTGTGGGTATAGGGATATGCAAAATGGGTGAGGGAAAGGTACAGGCTTCCAGTCATGTAATGAATTAGTCACAGGGATGAAAGGTATAGCACAGAGAATACTGTCAATGGTATCATAATAGTGTTGTATGGCAATAAATGGCAGCTACACTTATGATGAGCATAGCATGACCATGTAATATTGTCACTCACTATGCTATATACATGAAAAATGCAACACTGTGTGTCAACTACACTTCAATTAAAAAAAAAAGAAAAGAAAATACAAATTTGTAGACCTAACTCATATGTGCCCAATCAGTTTCTAGTGATCCAGGAATGTGCACCAGAAAAAATTTAAAGGGAATAGGTATTGTTTCAAAAAAGAAAAATATGTGAGGGCCAGGTGTTAACATTAAAGGAAAATATACAAAGCATCAATAATTGAAACTGCCATCAGGACAACTTCAAAAAAACACAAGTCAGGGCGCATGGGTGGCTCAGTCGGTTGAGCGACTGCCTTTGGCTCAGGTCATGATCCCAGAGTCCTGGGATCGAGTCCCACATCGGGCTCCCGGCTCCTCGGGGAGTCTGCTTTTCCCTCTGACCTTCTTCCCTCTCATGCTCTCTCTCACTGTCTCTATCTCAAATAAATAAAATCTTTAAAAAAAAAAAAACACAAGTCCATGAAATGAATTAGAAAGCCAACAAACAGACCCTATAAAATATTAAGGTAAGCATAAAAATTAATAAAGAAGAAATTTTAAAAATCAGGTAAGAAAATTCTTAAATTTTTAGCTTGGTGCAATTAGTTAACTCTGTGAAAAATGAAATTTGGATTGTAATAAAATAAATGACAGATGTAGAGAATTAAATATTTTGAAAATAAAGCGTTAAATATAGGTGAAAATTTATCTCTAGATGTGTAACTTTTTGAAGCTAAAAGCACTAGAAGAGACATATTTATCCAACCCCAAATTTAATAATTTCTAGAAAAATATAAAATTACAAGGAAAGTAGACAAATATAAACTAAAAATATGACAACAGATTATTATTCTTGGTAAAAAAAACACACAAGAATTGTTGACCTAAAACAATGGGCAATGGACAAATACATTATAAAGGAAGAAATATAAATGACTACATAAAAGCATAACGCATAATGGCATTTTACAAACTTATTAAAGATTAATGTTATGAATGAAAAAGAATAAAGACTTACCTGCTGAGAATAGCCCCGAAATGTTGGATTTACTGTTTTAATTCCTTGAAACAGAGTAGTGGGTACAACAGATCCTGGTCTGAGTAAGAAAAAAATTTTAATGAGAAATTTGTGACTTTTACCTTTTATTTTAGAAATCTAGCAATCAAGAATTCAAGTTGTTAAAGCGTTTCCAAAAAAAATCACTAAAAATTGCCCAGTACTATGTTGCATAAGCTCACCAGAACAGCTTACTAATGATACTCAAAATACATTTTATTGTTCTCCACCCTAATGAAATGATCATGCTCTACTATGATTTTTCAAAAATACTTGTAATTACTTAAAACAAAATTTTAATTCCTTAAAATTTCTGGGATAATAATTAAGATAAACACACCCAGCACACTGTCGAAATAAGATTTTTCGGATTTCATGTGTTTGTTTTTAAGATTTTATTTATTTATTTAACAGAGTGAGACACAGTGAGAGAGGAAACACAGTGAGAGAGGGAACATAGGTAGGGGGAGTGGGAGAGGAAGAAGCACGCTTCCTGACATGCAGGGAGCCCCATATGGGGCTCGATCCCAGAACCCTGAGATCATGACCCAGGCCAAAGGCAGATGCTTAACAACTGAGCCACCCAGGCGCCCCTGAATTCCATGTTTTTATTTGAGTACAGTTGACATAAGATTTTAAAACCAGCATCAAGTAACTATGAAAACAAAAATGAAAAGTCACCCAAATTATGAGATTTAACCACCTTTAGAATTCCATACTGACAAGGTTTAAAGTACAGATTAAGGTCAAAGAAGCTTAAAACAGCAGTTAAGGGGTAGTTCTAGCTACACAGAAAGGAACTTAGAAACATTAGAGGCTGCAGCAACACTGGATAACACCTAATGGAGATAAACAACAATGGAGGATTCTGGCTATCTAACGTTAGAGGTATAAATCTACTTCATATCCCAAAGGAACTCATTAAGATCATCTTCTATTTTTTACAAAAAAATAAACTCAAAGTAGATTAAAGACCTAAATGTAAGACCCAAATCCATGAAATGCCTAAAAGAAAACTTAGGCAATAATCTCTCAGACATTACCCTTAGCAACTTATTTAGGGATATGTCTCCTCAGGCAAGGGAAACCAAAGCAAAAATAAACTACTGGAACTACACTAAAATAAAAAGCTTGCACACAGAAAGGGAAACCATCAACAATACAAAAAAGCAACCTAGCCAGTGGGAGAAGATATTTGCAAATGTTATATCAAATAAGGGGTTAATATCTAAAATATATAAAGAAATTATACAATTCAACAAGAAAAAAACAATCTGATTAAAAGATGGGTAGAGAACCTGAACAGATATTTTCCCAAACACATACAGAGGGCCAACAGACATATGAAAAGATGCTCAATATCACTAATCATCAGGGAAATGCAAATCAAACCCACAAGGAGATAGCACCTCACACTGATCAGAATGGCTAGCATAGAAAGAAAGAAAGAACGAAAGAAAGAAAGAGAGAGAAAAGAAATAAAAGAAAAAACGAACAAGTATTGGCAAAGATGTGGAGAAAAGGGAGCCCTCGTGCGTGCACTATAGGTGGGAGTGTAAATTGATGCAGCCACTCTGGAAAACATTACAAAGATTCCTCAAAAAATTAAAAATTGGGGCACCTGGGTAGCTTAGTGGGTCAAAGCCTCTGCCTTCAGCTCAAGTCATAATCTCAGGGTCCTGGGATCAAGCCCCACATCGGGCTCTCTGTTCAGCGGGGAGCCTGCTTCCCCTTCTCTCTCTGCCTGCGTCTCTGCCTACTTGTGATCTCTCTCTCTCTCTCTCTAATAAACAAATAAAATCTTAAAAAAAAATTAAAAATTGAAATACCATATGGTCCAGTAATTCCACTACTAGGTATTTACCCAAAGAAAATAAAAACATGAATCTAAAAAGATACATGCATCCCTATATAGCATTATTTACAATAGCCAAGATATGGAAGCAACCCAAGTGTCCATCCATACATGAGTGGATAAAGATGTGGTATATATACAATGGAATATTTATTCAGTCATAAAAAAGAATAAGATCTTTTCATCTGTGACAATATGAAAGGTCCTACAGCATTGTCATGCTAAGTGAAGTAAGTCAGAGAAAGATAAATACCAAATGATTTCACTTACATGAGGAATCTAAGAAACAAAACAAATGAATAAAACAAGCAAAAAAAGGCTCTTAAATACAGAGAACAAACTGGTGGTTGCGAGAGGGGAGATGGGTGAGGAGGATGGGTAAAATAGATAAAGGAGAATAAGAGGTACGAACTTCAAGTTATAAAATACATAAGTCACAGAGCAAAAAGGAAAGCATAGAGAATATGTCAGTAATATTGTATTAACATCGTATGGTGACAGATGGTGACTACACTTCCCATGGTGAGCATTAAGTAATGTACGGAATTGTCTAGTCAATAATGTTATCGTACTTAAAACTAGATAAATTGTATGTTAA
>CM052798.1:57770929-57822054 GCA_028533885.1 Nasua narica
GGGGGGGGGCGGGAAGCAGGCTCCCTGCTGAGCAGAGAGCCCTATGCGGGGCTTGATCCCAGGACCCGGAGATCATGACCTGAACCGAAAGCAGAGGCTTTAACCCACTGAGCCACCCAGGCGCCCCTAGGAAATGTTCTTAGTAGGGGGTCACATACCCCAAAGAAAAGTGAGGCACTTAGGAATATAAGAATTTTAAAACTTTACTAATGAAATTTTTACAGTAGAAATCATTAAGATCTCAAAGTCTTACACGGTTTATTTAAGATTTTTATTTATTTACTTGACACAGCACACAAGCAGTGGGAGTGGCAGGCAGAAGGAGAGGGAGAAGCAGGCTTTCTGATGAGCAGCGAACCCGATGCAGGGCTCGATCCCTGAGCCAAAGGCAGATGCTTACCTAACTGAGCCACCCAGGTACCCCTTACAAGGTTTTTTTAAAAAAAAAAATCTTTGGTGATTGTTTTCTTATGAAAAGGTCAAGCAGTTCTTAGGAACCTTCAAAAAGGACTAATGGTAAGGGGTGCCTGAGTGGCTCAGTTGATTAAGCGTCTGACTTTGGCTCAGATAACGATCTTGGGGTTCTGGGATTGAGCGCCCCTTCGGACTCCTCACTCAGTGGAGAGTCTACTTGTCCCTCTGCCCCTCCCCCATTCTTACTCTCTCTCTCAAATGAATAAAATTTAAAACAAAACAAAACAAAATAGGGGCGCCTGGGTGGCCCAGTCGCTTAAGTGTCTGACATCAGCTCAGGTCATAATCCCAGAGTCCTGGGATTGAGTCCCCAGTCAGGCTCCTTACTCAGCGGGGAACCTGCTTCTCCTTCTGCCTGCTGCTACTCCCTGCTTGTGCTCTCTCTCTTACTCTCTTTCTCTGACAAATAAATAAATAAAATAATTAATTTAATTTAATTAAATCTTTAAAACAAAATAAAACAAAACAAACAGACAAGGGCACCTGGGTGGCTCGTTTCATGATCCCACAAGCCCCGCATCTCCCTATCCCTCTGCCTGCTGCTTCCCCTGCTTGTGCTCTCTGTCTCTCTGTCAAATAAATAAATAAACAATTTTTAAATAAATAAATAAATAGATAGATAGATAGATAAAAGTTTATAAAAGACTAATGGTAAAAGCAATTTTCCAAATAGTTCTAAAACATAATTAAAGTAAAATATTACACCAATTATTCTTCTAATGCTACACTTTAGAGCAAATAAACGTAAGGAGAAAAATGAACATTCACGTAAGTATCTATGGTCTGATTTTAGCATTGTCAGAATGCCTACTCCTTCATTAAAACTCAAGCATCAGTAATAGCAGCTTTAGCAGTTCAACATTGGATGTCCAGCCCAGATACTTCATTTGGATGTCCAGTTTGAAATATAACATGCCCTAAAATGAACTTGTCTCAAATCTACTTTTTTCAGCTCTATATATGTGCACCTACATCCTTTTAATATTTGATATTCATTTAAAAACATAATAAAGGGCGCCTGGGTGGCTCAGTTGGTTGAGCAACTGCCTTCGGCTCAGGTCATGATCCTTGAGTTCCGGGATCGAGTCCCACATCGGGCTCCCGGCTCCAAGGGGAGTCTGCTTCTTCCTCTAACCTTCTCTCTTCTCATGCTCTCTCTCACTTTCTCTGTCTCTCAAATAAATAAATAAAATCTTAAAAAAAAACATAATAAAGAGAATAAATACATTAAGTACATACCTGCTTTTATGCCACAGTTCTGTCATCAGTTTGAGATAACTTTTGCAAATGGCTGGTTTCTTATCTGTTCGAGCTAGTCCTCCACAATCAAGAAAAAACCGTGTCAAAGGTGGGCTAATTAAAAAAAAAAAAGGAAAGAAAAATGTTAAAGTGGAATCAAAGCTTAATACGGACTGACTTCCAGGCAGTCCATGAATAGGCAGCACATAGAGCCACATATCTAGAATTTCTTTGCTTGCTTTTACAGCTTCACATTTACTTCTTCATATTCATGGTCCACCCATTCAAATCAAATCTGACCCCATCATTTCAGACTCTTCAGTGGTGCCAGATCCAGTCAACAACTTTCATTTCCCTCTAAGTAGTATTTATTTACAGATGACCTACCCCTAATTCTTCAGCAACCCTTCTCCTGAACAATGATGAATTTTTCTACTTTTCTTCTTTACCTTTGGCAACTCTTTTCCCTCTTAATTGTTCTTTCAGCTCTTATCAGATATGTAAATATCAAGGTTCCTCAGCACTTGATCCTATGACTTTTCCTGTCTTCCCAAATACTCTTTACCTGGGGTAACCTTAAATTTTCATGCTCATGGGACGCCTGGGTGGCTCAGCTGGTTGAGCTGCTGCCTTTGGCTCAGGTCATGATCCTGGGGTCCTGGGATTGAGTCCCACATGGGGCTCCTTGCTGGGCGGGGAGCCTGCTTCTCCCTCTGCCTCTGCCTGCCACTCTGCCTGCCATTCTGCCTGCTTGTGCTCTCTCTCTCTCTCTCTCTGACAAATAAATAAAATCTTAAAAAAAAAAAAATTTTCATGCTCATGCCAAATATAGTCAAATTTATGAAAGTCAAATGTCTCATCTAAACTCCAGATTTATATCAAATACCCAAATTTAACATGATCAAAATTTAACTTTCAAGTGAATCTATTCTTCCTCCAAGTTTCTACATCTCAGTAAGTGGTACTACTACCCAACTGGTGGTTCAAGTTAGCAATTTAAAAGGCAATATTGTCTTTTATGAGTGTGATTAGCTGGAGAGAACCTCTCTGAATCTATTCAAATAGTTACAGGAAACAGACTGGACAAAGGACCAAACCCTGACCTGGAACAAACTGGCTATCCTAAAAAGATATTCCATGCAAGTGGAAATGAAAAGAGACAATGGATAGCTATATACTCATATTACACAAAGCAGACTTTAACTCAAAGCTGTAATAATATATAAAGAAAGGCATTATAAAATGATAAAGGGATCAATTCATCAAGAGGATAACATTTGTAAATATTTATACACCCAACAGAGGGGCAGCTAAATATACAAAGCAAGTATTAACAGATCTAAAGGGAGAAATAAATAGAAATACAGTAACAGTAGGGGACTTCAATACCCATCTTCAATCATGGATAGATCTTTCAGACAGAAAATCAAGAAACACTGGACTTAGACCACATGTTATTAGACCAGATGGACTTAAGAGATGTCTACAGAGCATTCCATGCTACCCCTATCTACTTAGTAAAACGATGATGAAGAAAAAAGAAAAACTGGGGTGCCTAGGTGGCTCAGTCGGTTAAGCTGTCCTACTCTTGATTTCAGCTCAGGTCACGATCTCAGGGCCCTGAATTCAAGCCCCATGTCAGGCTCCACGCTGGGGCATGGAGAGGCTTGAGGGTCTCTCTTTCTCCCTCTGTCACTCTTCCACCCCCACTCCTACTCCCATCTCTGCTTATGTGCTCTCTCTGAAAAAAAGAAAAAAAGAAAATCTGGGGCTCCTGGATGGCTCAGTCGTTAAGCATTTGCCTTTGGCTCAGGTCATGATCCCAGGGTCCTGGGATTGGGTCTTACACTGGGCTCCCTGCTATCAGGACGCCTGTTTCTCCCTCACCCACTCTCCCTGCTTGTGTTCCCTCTCTCATTCTCTGTCAATAAATAAATAAAATTTTTTTAAAAAATGCGAATACTTCCTCTTTCTTCCCTCTCAAACAAATAAATATAATCTTTTTTAAAAATGTGAATACTTCAACTTTTCCACCTACAGAAAAGTATAAAATATTTTCAAAGCATCCCTTAAATAAAACTAATTTGAGAAATTAGTTCAAGCTCATGTTCTAGATGTCAAAGCAAATAGCTTGCTCAAAGACACACAACTACCTAGGTCTAAGCGAGAACCAGCAGTCTCAGGAAACTACAGGCATGAACAGAGTAACCCCACTAGGAAAACAATGGATTATGTCCCACCCGGATTCTTGCCTACTCCACCTTGAGGATTACTTAACAAGAAAGAAAAAATAACTTTTGCAGGACATTTACATAGTTATAGTTAATCCACATAAATTTTCTAAATGGGATCATTTCGGAAAGTAGGAGGGAAGGAGAGGAATGCATTGAGGAGGGTGAGAAGTACAGCCAAAGATTTATGGGATCCTGTTGGCTAGAGAAATTGAATAGAATCATTACTTCTTTCTTTTTTTTTTTTGAATTATTACTTCTTTCTTACATCACTATTAATGTATACTTCTTTCTCTTCTCCCCTGACTTATCTTTTTTTTTCTTCTTTAAGCATACTACAGCAGCATGGTTTCCTCCCATCCAAGTACTAACCAGGCCCAACCTGCTTAGCTTCCAAGATCAGATGAGATCGGGCAGTCAGGATGGTATGCCTATATACTAGCAGCATGGTCATCTGTTCAAAGAGTGACTTTATTTTTGTTTTCCTCAAAAGAGTGACTTTAAGGGCGCCTGGGTGGCTCAGTTGGTTGAGCAACTGCCTTCGGCTCAGGTCATGATCCCGGAGTCCGGGGATCGAGTCCCATATCGGACTCCCGGCTCTGCGGGAAGTCTGCTTCTCCCTCTGACCTTCTCCCCTCTCATTCTCAGTCTCTCGCTCTCTAATAAATAAATAAAAATCTTAAAAAAAAAAAAAAAAGAGTGACTTTAAAATGTTATACAAAATTAATTTCACTACTTACCAATTAGAAAGAGCCTGCAAAGCTGCATTCATATAACAAGTATTTCCAATATTTTTCAAACCTGTGAGACCTATTAAGAAAAATCGTAAATTATGTCATCATTCAACAGAGCAATGACTTAATTTTATAAATGTTTACTGAATACGTAACTATATATGGTACTTATTATAGTTCCCAAACTATGTTAAGAAAATACAAAATAGGAGTGCCTGGCTGGCTCAGTCAGTGGAGTGTGAGACTCTTGATCTTGGGGTTGTGAGTTCGAACCCCACAAAGGATGTAGACACTTTTCAAAAAAATTAAGAATTAAAAAAATACATTATTAAAAAATATATTATGAAAATATAAAATAACAACTCAGACTTCAGCCTTGTACAAGTGTTAATTTTCAGATAATTATTTAAATACACATTTAAAAAATTAAAATTCCCTTGTATCAGTTACAAAACACAAAATTTGTACTATATTATATACAGATAATTTACTAAGAATTGTGGACTTTGGTAAAGTGATGTCGGAGAAACCAAGCATCACTGAAAGCTGTCAGTCTGCTCTCCTTGCAAATACAATTATACAAAACTGAATTTTTTTTGGTCATCAACATCTGTAGAATCCCTTTCACTTCTGGAGTTTGAAATTTTCACATTACACAGTTTCCTAAAGAAATGGGCAGTGCCATACAAAGGAGTAACAGGAGAATTATTTTACCTCTTGCCTTAAGTTCATCTTCTTCTTCCACTTCTATGTCTAAATCATCAAATACAGCAACCAGAGGAGTTTTTAATGTTGTATTGCTGGATATTTTAAAATCCTTGATTAATAGAAAAGACAGCCAACTTGAAAAAATCCTTTACTTTAAAATTTTTTTTAATTTTATCTCATATACATCTACAGTCTAAAAGTTAAGAGATGTTATTTTAAAACTATTAAGAACAAATTCTGGTATACTAATCAGAATAAAATTTACATTTGTATCTTGAAAGCAGTAAGAATCTATACTAGGTAAGAGCCTATCACTCTATATATGAAAATATGTACTTGAATTCAATAAAGCCACTTGTAACTTTTCTGAATTTAAACACAATTAATTCAGTGAATTTCAATCCAATTCAGTGAGATCACGTTACAGCTAAAAAAAGAAATCTAAGTACAATACCCTACACTGTCTTCTCAGATCTTTTCAACTTTTTACAGGAAAAAAATACTTAAGTTATTCTATTATAACACACCAATTTATCTGTAAACTTCTATAATCTCTCCTGATACTTGCTACCTTACTTATTTTGCATCCTTTTGTTCATATGAAATAGTTCACTTGTTTTAAATAGTAATAAAATATTCCAGAATTTCCAAGTATTGGCTTAACTCAAAGGTTACAACTGGTGATCTGTTAAATGCTAGCCCACACTTTAAAAAAAAAAGGGACAAGGCCTAACAAAAGAAAAACTTTGATCTAATATTTTAAAAATTGGGAGAGCTCACATAAAACTCAGATTACCCAAGTTCTCTTGTAACAGAAGAAGATCAAAACTACAGTGAATCCATTTTGCAACACTCAGTTAAAGAAGAAAACTGAAAAACTGCATGCACATAGCATGTGCTCGGCTTCTCCAACTTATTACAGCCTTATTCCACCTCTACAATGCATGCATAGGTACTTTTATACCCACCCACTTTATATATTTACTTTACTTTCCTGATATCTGTAGATACTGAACATCTGAGTTGGCCCCACAGTCTCTCTCAATTATATATAAGTACAGAGACTTAAAAAAATCATTTAAAATTTTACCTCCCAGAAAAAACTTCTATTAATGACATTTGAATGGTTTCCAATATTATCATTTTATAATTAATGTTCCAATGAATTGGGTTCAAATAGCATATGAATTTTCTACTAAAAAAATTTGTACAAATAACATTTTTTCTTCTGAGTAATTTCTTTAGCAATGGGATCAGGAAGTTGCATTAAATTAAATCCATGCCTTTTATGTTTTATAGATATAACTCATTAGAGAATTATTTACAAGCCATCAGAAAAGTATCAGTATATTTATTCAACCAGATTCAACATTCATTCAGAGTATGAAATCTCAGGGTGCCTGGGTGGCAAAGGAGGTTGAGCTACAGACTCTTGATTTTGGCTCAGCTCGTGATCTCATGGTCCTGAGATCGAGCCCCACGTTGGGCTCTGCACTCAGCTCAGAATTTGCTTGGGATTCTCCCTCTGCCTCTGGCCTTCCCACTTGTTCCTTCTCTCTGAGATAAATAAATAGATCTTAAAAAAAAAAAAAAAAAGAGTATGCAGAAATGGCAACAGAGAGGTGTTTTAACTTGTTTTCTTTAGTCAGGGATGATTATTGTATCAATGTGTTTTTATTTATATTTCTTCTTTGTGCACTATCTACACTTATTTTTTCAACCACCTTTGAGTATTACCCTTATAAATTGTTATTACTTCCTTATGTGATTATACTTTGTTACCACATTTTTGTTAATAATGCAAGAGTGTTCACAAAAATTTACTTTCAAACCTATCATTAAAAAAAAAACACATGATAAATAAATATCAGTGGAAGAAACAGTAATGGTAATGTGGTGATTTACCCACATTACCATTAATGATTTAGCCATCCAACAGTGAAACTAGAAATGCAACAAGTTATACCTAGTCTAACACCTAGTCATTTTAGTTATAGAATATGTATGACAAGCGACTTTATTAGCATAAATGTCTACTATCAAAATGTGATAAAAAGATAAAAGAAAAATAGAAGAGTTGGTATCAGGGTGCCTGGGTGACTCAGTGGGTAATAAGCATCTGCCTTCAGTTCAGGCCATGATGGGGGATCCTGGGATCGAGCTCCGAGTCTGGCCCTCTGCTCAGCAGGAAGCCGGCTTCTCCCTCCCCAATCCCCCTGCTTATGTTCCTTCTCTTGCTGTTTCTCTGTCAAATAAATAAATAAAATCTTAAAAAAAAAAAAAAAAAAGAGTTGGTATCAAGGAAGAAAAGTATACAAATACAATGTGATTTTTATGATATGAGGAAAAAACTCACTAATGTGTTAATTAAACCATACAGAGCAAATGAGTAGAATAAGTGAGAAGCCACTGTTCTAATTTTTTTATTTCCTTTCCTTTTTTTATATGATTGGAAAATTCTCAAAATTAAGTGATCTATTTTAGCAAGCCCACACATATTTTGGAACCAAAGGTCAATGCTAACCTTTAAGATATCCTATCTGGTTTTTGACAAATTAGTAAAATGTTCTTAGTAATATAAATGAGGGTAGAGAGGGGAGAGAAATGAAGAAAAGGAAGCCAAATTAGTATTTGTAATTTCTTATCAAAGAAAGCCTGCCCTCTCTCCTAGAACCAGATTGCTAGAAAAAGAAACACTTTTTAAACCATTCTTTTTTTTAAGTTTTAAAAACACAACAGGTGCTCTTCTATCTTCAGACAGGTGGGCTTCAATCTTACCATAACCTATCACTCTACAAAAGAACAAAGGCTAGCCTCAGTGTTTCAATCGAGAAAAGAAGCACATTACATAAATTTTTCAAGTACAAATTAGGTAGAGTTGTTTTAAATTTCAACTACACGACAAATTCTGAAATCACTACCTGAAAATGTATATTTTAGTTAAAGTTAGATTATTACCTGAACACTGTTTTCTTGTGTTTGCTGAAGTGGTCTTACATGAGGCAAAGAAGGCTGAGTTCCTAATTTCCTATCCAAAAATACTTCTTTGCTGCAAGCATAACACCATACTCGAAGAGTGGTAAGGTTCACAGTTAGATAATGCTTTGTCTCCTATATAATTTCACAGGAGGGAAGAAGAGGAACCAAAATTACATATAGTTGAAAACATTTCAAAAGATCATATAACGGGGCACCTAACTGGCTCAGTTGGAAGAGCATAGGACTCTTGATCTCAGGGTCATGAGTTCAACCCCCATGCTGGGTGTAGAGATTACTAAAAAAATAAATAAACTTAAAAAAATCGTGTAAGAGGGGCTCCTGGGTGGCTGAGTCGGTTAAGCGTCTAACTCTTGATTTTGGCTCAGGTCATGATCTCAGGCTTGTGAAACAGCACCGCATCCAGCTCTGCATTCAGTGGAGTCTTCTCTCCCTCTGCCTCTGCCCCTCCCCTTATTTACTTGTGCTCTCTCTCTCAAATAAACAACTCTTTTTAAGAATCCTAAGATAAACTGCTGGCCTTTGATGAATAACAATATACTCAAAAGAGTTAAAACTGGAGCACCAAAAACACACTCTTGAGGTAAACTGCTGAAGTACAGTGAATAGTAACGATATCTAACCCTCCTCTAAAAATTATTCTATTGTCATTTTTACCACTGTTCAGCATGAAGACAAACACAAGAGTAAGACTCTGCTTTATAGCTGGCAAACAAGTGTAATATAAGAAAATAATTGACAAGAGCACTAACTATTCTAGAAGATCAGAGTGGCAAACCAATGAGCCCAATGACATGAGTCAAAGCAAAAAACAGCTCAAGCAATAGTGAACGTATGATCTTGCATATATAAAACTCCGGCCTTTCTCAACTGAGTTCTGTGAGAGAATCTGTGCGCTAGATAAAATTATTTTAGTAACTATTTTCTCAATTCTCCTAAAAATGGTACATAGCACTACCATTCTAGATGGACAAAAGACAAATAACTTATGTATAATAATGCCTGAGGCCCTTGGGATAGTCAGGCTTAATTAATTCTCTTGAGGAACCCTGACTGAGAACAATTGATGCTACAGAAATATCAATGTGAAAAAGCCAGTTCATTCTCAAGAAAGTTACAGTTTAACGTGGGAGTTCTACCTAATACTATAAAAGAGGCATGCCAGAATTATAGAAAAGCCCCAAACCCCAGGGTGAAGTAGAAAGGGAACTCTAGTTAAGAGGATATGCAGGAGAAGGTAGTAAGAATTGAGACGTGAAGTTAGCCAGGCCCCATCACAAGCAGAGGCATCCACTCTTACCTTCAATCTTCATATCTCCTAAAATTCCAACCATCATCTTCAAAAATCAGGAGGCATACTTCTCAAATCATTACTCTCTTTTTTTTTTTTCAAATCATTACTCTCTTAATTACAACCTCAATCTAATATTGATCTCAGTAATTCCCCTCCCCACCTTTTAAAAAGTATAAGCTAAGATTCAACTCCTCTCATATGAAAAAGGACAAAATTTTGAACTAAAATTTGAAATAAGAGGCGCCTGGGTGGCTCAGTTGGTTGAGCAACTGCCTTCGGCTCAGGTCATGATCCCGGAGACCCGGGATCGAGTCCCGTATCGGGCTCCCAGATCCGTGGGGAGTCCGCTTCTCCCTCTGACCTTCTTCTCCCCTCGCATGCTTTCTCTCTCTCTCTCTCAAATAAATAAATGAATAAAATCTTTAAAAAAAAAAAGATCTTTAAAATTTGAAATAAGGTTGTATTTGCTTTCCCTTTCCTTCATGTTCTCCTTAAAAATATCTTACATGAAAATTTTCTGTACACTGGTTGATATATGGAATTGTTGAATCACTGTATCGTACACCTGAAACTAATACAACACTGTACATTAACTAACTGGAATTAAAATAAAAACTTAAGGGACGCCTGGGTGGCTCAGTTGGTTGAGCAGCTGCCTTTGGCTCAGGTCATGATCCCAGCGTCTTGGGATCGAGTCCCGCATCGGGCTCCTTGCTCTGCAGAGAGCCTGCTCCTCTCTCTGCCTCTGCCTGCCTCTCTGCCTGCTTGTGTTCTCTCTCTGTTAAATAAATAAATAAAGTCTTTTAAATGAATAAATAAATAAATAAATAAATAAATAAAAACTTAAAAAGCAAGCAAAGAAATAAATAAATAGAAAAAAAAAATCTATATCATACCTGAGAATGTATGGTGCTGTGATCTACTTGTGATTCACCACAACCAACATATGAACATCTATTCTGTAAATAATTATACAAAAAGAAAAATAAAGCATTTTATAACATATGTAAATGTACAATAACATTGCAATTACAATTAAGTTTTGATTACACGTTTTAACTTAACGACTAAGTGACTTTACACAGTTAGTTGTTTTAACCAAAAGGTATCAGGAACAGAAGAATAAAATGAGAATATTTCTAAGCTAAAAGCTATGTCACCTCTAATACAGGCAAGCACAAAATATTTTAATGATTTACTAAAGCTCTGCAAAAGCACTGCAAACTAAAACCCAAAGTTTACAGTTTAATTTTTGTTATCAATAATGCTCTTTTAAAGTATATTCATTTATAAAATCCTTTAAGTGTCAAAAAAATCTTAGAGTTACCCTTATTCAGATATAAATTTTTATCATACTAAACTTTTGGAAAGAAACATATACATACCTCTAGACATGCCCAAAGATTTGGTCCTCTGACTTTACAATCCTGACAAGTACCCTATGAAACAAAAATCATATAGCCAACATTAGCATTATATTGACACAGCCAAACACATACAATTGACTAGTAGTATTACATAAAAAAAATTAAGACCTCATGAACACAGAGTATTACAGTAATTTATTTAAAAAATGCTAATTGGGAGAAAAATAATTTTTTAAGGAAGGAAAAAAACCTGTATCTTACGTGAGATTTTTGTATTAAGTCTTCTTTTGTTATTTCACCAACTGAATCCAAATGTGGACAATGGTTTCGAAAAGCTGCCATTTTGTTAGAAATTCTTTCCTGTCTCCCAAATATTTCCAAATGAGGTAATACCTATGGGACAAATAACCAAAAAATGTTAATTGAAAAATGCTAATATATTAAAAATGATTTAAATAAAGGACAGGGTGCCTGGGTGGCTCAGTCAGTTAAGGTCTGCCTTCAGCTCAGGTCATTATCCTGGGATCAAGCCCCACATTGGGCTCCCTCAGTGGAGAGTCTGCTTTTACCTATCCCTCTGCCCCTCCCCCGACTTGTGTGCATGCATGGGCACATGTGCTCTCTAATAAATAAAACCTTTGAAAAAAAGTAAAATAAAATAAAGGCTAAAATAATAAGCACATGTGTTTACAAGTCCACCCTAGAATGTATTTTTCAAATATACTTGGATTACTTTCATAATTTAATGCACACTGACAATTTCTCTACAAAATTAACATTTTACTAAAATTGACACCTATGTATCAATGTAAATTTGTTTCTACATTACTTTTGCTACTTTTTCCCTCCTCCCTCCCATTTCCCATTTTAGAATATAAATAAAAGGGAAAAATTTTGAGTTACTTATTTAAGTACTCTTACCTTTTTTTTTTTTTTTTAAGATTAACCCTTAGGCTGTAATAGGAATTAAAGGGAAAGAATAGTCAAATAGAAACATTTGTTTTCATGCAGCCCCTAGTGATAACATAAATGAAACTGTCTGGTATGTTAGCAATATACCAAAATGGTCACAGATCAGAATTTCTCAACATTGGCACCACTAACACTTTAGGCCAGATCTTTGTTGTGGGAGTTTGTAAGGTGCATTGTAAGGTAATTAGCAACATTCTTGCTTCTACCCTTAGATGTCAGAACACCTTCACCATTCTGAGCTTTAACAACTACAGTATAAAATTACGCCCTCAAAGGGACAAACTGTCCCATGGTAAAAACCACATTATCACAAGATCCTTTCAACAACCCTGAGGTAGAGTACCATTATTATCTTCACTTCGTGTAAGGCTAAAAGAGGCAAATCTGCTTGCTTCCCATTGTTAGCATTTGGCAGAATGAGAATTTCAATCCACCTGTGTATTTTACAGGTAAGAGGAAGACGCTGAAGTCAAATAGAATGGGTGATACCAATAAGAACAGAATGGCATAACTAACTTATGGGGATATTTGAAGGATTAAATGAGGTAGTACATGTCAGGTGTGTACATACACACACATAGTACTATGCATACACAAAGACATAAAATTTTATAAGGCACTCTGCAGTATCTAATTATATACATATATATATGTATATTTTAAATTTTAAAATATATATATATATTTTATGTGACCAGTAAGGTCTCATACCTCTCTTCACCATAAGACCACAAGTTTAAGATGTTTCCCACATCAATTACGATTTTCCTAATATTCTTTTTATTTTTATTTTCCTAATATTCTTCAGGAGCTTCCTCAATTCCATTAAAATAAATAGAAGGCAAAAAGTTTTGCAATCCTAATATACTTAACTTCCTCCAAGATATCACAGTATTACAAATATAATAATGAGAAAAAGAATGATAGGAATACTATAATGTCACTAAATTTTATCTATCTCCACTGCAAATCTTATGAATCACAGAGTTGATATACAGCATTCAATGCATAGAAATCTTATGATTGGGTCAAGTAAAGTGAGTAATTTCCATGAAAAAGTATCAAGTTTAAAATTGAGTACTTCTAGATCTTCTTTGAATGTATATTCTTAACAAGGCTTTTCATGCCCTTGGTTTATCTTTGGGGTTTCAGAACACCATTTGGAAAAAAAAATAAGAACTTACCAGGAAAGAATAAACACTTATAAATGCTAATATTAACACATTAGTAAACACATTAAACAAAAAGTTTCAATGAAATAAAATGGGTCCAATATTAGCTTGCAACCTACAAAATGCAAAGGAATCACCCTAGGGGTTAATAGTGAATAAACAGTTATTTCTAAACATTACATATTATTACATAAGATTAGGGAAGCCTGGGTGGCTCAGTCAGTTAAGCATCTGACTCTTGGTTTCCACTCAGGTCATGATCTCAGGATCATGAGATTGAGCCCTGCATCAGGCTCCAAACTCAGCAGAAAGTCTGCTTGAGATTCTTTCCCTCTGCCCCTCCCCATGCTTTTGTGTGTGTACATACGTGTTCTCTTTCTCTAAAATATTAAGTCATTAAAGATTATATTATTACATAAGATTAAACAGCCATGTTATTTCAGATGCATGAAGTTAAACTTAAAATAACTTAATATTTTCCATTTCTTACTTATGTTTTAAGAAGAGTCTGGCAATCTTTCCCACCTCTCACTTCCTTTGGACCTAGATATTTCTTGCCTCTCATCCAATTACCTCTACTGTCAGCCATTATGGAGTAATAGGATTTACACTCTCACCTAATTAACTAAAAAGCCAAACAAAATATATAAAACGATGGCTAACATCAGACAAACATCAGACAATAGGCAACGAGGCAACTACTCCACCTTACTGCCTAGAAAGAACTTCTAGGCCATAGTACACATAGGAGAAAACCCAAACAGAGTCTAGCAATCTCCTTGAGTGGAAGGGACAGAACTGAAAATGCAGAAAGGCCAAGGGGGCTAGAATTTGCAAGGCAGAGTAACAGAGAGGAAAGAACTCAATAAACTCATGAGATTTGTAGAGGGCTACCGTTAGGTTTTCAGCTGAGAACTGATAAGCATGCATGTGCATGTGATTAAACTACCCTAAACAAGGGAAAGAACTACTGGAAAGGAAAGGTAGAACAATCCTCACAGCCAACACAGATCTGTCTGTGCCCCCATTAGTAACAGTTTAAAGCCTTCATAATACAGAAGGAACAAAGTACTCAGAAGGTATTTCCTCAGTAATAGGAAATAAGGTATCCCTAGACTAAAAACTACTTTTGTTCTGCCTTTAAAAAGCTCAAAACAAGTATTACAGTGCCGAACTATTCCCAAGGCATTTAACTGTGTCCCAGAACAAAGCTAAGGATATATATTTTTTTAATAAGAATTTATTTATTTATTTATTCAACAGAGAGAGAGATCACAAGTAGGCAGAGAGGCAGCAGAGAGAGGGGGAAGCAGGCTCTCCGCCGAGCAGAGAGCCCCATGTGGGGCTCGATCCCAGGACCCCAAGATCACGACCCGAGCCAAAGGCAGAGGCTTAAACCACTGAGTCACCCAGGCACCCCAAAGCTAAGGATATTTAAAGGAATAAAAAATGAAACAAAATAAAACAGCACCACACAAGATAAAAAAAAAAAAATGGCAATGCCTAGCATCCAATCAAAAAGTACAAGACAGGAATGCAAGCTGGTACAGCCACTCCGGAAAACAGTATAGAGGTTCCTCAAAAAATTGAAAACAGAGCTACCCTATGACCCTCCAATTCCGCTACTGAATATTCACCCCAAAGATACAAATATAGTGATCCAAAGGGGTACCTGCACCCCAATGCTTACGGCAGCAATGTCCACAATAGACAAACTAGAGAAAAAGCCCAGATGTCTATCAACAGATGAATGGATAAAGAAGATATGGTATATATATACAATGGAATACTATTCAGCAATCCAAAAAATGAAATCTTGCCATTTGCAATGATGTGGGTGGAACTAGAGAATATTATGCTAAGCGAAATAAGTCAATCAGAGAAAGACAATTATCATATAATCTCACTGATATGTGGAATTTGAGAAAAAAGGCAGAGGATCATAGGGGAAGAGAGGAAAAAGTAAAACAAGACAAAATCAGAGAGGGAGACAAACCATAAGAAACTCTTAATCATAGGAAACAATCTGGAGGGGAGAGGAATGGGGGGTTGGGGCAACTGGGTAATGGACATTAAGGAGGTCACATGATGTAATGAGCACTGGGTATTACATAAGATTGATGAATCACTGAACTCTACCTCTGAAATCAATAATACATTACATGTTAATTAATTGAATTTAACTTAAAAAAACAAAAGTATTGAGAAATAATCCATCCAGCATGACTGTATATCTCCTGTTCATTTGCCTTAGTTTTGAGGACACCCATCTACTGTCTTAAGCCCACTCCTGTGAAATGCCTCTGTGCTATGAAAATGTCCATGGAGCAGTAACCATATTTATGTTGCTGTATACTAAATATTTGTTATGTTATATAAAATCTTTTATAATTCAAAAAAATTACAAGATATACAAAGAAAAATCAGATCCATAGCAAGGAATAAAAAAAAAAGAGATCCAGAAATAACACAAATGACAAGACAAAGTATACACTTTATTTACTTATTTTTTCATTCATTCAGTAGGCTCCAGGCCCAGCTGGAGCCCATGACAGGGCTTGAATTCACAACCTTGAGCTCAATCCCCGAGCTGAGATCAAGAGTCAGATACTCTACCAACTGAGCTACCCTCAGGCATCCCAAGGATACACATTTTTAAAGAGAAACTACACTGCAAATTGAAATACAGAAAAAGACTGAGAAAATTAAACAAGAGTATGAGGGCGCCTGGGTGGCTCAGTCAGTTGAGCATCTGCCTTGGGCTCAGGTCACGATCCCAAGGTACTGGGATCAAGCCCTGCATCAGGGCTCTCTGCTTAGAGGGGAGTCTGCTTCTGTCTGTGTGCCTCCCCTCTGCTTGTGTTCTCTCTCTGGCTCGCACTCTCTCTCTCTCAAATAAATAAATAAAATCTTAAAAAAAGAAACTATAAATGATTTGGGCGCCTGGGTGGCTCAGTTGGTTGAGCAACTGCCTTCAGCTCAGGTCATGATCCTTGAGTTCCGGGAGGATCGAGTCCCATATCGGGCTCCCAGCTCCACGGGGAGTCTGCTTCTTTCTCTAACCATCTCTCCTCTTATGCTCTCTCTCACTTTCTCTGTCTCTCAAATAAATAAATAAAATCTTTTAACAAAAAAAAAAGTATCACTCGGCTGGGTGCAAAAGTACAAATTTGATGAATACTAAAATCCTACAAATTAAAGCAACACAACAAACTCAAAGCACAAGACACATGAAAATTACACCATGGCACATTAAAAATAAGTTGCTTAATCGGGACAGTGTGAGCCACTGGCTTCCCCACTGCACCCCCCATGGGCTGCCTTGCAGGCTAGGCATGGCTAAAAACAAACAAGTTGCTTAAAACCAATAATAAAAACAGTATCTTCAAAGTAGCCAAGAAAGGCCAATAATGGCTTTATGCTAGAAACAATGCAAGCCAGAAGACAGTGAAGCAACATGTGTACAGTATTGAAAGATCACTGTCAAGTCACTATCCCATACCTAGGAAAACAGCTTTCAAAACAAAGGCAAAATAAGGACCACTTATAAAAATGCTGCAAGAGGGGCGCCTAGACGGCTTAGTCGGGTAAGCATCTGCCTTGGGCTCAGGTTGCGTCCCAGAGTTCTGGGATTGAGCCTGCACCAGGGTCCCGGCTCAGCAGGGAGTCTGCTTCTCCTTTTCCCTCTGCTCCTTCCCTTCATGTTCTCTCCTGCATGCTCTGCTCACTCTCTCTCAAATAAATAAAAAAAAATCTTTAAAATAAAAAAATTAAAATGCTGAAAGAACTTATTACCAGCATACCTGCACTATAAAACCTAGATATATGCTTCAGTATCTTTTTCATGCTCATAAAATCAAACATAGAAATAGAGACCTACATGGCCTTTTTTTTTGGTCAATAATACAGACATCTCTCTCTCTCAACTTTTTCTTGGATACACATGTCATGATGCATGCACTGCATAAATTATTCAATTAATTCTTCTATAGATGAATATTCTCTTTGTTTCCATATTCTGCCATTAAAAATACCCATATGATCTTAGGATGCTTGGGTTCAGTCAGCAGAGTGTGTGACTCTTGATCTCGAGATTCTGAGTTTAAGACCCACATTATGTGTAAAGATTACTTAAAAAAAAACGAAATCTTAAAAAAAACAAAACTATATAATCCTAATACGGGCCAGTGTATAAAAATAGATTTTGCAAGATCACATTTCAAAAATTATACAGCTCACATTTCCACTAATAAGGGAATATCCCATTTTCTACACAGCAACACCATTTTCTCTACTAGCAATAAACATCACTGTTTTTTTACTTTCACCATTTAATAGGCACATCGTTAGAATTCACTAGTACTTTAATTTGTATTACTTGACAACCTGTGAGTTTGAGTGTCTCTTCAGAAGTTTTATGGCCTCCTGGATTTGCTCTTTTATTAACTGCTTCTTGTCTGTTTTTTATTTGTTTGTTGTTTGTTTGTTTTACTACTGGGTCCATAATCTCTTCTTGTAAAATTAATCCTGTCTTCCAGATTCAAATAGAATTTCTACACTGCAAGTATTTTTTCAAACTTACTTTTTGTTTATTATATTTTTAATTTTGATGAAAAACACACAAATTTATCATCTTAGAGCCATTTCTAAGTGCACAGTCGAACAACACTATACAACATTTGCACTGTTGTACAACCAACATTGTACAACTTTCACATTGCTGTAAACCAATCTCCAGAACTCTTTTCAACTTGCAAAACTGAAACTCCACAGCCATAGGAGCTCTCTATTCAATCTCCCACTAGCCCTTGGCAACCACCAATCTACTTTATCTCTATGAATTTCACTAGTCTGAGGGTCCAAAGAGGTTTTCAGTGCAAGTATACAGTATATCTTTGTGATGACATTATTTCACTTAGCCTAATGTCCTAAAGATTCATCCATTTTGTAAGCATGTCAGAATTTCCTTCCTTCTCCAGGCTGAATAACATTCGGTTGTGTGTGTATATACCACATTTTGTTAATCCATTCATCCATTATTGGACATTTGGGTTGCTTCCAACTTTTGGCTATTGTGAATAATATTGCCATGAACACAACTGTACAACTATCTCTTCAAGTCCTTGCTTTTACTTCTTTTGGGTAGATAGATATCCAGAAGTGAAATTGCTGGATCAGTGGTACCTGGCTAACTCAGTTGGTAGAGCAAACAACTCTTATCTTGAGGTTCTGAGTTTGAGTCCCACACTGAGTGTGGAGATTACTTAAATAAACTCAAAAAAAATTGCTGGATCATACGGTAATTCTACTTTTAAGTTTTTGAGGAATCACCATACTATACATATACATATATACCAGCAGCTATAGTGGCTGCACCACTTTACATTCCCAGTCCAATGCACAAGGGTTCCAATTTCTCCACATCCTCACCAACCCTTACTTTTCTGGGGTTTTCTCCCCCCTGGTTTTTTCATTGTTTTTTCATTTTTCACACCTAATAGGTGTGAGGTGATCTCACTGTAGTTTTGATTTGCATTTCCCTAATGATTAGTAATGTTGAGTACCTTTTCATGTATTCATTAGCCATTTATTTATATACCTTCCTTAGAGAAATGTTTATTCAACTCCTTTCTTTTTTTTAATTGGGTTGTTCACTTCTTTTTGTTGTTGAGTTGTAGGAGTCCTTTACATATTCTGGGTATTTAACTCCTTATCAGACATATGATTTGCAATATATTTTCACCCATTCCATAGGTTGCCTTTTCACTCTCTTGACTGTGCCCTCTGATGCACTGCTTTTAATGGGATATAGTCAAATTTTTCTATTTACTTTTGTTGCCTGTGCTTTTGGTGTGATATCCAAGGAATCACTGCTAAATCCAATGTCACAAATGTTTTCTTCTAAAAGTTTTAGTTCTTATGCTTAGGCCCTTCATCCATTTGAGTCAATTTTTCTATGTGGTGTAAGGTAAGCATCCAACTACGTATGTTTGCATGTGGGTATATAATTTGCCCAATTCCCTTTGTTGAAAAGACTTTTCCCCCCTTAGAACAGTCTTGGCACTCTTGTCAAAAAACATTTGATCATCTATATGAAGGTTATTTTTGGACTCTATACTATTCCACTAGCTTATGTCTGTCTTAGTAACAATAATGTTAACTTTCTTACAGTATCCTTGCTCATTAAAGACTTTTTTATAAAATCAAATATGTCTCTTATAATAGCTTGAGTTTCTAATCTTAAATTTTCCTAGTCTATATAGCTAAAGCTGTAGAATAACCTTAAACATTTTTTAAACAAGGCTTTATAATCCATCTGGTGTTTATCTTAAGATAGGAACCCAATTTTATTTTCTTCCTGATGGGTCGACAGTTGTACCAGCACCACTTACTACACAATCTACCCATTACTCATGAATTATAATACTACCTTTATCTTTATTACGCTTGCACATGTCATTTTGTTCATTTTGTTCCACTAATCTACTTATGCCAATACCATATTTAATTTGAATACATAGAATAGAGAGTATTTTGATAACTGTAAGACATTCCTCCTTCACCAGTCCTTTTCAGTTTCCTTGGCCATTCTCTGAATATACTGAAAAACATCATAGTTATACCTCATTTTCTAATATTAATACTTATTAGTGAACTTTACTGTTTTAATGCACTTACTAGAATCTCTTAAGGAATGTTAAATATAAAAATGTTTTTTTTAAGATTTTATTTATTTATTTGACAGAGAGAGAGAGAGAGAGAGAGAGAGGAAGCATGAGACAGAGAGGTGAGATGGAGAAGCAGACTCCCACCTGAGGAGGGAGCCTGATGCGGGACTCGATCCAGAGACTCCAGGATCATGACCTGAGCCGAAGGCAGCTGCCCAACAACTGAGCCACCCAGGCGCCCCAATATAAAAATGTTTTTTAAAAAGGGATTTTGAGCATTCATTTCTGGGCCCTTACTTTAATGGTTTAGCCATTTAGGATATTTACTATAATTTCCTCCTATTCTTAATTTACTTTGATTTTTTTCCAAGCCCAACCTGGGGCTTGAATTCACAACCCCAAGATCAAGTCATATGCTCTACTGACTAAGCCAGCAAGGCACACTCCTAATCAGAAATGGTCTTTTTTTTTTTTTTAAGATTTTTATTTATTTATTTGAGAGAGAGAGAGAGAGAAAGACAGAAGAAGCAGGGGGAGGGTCAGACGGAGAGGGAGAAGCAGACTCCCCACTGAGTAGGGAGCCCAACATGAGGCTGGATCCTGGGACTCCGGGATCACGACCTAAACTGAAGGCAGGTGCCCAATTGACTGCACCACCTAGGCACGCAAGAAGTGGTCTTAATAAACTTTTTTAAATGTCTTCTCAGCAGCTGATGATTTACTATATTCCTTATTTCATCCATTGATATAATCTATTAACAGATTTAATACAAATGATCCTTGCATTGGTACACCCCTATGGGTCAAATGTATTATTAGACTGTTGCTTCATATTTAGATTCTATTGGCTAATATTGTATTCAGAAATTTTGCAAGTGCAATTGACTTTTTTGGATAACACTTTTTTTTTTAAAAAAAAAGATTTTATTTATTTATTTGACCGAGAGAGAGAGAGAGATCACAAGCAGGCAGAGAGGCAGGCAGAGGGAGAGGGGGATGCAGGCTCCCCGCCGAGCAGAGAGCCCGATGTGGGGCTCGATCCCAGGACCCTGAGATCATGAGCCAAAGGCAGAGGCCTTAACCCACTGAGCCACCCAGGCGCCCCTTGGGCAACACTTTTATCAGGGATAAAAGTATGTGCTTCACAGAATGCATTCAGTAGCTCTGCATCTTCTATATCACAAAGGTTTTATTATTTATTATTATTGTATGTTCTTTACAAATTAAATGAAACTCAGCTGTGAAATTATCTGCTATAGTGCCTCTTTAGAGGATGTATCATCAATCATCTTTTTTTTTTTTTTTAAGATTTTATTTGACAAAGAGAGACCACAAATAGGCAGAGGCAGGCAGAGAGAGAGGAAGAAGGAGCAGGAAGCAGGCCCCCTGCTGAGCAGACAGCCTAATGTAGAGCTCAATCCCGACGATGAGATCATGACCTGAGTGGAAGGCAGAGGCTTTAGCCCACTGAGCCACCCAGGCGCCCCACATCAATCATCTTTTGACCCTTTAGTGGGAATGGGTCAATTTAAGTTTTTCACTTCTTGGATCAAATTTACTAATTTATATTTTGCTATTAAATCATGCATGCCTTCTCAATTTTCAACTTTACATCATAGCATGCATGTAATATTGTCAAGAAAATTTACAAAACATTCCATTAATCTCCCCTATATCCATGTGTCTTTGATGTTTCCTTTCTCATTCCTTATCTTGTGCATTTTTACTTGACTTTTTTTTTCTGGTTCATTGGTCATTGCAAAGAACTAGCTTTGCAATTTATCCTTTCCACTATTTTTGTTCTGTTGTTTCCAATTCCATTAATTACAGTTTTATCTTTAATTTCTATGTCCTACTTGGTTTTGGTTTTATTTTCTTAATTCCTAAATATGAGTTCTAAAATTTTTTTTTTTTTTTTTACTTAATAGAAGTATTTAATTAGCATGCATTTTCCTCTAAATACCAATGTTGGCCAATTAAACAGAAATTTTCTCATTGCTTTCTAGGTAGTTTTAATCTCACTTTTGATTTTAAAGTGTTTTAAGTCCATCATTAGAAGAATGGATATATAAAGGTACATTCACAAATAAATATTACACAATAGTTTGACCACTTAAAATGGATGGATAATTTATCAATGGGGTAGATCTAAAGTGCACAATGCTGGGTTAGAAAAAAAGGAAGATACAGAGTAATACGTACTCTGTATGAAACCACTAAAGTAATAATTTAAAACCTGCATTACAGCACACTATATCTGGATGTAGATCTTCTATAAAAATATAGTTACTGAAGGATACGTACTCTGTTGCTTCAGAGCAAAGAAATGAAGACTGGGGAAAGATTAAGTATTCTCTGTTCTCGTGTCTGGTATTAATTTCTTGGTATCTAAACAATTTAATGAGAACTAGTGCATGTAAACAAAAGCTAGCAATTTGTACCAAGGCAATTTAGTGTTCCTTATAATTAAACATAACCTACTAAAACAGAAGGCTCTTAATATTCTAGTTACCTAGTTTTACTCAATTACTTCACTATGGTAACAAAATCATTCTTTTATTCCTTTTTCTGATATTTACTGAGAGTAGGATATTTAGGCACAAGAGGGCATTGGTGCAGAGATGCCTGGCTGGGTCAGTTGGTAGAACATGTGGATCTTGATCTTGGGGTCATGAGTTCGAGCCCGATGTTAAGTAGAGCTTACTTAAATTAAAAAAAAAAAAAAAGACAGGGGTGCCAGTGAGGTGCTGGAAGCAGCAGTGAGGGAGTGGGTAAAGAGTTAAGGAAGGGAAAAAAAGCTAGTGAATGGGGTCTGGTGTGTGTGTATTGGGGGAGGATAATCCTGTGGAGATTTTTGGAGAACTGCCTTGGAATTGTCCTATCAAATGAAGAGGAGTTGAGTTTTTACACCCACTTCCAGATCTCTAATAGCTCTAATCACTGAAAATCTTCACCAGTGATTGGTATTGCTATTGCTAACTTCTCCAGTTAACATAAAAAAGAAAGGATTCCTCATACTTAAAAGGTTCATTATGTCCAAATATTTGGAACACATGTATCAAGTCTGCCAACCTTTGTCAACTTTTGTCTACTGTCTAATGTCCATACTTGAATTATTTCACATAGTAGTTCATATTTTATTATCTCACTTTGTTCAAAACACTTTATATATATTTTTTAAAGATTTATTTATTTGAGAGAGTGTGTGTGTACTTCCACTCCCAAGTCAGGGGAGGGGAAGAGGGAGAGACTCTTGAAGCAGACTCCTTGCTGAATGCGGAGTCTGAGGCGGCTAGATCTCAAGACCCATGAGATTGTTACCTGAGCTGAAATCAAGAGTCACATGCTTAACAGACTGTGCCACCCAGGTGCCTCAGTACTTTATGTGTACTTTATATATACTCTAGAATTCCAGGAGGTAGATATTTATGCTTATCTCAGTTTTATAGATGAGGGAATTGAGGCACAGAGAAATAACTTAACCCTGGTCACAAACCTAGGACATAGAACCTAAGTAGCCTTGCTCCAGGAACTACTCTTAGCCACAGTGTTGTCTTATTAAGATAGTTTTCAAATTATTTATTTGTAAGGATTTCTATGGAAGGTATTCTTACTCTGTAGCTTTTAGTATTCTTCATAAATAAAACATTCCAGATATAATCTAGTTTATTTTTTTTAAAGATTTTATTTATTCATTTATGGCAGAGATAGCAAGAGAGGAAACACAAGCACTGGGGAGCTGGAGAGGGAGAAGTAGGTTCCCCACTGAGCAGGGAGCCCCATATGGGGCTTGATCCCAGGACACTGGGCTCATGACCTGAGCTGAAGGCAGTCACTTAAGGACTGAACAACCCAGTTGCCCTGTAATCTAGTGTATGAATACAATAAGGCTGATTACTCTTTTTATTCTGAAACCTATTGATAAATTGAGTAAGAATTGCTCTGTTGTTCCATGCATCTGCTAGAGTCTGGATTCTGAACAGTTGAAACTCCCCTTTTTTTTTTGTCACTTTAAGCGGTAGATTCTGTGAAACCTAATACAGAATATGGAATGACCGTTTTTGTTAATTTTAGCTCATTTTTCCAGATAGGTTATTTTTTCTTTAAAAATTATTACTTTCAGCCCCATTTCAGGCTCCCTGCTAAGCAGGAACCTTTCCTTTCCTTTCCCCTTTCTCTCTGCCTGCCACTCTGCCTACTTGTGATCTCTCTGTCAAACAAATAAAATCTTAAAAAACAAAAAGCTATTACTTTCAGGGGCACCTGGGTGGCTCAGATGGTTAAGCATCTGCCTTCGGCTCAGATCATGATCTCCAGGTCCTGGGATCCAGCCTCACTTCAGTCTCCTCGCTCATCGGGGAGCCTGCCTCTGCGTCTGCCTCTCCGGACTACTTGTGCTCTCTCTCAAATGAATAAATGAAATCTTTAAAAAAAACTATTATTTCTGTTTATTTTTTAGTTTTTAATTTTAATTTCAGTATAGTTAACATATAATAGTATATTAGTTTCAGGTGTACAATGTAGCAATTCAAAATTCTATACATCTTAAGTATACTCTTTACTCTCTGTTACTTATAAAAAGCATTTACAAGTTACAATGTGGGGCTCAAATTTATGACCCTGAGATCGAAAGTCACATACTGTACCTACTGAGCCAGCCAGGCACCCCTAAAAAAACTTAATTTTTATAATTTTATAACTAGATTTCACAAGCCTGCCTCCTGTGCCTTTATCCAGATTTTTGTTAAAAATATGAACAGTTCTGCCACCTGCTAGTAGACTTTCTGGATTCGTATCAATCTTCTCTATAACTATTAAATTATTTACCAGTTTTCCTGACGTAAATCTTTTTTCATGGTTGCTTGAATCTGACTTTTTATAAATAGCTTTACCTTTTAGCATAGACTAGACAATGGAATACGGACAGTTTCTCAATATTAAAAGGTTCTTATTAGGTCACCAACTATGTCCTGATTTGTAACAAATACTAATAACACAGGCCTCTATGCTTTTCCTAAAATTTGATATGTGCTCTTCATATTATTTGGATGGCAAGAGCAGAATTTTGGGCATGAAATCTGATTGTACTGCCAAGGTATTCCCTCCTTCCCCCAGCTCAAAAGTAGTATCTTCAGAAGCAGTTTTGAATCTGCAGATGAGCAATTGAGCTGTACATCATAGAACATGAATTCAACCGGAAACATTTTTTAGTTGAGGTTATTGCCATCATTATAAGGCTGAGAAAATTTCAAATAAGTCTAGTTAGGGTAGAAAGAGGAGAAGGTTGCCAGATAAAAGATTGCAAAGGTAAGGACAAATTGAGGACAATTATGGAAAGCCTTAAGTTCCAGGCAGAGCTTGAATTTTCTTGTGCTCCACGGTGAATCCCATCCTGTGAACCACAAGCTTCTAGAGGAATCTCAGAGTTTTGTGGGATCTACATCTATATACTGAATGAAAGGCATTTTCATGTACATTTATTTTCAGTGCCTTTGCGTTATCTGTCTTTTTTAATGCCTAGGACCTTTCTTCCCTGGACAAACTGTCAGACCAGAGTGAGAGCACACATGCCTTCTTTCTTTTGGTATACGCTGGAGAAGAAATTGAGGTAGCTTAGAACCCCTGTTGCCTTGCCCTCTAAAGGCCTGCTTTCAAGACAGCACTTCAGATAAACTACAAGGACCACAAAAGTAATGCTTCGGACATCGTGGTCTCAATCTTCTCCCAATTACAACTCATTCTGCATTCATGTGGAATACATACCTCTTCTGATCAAACACCTTTAATAAATGAAGACTTTCATAATTTGTCTTTTTCATCTCCTATTACTAACTTACATAACCGATAACTATCAGCCAAATTGTTCTACTGATCCTTTCTTAAATATAACTTGTATCTTTCCAGGAACCCAATTATCTTTTTACTTTAGAAATATCCTACAATATTCCCCTGTTGAAAATCTTTCAAAGCTCACTTATCTCAAACACTATCTCTACCAAGACTCAATCACAAGTAATGTCTCCCTCACTTAAATTCCTGGTTGTAATACTCAAGGCACTTACAGTAGTAGTGGAAAACAAAACAAAACAAAACAAAAAACTATCCTACTTGATTACAAGTTTCACTGTAAGTTCTTTGAAGGCAGAAACCACATTTCATTCTTTTTATTTTCCAAAGGGCTTTTCCCTGATAAACTCACAGATACTTACTTACTTAGCCTTCTAAAATAATTTATTTTGATACATGCACAATTTTTAAAGTATTAGTTCTCAGAGAGCCTGGCTGGTTCAGTCAGTAGGGCATGGGACTCCATCTCAGAGTCATGAGTTCAAGCCTCACAACGGGCATACAGCTCATTTTAAAAACATAATAATAATAAAAATAAAAGTTCTCTTCACATATACACTATACATATATATATATACTATACAAAATTCGCGCTCTTTTTTATAGATGATTATACCACTACACTTATCTTGGATTCTTTGGAACTATCCTATTTATCAAAATGCTCTTGCCATCACATGCAAACTTGAAAAAAAAAGTTTAAAAACTACACTAAAGAAAGCTGTTGCTGGGGGGCGCCTGGGTGGCTCAGTTGGTTGAGCGACTGCCTTCGGCTCGGGTCATGATCCCGGGGTCCTGGGATCGAGTCCCACATTGGGCTCCCAGCTCCATGGGGAGTCCACTTCTCACTCTGACCTTCTCCCTTCTCATGCTCTCTCTTACTCTCTCTCTTTCCTAATAAATAAATAAATAAAATCTTTAAAAAAAAAAAAAAGAAAGAAAGAAAGCTGTTGCTGGGGCACCTGCCTGGCTCAGTCGGAGGAGCATGTTACCCTTGATCTGGGGGTTGTGAATTCCAGCCCCATGTTCAGTTTACAGATTACTTAAAATAATTAAAACTTAAAAAAAAAAAGGCTGTTTCTTCTTAAAAAATGTCCATATTTCACATTTCTCACCAAAAATCTTTCATCATTTATGTACTTCGTTTTCTTGCAGAATCCAGTCTTAATTTATAATTCACAGTGCTCTAATATCTATCCGAATTCCAATTTTTATTAAAGGTTACTTCAGCAAGATTATTTCAGGCTCTAAGGAATTCTGATCCTTACACAATTTTGAAATGCTTCTGACATGGGAAAAGACCACTTCTTGGCATTCCTAATTTAGAGACCTGGCATGAGGTTCACCTGAGATTGCACATGTGAAAGGCCACTGAAAATTCTAACAGCAATACATAAAAATTAAAAATGATCTCAACTCAGAATTTCAAATATTTAAAATAAACTACTACAATCTAATGCCATTAAACTGCACTGTCATTTGGCTATTGGTAATTTATGAAAAGACAAAAAAATGAAAGTTGGCAATAAATGAGTTCAAAAATAAGATACAATCTTAAGTAGACTATACCTCTTGCATACAGCAGATCAAATAGTTTATTCCTGGAATATTTTTTGTATGGTCCTTTTCTTCCAATCCTACCAAAGTAAATGAAATAACACAAACCTACCAGCATAATGTAACTATTACTATTACCTTCTTTTAAAACTAGCATTGTCTATCAATAAGATTTCTACTTTTCCCCTTATTTATATTAATATCATGAATTCATTAACAATATTTGTATTAGGCTCAAGCCAAAGAGCTTATTATCTGACTTGGTCAGACCCTCCCAAATGATAAAATCACCTCAACTACAAATGGATCAAAGACAGCCTCGTTATTTTTTCAACAGGCTTTTCTTTTTTTTTTTTTTTTAAGATTTTATTTATTCATTTTGACAGAGAGTGAGAGAGAGACACAGAGAGAGGGAACACAAGCAGGGGGAGTGGGAGAGGGAGAAGCAGGCTCTCCTGCGGAGCAGGGAGCCCGATGCGGGGCTCGATCCCAGGACGCTGGAATCTGACCTGAGCCCAAGGCAGCCGCCCAACGACTGAGCCACCCAGGCGCCCCTCAACAGGCTTTTCTTAAAGGAAAAATAATCTAATTAAATTTTTAAAATTATATGATTCTATACATCTGTTAAGAAGTCTAGAGAGGCCTCGAGGTTAAAATTCATCCTCAGTTTAGAGCCTGTGCATGCTCCTGCTAGGATGTTACCCTCTGGCCTAATTTTCCAGGCCTAACACTAATTATAAGAGAATGTAAACCCTTAAGTCAAGTGCAAAACACCTAGAAGATTCTCAAACAATAGTTCAAACTGCATCCTGTAAACATTCAAATGAAGAACATTTTGTACTTGGTAAATATAGGAGTAAAAGTCTGGGAAACTACACGCTATGGTAATTCGACACAAACAAGCTGCAGATGGACAGACGGGATAACCTCTGAGCAACATGGATCAAATACCTGTCGAAGAAAAATTCCATGGACGATGACACCTAAGACTTTCCGGGTAATAACAATGAATAACGGGGCTTCGGGGCTGCGTGAATAGGTCCAACCACCTCAACTGCGCCGCAAAGCGAAACCAGGACCTGGGAGGCAGCGCGCTGCGGGGCTTTCAATCGTCTGCGCCCACCGTGGGGGGCTGGCAAACCGGAGGAGACACCGTGGAAAGGAGCGGGGCCACTCTCAGGGATTCTCTTTCCCTTCTAGCCTCCTGCTTCCCAGGGAAGCTTCCCCTGGGGACCCTTCCTTAAATCTGCGACTGACTAGCGTCTTTCGCCGATCCCCGCCGAGGCAGCCACCAGGTCATTCTTGTAACGCAGAGCAGAGACCTAGGCCTTCGTCTCGCCCGCGCGCCCCCCACCACCCCAGAACAAGAAAAAGAGGCCCTGCAGCGGCTGCAACCCCAGAGCGCGGGAGCGAGAACCGAGACCGGCCCCCAGCGGCAGGCGAAGCGCCCTTCGGCCCCGCGCCCCTCCCAGGAGCGCCGCGCTCACCTCCACGGCCTTCCCCGCGGGCCCAGCCAGCGCGCCCAACGGTGGCCTGCGGCCGCACCCCCGCAAAATCCTCTTTCACTCGCCGGGATTCGGAGAGGGGAGGCGTCGCGTCAAGAGGGCCGGGAAACGGCTCCGCAACGATGCCCCCCGGGATCCCCGCCTCCCGCACCAGCCACTTCCCGCAGCAGCCGCAGCTCCTTCCGGTGTCTCCGCGGACGCCGCAGGCGTCTGGGGCTTCGCGGGAGGGCGGGAAGGGGCGGAGCTGCCAAGATAACCCGCCCCGCCCCTGGGGCGTGGCCGCGGTAGCTGGGCCCAGGTGCGGGGACCCTGGCCTGTCCTCACCGTTGGAACTTAAGAGAGTAGCTCCGGCGCTGGGACCCAGTATTTGCAGCGCAATTTTAGGCTTCAGGTACTTGTTTTTTACACATATTCTCCCCCTCGTCTACATTTACACTATACGACCTTTAGCAAGTGTTGTCTCAATGCATTAGAGAGTTTGCATTAAGGCTGGCCACTGAAGGGCCTCAGGTTTCCGCCCTTATGCAAAGAAATATTAGACAACTTAATTCAACGCTGTTTTCTCTCCTCTCCTCTTGCTTCTACCAACTTCTTAGGGCTTAGATTCTCTGAAAGTAATTGTTTCATTTTTAACATGTGCAAAGGAGAAATTCATCTCTCCCGTTTTCCCCTAGGCCAAAATCAAGATCAAATGAAATATTTATTGAAACCTTAGTATCTGCTTAGTGCCTAGAACTCTGAAAGAGACCTGCCTTCTAATTTATGTAACTTAAAATTTGTTCAGTTGATTGCTACACAAACAATAAAAACAGTTAAATTAATGAAAATTATTGTTAAAATTGCCAGTTTCGATCTATCTAATTATCTCTAACTTTGTAGTCTCCAGAATGGGACCATGTAGCCAAATACAATGCAAGATGCTCAATCTCCATCAGAATCAAGTAGAAAATATGAGAGCTTCTATTTCTATTTCTATGATAAAAGTGGAAAAAGATGAACCTTTGCTAGCTAAATAAGGATTGACACCAATACCTCAGTTTGCACCACAATGGTCACCTACCTGGGTTCACTGAGAGAGAAAGGAGGTTTCACAATTTGGAGTATGCCTACAGCACTACCACTCCTCTCTCTCTTTTTTTTTTCAACATATTTCAAAATATTGCAGTTTATATACCACAAAGATGTAGGCAATGTTTATATACCACAAAGATGTAGGTAATTTTTATTTTTAAAAATCAAATACCTAAATGTTTTATTAACTATTACTCATTCGTTAAGAGATGAGAGTGATCATGAAAAACATTTGTTCTCTGATGTCTTGTTCTCTGGCATCAGACTTAAAGGAGAGTTGTATAGATTTATTTGAAAAAAGACAGTGTTGGGGTGCCTGGGTGGCTCAGTCGGTGAGGTGTCTGCCTTTGGCTCAGGTCATGATTCCAGGGCCCTGGGATTGAGCCTCTCCAAGGCGGTCTCATCAGGGAGCCTGCTTCTCTCTCTTCCTCTGCTGCTCCCCCTGCTTGTGCTCTCTCACTCTCTCTGTCAAATAAATAAATTAAAAAAAAAAAAAAGACAGTGTTTTAGATTTTCTAACATTTGCCGTGATGGCAAAAGGCTCTGATCAATATGCTAGTTGCAAAAATTTTTTTATGTATACATTTAATATTTAATCAAAGTAAAAATGGTAGGGGAGAAGAAAGAAAGGAAGAAGAAAAGAAATAGAAGTAGGAAGAGGGAGGAAGGAAGATAATTGAGTAGTCGTATCAAACAAATACCTTCTCATTTTTGCAATTAAGTAATGGCAAGTGAAAATGGCACAAAACATACATTTGATGTTCGTATATCTAAGACTGAATAAGCCTTTGCAAATGTTATTTCCGGAGTCAGACATACTATTACCAGATACTCCAAACTTCTATCCCTCATTCATCCAGGTAACACCAGCCCCATATTCCTTGTTTAAAGATTTTATTAAATGTTTTTTTTTTCTTTTTTAGAGCAATAGAGGGTATCAGCAGGGGGAAGGGCAGAGGGAGAGAGAGAGAGAGAATCTCAAGCCCACTCCTTGCTGACTGCAGAGCCCAACATGGGGCCAGATCTCACAATCCTGAAATCACAACCTAAGCCAAAATCAAGAGTCAGTTGCTTAACTGAGCCACTCAGGTGCCCCTGGAAAATCCCTTTAAAGCAACACTGTTCACCTTGTTATTCCTCATTTCAGCATCCTGTTTGTTTCCTTCAGAGAATTTATTATAAATTTTAATTATGTTAAGATTTTTGTGTATATTTAATTTTTTGCCTATATTCTTAGAACCGTAAAGCTCAGTGAAAGCAGTGAGTATTTCTGTCTTGCTCACAATATCCTCATAGTCCAGCTTTGAAAGACTCAAATATTTGTGGATTCTCAACTGGGGATGGTGGGTATTTGCCCCAAAGTGGACATGTGGTAATATTCCTGAGGACTAGAGGAAGAGAAATTAGCTACATTCCTTTGCATTAATATGACAGGAGAGTCCAAAACGTCATTTGTGCCACTATTGGGAAACCCTGATTTAAACTGAGGTTTTATAATATGTTTTTGGTTATAAGTGACAGAAATTCAATTAAAATGTTGTTCCTAACGTGATGAACAAGATGGATTTGGTAGGGGGCAGGTAGAAACCAATTTTATTGTTTCTCGTTATTGTCTCTGAAAATCTCTGAAGATCCCTTTCTATTCCTAGGTTAAAATCTTAAGCAAAGCCTTTAGCTTTTCCAGTCACTCCCGAGTAATTAAAAAATCCTCCAGTCATGTTCTAATAATAAACAAATGGTCTTTTGTCCCTGGCATTTAAAAAATCCTGTCCAGTGTAATGTCAAAAATCCCAGAACTACACAGGCAAAAAATTATCTGCCATTCCCTCCCTACCCTTTCCCCTGACTGGCTTTTCATTTTGGGTCCCTCCTGGGTTGAAGAAGACAAGGACAGAAAGGATCTTTCCTGACTAGGATACTTTTAGCCTGGTGTCATTGCCCTGTAGGTATAGCAGAGGTCTGAGACTTATCTTTCTCTCCTGGAACCATCACTCACCTATGATCTCTTGGCTCAACAGTACATCTTCTGGTGTACCTTATGACATATGCCTCAGTCCTCTGGTTTCCAGGGGTCCATCCAAAGGTTAGTATCCTCTCACTCATGCAGACAGTCCTATTGGACAGCCTCTTTCTAGATGATCCATCCAGCTCTGATATATGGATGGGGTCCTCACTTGGTCCACAAAAAGTACGTGTATCTTTCACAGAAGTGTGGGCTGTTCCTCATCAGCTCGTGTGCACCTTTTGCTTGGAGGCAGTCTTAGCCCATTGACTTAGGGCTTCTCTTTGTTTGTTTTTTTTTTAAGATTTTATTTATTTATTTGTCAGAGAGAGAGAGAGAGAGCGAGCGTGCACACCAGCAAGGAGAGTGGCAGGCAGAGGGAGAAGCAGGGTCCTCGCTGAGCAAGGAGCCCAATGTGGGACTTGATCTCAAGACCCTGAGATATGACCTGAGCTGAAGGCAGATGCTTAACCAACTGAGCCACCCAGGTGCCCCTGACTTAGGACTTTTCAAATGAGAATCAGTTACCAAGTCTTATCTGTCTAATATGCCAAAGGACACATGGCATCTTTTCAAAATGGTCCTCTTAAAGCCTTTCAGACTTGGCTTGAGATGAGGGGGAAGAATCTACCTCTCTATCCCCGTTAGAGTACCTTGATTTGGATGGGAAGGTATTTGGCATTGACTTTTGAGGCCTCTTTCCAAGAAAATCCATTTTTATCTATTCGTAAGTAGGGTAAGGGTTCAGTTTACTCTAGCTCAGGGATTCTCAAAGATAACACTACTGACACGTTGGACTGACTAATTCTTTGTTGTGGGGTATGGTTCTGGTGCATCATAGGAGGTCTAGCAGCATCAGTAGTATCCATTAGATGTCAATAGCGCCTCTCCACTTGAGAGTTACTGCTTAGTTTAGGTTGGTGCTTCTCAAACTCTTTTCTGATTATCAGATTAGACCATTCAGAAAATTAGGTCAATAGACAAGAATGCTCACAATTAGAGGTTTCCAGCAGGGATCACCATCTGGGCATACCTGTAAGCCACTTGAAGCACATCAGTGAGCTGGGGCACACCATTTCAGATGCTCTTAGGCAAAAAAAGAAAGAAAAATAGAAGGAAGGAAGGAAGGAAGGAAGGAAGGAAGGAAGGAAGGAAGGAAGGAAGGAAGGAAGGAAGGAAGAAAAGAAAAAGAAGGGGGTTGTTGGCTGTTTAAATACAAGGAAGGCTAACTAGAACTGGGAACTCAAACATTACTAGGATTCCCCGTGATCACTTCATCAGTCATGATGAAATCAGGCATATTTCTTGAATAAACCATGTTGCAGTTTTCTCCAAGAATGGACTTCCTAGTTCAAAAAATCCCAAGTAATGGGTTTATTGCCTTCACCTTGGCTAAGTGCTGCTCAGAAGCATTCAGCCAGAGATTCAGGATAATTGAAGAACAAAGCAGCTCTAATGACAATTATGTGGATGGATGAAATGGAACTTTCCAAGAGAGAAAATAAGGAGCCAGGTTAACCTGATATTATGCAGCAAAACAAAATAAAACAAAAACAAAAACAAAACCTGATACTGGCTTAAAGGCTAAGTAAAAAGATTGCTGATAGGCCAGAAGAGGAAGGATTTTTTAGACAAAGGGAAGAACATAGGCAAAAGGATATCAAGAGATAGTATGCCAGATATGGGAACCTACAAGAGATCAGTATTACTAGAGCAGAGTTGGAGGACAAGAAGTCAGGGAATAGGCTAGACAGAGAAGGCAGATCATGAGTGATTTTGTCTGCTAAATAAAAGTTTTTCTTCTAAAGATCCATGAAGAACTTTAAGAAAGGAAGCAACATAATGAGATTTATATATTGGATTACTTGGGTAGCTATGAATGGCATAGATGGAGGCAGATTATTGTAGAATACAGACAAAGGAGGCTAAGGACCTAGCAGTGGAGATGGCCATGAGAGCTACTTAGGAGATAAAATCAATAGATGGCCAACTGACTCCATGGGGAATGGAACCTAGGAAGATTTTTCTGTACAGATCATCTTCATAGATTATTACATAGCTTATTTTGATAGTTTCATGTCTTTCTGACTCTAATCTCTAATCTAATGCCATTATTCTAAATAGAACTCTTTCTAAAACAGAAATCCAATAGAATTCAATAGTTTTTAGTATATTCACAGATTTCCAAAACCAGCTTAATCTAAGTTTAGAATATTTCACTGCCAGGGGCACGTGGGTGGCTCAGTTGGTTAAGTGCTAGACTCTTGATTTCAGCTCAGGATTGTGAGATCAAGCCTCCAGCTGGGCTCTGTGCTCCTGGAGAGTCTGTTTGTCCCTCTCTCTCTGCTCCTCCCACAACTCCCCTCCCAAATGAGTAAATAAATAAAATCTTTAAAAAACAAAGCAAAACAAAAAAGAAGTCCCATACCCTTTAACAGCAACCTCCATTTCCCACAACCCTTCCAACCCTAGGCAAACTAATCTACTTTCTGTCTCTATAGATTTCACTATATTGGATATTTCATATAAAGAGAACCATATTTTATATATATATTTATATATATAATTACATATATCTTTTACAATGGGCTTCTTGGCATGCTTTATATTAAATATTATATATATAATATATATATATCTTTTACGATGGGCTTCTTAGCATGTTTTCATGTTGTAGTATGTACACCATTCCTTTCCCCCCCCCCGCACACACCATTCCTTTTTTATAGTCAAATAATATTCCATCATGTGGACATACTACATTTTATTTATCCATTCATTAGTTGGTGGATATTTGGGTTCTTTTCACTTTTTAGGTATTATGAATAATGTTGCTATGCATATTCATCTACAAGTTTTTATGTGAATGTATCTTTTACTTTCTTTTGTGTATTATCTAGGAATGGAATTGCTGAGTCACATGGTATCACTGTTTAATGTTTTGAGGAAGTGAATCTGTACTATTTAGATGTATACAGTCATGTTCTAAATTAGCATCTAGAACCATAGTCTGAGTTCTTTTTTTTTTTTTTTTTCCCATCGTCTGAGTTCTAAATGCCTTGGTTGGCTTAGTTTTGACTTATGGAGGAGTCTGCCAAACACTTTTGGGTGGGTAATGAGAACAAAGATATAATGGCCAATATATACACTTTGGCATTGTATAGATTTAAGAGGAGGCCCTGAGTTATTTCTGGGGACTCTGCCAGGTTTTAACAGTTAATGGAAAAAGTAATTGCATATATGAATTGCCTAAAAAAATTAATCTATTTAGGTGATGTAATTGTTTTTAACTAAAGTGCTAGAATTTGGTCAGGTTTAGTGTTTTCACTTGATAAGTGCTGTTTCCACCAATAGTTCATGAGTTCACTGGACATATATTAACGAGTCAGCTAGAGTGAGCAGTGATCTGATATATCCTAAATGAAATGTCAGGTACACACAATCGGTGCATTGAATCTACCTTGGGTGCCTTCTGCATGTGACTCATTCCTAAATGCTGGCTCTTTTCTTATAGGGCCCTTTTGGGGATTCCTCAGTGACTTCCTCTCCTGCTAGGGATCTCTCACTGTACTATTTCCTAACATTGGGGGCAAAAATCTGTGGCTAACCATTTGAATCATCCACTTAGCTCCTGGTTCAAAGATACAATCTCTTAAGGTCATTCAAGCCTGGCTACCTTCTATGACATTCACATAGGCTCCAGGATAATTTTTCTTGCAAAATTGCAAGTACAGGTCTCTTCTGCAGCCCTTTCTCTGCTCTGCCATCAAAGACCTCTTTAGATAGTCTATTGTTTTTAGACTTTTCAAGTAACAAACTACAGGGCACAGAAGTCAAATGGCCTGAGTTTGGGCCATGTGGGTGGCTTAGTCAGTAAGCATCTGCTCAGGTCATGATCCCAAGGTCCTGGGATCAAGCCCTGCATTGGGCTCTCTGCTCAGGAGGGAGCCTGCTTCTCCCTCTCTCTCTGCCTGCAGCTCTGCCTACTTGTGCTCTCTTTCTCTCTCTGTCAAATAAATAAGTAAAATCTTTAAAAAAAAAACCCCAAAAACCTTGTCTGAGTTTCTGTAAGTTCCTTCACTTGGCTTGAGGCAGGGGTAGGATGGGGTATGCACTCTCCTTTCCCCACTCTTGGGGAAGGGGGAGGAAAACGCACAGCACTTCAGAAAACTGTCTCTTAGGCATTTTCATTTTTCAGTCTTCGATCAATTCTGCAGTATCATTCCCTGGAGGTATGTGAGGACAGAGGATAGCTAAAGGCGCTTCACATTATTCCTAGCATGCCTTGTGTGGTTAGTCTAGCATCCTTTTTAAGAATACTTAGGACACTTCACATTTGTTTCTTTCTTTCTTTTTTTTTTTTTTAAGATTTTACTCATTTATTTGAGAGAGAAAGAGTGAGAGAGAGCACAAGTGGGGGGAGGGGCAAAGGGAGATGGAGAGGCAGACTCCCCACAGAGCAGGGAGCTGGATGCAGGCCAGATCACAGGACCCTGAGATCATGACCTGAGCTGAGGGCAGATACTTAGCCGACTGAGCCACCCAAGCACCCGGGATCTATTTCTTTTAACTTTGGAGCCTCTGGCAAAGGACACGGAAAATTCCCACTGAATATGACCTACATCTTAGAAATTTGTGCCAGGATTATTCTAAGTTCTTAACCATTTTTTGGTATCTTGGACCCCTTTGACATTCTGGTAAATGGCAAATTAGAGACCCCTTTCTCACATAACATTTCTTCATGCATAAAACAAATTGTATAGGATTACAAAGGAAACCAATTATGTGGCAATAAAATTTAATCCTCAGATCCCATGGAGTTACTTCTCAAGTTAAAAACTTACATAAGAATCTTAGTACTTTACAGTAACTATTACATTTATCTTCCTAACACCCCAATGAGGAAACTGAAACATAATGAGGTTAAGTACTTGGCCCAAGACCACACACCTAGTAAGAGGCAGAGAAAGGATTTGAACCTGGGTAGTCTAAAACTACAGTGTTGTTTTGATACTATGCATATAGGATCTTCCAAATTCATTGATGGTTGACTAATGATTCCTTTGGATGAGGGACAGACCTTTGGAGTTAACCAAGCCCCATTTTTCCCCTGGGCCAGGATAACCTAAGACATCATATCCAGGGGTGCCTGGCTGGCTCAGCCAGTAGATGGGCAACTCTTGATCTCCATGTTGTGAGTTTGAGCCCCATGTTGGTTGGCAGTAGAGATTATTTTTAAAAATAAAATCTTTTTTTTTTTTAAGATTTTATCTATTTATTTGACAGAGAAAGACAGAGAGAAAGGGAACACAAGCAGTGGGAGTGGAAGCAAGCTAGAAGCAAGCTTCCCTCTGAGCAGGGAGCCAGACTTGGGTCTTGATCCCAGGACCCAGGGACCATGACCCGAGCTGCAGGCAGATGCCCAATGACTGAGCTGCCTAGGTGCCCCTAAAAAAATAAAATCTTTTTAAAAAAGCCATCGTATACAAATATGAGACTGTGCCTCCTTAAAGCTGCATCCATGTGGAATACCCCATCTTGTGGTTTAAGCCACTATTTGGTTTTCTTTTTCTTATAGCTAACAGCATCCTAACTGATATACCTACAAATGACTAAGATTGTGTGTTAAGCTTAAAAATAAAATAGTCAACTATTTTACTAGCAAAAATGGGCTTATTTGGGAATGACAGAGAATTGCAATTTGGGACAAGCAAGGTATGGCAAAGCCATAGACAAGTCTAACAAACACAGGAGAACAATATTTTATGGAGAGGGAGAAAGATGGGAGGGGTTGTTTTGAACAAAGGGCCTTTGGAAAAAAGCAAGAGTTTGGGATGATGATAGTTTCTCATTGGCTGGTTGCAGTAGTCAATTTCTTTTTTTTTTTTTTTTAAAGATTTTATTTATTGATTTGACACACAGAGAGATTACAAGCAGGCAGAGAGGCAGGCAGAGAAAGAGGAAAGCAGGCTCCCTGCCGAGCAGAGAGCCCCATGTGGGGCTTGATCCCAGGACCCTGAGATCATGACCTGAGCTGAAGGCAGTGGCTTTAACCCACTGAGCCACCCAGGTGTCCCATGCAGTAGTCAATTTCTTATAGAAGATTCAATATGTATCTTTCCTGTTGGTCCCTGTGACTAATGATTTTTTCCCTAACTGACATCAAGTGGTAAAACTTTCCCTTCCAGCCTCTCCTTATAATATCTTGAGTCCACTTTAGTGAGGTTTCCCTTCATTAATTTTAGCAATTAAATACTCCACCAACCCTGGAGAAGGGAGGCTTGGATTACAATTGATTACTAAATCAATTATATTGATTTAGAAAAGTAATGAAAATACGGTATTTCTTGTTCCCTTGTTGAAGAGTAAAAGCCATAATGAGTATGTACTAATATCTCTTTCATAACATTTATTGTAGAATTAAAAGAGAAAATATTCTCAGTAAGGTTGCTTTAAGAACTACCACTTTTCCCATTATGCTGAATATTTGCACGTTGTGGGAAATAGGGAGGAGGCAGCAGAAAGGAGTTTGGGAGAATGAACAAAAAACAACCTTTCAAACTCCAGGTTCTTCACGTCAACAGCACCATGTATTTTATAAGTGCAGAATATTTTCACACAGAATTCTGCGTACTTTCATTTATTATTTGTCTAGTAATGTCACACATCAGTGTCATTCTCCCTATTTCCCATTTGACTAAATAGAAATCTTGAAAACTAACAGAAATGATTATTCATTCCTGTTCCTTAGGTAGGAATAGTAACAACTGCTATCATGTTTTAACTATCCTTACAAAATTATTTTGACATTTCACCACAAATATGATCAGCAATTGGAAGTTTTAAATCTGAAGTTTTGGCTGAATGTTTTGGCTCAGGACTGTATATGGAAACAGCATCTTTTTTGGTCGTTCTACAGTTCTTTCGTCCTCCACCCCCATTTGTTTACTGTATATTAGAACCTCAGAATAGGGTATACTCAGTCTAAAAACTCATAGTTGGCCATATTTACATATTTGAATTTAATGGGAAACGTGGAGAAAAAAGAGTAATTGAAATCAATAACTTCATCAATACAGGGTTCAAATGCCTCTTAACATTTACTGGTTTAAGTGCTGAGGATCTATAGTAGTTAGTTCTTAATCTGGGATCCGTGGATTGGTCTGGGGCGTCTGGACTTGTATCTACTGTATATATTGTTTCTTTTAACAACGTATGAGCGTGTCTAGGTGTATTTTTTCTGGGATAAAGTCTCCTAGTTTTCACCAGATTCGCCGAATGGTCCTAGATTCATCAAAACGCTACGAAATATGATACCAGTTAACAGCTTTGTAAAAATGCCTTTCTTCTTAAGTAGTCTTTGTATCTCTTTGGCAAGGCAGAAACCTCCTGCCCTAAACAAAAATGGCGGGAGCGGCTTCACACGTAGCCCCTCACGCTGAAAGGCTAGAAGGCCCCCGCCACATTCTTTCCACCTTCCCACTTCTGACCCCGGAAGGACTCCGCCCCCGCGGCCAGGCGGCTGCTCAGCGCCGGGCTGCAGCTGGGAAGCAGGCGTGGGCCAGCCGCACCTGGCCTGGAGGAGCACCAGGTAAAAGGGTGAAGGGGGCGGGCGTTGGGGCGGGTGGTGTCGCTACGCCCGCAGGGCCGAGGCGCCGGGGCTGGGCGTGGTGGGGCGTGGTGGGGCGCCGGATCGGTCCTGGGTCTTGGCCCTCGAGATTCCCAGTGCTGGTGAGGGAACAGAAAGCCAGAGAAGTCCCCACGACGGAGGGAGGCCCCCAAGGGCAGCGCTGAATTAGGGTGGGCTCCCGACTTCTCCGAGCCCTTCTGAGGGCCTGGGCGGGCAAGCCGAGAGGGAGACCCCTTTCCTGGTCCCTCGGTAAAGAAGGAAGACCACTGAGGAGAGTGCTGTCAGGGTCGGGGGTGGGGTCTTGCTGGAGGTAGGTGCCGCTGGTTGGTCTCTATTTCTGCTTGAATGCCAGTGGTTTGAGCAGGGAGTGGTTTTTGAATGGGCGAAGATTACGCTTTCTTTGCAAGTGCTTTCAGAGAATAATATAGCATTGGGAGGGATTGTGGCGTTGGGACCCTTCTGTAAATAAAGTTACTTAACATTTATATTCTGGAGGGAGGACTCCAGAAGATCTTGCTCTTGCACAGACTTTTATTGTTATTGTTCTATCATTATTAAAACGAAGGATTTTTGCCGTGTTTTTCTCCAGAGTTCGGTTTATGAGTTTAGGTTATATGAGTTTAGGCTCCACGTCAAATTTTTTTTAGGATATTTCAGACTTTAATTTTTGCTTAAATTATAAAGTCCAAGCTGTAGAATAGAATTTTAGAGTGTTTAAGAAACAAAATCTACCACACATTGTAGCTCTGCAGTGGTTAGCTGCAGAGAAGCGAGTAATATTATATAATACAGTATTTTTGGTGATGTTTTAGACTCTTTTTACAAATTTGAATATTAATGAAAACGCCTTAGTGTTCATTTTAATTATGAAGTTCTTATGAAAGCAACTGAGAGTCAGGGTTTTTTTTTTTTGCATTATTCAATTATTATTAAATATGGAATCATTCCCTCAGTGATTTTAAGTTAAAGCGAATGAGGTAGTTAGGATGCAAAAAAGGAGATCTGTCAGAACTCTTTTACAAAAACCCTGGCAGTTTAAATTGAAAAGTTTGCTTTATTTTCTTTCTCCTTTGCTTAAAAAATAGGAACCCTTTATTATGGAGAAAGTCACTTTGAATTACTCAGTATTTTTTTTTTAAATGTAGCATAGGTGGCTTAATGATCCAGAATCTATTTAATTACTAAAAATATTTCTCAAGAAATTGTCAGTTTTAGCGGGGGTGGAGGGGATAGGTGTGCCTGTGTTTTCTTTTTAGTGTAACATTTAAAAAATATATATATATATTTCAAGCACCTATATATATATTTATATTTATATGAATATTGTCACCTATTTATATATGTGTATATATATACACATATATATGTGGGTGCTTGAAATCAAATCTTTGAGAAGACTTATAATGAAAAGGAATGATTCCTTCCCCAGCCTCCCTTATACCCCTAGTCTCAGTCCCCAGGGGACCATTTTTCTCTTGTTTAATTGTTTGTTTATGGGTTCCTTTGTATTTCTCAGTAATATGTTTATATCATAGTTTGTTGGTTGGAATAAATGTACTTCAATTAGAATTATACTGAGCCTGAACATTGTAATTAGAATATGTATGAGGGGGCATTAAATTTATACTCTGTGAGTGTCACTAGTAGGGAATAAGGTTAGTGTCAGTAGCAGTAACCCACCTGTGTTTTATTTGAAAGGAGACTACTATTTAATCAGTGGTTTTGATACTTGTGTGAAGAAAGGATATTAACAGAAAAGGGTAGTCTACTGGACTCTACTAAAAGAGAAGACATATATGCAGAAATAAAGGACTTAAAGTATAGCTAGCCAATAAGCTTTTATAGAGATTGCTAATGATTTTTATTTTCTCTTTAGTTATGTTTATGTGGGCCCTATTCAAGGAAAAGAAATATTAGATTTGGTAGACATAAACATTCTGGTTACTGGAGAGGCCTACTCTCTTGTGTACCAGAGACCTGTCTCAGGCTTTTAATTGGCCTAAATAAAGGGATCCAGGGATCCATTAATTTTGTGCTCACCAGGCAGCCTTTTCAACTTTTTTTTAAAGTTAGCTAGCTCCTTACAGTTTTTTATTTCAAAGAGGGTATGTTTTGATGACATATGTAAGTATATTTCCTTATTATAAATGAATTTTTAAGATAACATATACATCAATACTATGTGAATTTGTTTAGGCACACAGATAAAATTGAGTTTCTGGCTTTGAAAAGCATAGACCCAGAGCCTGAACCATTATGTTTCTGTGAAGGTTCTGCTGCTTTCTCTGTAGACATCTGACTTCTCTTTCTTTGTTTTCAATAAAAACAGGCATTAAAACAATTAAAGTTTCATAGCATGTATGTGGCGTTTCTTTGAAGATCTTTAAAATGGGCTAGTAGGAGAATAAGTGCCTGAGTTCTGAAGTTCAGTGAACTGAGCTTTCTAGCCCCAGGAGTCCTAGTTCCAATCAGATTCCCTTGTAGGAAATAAGTGGGAAGAAATCAGATTTAAATTACTATTTAAAAGCCGAAATGTTTAACCAAAAAAGAGAAAATCTAGAACCTGCGATTTTCTAGGGAAAATGTGCTACCTGAACTCTTAGTTCAAATCTAACTCATTTTCTTTTTGGGTGCTTTGATGATTAATAAACTTTTAGCTCAGATAAATTTGGCTCATAATTTTATTCAGGGAAGTTTATCATGAATAATTAACTGCAACAAGAAAAACTGATAGAGTTAAAATTTTAATTTGTATCTTTCATTTGGTGGCTTATATGTTTTTATGTTTTATTTAATGAAGATTAGAAGAGGAGTCATGTCAGAAGAAACAGTAAGCGAATCACAGTTTTCCTTGAAGACAGCAGTACTAAGAGTGTTTGATCTTCCTCTGTCTTGGTACTATTCTCTCTCACAGGTAAAAAAAAAAAAAAAAGAAACATGAAGTTGAATAATAAGTTTATTGCTCAGAGCATAGTATTTTGTTTACAGTATTTAAATTTCAATTGAGGTTTTAAATGGCTCAGTCAAAATGTTTATTAAGATAGTTTAATACTTACTTGGTTTTTATTTCATGAATTTTAGTTGTTATCATATTCAGAACTTTTTAAGAAATAGTCCTTTGGTGCCTGGCTGGCTCAGTTGGAAGAACAAGTGACTCTTGATCTTGGGATCCTGAGTTCGAGCCCCATGTTGGGTGTAGAGATTACTTAAATAAATTAAATTAACTTAGGCAAAATCATCCTACTTTTTTTTAAGAGATTTTTTAATTCATTTGAGAGAGAGCAAGCAAGAGCATGAGCTGGCAGGAGGAGGGTTAGAGGGAGAGGATGAAGTAGACTCCCTACTGAGCAGGGAGCCTGGTACCTCATAAATGGAATTATATAATATTTGTCTTTTGGGGATTGCCTTATTTTACTTAGCATAATGTCCTCAAGGTTCATCTATTTTGTAGCATGTCAGAATTTCCCTTTTTTTTTTTTTTTAAGATTTTATTTGTTGATTTGTCAGAATGTGCACAAGCACAAGCAAGGGAAGCAGGTTCTCCCGGCAGGCAGACAGAGAAGCAGGCTTCCTGCTGAGCAAGGAGCTTGATGCAGGACCAGGGCACCCCCCACTCCCATCATGACCTGAGCCAAAGGCAGACGCTTAACTGACTGAGCCACCCATGCGTCCCAGAATTTCCTTCTTTTCTCAGGTTGAATAACATTATGTACATACCACATTTGGTTTATCCATTCATTCATTGCTAGTCATTTGTGTTACTTCCATCATTTTGGCCCTTGTGAATAAATAATGGTGCTATAAACATGACTGTATAAATATGTATTCAAGTCCCTGCTTTCAATTCTTTTGGATATATACCTAGATGTGAAATTGCTGGATCATATGGTGATTCTGTGTTTAATTTGTTGAGGAATTGGCATATTGGTTTCCATAGTGACTCTACCACCACTTTTCATTTCTACAAGCAGTGGACAAGGGTTCTGGTTTCTCCACATTCTCATCAACACCTGTTATATTCTGGCTTTTTGATGGTAGCTACCCTAATGGGTATGAGTTGGTATCTCCCAGTGGTTTTGATTTGCATTTCCCTAGTGATTAGTGATGTTGAACATCTCTTCATGCCCTTACTATCCTTTTGTATATCTTCTGTGGGAACAATCCCTTTATTTTTAGTAATTGCTTCTAATGCAATTTGTGCTTCATTGTACTAAAGAAAAAGGTATGTATGGAAAGTAGCATTTAGTTCACTAAAGTTATACTAAATTTCATCAAATCCGAGATGATCATTTTTGACTTTTCAACATTTGTAAAACTTGCATACATATTGAAATGAATAGTATCTCAGATGAGTAAAGTATAGTGTAATTTTACGTGTATATAGGAAAGGAGGTTGCACAGTTAAAATGTATGAGAATAGTAATTACTACCTAGTGTTCAATATGTTTAAGATGTTATTTATGTCCTTTATATATAAAATGTCTCTAATCTACAAAGTAACCCTGGAATTTGGAAATCATCTCAATTTTACAGATCTGGAGGCTTCAAGAGCTTCAGCAACTTGTCTCAAGGGGCAAATAATAAGGGTGCCAGGATGGCTCAGGTGGTTAAACATCCGACTCTTATTTGTTTGTTTGTTTGTTTGTTTGTTTGTTTATTTATTTATTTATTTATTTATTTGAAAGAGAGAGTGTGTGCAAGCAGAGGGAGGGAGAGGCACAAGCGTACCAGGCTGAGCACAGAGTCCCAGACAGGGCTTGATCTCAGGACCCTGATATCAGAACCTAAGCCGAAATCAAGAGATATGCACTACTTGATCATATATTGTATTCAGTGTGCTGAAGTAATTTTAATAGATGATGTAAGACAAATAGGGATTTAAACACCTTCAGTTATGCATCTTTTTTTTTTTTAAGATTTTATTTATTTGACAGAAAGGAGAGAGGTCACAAGTAGGCGGAGAGGCAGGCAGAGAGAGAGGGAAGCAGGCTGCCCGCCGAGCAGATGCGGGGCTCGATCCCAGGACCCTGAGATCATGACCTGAGCTGAGGGCAGAGGCTTTAACCTACTGAGCCACCCAGGCACCCCTCAGTTATACATCTTGATTCATGTTTTGCCACTGTGGAATTGTGTGAACTTTGGCAGGTTACTTAACTTCTTTGAATCCAATTTATCATGTCTGACATGCAATAAAGATGAGTGAGAACCCTAGTAAATGTTACCTCCTATTATATTTCCCTGTGTCATTTATTTAAGTAATAATACATTTTCCAAGTATTCTTTCATTTAGTGAACACATACTCTAGACAAAATACTTAAGTCTCTTTTGCTTCTGTAGTTTTCTTTTTTAAAAGATTTTATTTATTTATTTGAGAGGGAGAGAGTGAGAGAGAGCATGAGAGGGGAGAAGGTCAGAAGGAGAAGCAGACTCTCCATGGAGCTGGGAGCCTGATGCGGGACTCCATCCTGGGACTTGGGGATCATGACCTGAGCCGAAGGCAGTTGCTTAACCAACTATGTCAACCAAGAGCCCACTTCTGTAGTTTTCTCAAGGATTACTTTGGTATGTTACTGTTTATCGTGTTAGTAGAAACAGATTCTGTTTTCCAGCTGGAAACCACAACATGTAGAGGCAAGTAGTTTAGCTGATTCTCCAAATTCAAAGAGTTAAATGAGAAAGACAAAGACAAATTCTAAGCACGTAGCATCCTGAACTGGTCCTGGAATAGAAAAAGAACATCAGTGGAAAAACTGGTGAAATCAGAATAAAGTCTATAGTTTAGTTAATAATATTGTACTGTTAGTTTTTTAGTTTTGTTTTAATGTAAATTTTTTAGTTTTACAAGAGGTTATATAAGGTATTAATAGGAAAATCCTAAGTGATGGTTATATAGAAACTCTACTATCTTTGCCACTTTTCTGTAAATCTAAAATTATTTCAGAGCGCCTGGGTGGCTCAGTTGGTTAAGTGTCTGCCTTTGGCTTAGGTTATAATCTTGGGGTTCTGGGATTGAGCCCCACATTGTGCTCCCTGCTCAGTGAGGAGTCTGCTTTTCCCTCAGCCTCTGCCCCTCCTCTGCTTTGCTTTCTCTCTCTCAAATAAATAAAAGCTTAAAAAAATTATTTCAAACTGTTACAGTTTTTTAAATTAGCATTAAATGATAGCTCACATTTTTGAGTGCCTACTATGTGTCAGATACTACTTTATGTATGTTATCTATCCACAACAACCTTATGAGGAAAGTGTTATTCCCGTTTATTCAGAGTTTACAGTTTGCATGCAGTGTGTTCTAGTTATCAGAGAGAGTCATTCAAAGTATACCTATTAAACCTCTACTGTGTTTCAGTCGAGATATAATGTGATGAGCAAGATCTAGGCATAGTTCCAGCCCTTACTGAGCTTAGAACCTTAATAAAGTTTGTAGAAACCACTCCTTCCTCCTTCCACCCCCCGCCAAAATAAAGGTGTTGTAAGTTTGAAGAACAGATCAACTGAATCCTTTTGCTGAGTAAAGGAAAATAAGGAGACTTGTGTGTGACTGACTATTCTCTGTCTCCAGAGAACATTAGATGGTGGGGGAAACTTGACAAGAGCATTAAGTAATAGCATCAGGTTATGAAGAGGGGGGAGGATTGTGAAATCTGAGCATAAGGAGTAGTGTTCTTTTCCTTTGTATTCTCGGTGTCTGGGCCATAAATAGTTGCTCAATTCATGTTGAATGAATAGGACATGTGTCTAGTTTTCATTTGTTTGGAGGTGAGGAAATGAACTGTATCATGACAGAAAACCCCTCTGAGCTTTAGGATTCTGAGATGCTATTTCTAGTGTTCCAGGCATTGATATAGGAAGCAGTTGACTTCCCTCTGGTGGAGAGGAGTAACAAAACAAGAAGTGATAAGCAGGAGTAGTATTAGAGACTTTCGGGTGTTGTGTTTTCTAGATTACTTAGGATAAACATTTTCTCTGGGAAATTTGTTACTTTTTTTGTCATGGAAAAGATTTCTTTTTTCATGAAATTATAAGTATAAACTTCGATAGCTCTTTTATGTAAAAATACTACATAACATAGAAACAACTTAGGTCTTAATAAAAGTGAATTGATTTTTTTATATTTGAATTTATATTAGTAAAGAACATTATATGTCTGATGGAGCAGTATTAATTTTATATTTATATCTCATAGTAGTTCTATAACTTCAGTGCCCTTGGATAAAGTAGAACTGACAATGATCAGTTAAAACAGCCATGATCACTTAGCTGTGACTGGGCCTTTATTAATAGATTATTTTTCTTTAATGGAAGTCTTAATTTCTTATTTTACATTTACTCCTGCAGTAAATACTAATCTTTACATTTGATCTAAGATTAATATTTTTTGATAATGAGGTCATGGCAGTTTATAAAATATATTGAAAATTAAGATGTTCTTAATAGTGCTATTTTTATTTTTAATTAAAAATTTCTTCTGAGATTTCATTTTTAAGTAATCTCTACGCCCAACTTGCAGCTTGAATTCACAACCTGAGATCAAGAGTCCCATGCTCCACTGACTGAGCCAGCCACGTGTCCCAATAATAGTGCTGTTTTTAGAATTTATTTTATTATTGGGTCTTTAGCATCCAAATTCAGGGGACCGTTGTTTTTTTCCAAATCTCATTCTTTGCTCTTAACACTGTAAGTATGGTTCCAGATGGAAAAACAGAAATGTAAAGAAAAATTTGTAGGGCTCCTGGGTGGCACAGTTGGTTAGGTGTCTAACTCTTGGTTTTGGCTTGGGTTATAATCTCAGGGTCTTCACATCTGAGTGTGGTTCCACACTGGGCTCCACACTTGGTATGGAGTCTGCTTGGGACTGTCTCTTTTTCTCCCTCTGCCCCTCCCCCTGTTCTTTCTATTCTTTCTTTTTCTTTTTCTCTTTCAAATAAAAAAAATCTTTAAAAAATTTGCTAATGCTTGTAATAGAGACATTGCTTAAGAGAATAATTCTTAAAGTTTGTGAAGAGAAAAAACTTGAGGTGGTATTGGAATGTTCTAAGTTTTCAAGGAATGTAAATGGACTCGGAGGAAAACTAGAGAATAGCTTTAAATTTTTTGTAAATCAGGGCGCCTGGGTGGCTCAGTTGGTTAAGCGACTGCCTTCGGCTCAGGTCATGATCCTGGAGTCCCAGGATCGAGTCCCATATCGGACTCCCGGCTCTGCGGGAAGTCTGCTTCTCCCTCTGACCTTCTCCCCTCTCACTCTCAGTCTCTGTCTCTAATAAATAAATAAAAAAAATCTTTAAAAAAAAAAATTTTTTTGTAAATCATAGTCACTGAGGCCATATGCTAATGGAAAATAGAAGTAAATCTTTTCTGTTTTTCCAGAAAATGAGCAATTTTTATGTGTAGAACCCAGATGTTATTTTAAAAATAGCTTTATTGGGCGCCTGGGTGGCTCAGTTGGTTGAGCAACTGCCTTCGGCTCAGGTCATGATCTGGGAGTCCCACATCAGACTCCCGGCTCCATGGGGAGTCTGCTTCTCCCTCTGACCTTCTCCCCTCTCATGTTCTCTCTCACTCTATCGCTCTCAAATAAATAAAAATCTTTAAAAAAATAGCTTTATTGAGGTATAATTGACATATATTACACTGTCCATATTTAAAGTATACAATTTAAGTTTTAATATACATATGTATATCATACCTGTGAAATTCTTGCCACAATCAGGATAATGAACATATCCATGATCTCCAAAAGTTTCTCATTCCCCTTTGTAATCTCTCCCTTTGCATTTCCCTGTCCAAGTTCCCTCCCTCATTTTCCCCCAGGCAACTACTGATCTCCTTTTTGTCCCTATGGATTTGTTTGCATTTTCTGTTTTATATAAAATCATACAATATGTACTTTCCTTTGTCTTTTTTTCACTTAGTGTGATTTTGAAAATTTTTTATATTTTTATTTTTATTAAAAATATTTTTAATATTTTTATTTTTAATTTTGAAATATAATAAGTATTTGCCTAACCAAAAGTCACAAAGATTTTCTTTTATGCTTTCTTCTAGAACTTTTATAGTTTTATGTTTCTTTTCTTTTTTTTTTTTTTTAAAGATTTCTATTTATTCATTTAACAGAGAGAGAACACAAGCAGGCAGAGAGGCAGGCAGAGGCAGAGAGAGGAGCAGGCTCCCTGCGGAGCAAGGAGCCCGATGCGGGACTCGATCCCAAGACGCTGGGATCATGACCTGAGCCAAAGGCAGTCACTCAACCAACTGGGCCACCCAGGCGTTCCTATAGTTTTATGTTTCTTATAGTTTTAGATTTATGATCCATGAGTGAATTATTATATGTAGTGTGAAATTATACAGTATGAAATCTTTTGGAATTGGATATTTTCACTTAACATAATGCATTTGCTATTCACTCACATTGTTGTGTGTCTGAATATCATGACCCTTTTTATTGCTAAGTATTCCATTGTATGGATGTACCAGTTTATCCATTTACCTGTGGAGGGACATGCCGGTGGTTTGTGGGTCTTGGTGGATTTCTAAATTACATAAGTTTTCTGTATTTTCTTCTTGAAATTTCTTCCTTGCATTTACTTTTGACAAAAATAGATTGACTGTATTTGTACAGGTTTATTTCTGAATTCTGTTCTGTTGCATTGATCTATATGTCTATTGTTTCACCAATACCTCACTGTTTTAATTATTGTAGCTTTATAATGAAGTTTTGAAATTGGTAGAGTAAGTTCTCCAACTTTGTTCTTTTTCAGAGTTATTTTGGTTATTCTAGTTCCTTTGCCTTTCCTTAATTTTTTTAAATAATGAGCTACCAGTATCTATAAAAATTTTTGCTGGGGGTTTCCTGGGTGGCTCAGTTGGTTATATGTCTGCCTCTGGCTCAGGTCAGGTCCTGGGATGGAGCCTGCTTCAGGCTCCCTGCTCAGCAGAGAGTCTGCTTCTCCTTTTCCCTTTGCCCCTCCCCCCTGTTCATGCTTCCCCTTTCTCAAATAAATGAATACAATCTTTAAAAAAAATTTTTTGCTGGGATTTTGATTAGAATTATATTGGTTTTTTGTACATCAAATTGGAGAGAAACAACATTTTATAATCCATAAACATGATGTAGCCCTCCTTTTATCTTTTTTTTTTTAAGACTTTATTTATTTATTTGACAGAGAGAGAGAGAGATCACAAGTAAGCAGAGAGGCAGGCAGAGAGAGGGAAGCAGACTCCCTGTATAACTTGAATCGAAAGCAGAGGCTTTAACCCACTGAGCCACCCAGGCGCCCCTCTCCTTTTATCTTTATTGATTTCTTTCATCAGTGTTTTGTTGTTAACTAGCACTGATTTTTTTTAAGATTTATCTCTAAGTATTTTTTTCTTTTTCTTTTACCTGATGCTATTATAAATGGTATTGCTTTTTAAATTTCAATTTCCAGTTGTTGCTTATTGCTGTCACTGACTGTAGCCTATTTATCTATCAGTTCTAGGGGATTTGGGGGTAGATTTTTGGGGGTTTTCCATGTAGACAATCAAAATTTATGCAAATACAGAGTTTTACTTCTTTTTTTTTAAAGATTTTATTTATTTATTTATTTATTCGGAAAGAGAGAGAGTGAGAGAGAGCATGAGAAGGGCGAAGGTCAGAGTGAGAAGCGGACTCCCCATGGAGCTGGGAGCCCGATGTGGGACTCAATCCCAGGACTCCGGGATCATGACGTGAGCCGAAGGCGGTTGCTTAACCAACTGCACCACCCAGGAGCCCTGAGTTTTACTTCTTCCTTTCCAATACGTATTCCTTTTATTCTTTTTTCTTGACTTTTTATATTGGCTGGTACTTTTAATATGATGTTGATTCTGGTAGCTTTAGGCATTTCTTGGCTGTGGCAACAAAACTGTAATCTCTGTTTCCCTCTTCACAAGGCTTTCTCTTTTGTGTGTCTATGTGTCCTTTAATCCCTTATAAGGACACTCATTTGATTTAGGATCCACCCTAAAACAGTGTGATGTCATCTTGATTCTTACCTTAATTACATGGACAAAAACTTTGTTTTTAAATAAGATCATAATCTGATATTCAAGGTGAATGTGAATTTTGGGACACTATTTAAGCCACATACCTTCCAGTCCTAATTTGCTGAGTGTTTTAAAAATCATGAGTGGATGTCGAATATTTCCAGATGTTCTTTTTTGACTCTATTGAGATTATATTGCGGCTTTTCTTCTTGGTTTGTTATTATGGTAAGTTACATGGATTGATTTTTGAATGTTGAACCAGATTTGTATTCCTTGGATATACACTAGTTGATCTTACACAGTGTTCATTTTATATACTGCTGGATTCAATGTGTTAATATTTTGTGAAGGATTTTTTTTAATCTATCAACATTATAGATACTAGTCTATAATTTGTTTTTGTAATGTCTTTGGTTTGATATTAATAGTAATGCTGGCTTCAAAAAATGATTGGAGAATTTTGGAGCAAGATGGCGGAGAAGTAGGAGGTTGAGATAGAGTCGGAACCCAGAAGTTCATCTAGATAGTTAATAAATCATTTTAAAAGCCAGCATACTCAACAGGAGGGAGAAGAGAGGAAGAAGAGCAATTCTAGGAGCAGAAAATCGACCACCTTCGGAAAGGTAGGACGTTTGGAAAAGTGATTCCAAAGCGA
>CM052798.1:57822554-57951573 GCA_028533885.1 Nasua narica
GGGAGGTGGGGGGATGGATGGGGATATGGACACTGGGGAGGGTATGTGCTATGGCAAATGCTGTGAAATATGTAAGCCTGATGATTCACAGACTTGTACCCTGGGGTAAATAATACATTATATGTTAATAAAAAATTAAAAAAAAAAAATAAAATAATAATTTTAATACATCTAAAAAAAATGATTGGAAAGTATTCCTTCATTGAATGGAATTGATATTTCTTTCTTAAATATTTAGTAAAATTTGCCCTATTATTTGTTAAAAGGATTTTTTTAACTATATATTCAAGTTTCTTCCATACATTTGTTAACTATTCATGCCATCTATTTCTTTCTGAGTGAATTTGGATAGTTTCTGTTTTTCAAGGAATTGGTCCATTTCATCTAACGTTATTGAATTTATGGGCATAGAGTTGTTTAGTAATCCTTTTCATACCTGTAAGGCCTTTAGTGATGATACCTCTTTTGTTTCTGATTTTGGTAATATGTGTCTTTTCTCTCCCTCTCTCTCTCTTTAGCTTGTTTTTGGTCAGACTGGCTAGAGCTTTGTCAGTTTCATTGACACCCCTCCCCCCCAACCCTGTTGGGAGTAAACCTAGTGATTTTTTTTTGAACACTTGATTTTATTGATTTGTTTTTCTATTTCATTGATTTCTGTTTAGTCTTTATTACTTCTTGTCTTCTGCTTGCTTTGGATTGAATTTGTTTTTTTTTTTTTCTAGTTTCTAAAGGCAAAAACTCAGATTATGGATTTGATACCTTTCTTCTTTAACATAGGCATAATGATATAAATTTCCCTTGAAAGTTAAACCTACATCCCACAGATTAAGTCTTCTGTTCTTTTGAAGGGATACAGAAGGGTATTGAGGCAATTCATGCCCCTCCACAAAAACTCTTGTTTCTTTCCCCCAGTTCTGCACCATTAGGGAGACTTAGGACTTTAGCAGTCTTTCTGTAAATAGAGCCTGGTGGGATTCATGAAGATAAAATCTGCAAAAAGTATGGATTACCCCTATCTTTGCAGCATCCCCCCTACTCCCAGGGGTACTTTACCCTCTCTCACCAGTGCAGCTGTCTTTACCAGTTTACCAGCCATACTAGCTGAACTCTTACTGATATCCTGCTGTATTTTATCTCTGCATGCCAGAGCTTATGTCCTATCTGTTCATGCAGATACCTGTGTCTCTTTAGTTTTAAGGCCAGTTGATTGCCCTCCGACCTCAGCATTGTGATGGATTCAAGAAAAAATGAGAACTTGCCATTTTTCTGGCTCTTTTATTATTGTGAGTTTGGAAGTGACACTGTTTCCAGTTCTCTACACCCCAAGACTATGGCTTAATTTTATAGCTCTCCTGTATTTTAGGAGATTGATAGTGTCTGTCCCCCAAGACAAAGTGAATTAACTCTTGCTCTGATGTTGATACTTAGTGTATACTTATATTACTGTATTTATCACACTATACTGTATCTGTGAATATATTTGTCTCTATTATTAGCACACTGTTTGAAGGAGGCAAGATCTGTGTCCTCTATATCTAGTGCTTCCTGATCATTGAAAGGCATTGATATTTGCTTGTTGAAGAGAATTACAGTAAGATTTTAATTTTAATTTTCATAGCACAGTATGGTACATTGTAAAATGCTAAGTATTTGTTGAATAATTCATGCATAAAAGGGCTTATTCAGATAGCATTTAGAAATTGAGTTAATTCGGGGCTTACTGGGTGGCTCAGTTGGTTAAGTGGCTGCCTTCGGTTCAGGTCATGATCCTGGGGTCCTGGGATTGAGCCCTGTGTTGGGCTCCCTGCTCACGGGGAACCTGCTTCTCCCTCTCCTCCCTACTGATGCTCTCGCTTGCTCTCTCTCAAATAAATAAATAAAATCTTTAAAAAAAATTAAGTTAATTCTTAGCTTCTGGGTGGCATAATCAGTTAAGCATCTGACTCTTGGTCTTAGCTCAGGTCATGATCTCAGGGTGGTGAGATCAAGCCCCATATCAGGCTCTGTGTTCAGCACAGAATCTCTGAGAATCTCTCTCCCTCTGCCCCCTCCTGCTTGTGTGTGTGTTCTCTCTCCTAAATAAATAAATCTTAAAAAAAAGAAATTGAGTTAATTCATGTTTTGAATTCATGTTTTGAATGGGTGCCTAGGTGGCTCTGTTGGTTAAGCATCTGACTCTTGATCTCAGCTCAGGTCTGATTTCAGGGTTGTGAGTTCAAGCCCCACATTGGGCTCTTCACTAGGCATGGAGCCTACTCAAAAACCAAAAACAAAACAAAACAAAACTCTGAATTAATCATTGTTGTAATTTAAAATCTTGCAATGATTCAGACATTTAGTTGCATGAAAATCATTAGTTCAACAAGTTTTAATGGGGTTGAATTGTTTTGTGTTCCTTTTGACTTTTATGGTAATATTGTTTACCTAAGAACTTCAGAAAGTAAAAATTAATACACTTTGCTTGTTTTTAAAATTCATTGGGCTAGCTGTCATTTAAAGAGTGTGAAATAATATTCTCTTGGTAGTACTTAGAGCAGGTTAGCTTAGGAGTAAGTTTTGTTCCTACATCTTTATTTTAAGTGAACAAATATAAGAAGCTTTTTTCAATCTACCTACATCTTTTCCAGATAAAATTTTCACCAGTTGCAAAAAAGTTGTTTGTGGTAACTGCAGTGAGTGCTGTATCCGTAATTTTTCTGGCCCATCACTTTAAAAGAAGACGTGGAAAGAAGAAAGGAAAAACATTACCATGGGAACCAGAGCACCTTGTACTTGAGTATGCTAAAAGAGCAGCATCAGACAAAGGTACGTGGAGATAGCTGAATTAAGTCTAAAAAAGAAATTTTATGTATAAATCATAACTGGCGTGCAGTTATATGATTTCAGTGTTTTAGTCTCCAAACTTCCTTTCCTTAATGAACTCACAGATAATATAGATTCATTTTAGAAAGATCAGAATATACAGATAAGCAAACAAAAAATTAAAATCACCTGATATTCTGCTACCTAGAAATGATGACTGATAATACTTTGGAATATATCTATCCATTTCTGTTTGCATTTAAATATATTAAGACATAAAATTCTATATTATGTAGAAGTAAATGGTATATAGTATATAGTAAAATGGTATATAGTAAAATTATGATTATACCCTTTGTAGCTTTCTTATAAAAATTTAACAATATATAAGAATGTTTTTCTAGGTCAACAACTATATTTCTATGCTATCATTTTTAATACATACTTAGTATTAAATTTGTAATAATATACCCCAATTTAAGCAGTTTCTTGTTGCTCCCTTTAGAATGTTTTTCTTGCTTTGCATATACTTGTCTAAATATTTTCTTAGTATATAAGTGGAAGTAGAATTGCTGGTCTTTAAAAGATAGTTTTTGTTAGAGATATAGTACATATCTCTAAATATGTATATATATGTACTACATGTATACTATGGCATATGATATACTGCCAAAGTATATCAATAACAATAATTTCTTGAGCATGCCGAATTTCTTATATTTAAAATTTTTTATTTTAATTTATTATTTAGAGTATATATGCTTTTGTGATTAATTTGTCCAGCAAATAATCAATGAATGACAGTTTTTGTGCCAAGTACAGTGAACATTGCAGTAATGATGGCTCTCACTTGAGATTTTATTAGATCTCAGGTATAGTGCTAAATTCTGTGTATTCACTTCATTATTTAACCTTTATAGCAATCTTATGAATTAAGACTATATCCTGTGTTAGTGTTTAGACATAAAGAAAATTGAGATAAGGAAAACTTTTTTTAAAAGATTTTATTTATATATTTTACAGAGAGAAAGATCACAAGTAGGCAGAGAGGCAGGCAGAGAGGGGGAAGCAGGCTCCCCGCTGAGCAGAGACCCCCCCCCCACCTCCCCAGAAGCAGGGCTCCATGCCGGGACCCTGAGATCATGACCTGAGCCAAAGGCAGAGGCTTTAACTTACTGAGCCACTCTGGTGCCCCGAGATAAGGAAAACTTAAGTGACCTGCTTAGGGTCATATAAGTCCAGGAATTGAGGAGTGTCTTAACTGTTGCACTAGGGTGAACTAAGACACAGCATCTGCCCTAGATGGATAGATAAGTGTTTAGGGGAGATAGAAATATAAAAAACTGATTACAATGTAATGTGATATAGATATAATTTAGATGTAATTCAGGGAAGGAAGTGCTTATATTTCATTAAATTTTTAACTTGAATGTTTATAGTTGCCAGTGTTTTTTTTTTTAAGATTTTATTTTTAATCAATCTTGGCACCCAACGTGGGACTCAAACTACTGACTGAGCAAGCCAGGCACACTAGTTCACAGTATTTTAATAGTGACAATAGATTGTTCAAATATTGCTCTAATTAATTAGTGAATATTTTATTCTTTATTTAGGAAGCAGAGTTTAGCAAAGTTAAAAACAATTGTGAAGAGATGTAGATTTTAATAATGGTGTACATTTAATAATTTACACAATCAAATGAAATGAATTTTAAAGTCAGAAGCTTTCTGAATGAATATAATATAAATTTTGATATTTTACCTGAAATTTATCATTGGAGTCACTAACACTTCTAATATTATTAATATATTTGTTTGGTAGGTTCAAGTTGTTCCAGTAGTAGACAGAATTTGACATTATCTTTAAGTTCTGCCAAAGACAAAGGATCTCAGTCTTGTAACTATGCCAATGGAGGACTTTTCAGTAAATACTCAGGTTCTGCACAGAGTTTAGCCTCCGTAAGTAATGAAACAAATTTGTTATTTTATAGATTTGCTTTTGTGTCTATTGTTATCTATTTGTTTAGATGTCATATAATTATAGATAGCCCTTGATATGGAAAGAACCTTAAATCATCTGGTTGTGTCTGTTTTCTTTAAGCAAGTAAAATTTTCCTTTTGCTAAATAACAAGACAGTTTGGTTCCAGCTTTCTTTGAGTAAATGATATGGACGAATGATGTCCTATAGAATAGTGTTGATGTGGAAGTATTGCTTCAAAACTTGCTGTTCTGCAAAAAAGCTGGAAGATAACAGCCAGACTTTGTACTCGGTCACAGAATAATGAGCCTGTGTAGGTAAAAGTGTGTGGCTTGCTGAAGCCAAATGTGGAGTTCCTCACCTTGTTCTTTAGAGCATTAATGTAGTATTGAATGACAAGTGAGGAATAAAGTTAGTATTTGTTGTTAAAGTTTAATATACTTAAAAATGTTTTAAATAGGTAGGATATACATTTGCTGCTAAATAAAGAAGAGGCAAAAAATGTATAGTGATAAATGTGTTCACGGTCCTCTTGGTTCTCCTCCTTAGAGACAAGCAACATTGGCTAATTTCTTACATATGTACTTCTGGGAGCATGTGCCTCTACCATCATGCTTCTACCATTCATTATTTTAAATAGTTTATTGAACACTATATTCTGTGCCTTCTGTATTTTGTTGGAATATATAGCTGCTCCATTCTTAACTGCCTAAAAATATACTAAATTTTTAAAGGCTATTCTGTGGTGGGAACATCTAGATCAAAGGCATGTAGGCTTTCAGTTCCTTTTTAAAACTGAGCAAGATAATGAAGTATATGCCCATTCTATAATCTGAACTTACTCTGTCAGAGAAGTGCCTCTGTTTTGAAATTTTTCAACTGAAAGTTGAAGCTGTACTTTTTAACTACTAAGAAGAGAAAGGGAGTTTCATGATAAATGTGATTAGAAAGTCTTTAGAATCACTTTATTGTACTGGCCTCAGCTGACCTCATCATTCCACTGCCAGGGCTATGAACCCAGATTTCTGACTTTTACTGAGTACCCAAACAAGGCAAGATTTGGAAAGGAGGGGACAGGGTCCACAAAACTCGGTAATTGGATATGAGAGGTGTGGGAAGAGAGGTTAAAGATGACTTTCTGTTTTCTAGTTTGGGAAATTATGGGGATGGAAGTATTATTAGTGAATCTGAGAGGAGGAAAAGTTTTTGTTTTGGAAAGCTACAGAGCTCCCTTTTCATATAGTCAGTTTAAGATGCCAGCAGAAGAGTGAAGTAGAGTCACCAGATATTTCCACCAGATGGAAATACAGGCTAGATTTCTTTATTTTTATTATTTTCAAAAAGATTTATTTATTTGCTTTGAGAGAGAGAGAGAGTGAGTGCCCACAAGTGGGGAGAGGGGAAGACAGAATCCCAAGAAGACATCCTGCTAGGCACGGAGCCCAACACAGGGCTCAATCTCATTACTCCTGAGGTTATGACCTGAGCTGAAATTAGTTGGACGTTTAACTGACCAAGTCACCTAGGCACTCCTAGATTTTTTTTTTTTTTAAGATTTTATTTATTTGTTTGACAGAGAGAGACACAGCGAGAGAGGGAACACAAGCAGGGGAGAGGGGCAGAGGGAGAGGGATAAGCAGGCTTTCCCCATAGCAGGGAGCCCGATGAGGGACTCGATCCCAGGACCCGGGATCATGACCTGAGCCAAAGGCAGAGGCCCAACAACTGAGCCATCCAGGCGCCCTGGCACTCCTAGATTTATTTAAAAAGGACAGAACTGGAAGTAGAGACTAGGTTGTCATTTGCATAGAGGAGACGGAAATGATTGGCTCAGTGCACCTTGCTAGAGAAGGGAAGATGATAGAGGCTCCTCAGTTTTAGATATTGTTTAGCAGAGAATCAGCATTGTTAATAAATTCTAAAAAGGAAATAAGCTAGTTGCCTCAAACCAAAGTAGGTGTGGATAAAATTTATAAGTAAATACTTAATAAAACAGTAAACTATAAAAACTACTGCTTGATTTTTTTATGGAAATAACTGATTTTTGTTTGAAATACTTTTTGTGCATTTTTGAGCAAAGGCTTAAAATACTTAGGGTCTTATGACTTCTAACTGAATATAATGATATCTGTTTATTCTGGTAGGAATTACATGGGTTGTTTTACCAGGAATAGGATTTATATAAATAATTTATAAATATAAAAGATTGCAAAATACTATCACAAAAGAGATTTTGAAGTAACTTCTATCAATCTTAATTTTAGGTCCAGAGTGTCAATTCTTGTCATAGCTGTGCTTGCGGCAATTCTAACTCCTGGGACAAAGCAGATGAAGATGATATTAAACTTGTTAATATTCCTGTGACCACTCCTGAGAACTTATACTTGATGGGTAGGAATAACATAATAAAGTTTTAAGATATACTCATATTTAATATGAAACTAAAGAATGATGAGTTATTTTAAGGGAAGCAACATAATTTTAAAATGTTCTTAGATCTGTTGAATCTAGTGTACATAAACTAACCTGTTATATTAGTTTCTGGAGGATACTCTAATAAATTACCACAAACTTGATCATTTAAACAGCAGAAATGTATTCTCTCAGAGTTTTGGAGACTGGAAGACTGAAATTATTATCACTGGGCTGGAATCAAGGTATCATTAGAGCTATGCTTCCTCAGGAGGCTTAGGGGAGTCTCTATTACTTACTCTTCCCAGCTTCTGATGGCTTCTGGCTTGTGGCCATGTGGCTCTAATCTCTACCTTCCATCATCCCCTCCTCTGTGTGTACCAAATCTCCCTCTGCCTCTTACTGGGAGAGTTGTGATTGCATTTAGGGTCCACCAAATAATCTAGGATAATCTCCCCATGTTAAATCTCTTAATATAATCACATCTTCCAAAGACCCCTTTTTCTTATAAGGTAATGTTTACAGGTTCCAGAGACTAGGAGCTCACATCTTTGGGTGGCCCAATTCAATATGTTACACTCATCTAAGGGTACTAAATGAAAAAAATAAGATAAGAATACTATATCCAGCTAGGCTGTCATTGAAAATAGAAGGAGAGATAAAAAGCTTCCAGGACAAACAGAAACTAAAAGAATTTGCGACCACCAAACCAGCCCTACAAGAAATATTGAAAGGAGTCCTCTAAGCAAAGAGAGAGCCTAAGAGTAACATAGACTAGAAAGGAACAGAGACAATATACAGTAACAGTCACCTTATAGGCAATACAATGATACTAAATTCATATTTTTCAGTAGTTACCCTGAATATAGATAGGCTAAATGCGCCAATCAGAAGACACAGTTTGGCTAAAAAAAACAGTATCAGATTAGTATCAGATTGGATAAAAAAAAACAAGACCCATCGATATGCCGTCTGCAAGAGACTCACTTTAGACCCCAAGATGCCTCCAGATTTAAAGTGAGGGAGTGGAAAACCATTTATCATGTCAATGGACATCAAATAAAAGCTGGGATGGCAATCCTTGTATGAGACAAATTAGATTTTAAGCCAAAGACTACAATAAGAGATGAGGAAGGACAGTATATCATACTTAAAGGTCTATCCAACAAGAAGATCTAACAATTTTAAATATTTATTCCCCTAATGTGGGAGCAGCCAATTATATAAGGCAATTAATAACAAATCAAAGAAACACATCGACTAAAGTCCTGACAAATAGTAAGGGACTTTAACACCCCCTTCACTGAAATGGACAGATCATCTAAGCAAAAGATCAGTAAGGACATAAGGGCTTTTAAATGACCCACTGGACCAGATGGACTTCACAGATATATTCAGAACATTCCATCCCAAAGCAACAGAATACACATTCTTCTCAAGTGCACATGGAATATTCTCCAGAATAAGAGGGTCACAAATCAGATTTTAACCAGTACCAAATGATCGGGATCATTCCCTGCATATTGTCAGACCACAGTACTTTGAAACTAGAACTCAACCACAAGAGGAAAGTTGGAAAGAACTCAAATATATAGAGGCTAAAGAGCATCCTACTAAGGAATGAATGGGTCAACCAGGAAATTAAAGAAGAATTTAAAAAATTCATGGAAACAAATGAAAATGAAAACTGTTCAGAACCTTTGGGATGCAGCAAAGGCAGTTCTAAGAGGAAAGTATATAGCAATACAAACCTTTCTCAAGAAACAAGAAAGGTCTCAAATATACAACCTAACCCTACACCTAAAGGAGCTGGAGAAAGAACAGTAAATAAAGCCTAAACCCAGCAAGAGAAGAGAAATAATAAAGATCAGAGCAGATCAGTAAAATAGAAATCAAAAGAATAGTATAACAGATCTACAAAACTAGGAGCTGGTTTTTTGAAAGAATAAGATGGATTAACCCCTGGTCAGTCTTATCAAGCAGAAAAGAGAAAGGACCCAAATTAATAAAATTATGAATGAAAGAAGAGAGATCACAACCAATACCAAAAGAAATACAATTATAAGAACGTATTATGAATAACTCTATGCTTAATTAGACAATCTGGAAGAAATGGACGCATTCCTAGAGACGTTAAACTACCAAAACTGAACCAGAAGAAATAGAAAACGTAAACAGACCCATAACCAGCAAGAAAATTGAAGCAGTAATCAAAAATCTCCCAACAAACAAGAGCCCAGGGCCAGATGACTGCCCAGGGGAATTCTACCCAACATTTAAAGAAGAATTAATACCTATTCTCCTGAAACTGTTCCAAAATATGGAAATGGAAGGAAAATTTCTAAACTCATTTTATGAGGCCAGCATTACCTTGATCCCAAAACTGGACAAAGACTTCATCAAAAAAGAGAATTAAAGACCAATATCCCTGATGAACATGGATGCAAAAATGCTCACCAAAATACTAGCCAATAGGATCCAACAGTACATTAAAAGGATTATTCACCATAATCAAGTGGGATTTATTCCTGGGCTGTAAGATTGGTTCCACTTCTGCAAATCAATGTGAAACAATACATTAATAAAAGAAAGAGCAATGATACTCTGAACAGATGCAGAAAAAGCATTTGACAAAGTACAGTATCCTTTCTTGATTAAAACTCTTCACAGTGTAGGAATAGAGGATATAAACCTCAATATCATAAAAGCCATCTATGAAAAACTCACAGCAAATATCATTCTCAATGGGGAAAAACTGAGAGCTTTTCCGCTAAGGTCAGGAACATGACAGGGATGTTCACTATCACCACTGCTAGTCAACATAGTACTAGAAGTCCTAGCCTTAGCAATTAGACAACAAAAAGAGATAAGAGGCATCCAAATCTGCAAAGAAGAAGTCAAACTCTCACTCTGCAGATGATATGATACTTTATGTGGAAAACCCAAAAGACTCCACCCTAATAGACCTCATACAAGTCTAGTGTCAGTAGTGTCAGGATATAAAATCAGTGCACAGAAATCAGTTGCATTTCTTTTTTTTTTTTTTTTTCTTAAATATGGAATGCTTCACGAATTTGTGTGTCATCCTTGCACAGGGGCCATGCTGATCTTCTGTCTTCCAATTTTAGTATATGTGCTGCTGAAGTGAGCACCCATCAGTTGCATTTCTATATACCAACAACAGGAGAGAAGAAAGAGAAATTAAAGAGTCGATCCCATTTACAATTGAACCCAAAACCATAAGATACCTAGGAATAAATATAACCAAAGAGGCAAAGCATCTGTACTTAGGAAACTATAGAATGCTAATGAAAGGAATTGAGGAAGACAAAGAAATGGAAAAACATTCCATGCCAATGGACTGGAAGAACAAATATTTTGAAAATGTCTATGCTACCTAGAGCAGTCTACACATCAATGCAATCCCTATCAAAATACCATCAACCTTTTCACAAAAAATGGAACAAATAATCCTAAAATTTGTATGGAATCAGAAAAGACCACAAATAGCCAGAGGAATGTTGAAAAAGAAAAGCAAAGCTGGTGGCATCACAATTCCAGACTTTAAGGTCTATCACAAAGCTGTAATCATCAAGACAGTATGATACTGGCAAAAATAGATACATAGATCAGTGGAACAGAATAGAGAGCCCAGAAATGGAACCTCAACTCTATGGTCAACTAATCTTTGACAAAGCAGGAAAGAATGTCCAGTGGAAAAAAGTCTCTTCAATGAATGGTGTTGGGAAAATTGGACAGCCATGTGCAGAAGAATGAAACTGACCATTTCCATACACCATACACAAAAACAGACAAAATGGATGAAAGACCTGAATGTGGGACAGGAATCCATCAAAATCCTTGAGAACTCCGGCAGCAACCTCTTCGACCTCAGCCACAGCAACATCCTCCTAGACACATTGCCAAAGGTGAGGGAAACAAGAGCCAAAATGAACTATTGGGACTTCACAGGATAAAAAGCTTTTGCACAGCAAAGGAAACAATCAATAAAACCAAAAGACAACCAACAGAATGGGAGAAGATATTTGCAAATGACATATCAGAGGGCTAGTATTCAGAATCTATAAAGAACTTACCAACCTCAACACCCAAAGAACAAATAATCCAATCAAGAAATGGTCAGAAGACATGAACAGACATTTCTGCAAAGAAGACATCCAGATGGCCAACAAAACATGAAAAAGTGTTCAACATTACTTGGTGTTAGGAAAATACAAATCAAAACCACAACGAGACACCACCTCACACCAATCAGAATGGCTAAAATTAAAAAGTCAGGAAGTGACAGATGTTGGCAAGGATGTGAAGAAAGGGGAACCCTCCTACACTGTTGGTGGTAATGCAAGCTGGTGCAGGCGCTCTGGAAAACAGTATAGAAATTCCTCAAGTAGTTGAAAATAGAGCCACCCTATGACCCAGCATTTGCAGTACTCAGTTTTTATCCCAAAGATACAAATGTAGTGATCCAAAGGGCATGTGCACCCTCATGTTTATAGCAGCAATGTCCATAATAGCCAAATTATGGAAAGAGCCTAGACATCCATTGGCAGATGAGTGGATAAAGAAGATGTGGTATATATACATGTTGGAATATTATGCAGCCATCAAAAAATATCTTGCCATTTGCAATGACATGGATGGGACTAGAGGGTATTATCCTAAGTGAAATAAGTCAATCAAAGAGACAATTATATGATCTTACTAATATGAGGAATTTGAGAAACAAGACAGAGGATCATAGGGGAAGAGAGGAAAAAATGTAATAGGACGAAACCAGAGAGGGAGACAAACCATAAGAGATTCTTAAACTCAGGAAGCAAACTGAGGCCTGCTGTAGTAGAGGGGAGTGGGAGGGATGGGGTGGCTGGGTGATGGACACTGGGGAGGGTATGTGCTATGGTAAGCACTGTGACTTGTATAAGGCTGATGAATCACAGACCTGTACTCCTGAAACAAATAATACATTATATGTTAATTTAAAAAAATGTGTTACACTCACCTAATCTGATTTGTTGATACTTTTTTTGTTGATACTTTTTTTAAAGGTTTACTTTTTTATTTTATTTATTTACTTTTTAAAGTCTTTATTTTTTTGAAACAGAGATTGATAGTGAGAAAGAGCATGAACGGGGAGGAGAGGCAGAAGCAGGCTCCCCACTGAGCAGGGAGCCGGATGTGGGCTCAGTCTCAAGACCCTGGGATCATGACCTGAGCCGAAGGCAGACACTTGGTCATCTGAGCCACCCAGGAGCTCTACTTACTTATTTGAGAGAGAGAGAAAGAGAGAGAGAGAGGGAGAGAGGGAGAGAGGGAGAGAGGGAGAGAAAGCAGGGGGAGGGGCAAAGGGAGAGGGAGAGAGAATCTCAAATGGACTCTGCGCTGAGCACACCTGATCCAGGGCTTGATCTCATGACCAAAGCTGAATCCAAGTCAGATGTCTAACTGACCCGGCCACCCAGGTGCCCCTGTTTATTTTCATTTTAAGTAGGCTCCATGCCCAACATGGGGCTTGAACTCATGACCCTGAGATGAGGAGTTGCATGCTCTATCAACTGAGCCATCCAGTCACCCCTAAATTAAATAGCTTTTAAAGATATTTTTCTTTCATATGTCTAGAAAAATTGAAAATTTGAAATATTTTGGTTTTAAGTACGTGATTATTTTGGTAAGACTTTTTTTTACTTGGAGAAGAAAAAGCACATATTCACCTTTTTTCCGCATAAAAGCTGTCTAGCTGAGTGGATATGGAATTTCTAGTTGGACTGTACTGTTTGATAGGTTTTCTAGCAGTCTTGTAGATTTTTAACTGACTTAGCAATTTATCCATCCAAATCAACAAGTTGGTATCATGTAGTTTAAGAGACCTTTTGTTGGGAAAAAAGATGGAATAACCTTACTCTGTGGGGGGCCTGAGTGGCTCAGTTGGTTAAGCATCTGCCTTTGGCTTAGGTTGTGTTCTCAATGTCCTGAGACCAAGCCCCACATTGCACTCCCTGCTAAGCAGGGAGTCTGCTTTTCCCTCTCCCTCTACCCCTCCTCCCTGCTTGTGTTCTCTCTCTCTCAAGTAAATAAAACAAGAAAGAAAAATTTTATTCTAGACTTAGTATGGTATTTCCTCTCAGCTTTACTCTCTCCTTCTGATACCCTCTTATAAACCTGATAGCTTTTTATCAACTAGTTTCTTCTATTTATGTATCTTTTTAATCTAGGGGGATATATTGAAAGATAGTTGTGTGAAGATAAACATTAGCCATTGTTGGACTTTTGGTGAACTCATGATAATGTAGAAAAATCCGAAGCATGATATAAATTTGAATTACATTAAAAAAAAGGGGGGGGAGGTGCCTGGGTGGTTCAGTCATTAAGTGTCTGCCTTTGGCTCGGATCATGATCCCACAGTCTCAGGATCGAGCCCCACTTCGGGCTCCTTGCTCAGTGGGAAGCCTGTTTCTCCCTCTCCCACTCCCCCTGCTTGTGTTCCCTCTCGTGCTGTCTCTGTCGAATAAGTAAATAAAATATTTTTAAAAAATGAAAATTATACTTCTTCAAGAAAAAATTAAAAAGAAAACATATCAGTCATTTCACTCTGGTTTTTGGTTGACTAGGACTATAGACCTAGAATATATTGGGAAATTAAAATTCTGTTATGAAATGAGGTGAACATAACATTACTCTTTAGTGCCAAAATTATAGTCAGACTGTGCCATTATTGATAACTATATGAGAAAGACTTTGGTCCCAGATATTTTTATTTTCGTATTGCTTTTTCTCATTTACAACTGTTCTGTTCTTAATTCATAGGCATGGAGTTGTTTGAAGAGGCGTTGCGTCGATGGGAACAAGCTCTCACCTTTCGAAATAGACAGGCTGAAGATGAAGCCTGTGGTTCCATTAAATTGGGTGCAGGAGATGCCATTGCCGAAGAAAGTGTAGATGTAAGGGTGATTTATCTGAGAGGGGCTTTCATAGTATTGAAAGAATTGAACAATATTTAATGTTGACTCAGTGTACTTGCTTTTTGTGGCATTTAATAGAACTTTAGAACTGGGTTTTTTGTCTCCCTTGGGATAATGTGATAGTATATCATATTGGGCCTTTTCTGTTCAGTTAATTATTAAATCCCAAATTTGCAATTCATGATCAAGTTCCCTGATTTTCCAAGAATATAGAGAATTAAGCTAATAAGATTTCTAAAGGGATTTTTTAAAAGTCTCTTTTATACTTTATGTTTAATTAAGTGCCATTATATCCATAAAAGTTAGAGCTGGACTGGTACTTACTGATCATCTTGGCTAGTGATTCTCAAATTTGAGCTTGCATCGGAATCACCTGAAAGGCTTGTTAAAACAGACTTCGGTTTCTAATTCAGAGGCTGGGTAGGTCCGAGAATTTGCATTTCTAGCAACTTCTTGGAAGATACTGATGCTGCTGGTTAAGGAACTTACTTTGAGAACCCCTGATCCAGTTTCACCATTAAAATTACAGATAGAGAAGCTGAATTCCTGAGAACTGAGGTGACTTGGCCAAAGGCTCAGCTAGAACCCGTGCCATCACCACCCAACAGTCGCTCCTCATATCCCACACTTTCTCTGCCTTTCATTTAAGAGTGGAAGGTGTTGAGGATTTTAACATTAGATTCTAATATTTGCTGTGTGTACTTTTTCTCTCCTTGTAGGATATTATTAGTACTGAATTTATCCATAAACTTGAAGCTCTGCTGCAAAGAGCATATCGTCTTCAAGAGGAGTTTGAAGCTACCCTGGGGGCATCTGATTCTAATTCCCTTGTTAATGATATCGGTAAGATGGATATTTTATATGGTTTTTATGAAATGTGAATTTTTTCTTTTATATTCTTAGAATCATCTGCTTAAGTATATTAATATGGTTACATATTTTTTTAGACAATAGTCAAGAGAAAAGTGTTCTATAATATTTACTGGGTTTTTTCTTTCAGTTTTATTTTTCCAGCTTGATCTTAATGCTCTTAAGATATAATGTCAAGTGCTTACCATTGGTAGGATTGTAACTTTGTTTTAAAATTACATTCTAGGGGTGCCTGGGTGGTTCAGTGGGTTAAAGCCTCTGCCTTCGGCTCAGGTCATGATCTCAGGGTCCTGGGATCGAGCCCCGCATCGGACTCTCTGCTCAGCGGGAAGTCTGCTTCTCCCTCTCTCTCTGCCTGCCTCTCTGCCTACTTGTGATCTCTCTCTCTCTGTCAAATAAATAAAATATTTTAAAAAATAATAATAATAAAAATAAAATAAAATTACATTCTAAGTGAAAGAATGCCAGTCCAGGTGTCGGAGAGAGGAAGAAAATAAACAATAATATAAAAATAGGACAGACATGCCTCAAAAATGTGCATGTAGCTCATGGCATACATTTAAAATATTTTAAGTAATTCTATTTCTTGGACCCCATTTTAATTGCAGTCTAGATTTTCACATCAGTAGTCAGGACATACATTATTATATATCATTACCCTTATTTCCTATTTTAAAGAGAAAAGAACTTTGGAAAAGACTTAAGTGACCTCCTCAAAGGGATGAATGATTAGAATTGCTTCCTTAAATTCTGTAAATGTTCCAAAGAATGAAGACAAAAGTCCATTGCATCTCTTTTGTAAAAATATTTTTTTTTAAGTTTGAGGAAAATTGTTATTATAAGGAATAAAAATAGTTAAGGAGTGTTAAAGTTCTTCCACATTTTTTTCTGAACATTACTAAAAGTGGCTACATTTTGAAATGCTTATGTATCTATGTATTTTGAGTTTAGGTAAAAGATTCCATTTGTTTTAGAATTAATAATTACTGTGTAGGGGTGCCTGCCTGGCTCAGCTGGAGGAGTGTGTGAGACCCTTCATCTTGGGTCATGAGTTCGAGCCCCATGTTGGGTATAGAGATTACTAAAAAAATAAACTTAAAAAAATAATTATTGTTTATATGTCACAGGGTTATATGAAGCCTCTTTGTATTATTTTGCTCCTTGGCTTTTTCATATTATACTGTCACCAAAATTATTCATTAGGCTTGAGTATTTTTTAATAGTTTCTCTGTTCTTATCTTAGACATAATGTTTTGACATGTGGAGTTACAGGTCAGAAAAAAAGTAGACAGTGTTCATGTCAGCAAATAGAATTTGTCAAAGCCTTCTTTCTATATTTATAGTTTTTTTCTACACAGTTTCTTTTATAACTTATTGTAACGACATTTAGAAAGGACAGAATAAAGGAATTTGAAAAGAATTCAAGTTTAAAATGGAATGGAACAACTGGAAAAGATAAGAAAGTAAAGTGGCAAGGAAAACCACAGAGAAAAAGCAGTAGGAAAAACTTTTAAGTATAAGGAGGGGAGAGGAAAAGACTCCAAGGCTTAATGTCTTATTTTAGGAATGGAGGCTTTATCTTCACTGTTCTAATTACCTACCTGCAGTTTCTTTCCAGCCTCATGGTAAGGATCATGTAGGTATGTAGTTCTTGTATTTGTTACTCTTGTGTATCTCAGATTTGGCTCTGTTTAACATGCCCAAAGTTTCTTTTTTCTACTGACCATAAAGGTTGGCAAAGTCCATCTCTGATTTTTTTTAGGTTATCAGGTTATAAAGATTTCTTAGGTGCTGCGCCAGAAGGTCTGCTTTGGGTTCACATTGCTTCTGGACAAGAAGTCACCTAGGCCGATGATTTAATTTCTGAAGCCTTCAAGTTGTTTCTGAGTAAATTGTTGTTAATTTAGAACTCTAAATGGATAGGATTTCTAAATTTGATTAGCTTAGGTTTGGAATAAATTCCCAAACTAACCGATGCCTTAACCTGGGCTGTCACTGGCTTCTAAGCTGACTGACTTTTCCGGGCAGTGCATTGACCTCTTACTGTCCTGGGGATTCCAGTTGACATGAAGCTGTTATATTTTGTTCCTTCTCGGGAGTGAGAAATTGTTCTCTTATTTCCAACAATTGTTGGAAATTGTTCTCTTATTTCAAGTTTCCATTTTTGAGCATCTGGACTGAAAGAAATCTATATAGTCAAGATTCTGATAGGGGAGTACCTCTGTTACATCTGTTAGTTGATATTGATCAAAATTGCTTAGAAGTAAGTTAATTCTTCTCATTCTCTAAATCCAAATTCATTTTACACATTTAATTTATATTATTGGGAGGCAACTTATAGCCAGTAGTCATAAATAAAGATGTTAATAGGGGCGCCTGGGTGGCTCAGGGAGTTAAAGCCTCTGCCTTTGACTCTGGTCATGATCTCAGGGCCCTGGGATCGAGCCCCACATCGGGCTCTCTGCTTGGTGGGGAGCCTGATTCCCCCTCTCTCTCTGCCTGCCTCTCTGCCTACTTGTGATCTGTCTCTGTCAAATAAATAAATAAAATCTTTTTAAAAAGATGTTAATAAATAACTTTAGAGGTACGGGAGTGAATTTAAACCAAATATTGATCTGATATCAGAGAATACCTCATTGTTTAGGAATTTGCTTTGTCTTATTTCATGAAATAAAATTTTTTTTCCTCTTAAGAATTTGATAGGTTTTCAAGGTTGGAAGATTTCTCAGCAGTCATCTAATTTATCTCCTTTCCCCTCTGCCCTGTACTTAATAACTAACATCTGCCATGTTACCCTTTGCTGAGCACTTATATACATTGTAGTTTCTTCTCTCCCTCAGGTACTACATTGAGTGAAGATTATCTCACTTAATCTTCACAACAACTTTTACAAGATAGATATAATTATCATCCTCATTTTTCACATGGGGAAAGAAGAAAGGAGATAGTAACCTCCCTAGAGTTGCATGGCTATCAAATGACAGAACCCAGATTTGGACCAAGCAGGATACCTTCAGAGTTCATATTTCAAACCACCAGGCTAGATTCCCTCACCACTTTATAAGACAGATACCTTCCTTGAATGGGATGATTGACTGTGAACTCTGTGAGTAGAGTATGCCTATCGGCAAAGTTCCCTTTAGGAGATGTAATCTTGGAGCAGGTACAAGCGTCACACGCTGGACTGTGTGGAAACCCCACAGCTGCTAAAGTAAGGAAACATTTCTTGTGGTAGTATTTATTTATTAAAAAGATTTTATTTATTTATTTGAGAGAGAGAGAGAGAGAGAGAGTGGGCATGCACATGCATGGGATGGGGGAAGAGCAGACAGGAAGGAAGAAAAAGAGAAAAGAATTCCAAGCAGACTCTGTGCTAAGCTAGGAGCCCAACATGGGGTGTGATCTCACGACCCTAAGATCATGACCCAAGATGAAACCAAGAGTTTGACACTTAACTGACTGAGCCACTCAGATGTCCCTGTGGTAGTTATTTATTTAATGTGGATCTTCCTTTCCTTAAAAAAATTTTCCTTCTTCCATATGTGTGTGGGGATCTGAGATTAACTTTTGCATCTTTCCTCCTCTCTCAGGCCCTCTAGGCACTCTAGACATACTTCACTAATTTTGTAGAAGGAGGTTATCAAGATTTAATCCAAGGACAAAAGAAGAGAGCTACTATTCTTTTTTTTTTTTAAATTTTTTATTAACATATAATGTATTATTTGCCCCAGGGTACATGTCTGTGAATCATCAGGCTTACACGTTTCACAGCATTTGCCATAGCACATACCCTCCCCAATGTCCAATCCCTACCCCCCCTCCCCACCTCCCAGCCACCCTTAGTTTGTTTCGTGAGTTTAGGAGTGAGAGCTACTATTCTTACCTGAAGGAAATAGTGCCGGCTAAATTTAAAGTTTCTATTTATTTATTTGATAATCTCTACACCCAATGTGGGTCTTGAACTCATGACCCTGAGATCAAGAGTTGCATGCTCTTCCAGCTGAGCCAGCCAGGGGCCCCTGTACCAGCTGAATTTAATGTAGTGCTTTAATGATTACTCTAATGAATTACCTTTCGGCCTATATCTCCATAATAACCAAAAGTACGGAGTCCGGATTCACACTGTGTTCAAATCCTTCACCATTTATTATCTGTGTGATTATATAACTTGTCTAAACCTCAGCTTCCTTATCTGAGAAATGGGCATATAATACCTATTTTCAAAATAATTATAAGGATTACATGGAATAATATGTATAAAGTGCTAGGTACAGGGTAACAGTGTTTATCAGCTTGGAATTTGGAACTTATCTGGAACACAGGAAGGCTGTAGGGGTTTTTGTTGTTGTTATTGTTGTTTTACCTTGCTCCTATATTTGCTAATTTTGAGATATTCTCTAAAATTTCTTGGGTTACCTGGCAGGTTCAGTCAGTAGATTGTGTGACTCTTGATCTTAGGGTTGTGAGTTCAAGCCCCATGTTAGGTGTGGAGATTACTTAAAAATAAAATCTTAAAAAAAATTTAGAAATAAAAATATAATTTCTTGTCCACTGATACCATTTTCACATTTTCTAGTGATGCTGTAATTTTTTCCATTAATTTTTTTTTGTCATTTTCAATGGGCCTTTGGGAAGAAGGAGAAGTAAATGCCTATGCTTTGCTATCTTGAAATAGAAATTCTGGACATTATAATCACAGAGCCCAAGGACCACATTAGCTTTTCTACCATTGCTAATGTTGACCTTATAGTTATGAAATTTTTTAAGTTTTGTTATTGTTAGATTTGTTATTGTTAAGCTATATCTTCCCTCATTTATTCTTTTTTTAAGATTTTATTTATTTATTTGACACAGAGAGAGAGAGAGATCACAAGTAGGCAGAGAGGCAGGCAGAGAGGGGGGAAGCAGGCTCCCTGCTGAGCAGAGAGCCTGATGTGGGGCTCGATTCCAGGACCCGAGATCATGACCTGAGCCGAAGGCAGAGACTTAACCCATGAGCCACCCAGGCATCCCTTCCCTCATTTATTCTTGTGCAGTTGTTTCTTTGGACCCAAGTTTTAGATGTTTTATTTATTATTCTTACTAAATTGTCATTTGAGCCATCATTCTGAATTGTTGAGATCATTTAGATTTTGATTTGATATCCCTATAAGTCTCTAGTTTGGTCAGTTTGGTCTAGTTGGTCATCAGTGCTCTCATTGAAACCATTAACAAAAAATATTTAAAGGAAAGCTTGTTAGCCTCTACTCACGATATTTCTTTTTTTTTTTAATATATTTTATTTATTTATTTGAGAGAGAACAGAGAGTACAAGCAGGGGAAGCAGCAGCAGAGGGAGAAGCAGACTCTCTGAGAAGGAAACCCAAAGTGGGGCTCGGTCCCAGGACCCCGAGATCATAACCCGAGCCAAGGCAGATGCCTAACTGACTGAGCCACACAGATGCCCCTACTCACTTCCGAAACCAAGTGTGTATTTCCCATATCAAGCAATTTTGCAATTCTCTTTAGACACCAACTAGGTGTCCTACAGTTTAATTCCATTCTGACACTAACTTCCCAGAGTTTACACAGACCCCACAGATGAAGGGCTCTGTCTCACAAACTGCCTTCCACTCATATGCCAATTACAAGTCCAGGTTTCCCGTACTTCTGACCAACCATCAATAAATCAGGAGTTCCACAGTTTTCTCCTTAAGTTCGACAGTTTGCTAGAACAGCTCACAGAACTTAGGGAAACACTTTACTTACTATCACCAGTTTATTATAAAAGTTACTAACGGGGCACCTGAGTGGCTCAGTGGGTTAAAGCCTCTGCCTTTGGCTCGGCTCAGGTCAAGATCTCAGGGTCCTGGGATCAAGCCCCGCATGGGCTCTCTGCTTAGCAGGGTGCCTGCTGCCTCCTCTCTCTCTGCCTGCCTCTCTGCCTACTTGTGATTTCTCTCTCTTTGTCAAATGAATAAATAAAATCTTTAAAAAAAAAAAAGGTACTAACTCAGGAACAATCAAATGGAAGAGATGCATAGGACAAGGCATAGGGCTTTTATGCCCTCTGCAGGTGCATGAGCCTCCCAACACTTTGATGTGCCTTCTAATGTGGCAGCTCTCTGAACCCTAGTTTAGGGTTTTTATGGAGGCTCCATTATGGAGGCAGGATTGATTAAATCACTGGCCATTGGTGATTAATGTGATCCTCAGCTCTTTTCCTTTCAGGGATTGGGTTTGGAGCTGAAAATTTCAGCCTTCTAGTCTTATGGTTGGTCCCTTGGCAACCATTGCCCACCACCAGAAGTCACTTCTTAGCATACATTCTGGTAGGGTTGTGAAAGGAACTTATGATGAATAACAGACACTCCCTTACCCCCATCACTTAGGAAATCCTACAAGTGTTAGGAGCTCTATGCCAGGAATTGGACTGAATATATATTATGTCACAACATCACAACTTAAAGTGGGCAAAGCCAGAGTCAGAGATCTGAAGTATGATACTTTCAAGTTGCCTTACGTCTCTAAGAAATAAATTCAACTGATTCTACTTTGAGATTTTTTTCATCTTGATCATAAAAAGATCATGGAATACTTATTTATATATCATGCCAAAATGACTGTATATTTATATACTTAACCATTAATTTAGGAAAATGTAATTTTTTTTTAAAGAGACTAATATGAAAAAAAAAAATAAAGAGACTAATATGGGGACGCCTGGGTGGCTCAGTCAGTTAAGTATCTGACTTAATTTTGGCTCAGGTCATGATCTCAGTGTTGTGAGTTTGAGCCTGCTTAAAATTCTCTCTCTCCTGCTCCCTGTGCCCTTCCTCCTACTTCCCTTCTAAAAAAAGGCTAATATCACTTCACATTTTTTGGGAAATATTTCTGATACTGAGCTATATCATAGGCGAGTATTTGCCATTAAGTCTTTTTTTTTTCAAGATTTATTTATTTATTTGACCAAGAGAGAGAGATCACAAGCAGGCAGAGAGTCAGGCAGAGAGAGAAGAGGAAGCAGGCTCCCTGCTGAGCAGAGAGCCCAATGAGGGGCTTGATCCCAGGGCCTTGATCCCAGGACCCTGAGATCATGACCTGAGCCGAAGGCAGAGGCTTTAACCCACTGAGCCACCCAGGTCGCCCCATGCTATCAAGTCTTTATAGCTGGTTTTATACTCACTTGTAAATCATCTTAGTTTTAGAAATCACACATGTCAGGTTTTATTGACTACATAGCACCTCGGCAAAACTTATTTCACTAATTTGGAGTTCAAAATATAAACAGGGACTGTATTTATTTCACATCTGCACTGTCTGTAGTAGTCTGCCAAGTTAACACTGTGGATAAGTTTATGAGGACAGTTTAAATCCTCCTCAACACGTTTCTTTTCAGTATGTTTAGCATTTCTCTTTTTAGATAACAGTGTGTTAATTAAAACTAAATTAAATCTATTCTCTTTTTTAAAAGTAGCAGATCCGAAAACTTTTGAGTTGTTGGTATTATGAATTTATTTGGTTACTTTAGGTAGATGAAGTGTTTTTCAATAACACTTGAAAAACATGTAGTATGATTCTAGCACTGGATTATAGTAATGGTTGCACAACTCTTTATATTTACTAAAATTCATTGACTTGTACATTTATTTATCTATTTAAAGATTTTATTTGAGCAAGAGAGAGAGAGAACACGATCAGGGGGACGGGCAGAGGGACAAGCAGACTCCCTACTGAGCGGGGAGCCTGATCCCAGGACCCTGAGATGATGACCTGAGCCAAAGTCAGATGCTTTAATTGACTAAGCCACCCAGGTGCCCCTGAATTTTACATTTAAAAAGGGGGAGATTTATGGTATATAAATTATATTTCAGTAAAGCTGTTAAAAATACAGTGTGGCGGGGCCCCTGGGTGGCTCAGTGGGTTGAAGCCTCTGCCTTTGGCTCAGGTCATGATCTTGGAATCCTGGGATTGAGCCCCGCATCGGGCTCTCTGCTCAGCGGGGAGCCTGCTTCCCCCTCTCTCTCTGCCTGCCTCTCTGCCTACTTGTGATCTCTCTCTCTCTCTGTCAAATAAATAAATAAATAAATAAATAAAAGTCTTTAAAAAAAAATACAGCGTGGTTATTTTTAAGCTAATTTTAAGTAAGTTTTCATGAATTTGAATTAGTGAAAAACCTTGCTTTATACTAAAAATTTTAAATAATGTAAATCCCAAAAACTTTATAAAAATTCATCAAGAATCACTTAGTTTCAAAACTTTGGGCCTGGTGAATGTGTAGGTGATGCCGCTTCAGCTGGTAACTAGAAATACTAAGTATCCTTTATAAATGTCCTGTGAACCATATTGTGGTTTATAGGCACAGAAACTTCTGCAAGTGGTTTTAGTGATTCTGCTGTTATTTTTACTTCTGTTGTTAAATTTAGAGTCTAATATTGTCATCCAAGTGGTCATTAAATTAAATTTTTAAAAGCACTGAAAAAATCAAATAACTGCTGATATTCTTGCTATTAATTTGGTACTGAGCATGTTGGAAATATTAGCACTAGCATAATTAAAGCAAGAGCACTTTATTTTAAAAATTAGAAACTTCTGGCAACCTGGCTAAAATCACAACCATTGAGGGGCCTGGGTGGCTCAGTTGGTTCAGTGTCCTACTCATGGTTTCAGCTCAGGTCATGATCTCAGGATCATGGGGTCAAGCCCTACATTGGGCTTTGTGCTCAGCCTGGAGTCCACCAGAGATTCTCTCTCCCTCTCCCCTTGTCCCTCCCCCCTGCTTTCTCTATCTGAAATAAATAAGTAAGTAAATAAATAAATCTTTAAAAAAATGAAATAAAATCACAACCACTAATGTACTCCTAAGCCAAGCTATTATCTGCATTCATATAGGAAATACTTTTGATATTTGGGAAGGGATAGTGATACAAAAAACTTTCCTACAAATACTGCAAATGTTTTAAAAGCATTCTTAAAAAAAATGTTTTTATTATATAGTCATTTACTGTGCTTTAAAACTATGCTTGAAAAAAAAACACAGCATAGTAGTTGTGATCTACTTCAGCTCCTCTTTGTATTTCTTCCTATAGGAAAATAACTTTGAATTAGGCAGGGTTTTAAGGCATGAATTCCTTGCATAAAATATAACCACACTTTATTCTCTAATTCATCTTTTTCAGTGTTCTGTACTAGTATTTCCTTAACCACTCTGAATTAGTAAATCATTATTGGATGTACAGTTGACCCTTGAACAACACAGGCTTGAACTTCTCAGGTCCATTTATACACAGATCTTTTTTGATAAATATGCTGTAGTAATGTAAATATATTTCTTTTTTTTTTTTGTAAATGTATTTTCTCTTCCTTATGATTTTTTTTTCTCTAGGTTACAGCTTTCTTTTCTCTAGGTTGTTTTATTGTAAAAATACAGTATATAATATACAAAATATGTGTTAATCAACTGCTGTATATTATCGGTAAGGCTTCTGGTCGACAATAGACTATTAGTAGTTAAGTTTTGGGGGAGTCAAAAATTATATTCAGATTTTCAACTGTATGGGGGTTGGTGCCCCTAAAATTCACACTGTTTGAGGGTCAACTGTATTTCTATATTTGCTCTTACACATCAAAAGTTTACTTGGGACTTAAACAGTAATTACTTGTTCTGTTACTCCTACTATAAAATGAAATGAAAATTTGAATTCTCTAATAATAAAAAAATGTTTTCTTATTGAAACTGTTCAGTGTTAAATGGAAGTTACTGAAATCACTAGAGGGCAGCACATTATATCTACATATTAAAAGCCTGTGACTCACAAATACCATTCTGTGCTACTGCTAGCACTTGAAGTTAAATTTAGGTCACCACATTTTTTTTCTGGCATGTTTTGTATACACCTGCTACTGTAAGTCACAGTGAGAGCATGGATATGATGCACAGACTTGAAATAACATTAGTGTAAATTTCCACTGGTGTATAAGTTCCTCCAGCTAACAGCATCCATAAGCATTATGTTTACATGTAGTTTTTCAGAGAATTGTGAAATTATAATTAGTTATTGTAGTTTTTGAAGGTTCAAACCAAAAAACTCTGATATGATTTCAGTTATAGACTGTATAACTTAATGGTTAAGAACATAGGCTCTGGAGGTAAGCAAACATGGGTTCAGATCCTGGCTTTAGGACTCTTTGTACCTAAGAAACCTAAGCAAGCCTTGACATTTCTTAGACTCAGCTTCTTCATAAGATAAGATGGAGGACAACATTAGGATCAACTTCATAGAGTTGTGACGATTAAGTGAGATAACATGTATCATTTTATTTATTTTTATTTGATTTTTTTTCATTTTTCAAGTTTTTATTTAAATTCCAGTTCCAGTTATGTTAGTTAACATACAATGTAATATTAGTTTCAGGTGTAGAATTTAGTGATTCATCACTTATGTATAATACCAAGTGCTCATCACGAGTGCCCTCCTTAATACCCATCACCCATTTAACCCATTCCCTGCCCAATTCCAGCAACCCTCAGTTTGTTCTACATAGTTAAGAGTCTGTTTTCTTTTTTTTTTTTAAAGATTTTATTTATTTATTTATAATTTATTTAATTTTATTTAATTTATTTATTTATCTCAGAGAGAGAGATCACAAGTAGGCAGAGAGGCAGGCAGAGGGGTGGGGGAAGCAGGCTCCCCGCTGAGCAGAGAGCCCGATGCGGGGCTCAATCCCAGGACCCCGAGATCATGACCTGAGTCGAAGGCAGAGGCCTTAACCTACTGAGCCACCCAGGCGCCCCAAGAGCCTGTTTTCTGGTTTGCCTCTCTTTAAAGATTTTTTTTTTTAATTTATTTATTAGAGAGAGAGAGACTGAGAATGAGAGGGGAGAAGGTCAGAGGGAGAAGCAGACTTCCGGCAGAGCCGGGAGTCCGATATGGGACTCGATCCCAGGACTCCGGGATCATGACCTGAGCCAAAGGCAGACGCCCAACCAACTGAGCCACCCAGGCGCCCTGGTTTGCCTCTCTTAACATGTATTGTTTTAATATAGGCACATTGTAAACAGTTGTTATGCATTCATATTATATTATAGTGTAGCATTTTTATGAGGCCTGTTTTTTTTTTTTTTAAGATTTTATTTATTTATTTGAGAGTGAGAGAGAGAAAGAGCAGGAGAGGGGCGGAGGGCAGAGGGAGAAGCAAACTTCCTGCTGACTGGGCAGCCCATTGTGGTGCTTGATCCTGGACTTGGGGATCATGACCTGAGCCAAAGGTAGACGCTCAACCGCTCAACTGCCTGAGCCACCCAGATGCTCCTATGAGGCCTGCTTGAAGAATATTTTAAAGTTGTATGGTTACAGGTGGATTGGTTCACATGTTCATGACTTGTTTTACAATGATAGTATTCAATCATATTCTCCAGATAACATTCATTGTTTCTGGGAATTAATTTGATTTTTCTCATGTTAAAGTAGTAACTTAAATTTGCATTTCCTGAAACAAGGAATTTAGGTCATGCTTAAAGTCACCCAGGTGACTCAGTTGGTTAAGCATCTGCCTTCGGCTCAGGTCATGATCCCAGGGTCCTGGGATCAGGCCCCACATGAGGCTCCCTGCTCAGTGGGGCGTTTGCTTCTCCTTTTCCCTCTGCCCCTCCCCCCTGCTTGTGCATGCACTCTCTCTCACTCTCTCTCACAAATACATAAATAAAATCTTAAAAAAATAAAGTTATTTGAGGGGAGTCTGGCTGACTCAGTTGGAAGAATCAACATGCAACTGTTGATCTCAGGGTTGTGAGTTGAGCCTCACCTTGGGTGTAGAGATTACTAAAAACAAATAAGCTTTAAAAAATAATTGGGGCACCTGGGTGGCTTGGTTGGTTGAGTGTCAGCCTTTGGCTCGGGTCATGGTCCTGTGGTCCTAGGAGCCCCCCATCGGGCTCCCTGCTTGGCGGGAGGCCTGCTTCTCCCTCTCCCACTCCCCCTGCTTGTTTTCCCTCTCTTGCTGTGTCTCTCTCTGTCCAATAAATTAAAAAAAAAAAATTATTTGAGGAAGTAAAGAATGTTTCTGGTCTCTCCCCATTGGCACATGTATACCTTGTTTCTAGAGTTATCTTCTTGGTGCAGAGCTCCCATCTTGTCACTACCAGGTTCTCAATTACTTTTCTGACCTATTTGTTTTACTCTCTCCAATATACTCCAGCCAAACAGAACAATTTCTTTTCCAGAACTGAAATTCTCTTAAGATTTTAGTCATATAATCAACTCCAGGTTTTTAGTAAATTTTTCTTGTTTTTCTTTTTGCATTCTTTTTAATACTTTTCCTTTGCATAATTCAACATGCTCTGAAGCATTTTTTTTCCTGCTTATAGAATACAACGCTGTTCAAAAGTACTTCCTCTGTGCATTCTTCTCTGCTTTTTCATTTGGAGGAAACCTCTCGCATCTTTCTCTGTTCCATAATAATATTTGTTGTTCTTAGTGGTACCATTTAAAAACTCCTCTGTCTCTCTGATTTCTAAATAAATTGAGAACACAAGAAGAGCCTGATATTGATTAAACAATAGTTTTAACTTTATTTGGAACTTTTTTGCTAATGTCTAGATTGGAAAATGTGGTAAGGCTTCCTGCATTGTCCTCCCTTCCCCTCAGAAAAATTCTCTGGAGAAAAGCTGAGAATGCAGAGAAAATGCCTAGCACACTTGGCCAGTTGCATAAGGATTCCCTGCTTGCCTCATAATCCCTGCCAACACTCTGTCCAGCTCAGGAGAGTGCGATCCAGCACCAAGGTGAGGGGTTTGCAGACCCTAGATCTTTCTCTAGGAGACTTGAGAGAGAACAAACACTAGTATACACCAAGAGCCATGCAGTGAATAATGACTTTATCCCATTTCCTTCTGTTTAATGGCACTCAGGTTCTCAGCATTAGCTAAGTTACTTTTCCTATAGGGAGGAGCAAATAAAGAGGTGAAGGGATTAACTTAATGTGAATTCAGTATAGCTTCTTCCTGGAAGAAGATGGGAGTGGAAGTCCCATATGAAATATGAAATTGTGGGAGGTTTAATGGTTTTCTCTGTGGAATTGGTTACTTTTGACAGTAAATTACAATTTCTTTTTAAAAGATTTTATTTATTTGTCAGAGAGAGAGAGAACACAAGTAGGGGGAGCGGCAGGCAAATCCCAGGTCCCTGGGATCATGACCTGAGCTGACAGACCTAAGACAGACCTAAACTTAATTAAATGACTGAGCCACCCAGGCATCCCAATTACAATTGTTTATGTACATATCCAGTCTCTTATATTAGACTATAAACTCCTTGGGGGCAGATGGAGTATTTAATTCTATTCTTTTCAATACCTGATACCGTGACTTCACTGTAGTATAGATACTCAGTAGTCTGACGGTCTTAACAAAATGTTCATCAGAATTACCTCTGTAGCTTTTCAACAACATAGATTCCTAGGCTTTGTTCCAGATCTATTGAATTTGAAACTTTGGGGTTGGGGTAGTGAAATACATTTGTATTTCATAATAGAGTAGATGATTCTCCCCTTTCTGTTTAAGAGTTCTTTCAGGTAATATATAAATGATAGATATATCATTAGTTTTAATTTTACCACATTTACCAATCTTTCCATTATGGTTTGTACTTTTTTTATGTTGTTTAGAAGGTATAAAGAAAATTGTTTTCTTTGGCAAGTTTTAATTTTAAAAAATTTTTAATAGACAGTGTTGTATTGGTTTCAGGTGTACAATGCAGTGATTCAGCAATTCTGTACATGACTCAGTAGTCATCATGATAAGTATACTCTTAATCCCCTTCTCCTATTTCACCCATCCCTCCATCCATCTACTCTCTGGTAACCGGCAGTTTGTTCTCTATAGTTAAGAGTCTGGTTTTTGGTTTGTTTCTTTTTTGTTTGTATGTTTCTTAAATTCCGCCCATGAGTAAAATTATATGTGTCTTTCTCTGACTGACCTTTTTAGCATTATACCCTCTAGATTCATCCATGTTGTTGCAAATGGCAAGATTTCTCTTTTTTATGGTTGAGTATATTCCACTGTGTATATATATACCATATCTTTATCCATTTATCTGTCAATGGACAATTGGTCTGTTTCCATAATGCTGCACTAAATATAGGGGTGCATATATCATTTCAAATCAGTGTTTCTGTATTCTTTGGGTAAATACTCAGTAGTGGAATTACTAGATCATGGGGCAGTTCTATTTTTAATTAATTAAAATTTTTGAGGACCTTCCATACTGTTTTCCAGAGTGGCTGCATCAGTTTGCATTCTCACCAACAGAGCACGAGGGTTCCTTTTTTCCCCACATCCTTGTCAACGCTTGTTTCTTGTGTTTTTGATTTAGCCATTTTGACAGATGTGAGGTAATATCCTATTTTGGTTTTGAATTGCATTCCTCTGATGAAGAATGGTGTCGAGCATCATTTCATGTGTTTTTTGGCCATCTGGATGTCTTCTTTGGAGAAATGTCTGTTCACATCATCTTTTCCCATCTTTAATCAGATCATATTGATCTGATTGTGTAAGTTCTTTATATATTTTGAGTTGTGTAAGTTCTTTATATATTTTGGATAGTAACGCTTCATTGAATATGTCATTTGGAAATATCTTTACCCACTTAATAGGTTGTTTTTGGTTTTGTTGGTGGTTCTCTTTGTGGTGCAGAAGCTTTTTATTTTGATGTAGTCCCAATAGCTTATTTTTGCTTTTGTTTCCCTTGCCTCAGGGGAAATATCTAGAAAAATGTTGCTATGGCTTATGTCAGAGAATTTATTGTCTGGGTTCTCTTTTAGGGTTTTTATGGTTTCAGGTCTCACATTTCAGTCCTTAATCATTTGAGTTTATTTTTGTGTATAGTATAAGAAAGCGGTCCAATTTCATTCTTTTGCATATAGTTGTCCAGTTTTCTGAACATCATTTGTTGAAGAGACTTTTTTCCATTGGGTATTCTTTCCTGCCTTTTTTTTTTTTTTAAAGATTTTATTTATTTATTTATTTATTTATTTATTTATTTATTTATTTGTCAGAGAGAGAGAGCACAAGCAGGCAGAGTGGCAGGCAGAGGCAGAGGGAGAAGCAGGCTCCCTGTCGAACAAGAAGACTGATGTGGGACTTGATCCCAGGATCTTGGGATAATGACCTGAGCTGAAGGCAGCTGCTTAACCAACTGAGCCACCCAGATGTCCCTTTCCTGCGTTGTAAAATATTAATTGGCCATATAATTGTGGGTTTACTTTTGGATTTTCTATTTTGTTCTATTCTGTTCTATGTGTCATTTTTTGTGCCTGCACCATACTGTTTTGATTACTATGGCTTTGTAGTAAATTTTGAAATTGGAATTTGTGTATCTCCAGTTTTGTTCTTTTTCAAGATTGCTTTAGCTATTCAGGGTCTTTTGTGGTTCCATACAAATTTTAGGATTGTTTGTTCTAGTTGTGAAAAATGCTATAAGTATTTTGATAGGAATTGTATTAAATCTGTAGGTTGCTTTGGGTAGTATGGACATTTTAACAATATTTCTTCTAATCCATGAGCATAGACTATCTGCATGTATCTTTAGGTGTGAAGTGTAGCTCTTGTAGGCAATATATAGATGAGTCTTGGCTTTTTATCCATTCTGTACCCTACATCTTTTGATTGGAAGGTTTAGTCCATTTACATTCAAAGTCATTATTGATAGGTGTGTACTTACTGCCATTTTGTTACTTATTTTGTGGTTGTATTTGTAGTTCTCTGTTCCTTTCCTCACTTACTCTTTTCTATCACGGATTGCTGGTTTTATTTAGCAATATACTTGCATTCTTTTTTCTTAATTTTTTTTGCCTATATATTTCTGGTTTTTGATTTGTGGTTACCATTAGGTTTATATGTAACATTTTATGCTTATAGCAATCTGTATCCGGTTGATGATTGCTTATGTTCGAACACATTTTTTACTTCTATCCCTCCAGTATTCTAGGTATATGATGTCATAGTTTACATCCTTTTATTTTGTGAATCTCTTGACTGATTTTTATAGATACACTTAATTTTACTGCTTTTGTGCTTTTTACTTTTCTTATTACTATTCATGGTCTTTCCTTTCCTCTCAAGAAGTGCACTTTAACATTTCCTTTGGGGCTGGTTTAGTTATCATGAATTCCTTTCACTGTTGTTTGTCTGGAAACTCTTTATCTCTCTTTTTATTCTGAATAATAGCCTTGGTGGATAGAGTATTCTTGGCTGCAGACTTTTCCCATACAGTTATAAAACATGGCACTACTCTTTCTGGCCTGCAAAGTTTCTGGTGAAAAATTGGCTGATAGCCATATGGGGTTTCCATATGTAACTTTTATTTTCTTTTGCCGCTTTAAAAAAAAAGCTCTTTTTATCTCTACTTTTTGCCATTTTAATTACTGTGTGTCTTGGTGTGGGCCTCCTTTATTTGATCTTGTTGGAGGCTCCCTCTGCCTCCTGGATCTGCATGTCTGTTTCTTTCTCCAGATTCAGGAAGTTTTCAGCTATTATTTCTTCAGATACATTTTCTACCCCCTATTTTCTCTATTCTCCTTGGATCCCTATAATGCAGACATTATCATGTTTGGTGATGTCTCTTAGTTCCCTTAGTTTTTTTCATTCATTATTATTATTATTATTTTTTCTCTCTCTTCTTTAGCTTGATGGCGTTCCATTATTCTGCCCTCCAAGTTGCTGATCTGTTTTTCTGCCCTTTTAATCTACTCTTTATTCCACGTAGTATATTTTAAATTTCAGATATTGAGTTCTTCATCTCCGATTGGTTCTTTTAAATGTTTTCTCTTTGTTGAGGGTCTCAGTGAGTTCCTCCACTCTCTCAAGTCCAGTGAATATCTTTATGACCATTACTTTAAATTCTCTTTCAGGCATATTAGTTATCTCCATTTCATTTAGCTCATTTGCTATAATTTTGTCTTGTTCTTTCATTTGGGACATATTCCTCTGTGTCCTCATTTTGTCTGACTCTCTGTTTCTGTATGTTAAAGTCAGCTCTGTCTCTTTCTCTTGAAAGTAATGGCCTCACAAAGAAGATGCACTGTAATGCCCTGCAGTGCAATGTTCCCTATTTACCAGAACCTGGCACTTAAGGGGTGTCTCCTATGTGTGTTGCATGTACCCTGCTGTGGTGGCTGAGCCACTTTTGCCTTCAGTCCAGTTGTCTGAAGAGGCTGTTTTTGCCTTTTGGGGGCAGCGCTTGGTCCCTGTGGTATTAGTGAACCAGGGGTCACCTTGGGCTTGAGTTGAGTCAGACCAGGCATTTGCCAGTTATGTAGTAGCCCCAAACTGCAAGGTGCTTTCCCTGTGTTGTCCTCTCAGAAGCTTTCACTGTTGGGTGGGAACTGTAGTCAGACCCTCTGTCTGTCCCCAGGCCACTGCTGTAGCAGCTATCAGATTGGCGTGTATGATTGTCTACTCCTCTCCCAAGACAGAAGTAACTTTGGAGTGTGCTGGCCCCTTTCTGAGCTACTTGCACACTGATGGGCTTTTGGGACCACTTTGGATGGACTCCAGCTAAGGGCCTATTAATAGGTGGGATAGGTCTGCAGGAAAATTCATGGATGGAGATGGGGTGTTGTCAATGTTTGTGCAAGTCTTCCCAGGGAGGAAACTCAGAGGCACAGAGAAAATAGTTCAGCCTGGCAGGATTGGAGGGGTAGATCTGCAGATGTATGCTGGGAAAGTCACACTGTTAGCAAACTAGCTGGAGCTTGCTCTAGTCGTGTTGGTTCCCACAGACATCTTTGTATCTAGCCTGTGAAGCAGGGAAAGGAAATGATATCTGCCAACTCTTTGTTCTTGGAAGAGTCTCCCAAAGATCCCTTCCCTTCCAGCACATGCTTCTTCCCATAAACCATAGGTATTTTTCACACTGCTGCTTCTGTGCTGTATCTCCGAGGGGCTAATTATTGTCAATTCCTTAGGATGGGAAATCAGTTTCCTATGCCTCAGTTCCAGGTGTGAAGCCCCATTGATTATAAGAACTTGTGAAATTGGGTCCCTCTGGTTTTCAAAGCCAAACATAATTGGGATTTGTCTTTCTAGTGCCTGGGGTGCTTGGTGTGGATGTCTGTTCCTCTCCCCTATTTGTGCCCACTGTGTCCCGCCCAAGGATATTTGTGGGTTTCTTTGGTTCCTGACCATGTCTCTGCCCTTCTCTTTTCTTTGGTATGATCTTTTCTCTGTGTTTAGATATGGGGAGTCTGTTCTGCCAGTGTTCGGTCATTTTCTGGGATTATTTACATTGATGTGGGTGTTATCTAGGGGTATTTGTGGAACAAGGTGAGCCTAGGATCCTTCTACTCCACCATCTTCTCCAGAAGTTCTCTGAAGTTTTGTTTTTTACATTTAGGTGTTTAATCTGCCAGGAGCTGATTTTTTAAAATCTATATTATTACTATTTTTTAAACATTTGAATAAATTGTTGCCTCAGCACCTTTCAATGAATAGTATATCTTTTTCTTACTGATTTATAATGCCCCTGTCATATGTCAAGTTGTCTTATGTGTTGTATGTCTTCTGTGGACTGTTTTTTCTATTAGTTTGTCTGTCTGTTCCTACCTTGGTTTCACAATGTCTTCATTGCTGTAGCTTTATTTAGTTTTATTATGAGTTTTGACACCTGGCAGGGTGAGTCCATTCACTGTGTTCTTTTTTAAGAATTGCTTTGCTATTCTTAGCCCATCGCTTTTCTATGTGAAGGTTAGGACACCTTGTTAAGTTTCATGAAAACCTCTCTTGGGATTTTGATTATTACATTGCATTTGTAGGTCAGCTTGTGGGAGAACTTAATCTTCTTAATATTAATGTTTCCATCTAGAAACATGGTATGGCTCTTCATTTTTTTAAGTCTTTTATGTTTTTCATAACTTTTTGTAATTTATTTCATAAAGGTCTTACATATTTTCCGTCCTAGAGCCCTTCTAGTTTAGTTATCATTATATATGTATATTCTTTTTTTTTTCTTGTCAGTATATAGAATGTTGCTGATATTTGTATTTAAATATTATCAACAACCCTACTGAACTCTTATTATTTCTGCCACCGATAACTTATTATAATTTCTTTTGGACTTTTTATCTGAAACACATACCTGTAGATGATAACATTTCTTTCTTTTCAACATTTATGCTTTCTTTTTTTTTTTTTTCTTTTTCTTTTATGCACCCACCCCCCACCCCCAGCCCCATCACTCCATCTTACTGCTTTGGGTAGATTCTTATGGTTCTTTTTGCCTCTGAAGAGAGCTGTGTAGAAAGGACTATGAGTTAGCTTTCCTACCACACAGAATCAAAGACTGTGGCCCCCCCCTGTAGGGTACAGGAATGTTGGTGGCGGGAACTCATGAAGACCATGAAGGCTAATGATTGCCTAAAAATCAACTGGGTAGGGACACCTGGGTGGCACAGTTGGTTAAGCCGCTACCTTCGGCTCAGGTCATGATCCCGGGGTCCTGGGATCGAGTCCCGCATCAGGTTCCTTGCTCAGCGGGGAGCCTGCTTTTCTCTCTCTCTCTTTCTCTCTCTCTCTTTGCCTGCCACTCTGCCTGCTTGTGCTCTCTCTGTCTCTCTCTCTCTGACAAATAAAGAAATAAATAAAATCTTTAAAAAAATCAGCTTGGTACTATTTATTTAACTTTACTCTTTGCCTTATATGTGATGGTGTTTAGATGAAATAAGGACTGAAGTCCCTGTCTTCAGTTTGCTTTGGTATGATTGGCCATTTAATAATTATTTTTACAAAGCAGTTAGAAAGCGATGTAGGTTAGTATATGCCTCAATACTCAGCTATTTCATAAGACTCAGAGCATAAACTCCTTCCACAAAGCATAAGATCCTTCTTCTAATTTTTCGTTCTCACCTCCATTCGTTTTTGTACTTCTCAACTGAAGTGCCCCTGGCCTGTTTAAGAGCCTAAGATAAGAACTTGAAAGTAAACAGATCTGGTTTAGGACATGTGGTTATCTTTGGTTATTTGCTACTGGTTTTTTTGCTGAAATATCTGAGTATGTTTTAAATTCATTTAGAAATGCATATACATATCATGAGTATCAGGTAAGAAGATATGTACAGTACTTCATGACTACATTATTTTTCCTTTTAAGTAAATAACTTTGTGAACTTTGAAGAGTGGCTGTAAATGGATGGTATATTTACAAATGTTTGTTGTAGTGGGGCACCTGGGTCACTTAGTTGGTTGAGTGCTTGACTCTTGGTTTCTGCTCAGGTCATGATTTCATGGGTTGTGGGATCGAGTCAGTGTCTAGCTCTGCACTCAGGGCTGAGTGTGCCGGAGATTTTCTCCTTCCACCCTTACCCCCATTCGTACACATGCTCTCTTGCTCTCTCTCTTTCTAAAATTAATAAATCTTTTTTTAAATGTATGTTATACTATTTTGATTCAAAATACACACCTATGCTACATATATAATTTTTGTACATATCAAATATTGCACAATAAAAGTATATTTATCTTTCATATTAAACAGAAATTTGTGTTATTATTGTATTTCTTTTGGGAAAAGTTAGACTTTAGTTGGTCACAACAACTAGTGAGAGATTGGTAGAATATGGGATTAAAACCTAACACCAAAGAATGACTTATACTTTAGGAGACTTCTGTTGTTATCATCATATCATGTAGGGTATGCATTATTTTATGGTTTTGTAGTTTATTTCAGTAATAGCACGTCCAGGATTAAGATTATTCTTTATTCACTTTGCTTAGGCTCTTAGGGCTGGACCAAATTGCTGAATTTAATACTAGTGTAAAAATAAACCTGATTATTCTTTGGGACATGATTTAGTTGATACATTTTTTAAAGATTTTATTTATTTTATTTTATTTATTTTTTAAAATTTCTTTCAAAGATTTTATTTTTTCACTTGACAGAGAGAGATCACAAGTAGGCAGAGGCAGACGGAGAGAGAGGGAAGCAAGCTCCCTGCTGAGCAGAGAGCCCGACGCAGGGCTCTATCCCAGGACCCGAGACCATGACCCAAGCTGAAGGCAGAGGCCTCAACCCACTGAGCCACTCAGGCGCCCCAAGATTTTATTTATTTTAGAGAGAGAGCATGAGCATGGGGAGGGCTGGAGGGAGAGGGAGAAGCAGACTCCCCTCTGAGCAGAGAGCCTGACGTGGGGCTCTGTCCCAGGCAAGATCATGACCTGAGCCAAAGTTAGACACTTAACTGACTGAGCCACTCAGGCACCTCTAGTTGATATGGTTTATGGAAATTAAGTTCAAGTTTGTTAATTACACTATAATTAGAGTTCTTCTAAAATTAATTGGGTTTCATAGTTTATTTGCTTATGTTTTTTATAAAGAGTAGTATATATTTGCAATAGCTGTATTAGCAGGCAAATCTGAAGCCATAAGTTTGATAAATATTGTTTTTTTGGCTGAGCAAAGAACTTTGAGATTCTTTCATACTGATGTGTAGGAACAAATTTAGCCCTTAAAAACAAACCAGGAATTTTTATAGTTTTGCAGTATTACTTTGCATATTTCAGATACATGTTTAGGTCTCATTACAATCTATTTTTTGAACAGAATGAACTCATAGGATCTTAGGTCTCAAATATTTATTTAGCAAACATTTGATTGCCTAATATATGTCAAACATGTTATAAGGCACTGGAGAAATAAGGATGAAGATTTCATCCTTGTTTTTAAGCAACATAGTCTAGTTTTGGAGCTATGTAGGCATTAAAAAATTATATAGCAGAGTGGAGTAAGTTCTATAATAACGTGTTTAGAAAGTGCTACAAAAACACCAAAGAAAAGCATAGATTATTCATCTGGAGGCTAAAGGAAGTTTTCACGGATGTGACACTTGAAGAAAGATCATCTACTGGGAAGATAATTGAGAAAAGGGCATTTCAAGCAGAGCAAACACCATGAATTAATAAGCCTCTTAGATCTTGGGAACGCAGAATATGTAGGAGAGAAGTGGGAAGTGAATCAAGAGAAGTGGGCAGGAGACAAATCATGAAGGTTCTTATTTTGTACCTTTAGGCAAAAGGGAACCACTGAGAATTACAAGAAGTCATAATCAAATTTATATGTTTGCAGGAAACTATGGAAGTGTTGACTAGTTAGGTTTAAAAATTTTATTCATCTTTCTTTCTGTTCTTTTATGCAGAGGATTTCATTGAGAGAGTAACACTTTCTATAGGGGAAAATCAGAGGTTTTTCCACATTAGTACTGACTGCACAAATTCTCTGGCAGAGAATAGGAAGACTTTAAAGTGGGACCTCCTGACCCCTAGAGAAACGTTATTCTTCTCTTTTGATAAGCAGCCAGATAGAGCATTTAGCAATATCGAAAGAGTTTGGCAGCAAGAGGAAATACCTCAACCTATGATCTTTTATTTTTTTTAAGATTTTATTTATTTATTTGACAGAGATCACAAGTAGGCAGAGAGGCAGGCAGAGAGAGAAGGGGAAGCAGGCTCCCTGCTGAGCAGAGAGCCTGATATGGGGCTCGATCCCAGGACCCCGAGATCATGACCTGAGCCGAAGGCAGAGGTCTTAACCCACTGAGCCACCCAGGTGCCCTCAACCTATGATCTTGAGTCAAATGTCAGACAACCCAGAGTTGACCTTCTAAGACCTTGTCCTGTTCCTTTCGTGCACGATCACTGTGTTGGAGGATAAACTCCCTGAGGGTTTATTTTTAGGGGGTGACAAGAATTACAGGCTTCATTTGTATACTCAGCCTTCTAAATATACCAGAGTACAAATTGCAGAACATACAAGAAATTTGGATTAGTAACTTCCTCCTATGTTTTAAGGCTCATAATCTTAATTTCAAAGTGTTTAGTAATACTACAGACTGGTGTTATATATGTAAGTCAAGATAGGTTCAGAGCTGAAGCAATGTAATGAAAATCGCTGTGGTGCCAGAAATTAGAAATTCCTGCTACTTGCCTTCGCCTCTTTTGTATTCAAGTTACATCTTATCAGCTTGGATTTCTAAGTGCAGGACTTCACCAACACAAGACCTTTGGATGATTAGGAAAAAGCCCATGTAGCCCCTTGGAAAGGGTACTTTCGTAATAAGAAAAAGGTTCACCTTCCTCCTAAAAGCTGTAAGCCCAGGATATGGGGTGGGTTTCTGCCTTGACTTGTCTCATTGGCCAGTGGCCTTTGTGTAGTGTGCATGACCAGCTCTTGCTAGCGACCCTGTTAAAGTCTCTATAACTACAGACCTAACCTTACTTACTTTTTGTTCCACTTTGGGTTATCCAGTCATTTCTTCTGCTAAAAAATGGTGGAAAATGCTGTTATTCCTTTTTCTTTCCTTCTATTACTCATTTTGCATTGGCAGCTGTATTTCCCAGTTAGGAATGACTGTTGTTATATTGGGCTGTGATGGCATATAAGAAGTTTTGATAAATAGGGAACACCGGAGACAATTGTTACGGAAAAATCTTTTGGGTAGATCAATAGTGTCAAGCTGTTTTATACCTTTATTATTGCACATAGTCAAAACTGTAAGTCATAACACATCAAGAACTGATCAGTTTTTCTTTTGTTTCAGTGAATTTCGTTGTTACTCTTTTCAGTATTAAGGTACATTGAGGAAAAAATTAAGAAAATATCATCTCCTGGCTCTCTCAGTTGTTTTACCTCCTAAAATTATATTGGTTTAAATTTTTGTATTCAACTTTTTTTTCCTCTGAAACTATCCTATAGGATTTTAAAACAAATCAAAATAAAAAGCTGTCCACAGTATAGATGGGGCAGGCAGTCTTAGTCATATAAGATGGATAAAGAGCAGCAGTAGTTTTCTAGATTTCTTAATTATTTTAGCAGATTATAGCAGACTGTTTGGAAAATAGCTTGTCTTGTCGGCAGCAGGAACTTTTCCACTTTTAATGAAACCATAAAAAAGACAAGGTTCCAAATCATATTTAAGTTGCTAAAAATCATCTGGAGAATAGCTGCTGACATAGAAGTCAGATGACAGTGAGACATTTGGCAGCCTCCCTCTTCTTGCTGGCGTTATAAAATCCACAGTGGACAGCCTGGCTTTTAAAAGAAGAGCGGCATCTTTGGAATCTCCGCTCGAATCTACTGAGGTTAAAATAGACCTGAGGGCTTCTTAAGTGACAGAAAATAGAATGTGCCTAGGGATGGCAAAAGTGAGACATGCAGAAAACTCACTTGGATTGGTTTAAAGTAGTAGATCTAGGCCTGAAGTTCTAAATTCCAAGGTTGAAGTGTCTTCTCGTTTTTTTCTCTTTCTTTCTTTCTTTCTTTCTTTCTTTCTTTCTTTCTTTCTTTCTTTCTTTCTTTCCTTTTCTTTCTTTCTTTCCTTTTCTTTCTTTCTTTCTTTCTTTCTTTCTTTCTTTCTTTCTTTCTTTCTTTCTTTCTTTCCTTTTCTTTCTTTCTTTCTTTCTTTCTTTCTTTCTTTCTTTCTTTCTTTCTTTCTTTCTTTCTTTCTTCTTTTTTTCTTTCTTTTTTCTTTCTTTAACTTTCAAGCAAATTCTGCTTTGTAAGTAATATATGAATTAAGAGATTGTGAAAGAAGGAGGAAGGCTTGAATCCAGTCAGATTTTTGGCCTAAAATGTATGATTCTTGAGTTAAAAGTAAACACTATACTTTTAGTATCCTTCCAAAGAAGAACATAGTTTATGTTTATGCATGAATGTTTTAATAGTTCTGGGCAACTGAGATAGGTAAAGCAATGTTTTAAAAAGTTTTAGGTTTGGGGCGCCTGGCTGGCTCAGTTGGTAGAGCATGCTATTCTTAATCTCAGGGTCACGAGTTCAGGCCCCATGCTGGGCACAGAGTTTACTAAAGAAAAAAGAGAGAAAAGAATCTCAATCTCTCTCTCTCTCTCTCTCTCTCTCTCTCTCTCTCTCTCCCCTCAAAGTGGTAATTTATAGTATTTTTGTATTTAATCCCCCAATTATGTGGAAAGTATTTTAGGTACTTCTAAAGTTAAAGATTAGGCATTATGAGGCATAGCCACATATTTTAGGTTTACTAGAAAGTATCGTAAGTTTAATTAATTTATAGCTGAGTATTGGAAAAATAAGAATTTTAACAGGGCTCTGAAAAAAAAGTAAAAGTAATGTAATCGGCAAAATGATTCAGAGAAGGTACAGAAGAGGCTTTTTAAAATAGAGATTTTCATGTCTTAGGGATGGTCACTTTATATACCAAGTTTTATTTAGTTTATTTCAACAAATATTGAAGTGTTGGCAATCTGTTCAGTGCTATTTTGAGAACTGTTGGAACCATCAGGAAAAAAAAATGAAAGAAAAAGAAAAAAGATGAGGAAGTCTCTGAATCGTTTCAGTCTAGCTGGACAGACAGGCTACATATTCAGGCAATTGTTAAGTAAAAATTCAGATGGTGTAGGGGTTCGTGGGTGGCTCAGTTGGTTAAGCATCCAACTGTTCATTTTGGCTCAGTTCAGGATCTCAGGGTCATGAAACCAAGCCCCATGTTGGGTTCTGCACTGGCCGTGGAGTCTGCTTAAGATTTTCTCTCTCCCTCTGTTCATCCCCGACACCCCTTGCCATGCTCTCACACTCTCCCTCTCTTAAAAAAAAAAATTCAGATAGTGTATTAAATTCTACATACTTACCTTTTATCTAATAATATGAATAACTAATACTTATTGAATGCTTACTTTACATGTGTTAACTCATTTAATCCTTACACAACTCTATGAGGTAGATTTTATTCCCATTTTCCAAGTGAGGATACTGAGAAATGAAGAATATAAACATACTCAAGGTTATTACACAGCTAAGTAGCAGAGTCCAAATTTGAATCCAAGCAGTGTGGCTCCAGAACCCATGATTTTAACACTTTTGCTGCCCTGCATTATATAGAAGCAAAAAATTAGATAATTTTTGGAGGATACTTAACGGGTTATAGTACTTGAGTTGCTTATTATAAAACAACATGTGTGTCTGGGTAGCATGGGGCAAGGGAGCAGAAGGAAAAATTTATGTGTTGGAGAAGATACAGAAGGAACCAAAGTCTTGAAAAGAATGCATATGGCAATAGTAATAGCTGTGAAAAATTATTTAGCATTTACTATGTACTAAATACTACACCTCCAAAAATCTCTCAGTTAATCCTCACGACAACTCTATGAAATTGATATTGTTATCCCTAATGTACCTTGATAACAAGTAGCAAAACTGGGATCAGAATTGGGATCCAAGTGCTACCTGGCTGTTTTGAAATCTCAGGTTTTTTACCCATTGCATTTTTACTAAGGCAAGTGGGAATATAGTGAATAATATAGTATATAATATAGTATAAATATAATAATATAGTGTAAGTATAATACTATTAGTATAGTATAATAAACACACAGTATATAATATAGTATAATATCCATTATACTATATGGCATATAGTGCTCATTATATAATATATAATATGGTAGTATATAATAATAGTATGGTATATAGTATGGTATGGCTGAGGGATCTTTTATTAATTAACAGGATTAATTAATAGAAAACAAGATTAGATAGTAGGGTAAACAGAAATTATAGAAAGTTTTGAAAACCAGATGAGGAGCCATTGAAGATTTTGATTGGAAATGACTTTTTTTGTTTGTTTGTTTGTTTTCGTTCCAGTATAGCATTCCTGTGGATAATTAGGCTATTCCTGCCTAACAATTACACATAGTAAATGTAATAGCCTGGGAAAGCATTTAGCAGAATGCCATGGGCATTACCATTAGACACTCAAAAAATGTGAGTTGAGCCTGAATCCTTAAAGGACTTGTAAACTCTTTGCACCGAGATAAGATATGAGAAAGGAATGCTCTAACAGTACTGTCCGATAGAAATATAATGTGAGTGACAAATGTAACTTTAAATTTTCCAGTAGGCACATAAAGTAAAATGAAATATGTGAAATTAATTTTAATAATATATTTTCTTAAACCCAATGTATATTAATAAGATTTTATATTTTTTGGTACAAAGCTTTCAAAGTCCATTGTGTATTTTACACTTACTGGGTGTCTCCATTCTGATAGCCACATTTCATGTGCTCAATGGATCCATGTGGTTAGCGCCTGCTGTGTAGGACACCACAGCTCCATAGTTTCATAGCATGGAGTCTGGTGTTAGATGACTTGTTTTGAATCCTGCCATTCCATTTCTTAACTGTGTGAGTATGGACCATCACTTAACGTTTCTGTACATCAGCTTCTTGATATATAAAACAACAACAACAAAAAAGAACAGTAGCTATCTCAAAGGATTAGTGTGAGAATTATGAGATAACGTATGTGAGGCATGTAACTTGGTTTCTGGCGAGTAGTAAGTGCAAAATAAATGTATATTGGTTTCATCACACTCTTGTCATTAACTAGTTTTCCATGTCTTCTTCCTGCAAATAGATGATTATCCCCACCAAAACATTCCCACTTAAAATTCTAAGCCAATCAATCACTAAATAGCAAAGAAATATTAATAAGCCAGGAGCAAAAGGTTGTGAGTGGTATCTGCATGGCATTTGAGTCTCCCACAACTACTGGTATTCCACTACGGGGTACAGATAAATCATTTTCAGTTTGCTTTTATACTTAACAAGCTCACCGGATCTTTTGACTTTTTGAATTAGCATCAGTCTAAGTATTTCCTCTCTCAGGGAATAAAATTTGTGTCCAATAATTTATGGCTTTACTGCCAACACTGAAATATTTCATTGTCTTTTCTGCTCTCAGCCATTTGGGGGCAAGATATATAGAGACATTGTTTTCTTTCCTTCTGTGTAAACCCTTAGAGGAAAGTGCACAAAACAAAAAAGCGTAGTGATTTATCCCACTCTCTTGTGTAACTATCATGTAGATAAAAAGATAAAGCATTGCAGGGGAGCCTAGGTGGTTCAGTGGGTTAAGCATCTGATCCCAAGGTCCTGGGATCAAGCCCTGCATCGGGCTCCCCGTTCTTCCTCTCCCTTTGCCCCTTTGCCCCCCGCCTCCCGTTCATGCTCTCTTTCTCTCTCTTTCATATAAATAAATAAAATCTTTAAAAAATAAAACATTGCCAGGACACTTGGTTGGTTCATTTAGTGAAGCATGCAACTCTTGATCTCAGATCTGTGAGTTTGAGCCCCACATTGGGTATAGAGACTCATTACAAAATAAAATCTTCGGGTCACCTGGGTGGCTCAGTCGGTTAAGTGTCTGCCTTCCGCTCAGGTCATGATCCCAGGGTCTTGGGATTGAGTCTTGCATTGTGCTCCCTGCTCAGTGGGGAGTCTGTTTCTCCTACTCCCTCTGCTGCTCCTGTTGCTTGTGCTCTCTCTGTCAAATAAATAAAATCTTTACAAATAAAATCTTCTATTCATTTTTAATGAATTTATTTATTTGAGAGAGAGAGTATGTGAGAGAGAGAGAGTGTGCATGAGTAGGGGGGGTAGAGAAAGGGGGAGAAGCAGACTCCCCACTGAGCAGGGAGTCCGACACAGGACTGGATCCCAGGACCCTGGGATTATGACCCGAGCTGAAGGTAGACTCTTAACTGACTGAGCCACCCAGGCACCCAAAAATAAAATCTTTAAAAAAAATAAAAATAAGCGTGCATGGGTGGCTTAGTAGTTAAGCATCTGCCTTCGGCTCAGGTCATGATCCCAGGATCCTGGGATCGAGTCCCATGCTGGGCTCCCTGCTCAGTGGGAAGCCTGCTTCTTCCTCTCCCACTCTCCTTGCTTGTGTTCCCTCTCTTGCTGTCTCTCTCTGTCAAATAAATACATAAAATCTTTTAAAAAATAAATTAAAAATAAGAATGAAAAAAGTAAAACATTGACAACTCCCTAGAAGGTCCCCTTGTACCTGGTCCCAATCAACATCCCTCCCCCACAAACCTAAAACTAACCACCCTCCTTATGCTCATGCTAATTACCTCCTGGTTTTTCTTACAGTTTGACCAACTAAACGTAGTCCTGATCACTGTAGTTTAATTTTGCTTGTTTTGAATTTTATGTGAATGAAATCAAGAAATAATTCTTCACTCAACATGTGAGATTCATCCTTATTTTTGCAGATAGCAGGAATTAATTCACTTTTATTGTTGTATAGTAGTATTTCATTGTTTGAATATACCCAGTTTGTGTATTCTTTGGTAGATGGACAATTATGGTTTTCTTTCTAGTTTGAAGTTGTTATAAGCAGTGTTGTTACCAACATTTTTTTGCATATATATAACCATACACTTCTGTAACAAGCACCAAAGGATAGAATTGATAATCATAGAGAATGCAGTCTTAAACTTTCAGAGATACTGCCGAACTCTCCAAAGTGGTTCTACTAATTGACGTTTCTACCAGGGGTATGTAAGTTTCCATTGTTGTATATCCTTAACAAAAATTTAAATTGCTATTTTTTTCCAATTTATATTATTCTGTTAGTATGTAATGATAATGTGGTTTTCGCATTTTTTTTCTAAGAAAAATTTGGTAAGATGTTTCTGAAAATATTGACTAACATGAAGCCATTAGTTTTCAGTTTTCCATGCTGTCCCTGTCTTTCAGTACCACAAGCAAGAATTTATACCTTTTAGAATGAGTATTTTAAATTTTAATTTGATTCATGAGAGCAGGTAGTTTGAGATATTACTCAATATTCTTTCTTTATACTTTCTGTTTGCTTATCTAAAAAACCAGATGTATCATTTCTCTTCATAATTTAAGCTGCCATTCCAGGAATCATAACAATTACTGAAATAAGAGGTATGGTCTCTCTGGTTTACGAAATTAGATTTAATGAATAAATCTTTCCAGTGCCTCTGAGCCATTTTTCTTTGTTAGGTTTTTTTTTTTTTGTTTTTTTTTTTTTTTTGAGTAAAGTACTAGCTAGTTACTGTTGAGTGAAGTAAAACAGACTTTTAACAGCTCATGGGTAGTGTCTGAAAGGTAAAGTGACATAAGATAAATGTCTGTGTTCCATGCTGAAAATAGCAAAAGTCATATGGAATCAAAATTTAACTTAATTGACTCGTAATTTAATCCTGCTTTTTAAAAGTGGCTTGGCCTAATGAAAATTGTACTTTGATTTCATTTTGCACAAATACTAACAATGGAAAAATAAGAAGATAAAGGTTTGAAAGTTGTAAATGCCAGTTCAATTTTGTAAATGACTTATCTTTCAAAGTTTGTGTGTGCATTCACACACAATGCTCACTGTGTTCACTGAAAAGAAACATGTTCACCGAAAAGAAAATAATGGGTATTTTTCTGGATAATTGAATGTCCGATAATATCAATCTTATAGCTGTTTATAAGCATAAAACCAATTATGTTGTTTAGTTCTCAAGTTCAATGAGAAATTTAAATTTCTAAAAGAAGGTGTATTTTTGAAAACAGAATAATTTAATTTCTGATTTTGTTCTATTAATAGTCATTTAGTAGTAGAAGGACTTTAAGCTGTGAAGTTAGGTATTTTAAAAGGATTGATGTAACCTTCATCTGGAAATAATTATAAGCTAAATTTGGAAGACAAATGGTTAAATTGTCAAATGTGAGCCCCTTAAATATAAAGTAGGAAAAAAAAATATGTGTTTGGTTACTTTCAATACCTAATAGGAATGAACTTTGTATCAGTTATGGCTTATTTGCTTTTCTGCTTGGCTTACGGTTTGGAATATAAATTAGTTGAAAAACTTGAGTTTAAACTAAATTAATGGTTTGCGTTAAAAAAAAACACAAAACTCTACATTTCCTGTGTAGAATCACAATTGTCCATGTTTTGTGGTACTTGAGGGTTTTAAGTAGGACTTGGAAAATTTCTGGTAAAGGTATTGAACTTTATTTTGGGAAAAATTATGGAATAGAAGTTTGGATGAATGAAAGTCAAAAATTTCCTGGTTCCTTTTTAAAGAAGATAAAGTATCTGACAAATTTAGCAGATTGAAGGTCAGTAAGAAAAATTAGTATATATTTTGTTCTTTGCTTTTTCATACTTGTGATAAATTTTAAAGAATATCAGTTGTTGGCTACAATGTAGACACATCTGTAAGCAAGTTCAGTATTTATTTGAAAATTCAGTATTAACAAATTCCTGATGATAGTATGTGAAGATATTGATACCCCATTCAGAATGCTGCATATGTTAATATGTAGACTGTCTTGGCTTGGCCAGATCAACCATTTGCCAAAGTTTTTAAACTTTTTCAGCTCCTGTAATCATTGGACGGTTATATTTGACACTTTGGTAGCCAGAGTAAACTTCAAGGTCCTAGCTCTGATTGTTTTTATTTCTATATAGATGTATATTTGAGAGAGAGAGAGAAAGAGTAGAGGGAGAGGGAGAGAGCATCCAGAGTGGACTCCCCGCTGAGCATGGAGCCTGACGTGGGTCGTAATCCTAGGACCTGGGATCGTGACCTGAGCTGAAACCAGGAGTCAGCTGCTTAACCAATGCAACCACTCAAGTGCCCCTAGAGATATCTTCTTGAATTGTTTTAACTGATCAGTTTATCAGAAGTGACTGGCCAGACAACATTTTATGTTAATAATTCATTTAATTCGAATGAACCTACTTGTTCTCACAATTTGAGCAAGGTCACTTGCAACTAATTTGCTCTGTTTCAGACTACTCTGGCATATGCTGATTTTACAATGTCTGGCAGATAATCTAACTCTAGTTATATACCAGTTTAAATTATTACATATCCAAAACCTTGTTAAATCTGATACAAAGTTTAATCTCTTTTTTAAGTAAAAAATTTCTGTTTTATATTAGTTTCTCCTCTGCTTGGCAGTGTTTCAGAGTCAGTTAAACAATGAATACACTTTGAGAATCTTATCAGATTATATCCTGTTGGTTTGTATTAATTGTTTTTCTTTTGGGTTCCAGTCTAAAGACAGAAAGAAAGAGGAAGGGAGGGATGGAGGGAGGAAGGAAGAAAGAATGACCTACTGTAGAATGTCAGTGACAAGGAATATCAATTTCTTAACTTTTCTTCTTTTACTTTTAAGATAAAGATACAGATACCACCATGAAGGGGAATATGGATGAATTTGGATTGCGAGACTCCTTGAGCGTTGCATCAACTGATTCCTTTGCTTCAGCAGCAGAGGTAGGACAGTGTGTTCCCAGGGAGAATTTCTCATTCTTTTTCACCCAGAGAGTACAGTTTTGCCTCTGTGCTGTAATCCAGTGGCCATTTATGTAATATTTACTATGTGGTAGATACCAGGTTACAAAGATGATTATAACATGTACATGAGTTTGCACAGGAACTTACAATCTTTTAAGAGAGGTGAACATGTAAACACATACTTCAGAGGTGCACTGTCATGTACTGTGGATTATGGGTAAGGCATATAAGTATCTTAATGTGAAGTAGTATCTTATATCAGGACTCCTAAAAATGTTTTGATTCCTTATACTTCTAAGTATTTTTTTTAAATATTATTTATTAGAAAGAGAACATGCAGTGGAGAGGGGCAGAGGAGAGGGAGAGAAAAACAAGCAGACTTCATGCTGAGTGCGGAGCCCCACTTGGGGCTCTATCTCATGACCTTCAGATCAGAATCTGAGCCAAAACCGAGTCAGTCAGTCAACTGACTGTGCCCCTAAGTATTTCTTCCCAGAAGGTGATCAGATTCAAAGATTTATATGTAAACATAATCATTGTGGCATTTTTAATAATAATGAAAACCTGGAAATAGTCTAATGCCAAATTATGGTGCATACAAAATTTGAAATATTGTAGTGCTGAAAACATGTTTCCATTTATTTTTAATGACATGGGAATATACGTTAAATGAAAAGTAAGTAAAGCTTTTTATAGAGAATATGATTGTAATTTTGTAATAAAAAAACAAAAATATGTATGTAGTGTATTGTATAAGTATTTAGGCAGAGAAAAAAAGTCTAGATATAAATACACCAATCCGTAAACAGTGGTGATGAATGAATTATAAATTTATGGGTTATTTGTTTTCTACTAAGATTTAAATTTTGTATCAAAAGAGAATGCTCGCAGAGTGCTCGTCTTTTTATAATTTTTTCTATTTAAAACTTTAAAAATCATATATGCTCAATTTTTCTTAGGATAATGTTATTTTTATGATAAGTTTTGGATATTAATGCTATCTTTTTTCATATAAATAGTATCAAATATCTGCAATTCATGCTGTAATGTAGAAAGCTTTAATATTCTAATACCTTGTACCCTAAGCCTTGATTTCTGCTTTTTTAATTTTAATTTTATTATTTTTTAAGGATTTTTTTTTAATTATTAGAGCGAGTGCAAGAGAGAGAGTGTGGGGAGGGGCAGAGGGAGAGAGAAAATCCCAGGCTGACTCCATGCAGAGTGCAGAGCCCTATGTGGGGCTCCATCTCACGACCCTGAGATCATGACCCAAGCCAAAATCAAGAGTCCTATGCTCAACCAACTGAGCCACCCACTGCCTGGTGCCACCCAGGCACCCACTGCCTTTTTTAAAGCTGTACCAATCATAATCTTTAATCTTTTCAAGATTTTTCTTTAGATGTATATGTATATTTTAGTTTTTGCTTACAGTAGCATCTCCTGAATTATTTACATTTTCCCCTATATTTTTATATTTGTAAGTTTGCAATAGATAAAATATATCTACTTCTTTTACAGAAAAGATACTTCCCTTTTACTGTTTGATATAGATGGTTTTATCTTTCTGTTCTTTTTTAAATTTTTTCCCAGCTTTATTGAGATATAATTGATATATAATATATAAATTTAAGGTGTACAATGTGATAATTTGCTACATATGTATTGTGAAATAATTACCATAGTAAGATTAATTACTACGTCCAGCACCTCACAGGATAATGTGTATATCGGGGGGTGGGTGAGAATGTTTAATATTTACTTTCTTAGCAACTTTCAAGTCTATAATACAGTATTGTTAACTGTAGTTGCCATGCTGTGCAGTAGATTCCCAGGATTTCTTCATCTTCTCACTGTAAGCTTGTACCCTTTGACCAACATCTACCCACTTCCCTCACTCAGCCTCTGGCAACTGCCATTCTACTTTCTGTTTCTATGGATTTAGCTTTTTCAGAAAGATTTCACATGTGAGTGATAGAATACAGTATTTGTCTTTCTCTGGCTTACTTTATTTAGTATATTACCTTCGAGGTCCATATATATTGTTGCAGATGGCAGGATTTCCTTCTTTATCGTGGGTGAATAATATACTTTACACACACACCCACATATTCATACACACACACACCCCTACACACACTATATCTTCTTTATCTGTTTGTTATTGGACATTTAGGTTATTTCCATATATTGACTATTGTGAATAATGCTACAGTGAACATGGCAGTGCAGATATCTCACAATAGTGATTTCATTTCCTTTGGATATATACCCACAAGTGGGATTGCTCAGACGATATGGTAGTTCTGTTTTAATTTTTGAGCAACTTCTGAATTGTTTTCCATAGTCGCTATACCAATTTACATTCCCATCAACAGTATACCAGGGTTCCCTTTTATCCTTGTCCTGGCCAGTATTTGTTATCTCTTATGTTTTTGATAAAAGTCCATTCTAATAGATGTGAGGTGATATCTAATTGTGGTTTGATTTGTAGTTCCCTGATTAGTGATGTTGAGCCACCTTTTCATGTGCTTGTTGGCTATTTGTGTCTTGTTTGGAAAAATGTCTATTCAGGTCCTCTGTCCATTTTTTAATTGGATTTTTCTGCTGTTGAGTTCTATGGGTTCCTTATATATTTTGGATATTAACTCCTTATCAAATAGATAGTTGACAGATATTTCCTCCCATTCAGTAAGTTACCTTTTCATTTTGTTGTTTCTTTTGCTTGACAGAAAGTTTTCAGTTTGATGTAGTCCTACTTACTTATTTTTGTTTTCATTGCTTGTGATTTTGGTGTTATATCATTGTCAAGACCAGTGGCAAAGAGCTTTTTCCTTGTTATCTTTTAGCAGATACATGGTTTCAGGTTTTATGTTTAAGTCTTTTTCTTTTTTTTTTTAAGTAGGCTCCATGCCCAGTCTGGAGCCCAATATGGGGCTTGAACTCACAACCCTGAAATCAAGACCTGAGCTGAGATCAAGGGTGGGAGGCTTAACCAGTTGAGCCACCCAGGCAACCCTTACTTTTAAATCTTTAGTTAATTTTGACCTAATTTTCTGAGTGGTATAAGATAGGTGTTCAATTCACTGAAGCATGCGATTATCCAATTATCCCATCATTGTTTATTGAAGAGACTATTGTTTCCTCATTGAGTATTCTTGGGTCTCTTGTCAAATATTGGTTGTTCTAGTATGCAAGGATTTATTTTTAGGCTCTTGATTCTGTTATGTTGTTCTATGTGCCCGTTTTTATGCCAGTACTATACTGTGTAATTACTACAGCTTTTGAAACTGGGAAGTGTGATGCCTCCAGTATTGTTTTTCCGGGATCACTTTGGCTCTTTGGGTTCTTAGGTAGTTCAACACAAATTTTAAGATTATTTTTCTATTTCTGTGAAGAATGCCACTGGAATTTTAATAAGGATCAAAATGAATCTAAAATGGCTTTATGGATTTTAACAATATTAAATCTTTTGATCCATGAACATGAAGATACTTTTCACTTATTTATCCATTTCAGTTTCTTCATCAGAATTTTCAGTGTATAGATTTTCACCTCCTTGGTTAAATTTTTTAAAGAGATTTTATTTATTTATTTGACAGAGCACAAGCAGGGGGACCAGCAGGGGGAAGAGCAGAGGGAGAGGGAGAAGCAGGCTCCCCACTGAGCAAGGAGCCTGATAAGGGCCTCAATCCCAGGACCCTGGGATCATGATCCAAGCTGAATACAGATGCTGACTAAGCCACCCAGGCACCCCTCCTTGGTTAAATTTATTCCTAAGTATTTTAGTATTTTTATTACTTTATAATAGGATTGTTTTCTTAATTTTCCCCTCTCTCTAAAATTTTAATTCTAGTAAACATACAGTGTTATATTAGTTTCAGGTATACAATATAGTGATTCAACAATTCTACACGTTACTCAATTTCATCTTGATAAGTGTAATCTTAATCCTCTTCACTTACTTCACCCATCTCCCCATCTACCTCTCCTCTGGTAACCATCAGGTTTTTCTCTTGCCTTTTCTTTGTTTTGTTTCCTAAATTCTCATATGAATGAAATCATGTGGTATTTATCTTCTCTGACATATTTCACTTAGCATTATACCCTATAGATCTATCCATGTTGTCGCAAATGGCAAGATTTCATTCTTTTTTATGGCTGAATAATATTCCAGTGTGTGTGTGTGTGTGTGTGTGTGTGTGTGTGTGTGTGCGCGCGCGTGCGCACGCATGTGCGCGCACATCATCTTTATCCATTCATTTATTGATGGATACTTGGGCTGCATCCATAATTTGACCTTTATAAATAATGCATTAAGTATAAGGGTGCATATATCTTTTCAAATTAGTGTTTTCATATTCTTTGTGTAAATACCCAATAGTGGACTCACTGGATCATAAGGTAGTTCTATTTTTAATTTTTTGAGGAACCTCCACAGTGTTTTCCCCAGTAGCTGCACCAGTTTACATTCTCACTAGCAGCACGAGGGTTCCTTTTTCTCACATCCTTGCCAATACTTGTTTCTTGCATTTTTGATTTTGGCCATTCTGACAGATATGAGGTATTATCTCATTTTGGTTTTGATTTCCATTTCCGTGATGATGAGTGATGTTGAACATCTTTTCATGTGTTTGTTGGCCATTTGGATGTTTTCTTTGGAGAAATGTTTGTTTACATCTTCTCATTTTTTATTGGAACATTTGGGTTTTTTTGGTGTTGAATTGCATAAATTCCTTATATATTTTGGATACTGACCCTTTATTGGATATGTCATTTGTAAATATCTTCTCCCATTCAGTAGGTTATCTTTTAATTTTGTTGATTTTTTCCTTTGCAGTGAAGAAGCTTTTTATTTTGATGTAGTCCCAATAATTTATTTTTGCTTTTGTTTCCCTTACCTCAGGAGACATTATCTAGAAAAATGTTATTGTGACTTATGTCAGAGAAGTTAACTTTCTGTCCTCTCTTCTAGGATTTTTATGGCTTCAGGTCTCCCATGTAGGTCCTTAATCTATCTTGAGGTTTCTTTTTTTGTTGTTTTTTGCTTCTCTTGAGAGAGAGCACACACATGAACAGGATGGGAGGGGCAGAGGGAGAGAGAAAATTCGAGCAGGGCTCAATCTCACAACCCTGAGATGATGACCTGAATTGAAGTCAAAAGTCGGATGCTTAAGCAACTAAGCCACCCAGGTGCCTCTTGAGTTTATTTTTGTGTATAGTGTAAGAAAGTGGTACAGTTTCATTCTTTTGCATGTAGCTGTCTAGTTTTCCCAACACTTTTTGAAGAGACTCTCTTTTTTCCCATTGCATATTTTTGCCTCCTTTGTTGTAGACTAATTGATCATATAATTATGGGCTTATTTCTGGGCTCTCTATTCCATTGACCTTTGTGTCTATTTTTGTTCTAGTACCATACTGTTTTGATTATTATAGCTTCGTAGTACATTTTGAAATCTAAATCTAAGATTGCGATACTTCCATTTTGTTCTTCTGTTACAAGATTGCTTTGACTTTCAAGGTCTTTCATGGTTCTATACAAATTTGGGGATTGTTCTAGTTTTGTGAAGAATGCTGTTTGTGTTTTGATAGGAATTGCATTAAATTTGTAGATTGCTTTAGGTAGTGTGGACATTTTAACAATGTTTGTTCTTCCAATCCATGAGCATGGAAAATCTTTTCTATTTGTGTCATATTCAGTTTCTTTCATCAGTGTTCTGGAGTTTTCAGAGCACAGGTCTTCTACCTCCTTGGTTAAGCTTATCCCTAGGTATTTTATTACTTTTGGTGCAATTGTAAATGGGACTGTTTTGTTCATTTCTCTTTCTGCGACTTCATAATTAGTGTATAGCAATGCAACAGGTTTCTATATATTGATTTTATGTCCCGTGACCCTCCTGAATTCATTTATCTATTTATCTGTTCTAGTTTTTTGATGGAGTCATATATATATATATATATATGGCATCATGTCATCTGCAAATAGTGACAGCATTGCTTCTTGCTTACCAACTTGGATGCCTTTTATTTCTTCTTGTCTCATTGCTATGGCTAGGACTTACAGTAGTATGTTGAATAAAAGTGGTGAAGGTGGACATCCTTGTTTTTATTTTTTTTTTCTTTTAAGATTTTATTTATTTGATAGAGAAAGAGCACAAACAGGGGCGTGGCGGGCAGAGGGAGAGGGAGAAGCAGGCTCTCCGCTGAGCAGGGAGCCCCATGTGGGACTCGATCCTAGGACCCTGGGATCATGACCAAAGCCAAAGGCAGTTGTTGAATCAATCGAGCCACCCAGGCACCCCTCCTTGTCTCGTTCTTTTCTTTTTATTTATTTATTTATTCTTTTTTAAAAATATTATTTATTTATTTATTTGACAGAGAGAGAGATCACAAGTAGGCAGAGAGGCAGGCAGCAAGAGAAGGGGAAGCAGGCTCCCCGCTGAGCAGAGAGCCTGATGTGGGGCTTGATCCCAGGACCCTGAGATCACGACCTGAGCCAAAGGCAGAGGGTTTAACCCACTGAGCCACCCAGGTGCCCCTCTTGTTCTTTTTTTTTTTTTTTCTTGTTCTTGATCTTAGAGAAAAAGCTATCAGTTTTCCAGAATTGCATATGATGTTACCTATTGATTTTTCATGTGTGGTCTTTATTATGTTGAGGTATATTCCCTCTAAACTTACTTTGTTGAGGGTTTTTATCATGAATGCACATTCTACTTTGTCAGAAATGATCAGATGGTTTTTATTCTTTCTCTTTTTGATGTAATGTATCACGTTGATTGACTTGTGAATATTGGACCACCCTTGTTGCATCTTGAGAATACACCCCACTTGATCATGGGAAATGATTTTTTAAAGGTACTGTTGGATTCAGTTTGCTAATAAAAATATTGTCAGGGATTTTTACATCTATATTCATTACAGATATCGACCTGTAGTTCTCCCTTTTGTAGTGACTGGTTTTGGTATCAGAATAATGTGAGCCTCATAAAATGAATTTGAAAGCTTTCCTTCCTCTTCTATTTTTTGGAATAGTTTGAGAAGAATAGGTATTATCTCTTCTTTAAATGTTTAAGAGAATTCACCTGAAGCCATCTGGTCCTAAACTTTCGTTGGTTGGGAGTTTTTTGATTAGTGATTCAATTTCATTGCTGGTAATTGGTCTGTTAAAATTTTCTTTTTCTTCTTGAGTCAATTTTGGAAGGTTATGTTTTTAGAAATTTATCCGGGGCACCTGGGTGGCTCAGTTGGTTGAGTGACTGCCTTCAGCTCAGGTCATGATCCTGGAGTCTCGGGATCGAGTCCCCATCGGACTCCATGGGGAGTCTGCTTCTCCCTCTGACCTTCTCCCTTCTCATGCTCTCTCGCTCTTCTCTCTCTCTCAAATAAATAAATAAATAAATCTTTAAAAAAAAAAAAGAAATTTATCCGTATCTTATAGGTTGTCCAATTTGTTGACATATAATTTTTCATCATATTTACTTGTAATCCTTTGTATTTCTTTGGTGTTGGTTGTTGTTTCTCCTCTTTCATTTCTGATTTTGTTTGAGGCTTTTTTTTTTAATGTGTTTGGCTAAAGGTTTATTCATTTTGTTGATCATTTAAAAGAGCCAACTTCTGGGTGCCTGGGTGGCTCAGTTGGTTAGGCGACTGCCTTCGGCTCAGGTTATGATCCTGGAGTCCTGGGATCGGGTCCCACATCAGGCTCCCTGCTCTGTGGGGAGCCTGCTTCTCCCTCTGACCTCTCCCCCGCCCCAAATAAATAAAATAAAAATAAATCTTTAAAATAAAATAAAATAAAAGAGCCAGATCCTGGTTTTATTACTCTGCTCTGGTTTTTTTTGTTTGTTTTTAGTTTCTATTTCATTTATTTTTGTTCTAATCTTTATTATTTCCTTCCTTTTCTGGTGTTGTATTTTGTTTGTTCGTCTTTTCCTAGCTCTGTTAGGTGTAAGGTTAGATTGTTTATTTGAGATTTTTCTTGCTTTTTGAGTTAGCCTATATTGCTATAAATTTCTTACAACAGCTTTTGCTACATCCCAGAGATTTTGGACCATTTTGTTTTCATTTTCATTTGTCTCCATATATTTTTTTGATTTCATCTTTGATTTCTTAGTTGACCCATTCATTGTTTAGTAGCATATTACTTAACCTCTGCATATATTTGTGTTATTTCTATATTTTTTCTTTCTTTTTTTTCTAGATTTTTTTCTTATTGTTGATTTCTAGTTTCAAAACATTGTAGTTGGAAAAGATCTGTGTTATGACTTTGATTTTTTTAGTTTGTTGAAACAGGCTTGTTTTGTGACCTAATATGTGATCTATACTGGAGAACGTTCATGTGTAGTTAAAAAGAGTATGTGAAATGTGTAAGCTTGATGATTCACAGACATGTACCCTGGGGTAAATAATACATTATATGTTAATTAAAAAATTTTAAAAAATAAAATAAAATATAAATTTCATCCTGTAAAAAAAAAAGAATATGTATTCTTCTGTTTTAAGATGGAACATTATGAATATCTGTTACATCCATCTTTTCCAGCGTGTCATTGAAAGCCACTATTTCCTTATTTTCTTTTTGGATCATCTGTCCATTGATGTAAGTGGAGTGTTAAAGTCCCCTACTGTTATTGTATTACTATCTATCCCTTCATTTATGTTTGTTATTAGCTGCTTTTTTTTAATCTGGGTGCTCCTATGTCAGGTGCATAAAAATTTACTATTGTTTTATCTTCTTTTTGAATTGTTCTCTTTATGATTATATAGTGTCTTTCTTTTTATCTTCTAACAGTTTTTGTTTTAAAGTCTATTTTGTTGGGGTGCCTGGGTGACATGATTGGTTAAGCATTTGACTCTTGATTTCACCTCATGTCCTGATCTTAGGATCATGAGATTGAACTCCTCCTCTTGGCCTCCATGCTCAGCACAGAGTCTGCTTGAGACTCTCTCTCCCTCTCCCTCTGCCCCTTCTGCTCATGCTCATGCTCTCTCTCTCTCTAAAATAAATAAATAAATAAATCTTTTAAAGTCCATTTTGTCTGGGGCGCTTGGCTGGCTCAATCAGTAGAGCATATGACTCTTGATTTCAGGGTCATGAGTTCAAGCCTCACTTTGGGCATAGAACTTACTTTAAAAAAAATAGTTTTGTCCAGTGAAAGTATTGCTTGCCTGGCTTTTTTCCCCACTTCCTTTTACATGATAAATAGCTCCTCCATCCATTCACTTTCAATCTGAATGTGTTTTTTGGTCTGAAATGAGTCTCTTGTAGGCAGCATATAGATGGGTCTTGCTTTTTTATCCATACTGTTACTCTGCATCTTTTGATTGGAGGGTTTAGTCCATTTACATTCATAGTCATTATTGATAAGTATGTACTTATTGCCATTTTGTTACTTATTTTATGGTTGTTTTGGTAGTTCTCCGTTCCTTTCTTCTTTTCCTCTTTTCTCTCACAGATTGCTGGTTTTATATAGTGATATACTTGGATTCCATGGTCTTATATTTTTTGTATATGTATTACTGTTTTTTTCTAAAGATTTTATTTATTTATTTGACAGAGAGAGAGAGATAACAAGTAGGAGAGAAGCAAGCAGAGAGGGGGAAGCAGGCTTCCTGCTGAGCAGAGAGCTCGATGTGGGGCTTGATCCCAGGACCCTGAGATCATGACCCGAGCTGAAGGCAGAGGCTTTAACCCACTGAGCCACCCAGGTGCCCCGTATTACTGGTTTTTGATTTGTGGTTAATGCTAGTTTTGTAATCACATCTTATGCATATAGTAGTCTTTATTAAGTTGATGGTCACTGAAGTTTGAACCCAATCTCTACTTGTCTTCTCCCAACATTTTAGGTATAGGGTTATATCATAGGTTATATCCTTTTATTTTGTGAGTCCCTTGACTGGTTTTTATAGACATACCTATTTTTACTATTTTGTGCTCCCTACTTTTCTTATTCCTGCATATGGTCTTTCCACTGAGTCCCCTTTAACATTTCTAGTATGGCTGAGTTAGTGGTTACAAATTCTTTTAACTTTTGTTTGTCTGGGAACTCTTTATCTCCTTCTATTCTGAATGATACCCTTACTGGATAGCGTATTCTTGGTTCAAAATTTTTTTTTTCTTTCAGCACTTTGAATATATCATGACACTCTCTTTGGCCTGCCAAGTTTCTGGTGAAAAATTAGCTGCTAGCCTTATGGGGTTTCCCTTGTATATAACTGTTTTATTTTCTTTTACTGCTTTAAAAATTCTCTCTTTATCTCTACTTTTTGCCATTTTAATTACTATGTATCTTGGTTTGAGCCTCCTTGAGAAGCTCTTATTGGGGGCTCTCTGTGCCTCCTGGATCCAGATGTCTGTTTCATTCCTCAGATTCAGAAAGTTTTCGGCTATTATTTCTTCAAATACATTTATACATTTTCTGCCCTCTTTTTTCTTTCTCCTTCTGGGATCCTTATAATATAAATGGTACCTTGCTTGATAGTGTTGCTGAGTTCCCTTTGCCTATTTTTATTATTTTTTTCTCTTCTCTTCAGCTTGATAGCTTTCTATTTTTCTCTCTTCCAGGTCATTGATTTGTTCTTCTGCTTCCTCTAGTCTAGTATTTATTCCATCTACTGTGTTTTTAGTTTCAGTTATTTAGTTCTTCATCTCTGATTATTTTGTTTGTTTGTTTGTTAATTTCATTTTGTTTTCTCTTTGTTGAGGGTCTCAGTGAGGTCCTCCATTCTTTTTCAAGTCCGGTGAGTATCTTTATAGCCATTACTTCATATTCTCTTTCAGGCGTATTACTTATCTCCATTTTGTTTAGCTCACTTGCTGTGATTTTGTCTTGTTCTTTCATTTGCAACATATTACTCTGTGTCCTCATTTTGTCCAACTCTCTGCATATATTTTTACGTCTAAGTCAGCTTTATCTCCTGCCCCGTGAAAATAGTAGGCTTATGAAAAAGAGGTCTAGTGTCCTACAGTGTGCAGTGTCCCCTGTTCATTAGAACCTGGTGCTTCAGGGGTGAATCCTATGTGTTTTGCATGTGCCTGGCTGTTGTGGCTGGGCTGCTGCTGCCTTCAGTCCAGTTGTCTGAAGTGGCTCTTTTTGCCTGTTGTGGACAAGGGACGGTCCCCATGTTTTTAGTGGACTAGTTTGGTGCTGCTTTGGGCTTGAGTTGAGTCAGACCAGGTATATGTCAGAGATGCAGTAGCATTGAACTGCAGCGTACTTTCCCTGTACCCCGAGAAGCTTTCACTTTTGGGGAGGTCCTGTAATGAGACATGGTATCCGTCCCCAGTCCACTGCTGGAGCCACATTTGGACTGTTGTGTGTAGTTATTTTTCCTTCTTCCCAGGCTGGAATCACTTTGCAGTACTGGCCCCTGTCAGGGCTGCTTGCAGACTGCCAGGCTTACTGCATCACTTTGGGTGGACTCCATTCAAGTGTGTATTGAAGGGGATAGGACCACAGGAGAAATCAGGAGCAGGGGTGGTATGTCAGCAAGGTTTCTGCAGGTCTGCTATAAGAGGAGACTTGGAAGAAGGCCTACTTGAAGAGGATTTGTCTGCAGAAGACCACCAGGGCAGGGTGCACTGTTAGCAAGGTATTTGTCAAATATTAGTGTTTCACTGGTTTCTGGAGGTGTCCGTGTATCTAGGTTGCGTGGTGGGGAAGGGAAATTGTGTTCGCCAGCTCCTTTGTTCCTGGAGAATTCTCCCAAAAATCCCTGTCCGGCCAGCGCATGCTCTGAGATTAGTAAACAAATCTCTCTCCTGTATACCCCAGGCATTTTTCAAATTGCTGCTTCTATGCTATATCTCATTGGGGCTCTTTGTCATGGTGTCTCTTTAAGAGTGGGGACTCAGGGGACGCCTGGGTGGCTCAGTGGGTTAAGCCTCTGCCTTCGGCTCAGGTCATGATCTCAGGTTCCTGGGATCGAGCCCCACATCAGGCTCTCTGCTCAGCAGGGAGCCTGCTTCCCCCTCTCTCTCTGCCTGCCTCTCTGCCTACTTGTGATCTCTCTCCGTCAAAAAAAAAAAAAAAAAAAAAAGCGTGGGGATTCAGTTTCCTGTCCCTCTGGCTCATACAGAACCAGATTTTTGCTGATTTTTGAAGTTCCAGGTGTTAAGCTCCACCAGTTGTAAGAACTTGTAAAATTTGGATCAAAGCCTCTGGTTGTCTTACTCTGAAGGTTTAGGTGGCTCAGATGCTTGGTATGAGGGTCTTTTTCTCTTCCCTCTCTGCACTGGTGGTGTCCCTACATCTCTGTGGGTCCATCTGGCTCTTGACCACACCTCTGCTCCTACCCACTTTGATGTGGCCCCTTCTCTACATTTAGTTTTGGAGAGTTTGTTCAGGCAGTCTTCAGTCAGTTTTGGGGTTATTTACACTGATGTGAGTATTATTTACTTGTATCCCTGGGTTGAAATGAGCTTAGGATCTTTTTACTCTGCCATGTTCCTCTTAATTTCTCTTTCTGATTGATTGTTGTGAGTGTATAGAAATGCAACTAATTTTTACACATTGCTTTTGTTTCCTGCAACTTTATCAAATTTGTTTATGTCGTATCAGTTTTCTGGTGGTCTTTTAAAATTCTTTATATATAGGATTATATCATGTGCAGACAGAGACAATTTTACTTTTTTCTTTCCAATTTGGATGCCTTTTTTTCTTTGCCTTGCCTGAATGCTCTGGCTAGAACTTAAGTGATATGTTGAATAGGAGTGGTGAGAATGGGCACTCTTATCTTAGCCTTAGGGGAAAAGCTTCCAGTCCTTCACTGTTGAGTATGATACTAACTATGACGCGTCATATATGGCCTTTATTGTATTGCAGTACATTTTTTCTGTACCAAATTTGAGAGTTTTAACATAAAAAGATGTTCTATTTTGTCAAATACTTTTTATCTTTCTGTTCTGTAGATACTTGTGTCCTAGATGATTTGTAAGGAGAATTGCTACTCACTTTGCATTTTTCTGCTGTGAGGAATGATGTACCTAATTGCTCCAGTTTCTTTATAATATGCAACTTTAAAAAATATTTTGCCAAGTGTTCATTTTACTTCCTTTGTTGTTTAAGTTACAGAGGTTTGATAAAAAGAATCCTTACGGAAAACAAAATACATGAAAACCGCAAGAAGGGCTCAATATTTGAGAAACATCTTAGGAATGCTTCTAGGGTATAAATGCATGATCTTGGAATGTGAATGTTACAAAATAAGTTCTTTTCTAAGAAATGTTTGTTAAATTATTTTTAATTGCATTTATTATATGCCAGATACTTAAAGCAGGGAAAACTATTTTAACAAAGAAAGTTATTAAGAAAATAAGATCTGAACTCCTTGGTAAGTTAAACAGTTTGTGAAATTTGAAAGATTTACTCAGAATTACCAGAAAGATTTCTTGGCTATTTAGATTAAAGAAATCCTGGCATAGGCTTTTTTCTAAGCCAGGTCCATCATTTGCGAAAGTGATTAACAAGATTTTCCTACATAAGCTTGGCCAAACATTGGTTTGGAACTACAGCCTTTTTTTCTCTGAAAAGTCTTTTTTAAATAATAGCTTTACTGAGAAATAACTCACATGCTATAAAATTCACTTTTTAAAAGTGTAAACTTCAGTGGATTTTAGTTGTGATACCAGTAATACATTTCTACTTCCAGAACATTTCTATCACCCCAGGAAGAAATCCTGACGTATTAGTAATCATACCGTGTTCTCTCCTATCCCCCTTCCACCTTAGTACTGATCCATGTCTGTCTCTCTGTCTCTGTGGATTTGCCTATTCTGTACATTTCATATAAATAGAATCATACAGTATATGACCTTTTGGTTTGATGTTCTTTCACCTAGCATAATGTTTTCAAGTTCTGAAAGGTCTTTTTAATATTAGGATACTGCTGCACTGAGTGCTTCTAGCTCTCCCGTCTGTTAAAAAGATGGTCATTTATTAGATAGAAACTAATACTGCAACGAGTAATTTTTAGCTGTGGATTCAGTTTTTCTTAGAATTAACACTCTGCAGCATGTGTATGTGTTTAATATATAAATTATAGGGTGCTTTTTAAAGAGAAAATTTTAGAGGCACCTTGGTGGCTCAGTGTAAGTGTCAGACTTTTTTTTTTTTTTTAAGATTTTAGTTATTTATTTGAGAGAGAAGGAGCCCACACGTGCATGCATGAGCAAGGTGGAGGGGCAGAGGGAAAGGAAGAAGCAGACTCCTCACTGAGCAGGGAGCCTGATGAGGGTTCAATCCCAGGATCCTGAGATCATGACCTGAGCTGAAGGCAGACATTTAACAGCCACCCAGGCCTAAGTGTTGGACTCTTGATTTAGGCTCAGGTCATGATCTCAGGGTCATGAGATTGAGCCCTCATTGGCCTCTGCACTGGGCATGGATTCAGCTTGAGATTCTCTCTCCCTCTAAGAAAAAGAAAAAGAAAGAAAAAGAAAGAAAGAAAGAAAGAAAGAAAGAAAGAAAGAAAGAAAGAAAGATGTTATTTCTTGTAATCCAGATACTTATACACTAAATGGAAACTTGAAAATCTTTATTTTTTTTAATCTTTAAAAAAATTTTTAAATTCTTCATTTTTTTACAGAATTTATTTTATTTGAGAGAGAGCGCAAGTGTGAGAGCATGGGGTGAGGGAGGGCAGGGAAAGAGAGAGAATCTCAAGCAGACTTCCCACTAAGCTTGGAGCCAAATGTGGGGCTTGATCCCATGACCCTGAGATCATAATCGTAACAAAAACCAAGAGCCTAGCACTCAACTGATTAAGCCACCCAGGCACCCCTTGAAAAGCTTTTTAATACCCACCTCTGACCTGATAGCACTTGTTGATAGCAATATAAAATAATACACTAATTATAATATGCAAAATGACAAGGATAAATATTTATAATAATAATAATCTGAAAGGGAGAGCTGTATCTGCCACTTAATATTTCTATTTCCTGAATTGTTTCCTTCCTCTGGGGTCAATTTTGTCTATCTTGGGCTGTCATTCTTGTACTGATGGTTTTCTTCTCAAATTTGAGAGTTTAATTTAAAGATTGATATTCTTAGATAGATTGTGTGGGTTTACAGTGTTTTATAATGTTTGTCTTTCCCATGAACAGGAAGACTAACTGTACTTGGTTTACTTCTCTGAGATTTGTTGATTGGTAGGCTTTTCATTAGGATAATGGTCTGGAAATATCCTAGTAGGCAGGGTACACCTCCATAAAGAATGAAAAAGGCCTTATTTGGGGGAGGGGGAGGGGACAGAGGGAAAGAGAGAATCCCAAGTAGGCTCCACGCCCAGAGCGCAAAGTCCAACGTGGGGCTTGATCCCACCACTCACGATCATAATGATCATGACAATCATGACCAACCTGATTTCAGCGTTGAAATCAAGAGTCTGTGGCTTAACTGACTGAGCCACCTAGCTACCCCCAGATAATTTTTAAAGGGAAATGGTATCTGGTTGAAAATTTGTTTTTCTGTAAGCTATTCTCCTATTCAGGGACGAAAAGGAAAGAGCAGGAATTAGAATGATATGTGGGACTACTGTAGTTGTTTGGACAGACTTTCATTTAATCTCCCATTTTTAATCCCTCATCTTCATTCCTGTCACATATCTGCCTACTCCAAGCCTGGTGTCTTTGAGGCTCTGCCTAGCAAATGTCTCTCCCTCAACTGCATCCTCTGTTAAATATATTCTGGACTGTCGGTTTCCCCATCTTTTTCATGTCCACACACTTCCATTTGTTTTCTAGTTTTTGAAATTTGTGTGTCTTTCTTTTGCTGTTGTACTGTTCCCACTATTGTATTAGTTATTTGTTACTGTATAATAATTACCCAGAACTTACTGTCTTAAGACAAAAATAAAACTCAGGTGTGGTCTTGGGACTAGGGCTGAAGCTGTGAGGACCCTCCAGGCTTCAGGGGCATGTCTTGGATAGCAGGATTCAGTGCCCCAATTGAGGGGTTAATTCTGGGTGTCCTTGATTTCCTGGGAATTAAGTTGGGCAGAGGGCATATGTCTTTGCATTAATCTAGTAGTTAGAGCCTTCTGAATCCTGGGAGCCCCACACTGGCCTCTACTGAAAGCTTGAATGTTTTGGAAGTTATTTTCTTAAAATTCAAGTTTTATGGGATGGTTTTTTGGAAGTGAGAATTGAATCCTAAAGACTGATTAAGGGAACCCTTTGTTTTGGTATTTAATTCTGAACCTACATATAGTAAGTAGAGAGTGTCTTATGGTCTAAGCTAGCCTACCAAAAGCAGCTGACCGTCTTTCAGAATAAGAGAGTCCTGCTTGGAGAAATCAGCAAGGAGAAGCTCCTGCCCCCACAAGAATGTTGGTCTCGGCTTCAGGATGACCAGGGAGGCCATTGATGGCATCGATAGTGACAAGAAATGCCCCTTTATTGGTAAGATCTTCTTTGGAGTTGTGACCAAGTTGAAGATGCCGGGGACTGTTGTCATCAGCCAAGACTACTTTCACAACAACCGGAAGTACAACTGCTTTGAGAAGTGCCATGAGACTATGTCTGTACGCCTGTCCTATTGCTTTGGAGACATTAAGATCAGTGATGTAGTCACTGTGGGCAAGTGTTGGCCCTTGAGCAAACCACATGCTTTAATGTGCTCGAGGTTAGCTAAGCCACTGGTACCAGGAGGCAGTTGCAGAAGTTGTGAGACTGGACACTTCCCTGGTCCCCCAAACAAAGTTATTTTCCCATTCAAAAACAACAATAAACATTTATTATATCATCATTTTTGAAGGTCAGGATTTGGAAGTGGCTTATCTGGGTGGTCTGGCTTGAGGTTTTTTTGTAAAGTTGTGATCAAGTATATTGGCTGGGCTATACTCTTATGAAGGTTTGAGTGGAGCAGGAGAATCTCTTCCCAAGATAACTCACTTAAAGCGTGTTGGTGCTACCTATTGTCGGAAGACCTAAGTTGTTTACCACATGGACTTCTCTAGGACTGCTTAAGTGTTATCACAACATGGGACCTGGGTTTCTCCCAAAGGAAGTGATACAAGGGAGAGTGAGAGGAAAGCAGTGACTGTTAATGATCTAGTCTCAGAATTCACACTCATTATTTCTGTAGTATGCTGTTGATTACACAGGTTGGCGCTCTTCAGTGTGGGATGAGGCATGATTACCAGAAAGAGAGTCATTGAGGGCCATTTTGGAGGATGGTTATTGAGGGTTTATTTCCTTTTTAATTTCTTTTCTTTTAGTGAGATAAAGGGATATAATCAGCGCGCTCTCTCTCTCTCTCTCTCTCTATATATATATATATAATCTGCTTTCTTTAACTGTAAGTCCTATTTGCAATTTTAGGTGATGGGTTTGAAAGGCAAATGTAAACATGTAAAAAAATAGCCCATGTTAAAATGGAACTTAGCCATTTCGTGACCCAACTTAGGGTTTTGGGATGTTGGATGTATCTTTCATGGTTGTTCAGAGCCTTGAAAAATATTAAGGCTTTTAAAAATATTATTTCACATTCAGCAAAGTCATCGCTTGCCAAGGAAGATAAGACTCAACCAAGTCCCTCGTGCACCTCATGGAAAACAAGAGACAAATAATTTAAGATGTTGGAAATCTGCAGCTAATAAAATACTGTTTTCACATTGCTTCATTTATGGGTTTTATCTGTTTTGTTTGTTTTTATTGTTGCTGCTGTTATTGACTTACTTGATTTCTTACATGGTCATTTTTATGGTACTTGTGAACCATGGGAGTTAACTAATGAAGTAGAATGATACTTTGTCTAAACCAATATAATAACTACTTTTCTTTTTGAAATATTAAAATCAGTTTTTGAAATGTGCCCTTTGGGGGAAAAATAATTTAGGAATAAAGGACATTTCAAGTTTCAGCTAGCAAAAAAACCCAAAAAACGGAAAAGCCAGAAACCACCCAAAACCCTTTTTCATGGTAAATTGCATGTTTCAATATGCAGGAATTAAACCGTGTTACTGACCTCTGCTTCAGAAATAACATCTCAGCTATAGTAAAATGTTAGTCTTTTTAAAAAAAAAAAAATGTTAGTCTTTTTCTAAAACTTTTATATAGGTTTCTGGCAATTTTGTCAAAAAGTTCTTCCTATACAATATAGTCTAAAATGAGGATTTAAGACATCATGTTAGTAGTTTGCTTTTTGCTCTTAAGAAATTAATAATTTAAATAAATGTCTCTGAGTTATCATTGTCTTTTAAGAAGGGTTGATGATAATGCTAGTATCAAATCTTCAATATGATGTATTTTCACAGCTGTAAGCTTATTTTTTTTTTAAAGATTTTATTTATTTGTCAGAGAGAGAGAGAGAGAGAGAAAGCACACAAGCAGGCAGAGGCAGAGGGAGAAGCAGGCTCCCCGCTGAGCAAGGAGCCCGATGTAGGACTTGATCCCAGGACCCTGGGATCATGACCTGAGCCAAAGGCAGCTGCTTAAACAACTGAGCCACCCAGGCGTCCCTGTAAGCTTATTTTTAAAAGACTTATTTAGTGCTACCTGGGTGGCTCAGTGGGTTGAGCATCTGGCTCTTGATTTTGGCTCAGGTGATGATCTCATGGGTTGTGGGATTGAGCCGCCCCCCCAACCCTAGCACCCTGCTCTGTGCTCAGCAGGAAGTCTGCTTCAAGATTCTCTCTCTGCCCACCCCCCCCCCACACGCACATGTGCGTGTGCATGCTCTCTTAAATGATCACTTCAGTGAAACCAGCAATAAGCAAGGTAGACCAATAAATCAGGGCTTGACTCTGGAATCTCTCACTATTGGATTTATTCATTTCTTTTTAGTGTAAGTTATTTTATGTAGAAGATTTACTTGGAGTCCCATTTTCCTCCTTAGGATTTTTCTCTATTGGCAGGTGAACATAAATCCTATTTGTTTTGATGGTAGTACAAAACTTTAAACTATTTAATATCTAAAGAATTTCTAAGTTATTTAAAAGCATATTAGTTATTTTTAACCTCAGAAGTACATTGCCTTTAGCATGATATGTTTTCCCTTAAAACATGAGGGGAAATATTTTTTTTTTAAAGATTTTATTTATTTGTTTATTAGGAAAGAGAGAGAGTGAGAGAGAGCATGAGAAGGGAGAAGGTCAGAGTGAGAAGCGGACTCCCCATGGAGCTGGGAGCCCGAAGTGGGACTCGATCTCGGGACTCCGGGATCATGACCTGAGCCGAAGGCAGTTGCCCAACCAACTGAGCCACCCAGGCGCCCCCGTGAGGGGAAATATTAAAGCAGAGAATATATAATATCAGATATTGTTATTTCTGTTTACTTTTTTTTTGCCTCTGATCTAATGGCCATATTTATACTATCTTAAATATTGCTGATGCTTAAACTTCTTTCCCTCTGGGTTTTTTGGAGAAGGCTAATATGAGAGTGTAATTTAATATTTAAGAGTATAAGCTCTGGAATTAATGCCTGGATTTAAAATCTATCATTTGGCTTTGGGACTTGGGGCAAGTTCCTGCTAATCTGAATCTGTTTCTCTACCTGTAAAATGTGGATAACAGTACCTAGTTTATGAATTGTTGTAAAGATTAAATCAGATTATCTAGTTAACACATTTAGCACAGTGCTGGGTGCGTGGAAAGTGCCAAAACTATAGCACGGAGGAAATACTTCTAGAACAATAGAGGAACAGTCTCCAAAAATCTCCTCCACAAAAGTAATGAGAACACTGGCAAGAATTGCCAAAAGCAAAATTTTAAGAGCTCTGAAGATTAATAAAAGACTTATTTCAGAAATTCAGGGGGCTTTTTATTTCAAGAAAAATGGCCGAATCTCTGTATGAACAGTGAACTTCATAGATTTTTAATTTGATCTCTTCCCATCCCCCTCTCTCCCATAGTCTTGAAAACCAACAATCTTACAACAGAGGTTAACTGCAAAAACCAGGCCTGGCAACCACTAAAAGAAACTTAATGATTTTGGAGTCATAAAATTCTATTTTGACCTATATGGCAGTTCCCTACAAAGTTCCATTCTCGGGACTTAATCTTTATTTGATCTGATTTGGAGTTTGCTCCAAAGAAAGGGCCTATCCCTGTGGCCTTTGTTGAAGACAATCAGTGGCAATTGTTTAACATTATAGCTATCTGAGGTGGTGATACCAGTGAGGTCTAATAAGAGGCTGACCAAACAACTTAAAAGGAAAAATTGAGCAATAAGATTTTAACAGGGGGCCTTGAAAAGTTCCAACATATTCCTGGGACTTTAGAAGGCCACAGGCATGTACAGGATTGTGTGTATGTCCAGGAAAAACCACAGAAGTCTCTGACCCTCACCTCTGGCTGCCCTTGATGTTCTGCATAAACAGAGTAAAAGTTAAGGCAGAAAAGGAGAAAAAATGGTTAATTGGAATTTATCAAAAATAAAAACTTGTGGTTCAAAGGACACCAACAAGAAAGTGAAAAAACAGATTGGGAGAAATATTTGTAAACCATATGTCTTATAAAGACACTTATCCAAAATATATAATGAACTGTTACAACTCAACAATAAATGGACAAATAACCCAATTTAAAAATGGGCAAAGGATTTGAATAAACATTTCTCCATAGAGGATATATAGAGGCCAGTGGGGAGATGAAAGATGTTCAACATTGTTAGTCATTAGAGAATTTACCACTTCACACTCGCTAGAGTGGCTATAATGTAAAAAATGGATAATAATAAGGGCACCTGGTGGCTCAGGTGATGATCTCAGGGTCCTGGGATTGAGCCCCATCAGGCTCCTTGCTCAGCAGGGAGTCTGCCTCACTCCCTCCTTGTACGCTGGGGCTCTCTCTCCCCGCCCTCAAATAAGTCTTTTAAAAATATATAATAATTATTGGTGAGGGTGTGAAAAAATCCAAATCACTGTACATTGCTAGTGAGAGTGGAACATGATGTAGCCTCTTTGCCAGTTTGGCAGTGGGGCACTTGGGTGGCTTAGTTGGTTAAGCATCAACTCTTGATTTTGGCTCAGGGCATGATCTCAGGATTGGGAGATCAACCCCCAAGTCGGGCTCCATGCCCTGCTTAAGATTCTCTCCCTCCCGGGCGCCTGGGTTTCTCAGTTGGTTGGGCAACTGCCTTTGGCTCAGGTCATGGTCCTGGAGTCCCGGCATCGAGTCCCGCGTCTCCTCCTGCTGAGCGGGGAGCCCACTTTCTCCCTCTGACCTCTCCCATCTCATGTTCTCTCCCTCTCTCTCTCTCTCTCTCAAATAAATAAATAAAATATTAAAAAAAAATAAGATTCTCTCCCTCCCAAAACAAAATTTAAAAATTAAAAAAAAAAAATTAAACATAGAGTAACCATCTGGCCCTTCCTCTTTTAGGTATATATACTCAAGAGAATTGAAAACATTAAAAACTTTTACACAAATGTTCAAAGCAGCCTTATTAATGATAATCCAACGTGGAAACAATCTAAATGTCTATCAGTTGAGGAAGGGATAAAAAAAGGAAGTGGTATATCTATTCGATTTGGCCATGAAAAGAATGAAGTACTGATACCAGCTACATCATAGATGAACCTTGAAAACATTATGCTAAGTGAAAGAAACCACACCCAAAAGGCCATATATCGTTGATAAACATGAAGTTTCCGAAGTGGGAAACTCCGGAGACTGAGAGTAGACTTGTTTTCAGTGGCTAGAGAGAAGGGGAGATGGGGATGATGATGATGGGTAAGGTGTTCCTGTTGAGGTGGTAAAAATATTGTGGAACTAATTTCAAAACCCAGTGAATATGCTAAAAAAGCTCTGAATTGTATGCTTAAAAAGATGAATTTTATAGTATGTGAGTTATATCTCGGTAAAGCTATAAAGCTATTAAAAAACAAAAGAGAGAGAGAGAGAGAGAGAGTGTGTGTGTGTGTGTGTGTGTGTGTGTGTGTGTGTGTTACCGGAATATTACTCAGCCATCAAAAAAATGAAATCTTGCCATTTGCAACACGTGGGTGGAAGCAGAGGGTATTATGCTAAGCGAAATAAGTCAATCAGAGAGAAACAATTTTCATATCTCACTGATAGTGGAATTTAGGAAACAAAGCAGAGGATCATAAGAGGTCATAAGGACCATAAGAGGATCATGAAACAAGATGAAACCAGAGAGAGAGACAAGCCATAAGAGACTCTTAATCTGAGGAAACAAACTGAGGGTTGCTGGAGGGGAAGGGGAGGGTAGAAGGATGGGGTAACTGGGTGATGGACATTGGGAGGGTATGTGATGTAATGAGCACTGGGTATTATATAAGACTGATGAATCACAGGCCTTTAAAACCGGTAATACATTATATGTTAATTGAATTTAAATTTTAAAAATGTTTATTAAAAAACACAAAAAGACAGGGGCACCTGTGTAGCTTAGTTGGTTCAGCGTCCAACTCTTGATTTCAGCTCAGGTCATGATCTTGGGGTCCTGAGATTGAGTCCTGCATCTGGCTTACACACTCAGTGCTCAGTCTGTCCCTCTTGCTCCCTGTCTTCTCCAGCTCTCTCCCCACCTCGCTTTCAGCTTGCATGCCAGGGTGCTAGTGTGCATGTGCACACGTGCTGTCTCTGTCTCTCAAATAAATAAAAATCTTAAAAAAAAAATTCAGGGACACCTGGCTGGCTCAGTCGGTAGAGCATAAATAAGACTCTTGATCTCGGGGTTGTGAGTTCAAGTCCCACTTTGAGTATAGTGATTACTTAAAAATTAAAAATAATCTTGGGCACCTGGGTAGCTCGGTCCTTAAGCATCTGCCTTCCGCTCAGGTCGTGATCCCAGGTCATTTTCCCAGGGTCCCTGGGTCGAGTCCCTCATCGGGCTCGCTGCTCAGCAGGAAGCCTGCTTCTCCCTCTCCCACTTCCCCTGCTGGTGTTCCCTCTCTCGCTGTGTCTCTGTCAAGTAAATAAATAAAATCTTAAAAAATAATAATAAAGATAATTTCAATCTGTACTATTTTTTTTTTTTAAGATTTTACTTATTTGCTAGAGAGAGACACAGCAAGAGAGGGAACACTAGTAGGGGGAGTGGGAAAGGGAGAAGCAGGCTGCCCACTGAGCAGGAAGTCCGATGTGGAGCTGGATCCCAGGACTCTGGGATCACAACCTGAGCTGAAGTCAAATGTTTAACGACTAAGCCACCCAGGCGTCCCTCAAACTGTACTATTTAAAAAAAATTTTTTTTTTTTAAATCTTAACAGAAGAAAAAAACAAAACCCCTACAGAGTGCTATTTAAATGGATCACCTGGTATTGAAAAATAAAAACCATTCCAAAGGTTTCTTGCTTAGCTGGCTACTCTAGTGTTTGCAGTTGTTACTGTTTAATGAATTGTCGGAAGACTGGAATTTCATCTGTAGGGTTGTTATTGCCAGCCAGAGGTGCAGGACTATTTTTCAGTTATACAAAGGTTAGTCAGAGCTGGCTATGAGAAAAAATTCCTTGGAATTGGCCCAACTGAGATTGCAGTATTTTTGTAGAAAGTTTTACTTCATTTACAATTCTGAGTTCTAATCCTTTTAAGCATTCTTTGGATGATAAAATCCTCCCCTTTTTTTCTCTCAATGCTTCATCTTCGGTTGTTCTTATTGAACTCTAAGATACTGCTTTTCTGTGTAGCCTATGGATTTAAGTTGTTGAATTCAAAAGCTCGTTATAAAGTTTTACTCGTTTTTACAACTGAGTTTTGAAATCAAGTGCTTTTAGAGCTCACTAGCTATAAAATCTCACTGAATGATTTTTATGGCTTAATCAAATTGAGTATGTTTTGATGTTATCAAGATCCTGTTTTCTGTCTCGTATAGTTCATCTTTTATAGTAATCTGTTGTAACCCACTGTATTCTTAGCTTGCAGAACACAGAGAAGGACGGCATGCCTACAGTCTAGAGTCTCTCTGCCACTGCCCTTTTTATGAAGAAGCCATGCATTTAGTTGAAGAAGGAAAAATTTACTCAAGAGTGCTTAGGTACCATTTCAGTTTTGCTTTTGTTTATGAAAAAATATTAAAGTTCTGTTGCTATGTTGTGTAATATTTACTAAAGGTGTTTATGAGAATGGGGGGAAATGTCTTTTAGGCTCAACAAATTTTTTTACATTTTTGTCGTTACTAAAAAGACATGTGTTTTATATTAAGGTCCTGAGGTTAAGCCTTATTTGAGCCCACATTTGTAGTGGGCTTGATCTTGAATGCAGTTTAACAGTTGTCTTCCCTGTTTATTACATAGAACTGAAATGTTGGAGTGCCTAGGAGACAGTGATTTTCTTGCCAAACTTCACTGTATTCGACAGGCTTTTCAGGTATTTTTTTTAACATTAAGTGACTTCACCTAGCCACTCATCCCCACCCTCATGCTACAGGGTCCAGCTGACTATAAACAGGATGGCTCTTTGCTCTTTATTATCCTTATTTTTAATGGCAAGTATAAAAAGCTACTCAGTTTATTTTTCCTGCCTGCTATTTCCTTTCATTTTATTTGTCTTCATTTGTCTTTGTCCTCCGCCATGGCTTCCTGGGTCCACCATACTTTGTCTAAAGGGGTGTTCCGATGGAGATGGGCACCAATGGCCGCTTAAAATAAAACCCCTCGTATTAGCAATTAGTATGCTTTCTAGATTATTTGTCTTTGAATCACTTCTAAAATCAGTGATTTCCTAAAATGAAATAAGATCACTTAACAAAAAAATCATCTTTATTTTTCTACATTTTGGGAACTATGTAACATTTATTTTGGATTTTCTAATATTAAATCGAACAGAACTTAAATTCGTACTTATTTCCCTTTAATCTTTTTTTATTATAGGTTTCTAAACCTCCTTTTATGTTAGTAAATTACAACTTTTCTCTGTGCTCTACCTCAGAAATAGTGCCACATGCAATGCATTGACTGTATTAGGGTCGTTTATGTGTAGATGTGCTAGAGTCAAATGTCCATTCAGATTAATTATAGGTTTCTTTTTTCTTTGGGGTTGGATATTTTTTCAGGTAATACTTTCGGAAACAGCCAACAGGATATTCCTTGCTGAGAGTGGAAGGAAAATTTTATCAGCGTTAATTGTGAAGGCACGAAAGGTAAACTTGTTTCGCTGGCAAGTTTTTTACTGTTGATTACTGGAGATTACCATACATTACATTGAATTTTTAACAGATGAAAAATTTTTTGTAGATCATTGCAGAGGTTCACATATTAAAAATAAATTACCCCAGGGTACCTGGGTGGCTCAGTGGGTTAAGGCCTCTGCCTTCGGCTCAGGTCAGGATCTCAGATTCCTGGGACCAAGCCCCACAACGGGCTCTCTGCTCAGCAGGGAGCCTGCTTCCCCCCCCCCTCTCTCCCTGCCTCTCTGCCTACTTGTGATCTCTCTCTCTCTCTCTGTGTCAAATGAATGAATGAATGAATGAATGAATAAATAAATAAAATATTTAAAAATAAATTACCCAAAGAGCATTGACTTCTACTTGGGTTGATTTAGAGTCTATATATGAAGTCTACACTATTTTGGTCAAGTTGTTGCTCATACATTATTCCCAGTTTGCTGTAAAGTCTGTGAATGTCATGTGGGGTTTATCATTAGATCTGATACTACAACCAGCACTATTATTTCTAATACCTCTTCTCTTACCTCTCTCAAATCCTGTTCAGTGAGGTTCCAGGAAGTAGTGTAGATCTCAGAAATCTGGAAATGCAAATTGAGCTGCCTCTTACTCTCATTTATGGGACTGAATGAGGCAGAGCAATCACAAGAACTTCATTAAGACCGTACAGAACCACTTCCCTTTATGTAAGGTGTGTCCAGATGTTGAGAAAAAATCAAGTAAAACAGGCCTTCCTTGAGCCATTTGAACACCTGGTTTTCCAACCCTTTTGGACCTCAATCCTTTTGAACCTCAATTACCTCATTGTATAATAGAATTGTATTTATGGTACACTATGTCAGAGGGTTCTTATGATCGTTAATTAAACGAGAAGTAGGAAAGCACAATTTTTTAAGGTGCAAAATAAATGTAAGGTGATATTAACTGCTTGTAATTCCCAGTGTAAATCTTAACGTTGCTTTCTTGACCTTCCTGTGACAGATTAAACCCTGCAATTTCACCTAGAGTTCCTCTGAGAGGAATAGAACTTCATCAAAAACGTCACATAGTATCTGCTGTCACCAAGTTTTCATCTGAAGGACTGACCTAGATAGGCATCCATATTTGATTAGTAAGCAGTTTGCTTATGACATATTACTAATGTTCTTAGTCTGGGGTTCTGCCAGATGTTGGAACAACAAAATGTTAGAGCAAGTGAATATGACATACCTTGAAAATGTATTTTAATTTGTTACTTAATAGAATAAAGAGCTAACAAACATACTTGAAGAGTAACTCGTTTACATTGTAGGCTTGAGCCTTGTTATAATGTTGAGTTGAGGATTAAACTGTGTTTTCTTCTGCAGAATCCAAAGAAGTTTGAAGATGTTTTTGATGAAATGATCTATTTTTTAGAGCAGACTGATCACTGGGATAGTACTGAAATGGAACTTGCTGCTAGAGGAGTAAGTTTCAATTTTTTGTAGTATTCATTCCCCTTAGTTATGTACATACAATATTTATATAATCTGAGGCCGCTGTTTCCTTGTCCCTGTTAAATGACAGTAAAACCAATTATGTGGTAGTGGTTATTACAGTCATAAACAATAGCAACCACAGTCTTTATACTTTGGGGCAATAGTTGAAAATGATTGTTTTTTTAAGTCTTTCCTTCCTTCCTTTCTGCCTTCTTTCCTTCCTCCCTCCCTCTTTTCTCCTTCATCAGTAAGAAGGCCCTAGCAGAGTGAGTGGTGACCTGTGCGGGGATGATTTTGAATGGGACAACAGACAGCTTGAAGGGGCCCGGGGATTAGCTACACAGGATTAAACAAATAATTGAATATATTGAGAATAATGGGAGCCAGGTTTCACACTCTCAGGGAAGGAAGGTATAAAAAGCTAAGATTGGAGTAGGAGCTGTCCATGTGAGTTTGTAGTTTACTCTGTGTGTGTGTGTATATGTATATAAAGATACAGAAATAAATAAAAGGGTTTGCATATTTAGAAGCATATATATACTTCCTAGTTCTGTTCACCAAGAAGAGTCTGGGAGCAGCAACACCTGAAAAGAAATTACTTCTAGCACATGGAGCTTGGCTTCTAAGTACCACTGTTCACTAAAAGGAATCTAGGGCTCCTTGGAAAAATGGCTGATTTCAGCACCAGGATAGGGGAAGTATATGATGAGCCTGGAACATTTTGTTGTAACAGAAGCTTGAAGAATGAATTTGGAAGAGGCTGAAAGGCTTTCTAGGCAGAGAAAATAGTTGGTACAAAGACATAATCTTTCTTTTCTTTTGGTGTTCCCTCACTTGGTGGAGGGATTGGTATCTAATCAGTTGTGCAGGCCAGGAACCTGGGATTCATCCTTACCCTCCTGGTCCTTGTCTGCCATACCATATTTATGTCTAAGTTTTGTCAGTTTTTTAGTTTCTTCATCTTCTCTCTAATCCTGCCAGCACCTTTGTGCCTGAGTTACTAACTCTTTCTCCCTGGGCTACCTCAGAGTCTGCATTGCCAGGTTCCCTGGCCACTCTCCCCTCTCTCCTCTCCATTCTAATCTCTACACTGCTGCCAAACAGTCTTTAAAAAATGCAAATCTGGTCATCCATCTCCCCTCTACAACTGCCCCTCCAAAATACTGGGTAAAATCCAAAATTATGAACATGGACCCAGCCCTTCCTGGTTGTCTCCAGCTGCTTGCCCCTGTGCCCTTTGCTCTAGGGTGCTACAGCACACTGTCGATGGTTTTCTTCAACCCAACACCACTGTGTTCCTTCTTACCTGAAACACTTTGACAGGTATTTCCCGTACCTGGGATGCCTCTCTCCCTAAAAAAAAAAAACAACCCTCTCTGACCTCTGGTCTAGATTAGAATCTCCATCATGAACTCTCATAGTCCCATGTCCTTTTTCCTTTACTGGGTTGATCACAGTTTATAATTGTGTGTTTGTGGGATTATCTGTTGCTGTCTGTTTTCCCACTAAATTCTAAGCCTCTCATTTGGTTGCCATGGAAGTGTGAGCACCTGGTACAGCATGTGGTACAACACGGTGTGCATGGCTGAGTGAAGCAGCAGGAGGCTCATGATGTGGTGGGGAAGACAGGCAGATATCCCAGGAGCCATAGAACAAAGTAGATGGAGCGTGGTGGATACCATAGTCAAAGCATGGACGAAGGACTCCTAGAATGCAGTGCGGGAGAGATTAATTTCACCTGGTGAGATCTAGGAAGGAACAGCTGTTACGTGAATTATAGTTTCTGGTGGTGAATTGTTTTCATATTGGTCTCTCCTCTTCCCCTTTTTTTCATCAGGGATATAATCTGAGTCAACTATAAACACCCTCCTGTTACAAGGTGTGAAGCCCTGATTCAGACTTTTACTTCCGTTCTGTGTAACAATAATTTGTGTTTTCACTCATAATTTAATGCAGGTGAAAAATCTAAATTTTTATGATGTTGTTCTGGATTTTATATTAATGGATTCCTTTGAAGATTTAGAAAACCCACCCACATCCATACAGAATGTAGTAAATAACCGCTGGCTAAACTCCTCCTTCAAAGAAACTGTAAGTGGTGGTTTACCGTTTTCTCAACAATTTAAATTTGATGAGAAGTGGTCAGAGCTGGGAAGATCATTAAGATTTACTTATATATCTGCCTGTAGAAGGACTAGCATGGAAACCAGGCTCAATCTTTGATACTGGGATCAGATGTGTATGATGCACGACATCTTGGGATGAAATTCCCTTTGGCTGTCTGTCTGTCCCCGCGCTGACCTGGAGAACCAGTGTTTCTTCAGATCTCCAACTCGGGCTTCAGCCCAGTTCAGGCCTAACCAAAAAGTATAACTGAACTGACTCTGTGACTAACCTGAAATACAGCAGTTGTAAAAAGACAGTATGTATTTTTTAGAGGAAAATACGGAATATTTTCAAATACTATCAAAAATGAGGGGAGGATGTGGTACCTCACTGGCTCAGTTGGTATAGTGCAACTCTTGATCTCAAGGTCGTGAGTTCAAGCACCACATTGAGTGTACCTAAAAATAAATTTTTTTAAAAATTAAAAAAAGGGGCGAGTAAAAGAAATAAGCATCCGTAAAAAATAAAACAGGTTTAAACTATATTCTATACTTTGAATGTTCTCGGTTTCTCTTGTTTTTTGGCACTCAGATCTCTATTTGACATTGTTTTTTTGTTGTGCTTTAAGTGTATATCTGGAGGAAGTAGATGGAATAGATATTCATGCTTCAATTAGAATGCCTTTAAAAAATGTTCCAGCTGCCTATTTCACAATTATTTTGGAAATTTCTGATATTAAATTTTAAAGCATTTTTAATAAATCTACTTTTCACTCAAAATATGTTTTAACCATAAAAGTTACATGTTCTCCCATTTCTTAACTGATTTGGTGAAGTGACCTCGATCAAAGTTGGGCCATGCCATATTTCCTTAAGATCCACTTGGGTGTTTTAGTCCCTATCATTAAGGTTATATTTCTTAGTTCTTTATTGGAATAAAACTGTTAGCTCTACCCACAACTATTTCCAGCACTACTATTCTTGAAGAAAAAAATACTACGTTGTCTTCATTATTATGCATAAAACAGTTGTGTATATGTGTATCTGTGTACACATATTTTCACTCTTTTCCCATAGGAACAGAACTGAAGAACTCTGAGAGTTGAATTATAGTTAACCAAGTTTCTTGGTACCAGAGCCCAGCCTTTTTCCTTCAGTGGAAGGAAATTTGTACTTAATTTTAAAATTTATGAAAACAAAATACCTTTTCATTATTATTCACAAATAATAGAAGGAACCTGGGCTGGTTAATATTTTGAACATTTGAAACCCATAAACCTATGAATTTCTAATAAAAATCACTCCTAGTGCAAAGTCTATATAGTCATAAATGTAAGTCTTGCTTTTTCTCCTTTGCATATATTTAGGCTGTGGCTTCAAGTTGTTGGTCAGTGCTGAAACAAAAAAGGCAGCAGATGAAGGTAAACTTCATTATGCTTTGACTTCTTCTTTTTTGGGTAATTTGAGGCTCTTGTCAAAGAAACTGCTGAGTCAGTTCTCAAGTGGAGATGGCAGCTCTTGGGACTGTCCCTCAAGCTGGATGAGTGACTTATTGATACGGGGTTGGCTTCCCTGTTTTGAATTCCTTCTCCCTCTTCCTTACCATTCTGTATAGATCAGTACAGCAAATTGAGGCATGCATGGGATTTCTACTATGTGAGAGAGGGTTTAGGGTTAAAAATGGCTCTGATAGAATTTTTAAGATAACTCTGGGGACCATGTATGTGAATAATTCTTGTTTAAAATGATTCCAGAGGACAGCCCTCTCAGGTCCCCTCCCTCTTCGGGACTTTGTACTCTATCATTTAATAAACTTAAAAAAAAAAAAGATTCCAGAGACCCTGTGTTTTAAACAAGCTTTCCAAATGATGATTATAAACCCCAACCACTGGTTTGGGGCTAGGGAGCAGACTTATAGACTTGGGCTTGATTCTCACACTAGCTATTATGACCTCAGGCAAGTTCCTGACTATAAGCTGACCTCCACTTCTCCTATTTGCAGAATGGAATTGGTGCCTACCTCATAGGGTCGGTGTAAGGAGGAAATAGGATAATATCAACCAGCTTCATTTAAGCATAAAATGAAAAGTAAATATAAAAATGAGCTTAGTAAGTAGTAGTTTCCATAATAATTATGACAATAATAACTTTACATCTTCTTAGCATAAATCCTGTACCTTAGACTAGTCTTCTGTCCATATCCACAGATTATCTATATGTCTCACCTCTAGAACTATTTTCTATACCTGGAATGCCATACTCTTTCCTTTGTATTTAAATATATCTTGCCTCTTATTGAGTTCAACTCATGTTATTACTTGGGGAAGCATGTCTCTTCAATCGCTCATGCTAATGTCCTACCTGTCTGAACTCCTATTACAGTTAGAGTCTATGAGATTTAGAATTTTAATATATGCAGAACCTCTCAGACTAAATAATAACCTTGGTGCATCCTTCATAACCTTTTGGCTTTCAGTGGTTAGCTATATGTGACTTAGGACACGTTACTTAACTTCTTTGATGTAAGAAAGAGTCACTTTCTACATGATTAAAGTGATGTTAACATGACCTACTTTTTCAAGTACGTTTTATTAGATTAAATAGAGCCTAGCACATTGGGGCGCCTGGGTGGCTCGGTGGGTTTAAGGCCTCTGCCTTCGGCTCAGGTCATGATCTCAGGGTCCTGGGATCGAGCCCCGCATCGGGCTCTCTGCTCAGGGGGGAGCGTGCTTCCTCCTCTCTCTCTGCCTGCCTCTCTGCTTACTTGTGATCTCTCTCTGTCAAATAAATAAATAAAATCTTAAAAAAAAAAAAAGAACCTAGCACATTATCTGGAATATAATGGGTACTCATTAAATGGTAATTGCTGCTAGAGTATATATTTTTTTAAATCAAGGCTTAGAAAATTTTTGGAGCCTATAAAATAGGAAATAACCCCTCCAGGAGACAGAATCTTAAGGCATAGTTATCCCCAGTTGATGCCATATGACAAATCCCACAGGATGTTATTTAACAAGGAAAATTCAGAAAGTTATTAATAAACTGAGAGAGGTTCCTGAATTACTACTATATGTATTACTATTGCACAAGAAGAGGCAGTAATTACACAATTAAATGCTTCAATAATATCTGGTTCCTCAACTAAAAGTTAGGATTCTAATAAGCATATTTTTGTGCTAGTCATTTAAAAATCATTTTGGTCTTTTTCAGGTAATCTAATTAAGTGTTTGAGTGGAACTGTTTAGTAGCTGAAACCATGGTAATCTCATTCATCCTAAGAAATATACTGCTAAAGAACACCATAGCATTCTTGTTATTGCTTGGTGGTAACACTGATATGATTACTTTTTTATGAAGCATTTTTATGAGGTGAAAATGCCTTTAAGAAATAATGTTCCTCAGCACATTTGAAACTGTTGGCTAGGATATGAAAATTATATAAAACATTCTGTGACTCTGAAAGTTACTTGTAAGCTTATTCACTTCCCTGGTAGGCTGGCTCATCGTTAACCCTTGATCTATCCTCAGAAAGAACTGATCTTATGATGGAAAGCAATTTAAGTTTCTCTGCTAGAGGTAGCTAATTCAAGAAAGTAAAAATAACTTGGCTTTCCTTTACTTCCCAACAGATCCCAGATGGATTTTTTGCCCATTTTTATGCCATTTGTGAGCAAATCAGCCCTGTCCTCGCCTGGGGCTTTTTGGGTCCTAGAAATTCTCTCTATGATTTATGTTGCTTCTTTAAGGTATGTTCAGTCATTGAATCATCTCTTTTTTTCTAACTCGAAAAGTGGATGGAGACTTTCTTCTGTTTTGTTTTTGCTTTTGTAGGAAAAAGAATGTTAATGAAAGGTAAAGTTATTAAAGTCACCAAAATTCAGTGTTTAAACGCCCATGGAACATTATTATTTAGATTCGGTGCTTTATTCTGGAGTAGACGCAACAAGTCCATTCCCTTCTCCATTCCTTCCATGATGGGTCTGTGCTTTTGTGCGGTGTTTCCGAGTTACAGTCAAGGTGCTGCAGACAGTTGTTCTTCACCTCTGGACTCTTTTGAAATGTATAAAACAAATAATAATGTGGCTTTATTGCACATGTGGGCAATAGTAAGTTGTGAGAGATACTGTGGGAGTTAAGGTTGTATCCCAATGTCAGCAGTTTGCCAAAACACAAGTTACAGCTCCTTGCAGAATCTGCTACGTCGCACAGTGCCAAGAAAAGTCTATTTCATGGTCTTGAATTTAGGCTGAGGTCCAAGGAGCAAATACAAGTAAACATCAGTATGAATTTGAAAGTTTTTGATGTTTGAAAGTTTGGACGTTTCATTCTATTGTTGATTTAAAAAGTTAAATTATTACGTTTATGTGCTGTTAATGTAACATTTGTTTAAATGTTTAGGAAATATTTATTTTACTGTCATTCAAAACTGATCAATTTTTGACTCGTGTTTTTTTGAACTCCCAAAATGTAAGGTATGTGTTCAGTGGGAAGCATTTGGACGGGGAATTACGTTTATCATTAATGAACAGCCTGACTCTGGGCAAATCATGCTCTGTCCTCCTTTTCTTCATCTATAAAACGAGGGCGTTTGACAAGTACATTGCTAATGACTCATCCAGATACGGAGTCAAGCAATTCTATGAAGTATGCCTTCCTAGTACTTCTTTTTTTTTTTTTTTCTTCCTAGTACTTCTTAACACTCGATTTGTGTGGGATAGAAATTAAGTATTTCTGTTTTTTGTTGTTTGGAATTACTTTTTTTTTTCCATCATGGCATAACAGCCTGTGACTTAATACATACAAATAGTATACAAAATATACAACTTGCTTAAAATGACTTAAAACAAAAAACAGTGAGATTTTGCCATTTTCAAAGCATGGTTGGACCTACAGGGTATTATGCTAAGTGAAATAAGTCAGACAAAGACAAATGCCATATGATTTCACTTATATGTGGAAACCTGAAAACAAAGTAAATGAACAAAAAATATAGAGAGAGTCATAAATATAGAGAACAAACTGGTGGTTGCCAGAGAAGAGGAAATTGGGAGGATGGGCAAACTAAGTGAAGGGGATTAAGAGCTACAAACTTGCAGTTATAGTGCTTGCTTCGGCAGCACATATAATAAACCTCCAGTTATAAAATAAGTAAGTCATGGGGATGAAAAGTACAACATAGGGAATATAGTCAATAATATTGTAAAAAACATTGTATGGCGATGGGTGGTAACTACACTTACACATGGTGAGCATTGAGTCGTGTGTAGACTTGTTGAATCACTGTGTTGTACACCTGAAACTAATAAAACACTGTATTTCAACCATACTTCAGTAAAAAAATGAGTTTCAGCATAAGTATTAACTTACTGAAATGAAATATCTTCAGATCTTCCACCTGTTTGAGACTTGAAATTTTGATTTTTCATGTATCTTGAGTTTTTTATATACAGAAAAATATACACTTAAAACTTAAAAGTTAGGGCTTCTGGGTGGCTCAGTAGGTTAAGCGACTGCCTTCAGCTCAGGTCATGATCCCGGGGTCCTGGGATCGAGTCCCGCATTGGGCTCTGTACTCAGCAGGGAGTCTACTTCTTCTGCCCACAACCCCTTTGCTCGTGCACATGTGCGCATGCCCTCTCGCTCTCTCTTCTCACAAAAATAAATAAAATCTTTAAAACAAAAACAAAAACTTAAAATTACTGGGGCACCTGGACAACTCAGTCAGTCAAGTGTCCAACTGTTGGTTTTGGTTTAGGTCATCATCTCAGGGTTGTAAGATCAAGCTCCGAGTGGGGTTTCATGCTCAGTGCAGAGTCTGCTTGAGATGCTTTGCCTCTCCTCCATCTGTCCCTTCCCCTGCTTGTGCTTTCTTTCTCTCTCTCAAATTAAAAACAAACAAAAAAACATAGAAGTTACAACTATTGGAAATTGTTTACGCTTGTGTCTTAAAGTAGTACCAGTGTTCAGAGGTAACGCTGAAAACATCAATTATTGAGAGAGCATTACTAATAGCCCCTTACCTTTAGACAGTGCCTTAGGGCTTACAGGCATTTGCCATAGGTTTTTTGTTTTTGTTTTTGTTTTAATCATCACATCAGCCCTGAATAGTATAAAGGACAAGTAGTAGTATCCCGTATTTCACAGAAAAAGAGAGACCTAGAAAAGGTTTAATCACCTGCTCATGGTCCCTTTTCCAATGAGATATGAGACTGGTACTGGAAGTCAGGCCTTCTGACTGCTAATTCAATGCTTGTTACAATATTGGTAACTATTTAGATTAATATAGTTTTGGTCTGATAGTGCTAATTTGTTTTGTGTTCATTTTCCAGAATCAAGTTCTTTTCTTTCTCAAAGACATTTTTGACTTCGAGAAGGTGCGCTATTCCAGTATAGAGACTTTGGCTGAAGACCTCATGCAGTTACTTATTCGCCGCACTGAGCTCTTAACAGCCTATCTTGGAGCTGATGCACTAAGGCATACAAGTAGCTGTCTAAGTAGTCAGGGTCATGTTATGTCCAGTGGCCTATTGGAAGCCAAAGTACAATAAGTACCATAAAAAACACACAATCGGAGTGTGCTATGAAATAGTTAAGGTAACTATTATTTTGTACCGTGTATTACAGGAATTGGGGGATATGGACTCGGGGGGGGGGGAAAGACATCCGGTAGAGTATGAGTGATCAGACTGTATTGAAGCCCTGTGTACTGTATCCAAAGCGGCGCTTTCCAGCCTTTAGGTAATAATTTAAGTCATGAACTGTTGTCTATTTTACAGAAATATTGCTTGAATTTAAAACCAGTACTTGGGAGTTAGTTGATTTGTCGTCCAGAGCTATCTGCGATGTCCAGTGTCATTCTCAAAAGCTCTGTTTTTATGCTTTGCACCTTAAAAATATACACTGTAGCCAAGACCTTCGTGGCCCCCATATGTAAGAATATATTACTCCTAATGTCAACAAATTTTAACTTTGCCTGAAAATGTATTTTTCATTGTAAAGTTATTTATTGTTCAATCAGGTTTAGGCAGTAGTGGTGTTTAATATGTACCACTTACATTATTGCTTGTGCATTTGCTCGTGTTTGAATCAAAGAAATTGTAATGACTATCATTATAAAACATTTAAATGAATTGACACTGAGAAGTTTACAAGTTTATATTAGACTTACTGCAGTTTCTAAAATATATTATTGTTGGTCCTGTAAGTTAGAATAGTGAGACTAAAGAAATTTCTTTTATCTTTTTATAGATTAGAGCATTTTCCCTTGAATGATTATTGATTAAAAATATAACATTTATTAACTATGAGAAGTTATTAAGATTTTTTATGTGTAGTTTTGAAGCTGTTTCCCAATATCTGAAGGTATTAATGTGGATACAGTAAAATAATTTCTCCTTTTTCCTGCTGTAGAACTTGTAGCACCCTGGGGTTTTGTCATAATATGCCCCTATTCTAAAAATATCCATACTTTGACTCTTAGTGAGGTTTTAAAGGTTTTTTCCCCCCCTGAATATAGAATGAAATATTTTTTAAGGGCATGGAAGTGTATTTCATGTAAATAAATGAGCAAATGGGTTGTTCATATGAGTAGGGTTCTTCAGAGTATATTAGATACTTTCAGAGCTGTGTTAATTTTGTGTCTAAATCATATAGCACTTATTTAAAGTGGCTCACTCAGCATACCAATGCATTGAACTCGTTGATTTTGCTCCTAAGGTGGGCTTTATTTATTTCAGGAGGGAGTTACCCAGAAAGATCTAAAATATATTTTTTAAAAATGAATTTTTGAAGTGCCTAGTTTCTGATGAATGAATAGAAAATGAAAAGTGAGGGGAAAAAAGCATAATCTTACATTTGTGCCACATTTATGTAATATTAGTTACAAAATATGAGTTTCAGAATCTTTATGCTGTTTGCATGTACTGTGTCCCATAATGTGTGGGTTACAGCATTGAACAGTATGAAATACTGCTCTGATATTTAGCTCCGGACATTTCTTATATATATTCTTATTTTTAACAATTGGCTATTCATAATAATTATTATTGATGGAGGAATAGCATTAGAAGTATCAAAGCTAAAAATTCCATTATTGTTGTTTTATTTTTTAATTCATATCTTGTATTTTTAGCTTCTTGTTAGGTACCATTGGCCTTGAATGATTCACACACACACATGTGTGTGTGTTGTGTGTGTTGTGTGTGCATGCATCCCCATCATTGTGTAGGCAAGACAGGTATTGTTTATATTTATCTTCCTGTTGGGGGCGGCTAAATGTTTTAAGCTGTGGTTTCATAAACAAAGCTGTAAGTAAACTTAATTACTTTTTTATTTGAGGAAGATATTATTTGAAATTTATTTTGAAGAATTGCACTATTTAATAATGCTGCTACTACATAAGATAACTCTGGGGAATTTACTTCATCAGATGAGATGAATGGCTTTCCAGAAGGTGGGTTTTTTTTCTCTTTTACATGTCACCTAAAAAAAAAAAAAAAAAGTTGCCCTTATTCAAGAGGTTAGTTTGTCAAATTCAGTGTTTGAGTTTGATTCGTTTCTGGTCAGTTACATAGCTACTACTTTAGCAAAATGCTTTCTTTGTGGCCTTTGACAAAAGAGACAAGAGTGACCAAATAGAATTTCAGGGTAATAAGTATAGAAAAAAAACAAAACCTCTGTATTGTAAGGGAAAAAACTTGAACCTTTTAAAAGAAACATCTCTTAAAAATAGTTCTGACCATGGCAGAAGTCCTACATATGTACCAATTTCGGCTTGCTTTGAAATTGGGTTAAACAACTAAAGCAATGTTATAAATAATAAAAAATGATTAAACTAGTCTAGAGCTTTTTAGGAAAAAACCCTGTTAGACACTTACTCATGCTGATACAGTCAGAAAACTGCCATTGCCACCACCAGGCCTACTACCGTCCATTTCCCTGTGTACGAGATAATCAGAGGGCCTTGAATTCATCCTGAGAAAATGTTTTTTTTCCTCTTGTTTTCTAGGAGAAAAAAGATCCGTGTTCAGGTGATTTATGTTTGTTAACTTTCTTTCTATTTTGGTTTCTCAACATTTTTGTTCAACTAAAAGGCTAGTTATATCTTCATTTAAGGCTTACAATATGTTTATTAAATGTCAAAATGAGATTTTTTTTAAGAAAAGAAGCCAAGTTTTTCATACAGTTATAATTAGATCCAAAAAACTTTCTCTCATAAAATAGTACTGTTTATTTGCATCTATTTATTTTTATTCTATTGTTAAATTACCTGACTATAAAAAATATTTACGGGGTGCCTGGGTGGCCCAGTTGTTGAGCGTTTGCCTTTGGCTCAGGTCATGATCCCGGGGTCTTGGGATTGAGCCCCACATCAGACTCTCTGCTCCACAGGGAGCCTGCTTCTCCCTCTCCCTCTCCCACTCCCTCTGCTTGTGTTTCCTCTCGTGCTGTGTCTCTCTCTGTCAAATAAATAAATAAAACCTTTAAAAAAAATATTTACAAACTTTTTCTTGCCTTAAAATGTAACATTTTCACACCTGAAACTAATGTAACATTGTCAACTACACTTCAATTAAAAAAAGGTCACGTTTTCTGCTTAAATGATTACCTAAAGATCGATTATTTGCATCACAAAAGAATTTAGTTTATTATTCCTTTATACCTATGAAATAGGAATGCTAAAGTAATATTTGATATACTTCTCTGTGACCTTTCATAATCAGAAATTTTAGATTATGTTCATGACAATTTGCTTTTATTTTAATGTGAACACATATTAGGAAATTATTTGGAATATACGTTTCAAAGTGAATATAAGAATTAGGCTGAATTGAAATCTTTTGGTTTTTGCTTGGATCAATTACATTTAGAAATTTCTCTATAAGTGAGACTTAAGAGTTTGTATAATCTGATTAACGGAAATAATGGAAATGGGCATTCTTTCTTTGTTCCTAGTGATTCTGTTATGTTATTGTTTTGCTTAGTTTGGAAAAACCATGTATTGTCCTTACTTGGCTGATATTAGTAAATGTGTCTATTTCCTAAATGTAGGGATTGTACTTATTAAATTATGTAAAGGTGAAACACTACAGTAGGAGAAAAAAAATAGCACTGGCTCTTTAGCTAAAATAAGCACTGTAACATGGATGTATTTCTACTACTGCCAAATAAAACAGTGATGGTACATCTTACTGATGTATTGACTACTTTATACAATGCTTATATATGTATTTGCAAGATCACACTGGTCTCCTCAGACTCCGTCACGTGGGAGCTTGTGATGTGATGTCCGTCAGACCACATACACAGGCCCAGAGAACACCGACGACTGCAGAACTGTTGGAATCAAGTGCCAAAGCACATGTCTTCTCTGTGGACCAAGTGGAAGAAAGGACAGTTCTGTGATGAGTGAAGCCAGAGTACTTGTGTTTTAATTAATAAAGTGTTTGGATTGGGAGTGCCATCAAGCACACTATAAATTGATCTAATTCATGTTCATGCCTCTGTCCCTATTCAGAACTCCTGCTTCCCCCCCACTTACTGAGTCAGAGCCCACATTCGTTTAGTCAAGGAGAGGGCCAGCCCTGGGGGCACAAGATGGCAAGGCGGCTTTCCTTGGATGTAAAAACAGCCCAAAGCACACCAGTCCGTGGGCACTCTTCCCAGCAGGGAGATGGGGCCGGGCGCGGACAGGAAGCTGGAGCAGCACCTCAGTTGCCTCTTCTGTTTTCTGTGTCACCTGGCATCCTCCGGCTGTCCCATGCCATCCTCTTTGATCCTGCCCCCCGAATGTCATGTTTCTTATATTTTAAACATCTCTGGGTTTCAGGGTGCCTGGCTGGCTCAGTCAGAAGAGCACTTGACTTTTTTTTTTTTTTTTAAAGATTTTATTTATTTATTTATTAGGAAAGAGAGAGAGTGCGAGAGAGCATGAGAAGGGAGAAGGTCAGAGTGAGAAGCGGACTCCCCATGGAGCCGGGAGCCCGATGTGGGACTCGATCCCGGGACTCCGGGATCATGACCTGAGCCGAAGGCAGTCCTTCAACCAACTGCACCACCCAGGGGCCCCAAGTGGCTACAGGGGTGCTGGTGTGGCTCAAGTCAGTTAAGAGTCTGACTCTTTTTTTTTTAATTATTATTATTTTTAAAGATTTTATTTTATTTGTTTTAACAGAGAGAGAACACAGCAGGCAGAGAGGCAGGCAGAGGCAGAGAGAGGAGCAGGCTCCCTGCCGAGCAAGGAGCCCGACGTGGGACTCGATCCCAGGACGCCAGGATCATGACCTGAGCCGAAGGCAGCTGCTCAACCACTGAGCCACCCAGGCGTCCCAGCACTTGACTTTTGATCTTGGGATCATGAGTTTGAGCCCCATGTTGAGCGTAGAGATTACTTAAGTAAATAAATAAAAATAAAAAGTTTAAACATCTCTGAATTTTTAGGTATGTTTAAAATATGTCTCATAAACGCAAAAAAAAAAAAAAAAAAAAAAAGGTGGGGGGAGGAAGCCTGGGTGGCTCAGTCGGTTAAGCGTCTGCATTTGGCTCAGGTTGTGATCCCAGGGTCCTGGGATCGAGTCCCACCTAGAGCTCCCTGCTGGGGGAGGGGCAGAGTCTGCTTCTCCCTATCCCCCTTTCCCCTGCCCGTGGTCTCTCTCTGTCTCTCTCTCAAATAACAATCTAAAAATAATAATAAAATACATCTCTACAAGCATCTCAATGTCTTATTGTTATATTATTTGTAGGGCTTTGCTGGAAATCTCTGTTAACTCATTTGGTTCATCCACTGTCTTCCTTACTGTTCTTACACCACTTTTGACTTTCATTATGTAGTATTTCTTTTCATACCCTGTATTCTGTGATACTTTACCCCGCCACCTCTTCTCCTTTAATCTCGCTCTCTCTTCATGCCACTGACATCTTTGATCATGCTGCACAGCTCTCTTGTCTGCTGAGGCGTTTTTGGTTCTTTTTTTTTTTTTTTTTCCTATAAGTAACCTTCATCGTTTGTGCAGGGAAGGACTGAATTCCATACAGAAGAGAAAAGCATACCTTCCGACGACATTTTATTCTTTACTTAAAAGCCACAGCAAAGTAACGGGTACATCAAATACCACCTAGGTGTTTTGCTTTTAACTCTCTTATGTGTGTCACAAAAGCCTTTCACAAAGTACATTTATATATAGGAGATTACAGAACTTTTATAATTTGCTATGTTTGAAATAATACCGTAACACTTGAATACAGAGGAGCGCTTTGACATTTGCAAGCACTTGAAATATTTGACTTCCAGAACTTTACTTTTTTCTTTTCTTTTCTTTTTTTAAACACTACGAGAGAACAGACCCACAGGCTTTAAAAAGGACTGGATCCTTAATGTGGTAGGGGGTGGCTAATTTTAAAAAGTAGGTTAAAGCAGTTTTGTTTGTTATCTACTGCTGCATAACAAATTATCCCCAAATTTAAGCAACCTGAAACAAAAACTATCTCACATAATTGCTGTGGGTTAGGAATCCAGGGATGGCTGTTGCCGGTAGTTCTGGCTCAGGGTCTGTCTGTGAGATTGCAACTATTTGAAGGTCTTACCAAGACTGGAAGATTTGCTGTCACGATCTGCTTACTCACATGGCTATAGTGGGGGGTATTAGGTCCTTGCCGTGTGGGCATCGTAACAGAGCTGCCTGAGTCTCTTTAAAACTACTGCTGACCTCTCCCAAATTGAGTAGTCCAAGAGGTATCAAGGCAAAAGACACAATATCTTTTATAACCTAGACTTGGAAGTGACTTACCATCGTGCCATGCTAACATACCATGTTGTATTGATCATACAGACCACCTTTATGACACAGTGTGGGAGGAGATTACACAAGGGTGTGGATTTTTTTTTTAAGATTTTATTTATTTGACAGAGAGATCACCAGTAGGCAGAGAGGCAGGCAGAGAGAGAGGGGGAAGCAGGCTCCCCACTGAGCAGAGAGCCCAATGCGGGGCTCGATCCCAGGACCCTGAGATCATGACCTGAGCCAAACGCAGAGGCTTTAACCCACTGAGCCACCCAGGTGCCCAAGGGTGTGGATATTAAAAGGTGGGATCATTTGGGGTCATCTTAACAGCTGGATACTACTGCAAAGAATGACAATACACACTGTAGTTAAGGTAGACCTTTTTCGTTGGGCAGCTTTGATATAAGGTCAAGACCTTTATTTAGAGTATGGATCCATTCGGTATTCTGAGACATCTTTGTTGTATAAACTACACCACGAAATTATCATCTGGGATTTCTAGTTTCCCTTCTGAAGGAGAAAAAAATTACATGAAAAGCAACGTATGCCAAGTCCCCCTAGTTTTTAGAATTTTGTACCCAGTTTTATACATTTGTCTTCCCCACACCTAGCTTGATGGTAATTTGCATATTGTTTACCTTTATCAAGTCTTCAAAGCTTTCATCCTAGCTTTTATCAAACTGTAACTCATTCTGCCTTTATAGCTCTTCCTTTGGTAATGATGTCATTTCGATAGCACGCAACCGATATGATCAAGTTGGAGAACAAACCCAAGTGACTCAGGATAGGTATATGAGGAATGCTCACACACATCGGCAAATTTGATTTCCAGTAACCTTAAGCTTAGCACGTCCCAACCCGAGCTCCTGACTATAGCTGCTCACCCTCCTCTGGCCAGTCTTTCTCATCCTAGCAAATACGACTCCATTCTTCTAGCTCCTCAAGCCAAAAACTTGGTCCTCACATCGCAGGCTCAATCTGTTGCCAAAATCTACCAGTTCTACTTCTTAAAATGGACCAAGAAAAAAAAAAAGGTGCCGAGCACATCTCAATCACTCTCCTCACAGGCATCACTGTGGTCCAAACTCCCATCACCTGCCAGCCCAGTTATTTTGGAAGCCTCCCAGCTGGTCTCCCTGCTTCATTTAGTGTATTTGTAGCACATCGACCAAAGTGAAAGTGTTCAAAATATGTCCAATCACGTCACTACTTTGGTCAAAATCACCATGGCCACCCACCTTAAAGGCCAAAGTCCTTCCAACGTTGGGCAAAAGGGTTCTCCACCAGTGTCTCCTGCCCGACTCCGCGTCCTCGTTCCCCCTCTGCCTGCCCAGCTTCACCTGCACAAGCCTCCTTGCTCTTCCTAGAACATGTCAGGATCCTCCTCCGGGGTTTAAGATATCCACCTGGATCCCTCTCCTCCACGTGTTTCCAGATATTTACAAGACTCATGTTCTCATGCGTCTCCAGAGATTTACCAAGCTCACCATCTCACTGTCCTCACGACTGATTTAGATGAGGCTGTCCCCAGCCTCGCCATCTATGGGAACAGTGTCCACCCGCCCCATGCACAGCATTCCCTGCTTTCACCGCTCTGGATTTATCCATCAGGCATATCACTAAGTACATAGTTTATTTGCTCATTGTCTGCCCTCTTCCACAAAATGTCTCGAATACGATGGCAGAGCTTTTCATTTGTTTTGCTACTGCTGTATCCTCAGTGTCTAGAACTGCGTATTTGTTCAATGAATGAATGATGAACTGGTCAAAGAAGAAATAGGCCTTGCATGCTGTGAGTAGCTGTCAGAGTTTTGTAGGAAGAATAGAACACTGTTTAATCTGGTGAATCCACTGAGTGGATGTCTGTTAAGAGAACTATGCGTTTCTTTTAAGTCATGCAAATAAACGAATCCTTCGAGGTTGAAAAGTGTAGGGAGGAAAGGGGTGGAATGAGAGTTTATAATAGGGATCACTGGCACAGACCGGAGTGAAAGGAGGGCTTCTCTGAGAAAGCAACATTTAAGTGGACAGCAAAAACTTATACCGAAGTTAGGTAGGTGGGGAGTAGGGGAAAGAGGATTTCATGCAGAGAGAACAGCTGGGCAAAAGCCCTGAAGCTGGAAAGTTCCATGAACTAAAGAAGGTCAAGGTGATGGAATTGAAGGGAGCAAGGGGGCAGGGTGAGTAGGTCATCCAGGTCAAGCATCTGTATTAGATTAAGTTTAAATAGCTGTTTTAATTACCAATCTGGAACTTTTCTCTAATTGAAGAATGAAGAGCTTACACATTTTAAAAGAATTTCCATCCTGAGTAAATAGGGTATGGGGGATGGGGTGGAGAAGAAAAGTTACAACTGAGAGTAGAAAGCTTTCTCAAGGCCCCTGAGAATATTACCTGAGCACCACTGTCTGCCCAGAGCTGGAAGTCGGAAGTGGTTGCCCCTGGTGGATCTCTGTGGATGCTAGTTCAATTTGTCTTTCATCAATCCTTTATTATTTATTTTCTGCCTGCAGCGAAGAATTGAAGATATCCCCCACCAGAAAAATTCCCCCTCTGGATAAGCATTTCATGTTTTAATATGGGTTGTCTGATGGGTTTAATTGATAGGCTGGTGGTCCAGGTTGAAAAGGCCCATGGGTGCTAATATCCGCAGGTGCCTTTTTGTAGATTTAGAAGGACCAGAAATGATTTGCTTTCAACTAAGAAAACGCGGAAGATTATATAAGTATTATTTGCTTTTAGGTTTTTTTTTTAACCCTCCTTTCCTCCCTCCCCCTTTTCCTTCCACTCTCCTGTATCACCACTCTCCTTGGAGTTAAAGAGGATAGCCAAGAAAAGGACAGCCACAAACAGACGAAACGGTCCCCGGATTGCTGCCCTATGGTCTCAGCAGTAAAAGAAAAATTGGCCAAAGGTCATGCTTTGGATGAAGACAAGGTAGTGCCTCGGCGTCTTGGTTAGAAACCAGGACTGGAAGAGTCGCTGAGAGAAATGGGACCCAGGGCAAACCGGCTGTGGGTGGTGGGGAGCCCCCTCCAGCCCATCTATGAATCCCATTCCAACATCACTCCCTTCCCACTCGGGAGGCGGCCTTCCGTCCCCGGCCCCCGCCGAGAGGTGGAGGCAGACCCCATGCGAAAAGCTCCGCGATCCAGAGTCGGGCGACACGCAGCTTCTGGTGGAAAGTTGGCAGCCACCGCCCCCTCTCCCGTCTCCCTCCCCGACACCCCACCCCTCTCCGGGCGCTACGGCGGAGGTGGGGGTGGGGGGAACTGGCCTAGTGTTCTGGAACAGCTGCAGCCGGCGCTGGGCCCGCCTGGAATGCGGGAACAGGCTGCGCACCAGGACTTTTATGGAAACTTGGTGGTGGAGACGGCGGCGGCGGCGGCGGCGGCGGCAGCCAGAGGGCTCCCAGCGGCCGGAGCGCCCAGACCCCCGCCCACACCCAGGCGCAGGACGCGCACAGCCTCTCCGCGCGCGACGAGGACCCTAGCTCCTCGCAGGCTCCTGGCGGGTGAGAGGAGCTGCGGAACGCGGGGCGGGGGCGGCGGGCCGGGAAGGGTAGAGTCCGCCGCGGGGGCGGGGGCCGCAGGGAGACGCGCCCCCCTCCCGGCGGGGCGGCGCCGCAGCACCCGAGCGCGCGGGGCTGCAGCCAGCTGGGGCGGCGCGGCGGGGTGGCGGGGTGGCGGGGTGGCGGCCCGGGTCTGCGGGTCCGGCCGCGCGAACCGGCCTCTGGCTCCGGGGCCGTTTCCTCGCGCTACGCCCCCTGCTTTCAGCTCCACTCGTGCCGGGTCGGCCGAGTTGCGTTCGGGCGCTTTTTCCACTCCTGCAGGAAAGAGCCCCCCGCAAGCGGCGTGGGTGCAGTCCCTTCGCTCTACCCTTGGGGTCCAAGCGGGTATAAAGTTCAGTGTCGTCCCCCACCCACCACGTGTCCCACCCCCCGCGATGCCGGCTGTTTTTAGGAGAAATCATTCTTGGACTGTTCCTGAGGAGGCTGGGGAGTAAAATGTGTTTTAACAGCCTATCATCCACCCCCTCCCTCCAAAGTATGTTTTGGAGGCGATTTTGTCCAAGGTGGGATGTTGGGGTTGCTCGGCGGCTACAGTTGGAAGTCGGCGTGCATAACGTGGTCACCTCTTGAGACCTCCCTTGTCCCTATGCGTTTTCAAAATGCGAAGCCATTCCAACTGTTTATAAACTGTGAAACGGTTCTATGATGCTAAAAATGTGTTGGCGTTTGTAAAGAAAATAACCAAGTTGAGAGGTTAGTTGATTGTTCCAATGGCTTTGAGGTCTTCGTTTTATGTTTATTTAAGGTCCATAATGTGAACAAGAGAGTTGCGGGGAGGGTACGGTGGAGAGACAGCGAGAACAAGGTAAAAAATAGCATAAGGAGATGTCCTAACAAAATGTCTGTCCTAGGGAAAGAGGCAGGTAGAAAAATGAGGTGAGCCATAAGAAAGAAATAGTTCCATGAGCAAAGCAATGGGAGCATCATTCATCAGCTCAATTTTATTAATGAATTCATGTAACGGGCCCATTGGCCTGCGGGTCACCACATAGCTATGTGTTGGGTAGTACCATTAAGTAAACCTGAGTATTTATACCATCTTAGTCACACGTCATTAAGTGAACCTCATTATTTCCCCCTCCCCCCGCCCTTGGAAAGGTTAAATAACTGCCATAAGAAAAGTCAGAATACACATAAATCTCTGAAATCTTTTGAGTTTGAGGTGTACGAAAGTGGAAAAATACATAATTAATCAAATTGAGCGACAGTTTTCTAGGGAGATGTGTTTAAAATAAATGAAATTTAGTTATTTAATATAATTAGTTAAGATTCATCCTTACAGGTATTAGCCCATTTTTGAAGCTCTTTTGTATTTTGACTGGTATAATTTAAATAAAAATGTGGGGAATTGTATATTTTATCTGCAACAACTTCCTTAAGGAGCCCTGAGCAAAAACCACGACAAAATTCTTTTAAATCCGGTTTCCCTCAATAAGGTATTGGTGTAATTCAGTTTTTCTTTTTTTGTGATGTAATTCAGTTTTAATAGAAGATTCACATTTCTAAAACCATTTCAGGCAGAACTGTAGTGAATAGCAATTTTTCTTGATCACCTTCAATGGAATCTGTGCTATTTTTGAAAATTTGATATGTAAGACTGATCATTGTCAAAATGTATGTCATCTTGAGATGGCTATATTTAGCATCAACAAAGGAATGTGTTATCTAGGCTTTTGAACAGTATTTTTCCCCTGAAATTACACTCGAAATATTTAGGTTAGGGTTTCATTTGTGAACAGAATGAAAACTGAGTATGTATATTTGGAAGAGATTAATTGGGGATTTAGATTGCTTAGAACCCAAGTGACCTAAAATGACATACTTCATTTAGGAAAAAAAAAAACTGTTATTTTTGAAACACCCTAAGGGCAAATAAAGATATTGTTTAAATAAAAACACATGCCTATAAGAAAACAGTGCAGTAAATGTAGAAAAGTATGTAATGGGCAGATGTCTAAAAGTTTTTATGGAAGAGAGGACTCAGTACATTTTATAGTATGTAGGCCATATACACACAAAAAATATCTTGATAGTCTACTTTATAATTTAGAGGGAAAATGACCTACAGCATTCTTAATAATTTCACCTTTTTCTGTTCTTTAATCAATTTGTGCTCTATATTACCTGAGTAGTTTCTTTCACGTTCTCTTCTGGTTTTGTAATTGCAAAATCACATATATATTATTTGCATACACCTGGAATTGTTATGTTTTCTCTTTCTGTTTAAATATTCAGTGCTTCTTTGGCTAGAGTTAGGGTGGTACACTTTCTACACTAGGATGGGTGGATTTTTTACCCTGAAATCCAGCTTACGTAACTTCTAGTAAAATTTGTAGGTTTTTTCCTGAAGTTAATATAACCATATTATATTTATGGTTAAAAGTGATCAAGAATGGAAAAGGGGACTTTCAAAACGGGGCACACGTACTGTCAGTGTTTTGATACGTTTCTCCTCCCCGGGCACAGGACTTTTTTCTCGTGTTACCGTGTTGCCTTCTCTCTCCGGGAAGCTGTGAGTGCATGCCCCCAGTGCAATCTCTGCCGTCCAGTAAGTGTTCAATACCCCTTCTTCTTCTCCCCATGCCTCCTTTTGTTTTCTTTTCCTTCTTGTTGTCTCCTCCTTTTTGCTGTCAGATTAAAAGACAGATTGGGGCTCCCTGGGCCACGTTTTGAGGTTGGTGAAATTTGACTTCCACCTTTCTTTCTGTGCCTCTTTCTTGTCCTTTCCTCCCCTTTGACTGTGCCTCCTTCTTTCAGGCCAAACTAGGCCTCCCTTTGTCTCTCTGTTTTCTCAATGCTGCCTGTCCCTTTAGATCAAGGGCCGCAAACTGGCAGCCAGAAAGCCACCTGCAGCAATGACCCTGGTTACAAGTTGGTACATTTTATGATAAAATGAGGACTTCAAGCCTCTCCTGAAAAACTGGGTCATTTCTGCATAGCAGCAGTACTCTGGGACTAAGTAGTTGCTTCGCCCTCAGAGCACACATACCCCTTCTGACACTGTCTCCACTGTCCCCTGTTACGTTACAGCCAGTCGTCACTCGCTCACATTTCCTGTCAGTGACACTACCTTACATTAACTTACATTTACATCGCCTACCCTAGACTCTTGAGGAGGCAGTAGCCCCCTGATGGAAGTAGGAGGCAAATCTGAAGCTGTGATAGGATGGAAAGTCTGGACCCAGCCTTAGGAACCTGGACTTGCAGTGTTGTAGATATATTTGGGTTAGCAATCCTTTTCTTAAATGATGGGATCACGGGAATGAGAAGAAGTTAACTAATTCATTGACACTAATTGCTCGTGTAAGTTGGAGCTAGAAGGGGCCATGTGTAGCTAACTGAAACATTCTAACTGCTGGGATTTCAGAAGGCATAGGGTAGGTATTTCTGGGAAAGAAATCTTTCTTAATAGGAACTCTTAAAATACTCCTCCCCTCTCTCCACCCTAGAAGTATTCAGGAGAGGTTTTTTTGTTTTGTTTTGTTTTGTTTTAAGCCCCTAGAGATTGGCCGTAAAGAGGAGTTAACTGCTGGTCCTCTTCTGCCTCCCCACCCTATGTTTGGAGCCAGACACCTGGGTCTGCCCATGCCCAGCTGTATCCTTCCTTGAAAGGCCATCTTCCCGCTGCCCAGAGGGTCAGGCAGCTCGATCTCCTCCAGAGATTACCACATCCATGGGCTTGGGAAACCAGCTTCTGGTTTTTCACAGTTTAATGTAAACCCACTTGATTTTCTTTTCTTTTCATTCATTTACGCATCCTCCTCATCACCCCTCTTTTGGGGGGGGGGGATGTTGATCATAAATTTGACTTGGGCTGACTTTGGACCAGACAGTTTTCCTGTTAGCTCTTGTCATTCATCCACTCGCCCAAATATGAATTGAGTTTGTGGCCTCGTTGTTGTGTGAGACACTGAGGATCAAGAACAGAGTAGAGCAGCATTCTTTTAAGGGGCGTATAACATGGTGAATGCTCTTTGAAAACTATCACATGTGAGAGCAAAGTGTTATACATTATTAATATAGAAGAATATCAAAGGTTGAAAATAAGATTCTTGGTTATCAGTCAGGAATTGTTTATTGGTAGGAGGAAAAAAATCTCACTATTTGAAATAGATAAAATATTTTTGAATTATGACAAGGTTTATGATGGCTTTATATTTTATTTATCTTCTTAAATTTTATTTGTTTATTTGACGGAGAGCCCAAGCAGGGGGAGAGAAGGTAGAGGGAGAAGCAGACTCCCCAGTGAGCGGGGAGCCTGATGCGGGGCTCAATCCCAAGACTCTGGAATCATGACCTGAGCCAAAGGTCATGACTGAGCCACCCAGGCGCCCCATATAATATTTTTATAGTTTAAGGTTATAATTTTCATTAACTAAATGTTAAAAGTTACATTGTAGTTAAGTGTATATTTCTCCTAAAGTGAAAAATGATAAAAATTTAGGCTCACATTTTATAAAGCTCAAAACAACATTTGTTCCAAAGACCTTTAGGTTTTAACATTTACTTGTAGTATATAGTTTATATAGTTAAGTGTTCTAAAATCTTTTTTTTTTTTAAGATTTTATTTATTTATTTGACAGCTAGAGAGCACAAGGAGGCAGAGTAGCAGGCAGAGGGAGAGGGAGAAGCAGGCTCTGTGATGAGCAGGGACCCCAGTGCAGGACCCCGTCCCAGGACCCTGGGATCAAGTCCTAAGCCGAAGGCTGATGCCCAAATGACTGAGCCACACAGACACTCCCAAGTGTTCTAGAATCTTTTTTTTTTTTTTTTAAGATTTTATTTTTTTATTTGACAGAGAGAAAGCAAGAGCAGGAACACAAGCAGGGGGAGTGGGAGAGGGAGGAGCAGGCTTCCCGCTGAGCAGGGAGCCTGACTTGGAGCTCAATCCCAGGTCGCTGGGATCATGACCTGAGCTGAAGGCAGACACTGAACTGACTGAGCCACCCAGTGCTCCAAAATCCATGATTCTTAATCCCTGTGTAAACAGACTCCAAATGTAATTCTGATAGGTAGTAAAACCTTTTGAAACTCTACTCATTTTCTGACGCTTCAAACATATTTTCAGATTTAATCTCAATTAATGGTAACTGTGTCTACTCATTTGCTCAAGCTAGAAACTTTAATTCTTCACAGTATTTCTCTTCTCTCCTCTCCCTCTCCGAATCTTCTAACTGGCCAAAGTTCTTGGAGTAGTACCCTGGCTACAAGATAAATTCCCTGGAAGCAGGGACTTTGTGTTTTGGTTCACTTTCATCCTCCCAGGCCTAGAATAGAGCCTGGCAATAGTAGGAGCTTGATAAACACTGGTTAAATAAGTGGACGAATGGGCTACCATGTCCTGTCGATTAGACTTCTGAAATATCTCTTTCAACTTTTCATTCGTAATGCCACTGTCTTCATTCAGGCTCTTCTCTTGCCAAGAGCACTGTACTTGTCCTCTTCCCTGTAGTCTTTCCCCATTTAGTCCAGTTTTTTGTATGGCTGTCAGAGGACTTTTTCTTTCTAGAATACGTATCTGATTCACATTCTTGCTTTAAAAAATCCTTTTTGGATCCTCACTGCCTAGTTTAGATCAAGGCTAAACTTTCTTTTTTTTTTTTTCTTTTTTAAAGATTTATTTATTTATTTATTTATTTATTTATTTATTTCTTGTTTATTTACTTATTTATTTGACAGAGAGAGAGATCACAAGTAGAGAGGCAGGTGGGGCGGGGGTGGGGGAAGCAGGCTCCCCGCTGAGCAGACAGACCCGATGCGGGGCTCAATCCCAGGACCCCAAGATCATGACCTGAGCCAAAGGCAGAGGCTTTAACCCACTGAGCCACCCAGGCACCCCAAGTCTAAACTTTCTTAATAAGACATTTATGAATCTTCCCAGTCCGTGCCCAACCTTTCTAGTTTCACCATAGATTTGCTTGATAACTTACAGCTCCCCAAATTTGCAATGGGTCATCGGGCATTGGTGTTTTTGTTCATATTGCTTTTGTCTGAACTTGTGGAATCCTATTTATCTTAAATCTATTTGTCTTTCAAGGTCTAAATCACATGTCACCATCTGTGTAACTTTCCTTAACCTCAGCCCCCTCCTTCACCCCACCTTTTTCTTTTATTTTTTTTTAAAGATTTTATTCATTTATTTGACAGAGGGAGAGAGATCACAAGCAGGCAGAGGCAGGCAGAGAGAGAGGGGGAAGCAGGCTCCCCGCTGAGCAGAGAGCTGGATGCGGGGCTGGATCTCGGGGCTGGATCTCGGGACCCTGACACCATGACCTGAGCTGAAGGCAGAGGCTTTAACCCACTGAGCCACCCAGGCGTCCTGTCCGCACTGTTTTCTTTTCTTTTCTTTCTTTTTTTTTTAAAGATTTTATTTATTTATTTGACACAGAGAGAGAGATCATAAGTAGGTAGAGAGGCAGGGAGAGAGACAGGGGGAAGCAGGCTCCCTGCTGAGCAGAGAGCCCCACGTGGGGCTCGATCCCAGGACCCCAAGATCATGACCTGAGCCAAAGGCAGAGGCTTTAACCCACTGAGCCACCCAGGCGCCCCCCCCCCACTGTTTTTTCCAACTTTTCCATATTTCTATAGTCCTGTATATATACTGCTATTATAGTACTTAATACTTTGTACTATAATTATTTGTGGTTCCATCTATTTCTCCCAACAAAGCTACTTGATTTCAAAGGCTTTTTCATACATTTTATGTCCCATTGCCATGCATAATGTCTGGTACAAAGTACATTGTCCTTCTCATAAAAATACTGTATTGTAAATACAAACCAAATACATCAAATTTGAAAAAATGCAGCCTTTCTGATAAGTCGTATGGTAATATGCTATAGGCTATAGTAGTACTACAACACTCTCTGAAGCCTACGATGGGTCTTCATTTGACATGAATGATTAATATGTTAGAACGGAATCATTAAATCTCTTCATCATCCCAGCCTGTTTTATTATGACCACGCTCTAGTTGATGAGCTACATGTTTAGCCTTATCCTTTGGTGTTTTCTCTCTACTCATTCTTCGTAACAATTCATCTGTGCCTGTGATCTTAAACACTGGAACAGTGCAGTGGGACTGAATTGTAGTGTTGCTGCTGCCCCCTGAAGGTGGCCAAGGACATTGCATCTGCCTGTGCCGGTGGAAGAAAAGCCACTTAATACCTAGATTAAGAAAAAAAGCTGTGAAAAAAAAAGAAAGAAAGAAAAAAGGCTGTGAGATTCCCCATATAAAATCCTTGACATTCAGGTTACTGAATATAGGGATTAAGTTATTAATTTCAGGTTACTGAATATAGGGATTAAGTCATTTAGCATTCTAAAACAGTGATGGAGTGCTCAGTCCAACTACTCCCTTGTGGAATGAGAACTGCCATGATTTGATAGAATGTTCTTTCCTGTAATTCGGCCAATCTCAGAATGTGGTTTTAGAATACCTGGGAGTCCCCAAGACCCTTTAGGAGCCCATGAAGCCCTTCCTTTTCCAATTATATGTCTGTATGAGGCCATATCTTTAAATACTTAGAACAACATATCACAATAGTTTGAATGCAGAAGCAGGTATGAGGATGTATCTGTCCCTTATTAAGCCAGAATTAAAGAGATGTGCAAAAATATAAAACAATGCTACTTTTACTGTATTTATTTTGAAAAAGTTATTTTTCATAAAATGTTTGTGTTGATTTATAACAGATTTGTTATTATTTTAAATTACTGTCTTGGGAAGACTTTAAAGTAACCACTCAAAAAATTTTGTAATTTCCTATCCAACTTTTGTATCAACATGGACGGGACTAGAAGAGATTATGCGGAGTGAAATAAGTCAAGCGGAGAGAGTCGATTATCTTATGGTCTCACGTGTGGAGTGTAAAGAAAATCATGGAGGGCATCGTGAGAAGAAACGGAAGGGTGAATGGGGGGAAATCGGAGGGGGCGATGAACCAGGAGAGACTGTGGACTCTGAGCAACAAACTGAGGGTTTTGGAGGGGAGGGGGTAGGGGGGTGGGTGAGCCTGGTGGTGGGTATCGAGAGGGGCACGTACTGCATGGAGCACTGGGTGTGGTGCATGAACAATCAATCTTGTAACACTGAAAAATTAAAATAAACATATTTGGAGAGAAAAAAATACTGGAAAAATATTTTTTAAAAATAATAAATGAATAGATCTAGTCAAAAAAAATTTTGTAATTTCCTATTTGATGAAGTCATTAATAAGATTAAGCTCCAAATGTAAATAAAATGTGACAATTTTTTTTAACGTAAGGATTCTTTAAAGCTGCAGTACGTTGCAGGGAAGACCGGGGGTCTCTTTACTGAATAAAGAAGAAGAGTGGAAAGAATGTGTTAATTTACAATATATTAAATCTCTGTAGATATAATCTATACGGAAGTTCTCTAAGGCTTCTCCATATGGCCCAGACAGTAATCCCTGAACTCAACAAGTTTGAGAACCACTCCTGTGATTCATAGCCTTTCTTCTACTGGAGGCATTTTTTGTAACATCAGAGAACTTATTATTTTTTTTTAAAGATTTTTATTTATTTATTAGAGAGCGAGAGACTGAGAATGAGAGGGGAGAAGGTCAGAGGGAGAAGCAGACCTCCCGCAGAACCGGGAGTCCGACATGGGACTCGATCCCGGGACTCAGGGATCATGACCCAAGCCGAAGGCAGCTGCCCAACCAACTGAGCCACCCAGGCGCCCCTCAGAGAACTTATTTTTATATGTATTCACACTTTCAGATGTTATTTAAATGAATCATTTTTCACTAAAAATGTTAGCCTCATTGTATTGTAATTATCTTTTTATCCCATCTAGACTATGAGCTCCATAAAAAGAGATATTTTAGGGGTGACTGGGTGGCTCAGTTGGTTAAATGTCTGACTCTTGATTTCGGCTCAGGTCAAGATCTCGGTGTCATTGAGACTGAGCTCTGTGCTGGGTGTGAATCCTGCTTGACATTCTCCCTCTCCCACACCCTGCTTAAAAAAAATAAAAAGAGATTTTATTCTGTTCATCTTAGTAGCGCCTTACGCCATGTCTAGCATACTGTAGAAAGATGTTCAGTAAGTTTCTTGAGTGAATGAATAAATATTCGTTTTAGCTAGCTTCATCTTTTCGCATTTATTCTTAATTCTACCGTACCCCTAACATCTAAATCTTATGAAATAGCATGTAAACCACCTACCGTGTGGCCCATTGTAGGGACTCCTTTGCTTCCACTCTTCTCCTTTATTCATGACAGAGATTCCAGGTCTTTTCTGCAATGTACTGTAGCTTTAAAAAAAAAAATCCTTACCTTGTGTTTACATATGTATGTTAATTTTAGTAATGATTTCATTACAAAGTAAATGAAGCAGACTTCGTATTGCTGAAGATGATGGAGAAAGTGAGTGATCGGTCAAGTTTCTTCGTGGGTATATGAGGGTATGTTAGTCTCTCTAATTTCGTACGTGTCTGAAATTTCCTTAATAAAAAGGTAAAGAAGATAGATTAGACTGATAGGTCTGAGATGTTTTTTTTTTCTTTTTGGTTTTTAAAGATTTTATTTATTTGTCAGAGAGCAAGCACAAGTAGGGGGAGCAGCAGGCAGAGAGGGAGGGGAGAGCAGGCTCCCCACTGAGCAAGGAGCCCGATGCAGGGCTCAATCCCAGGACTCTGGGATCATGACCTGAGCCGAAGGCAGAGGCTTAACTGACTGAGCCACCCAGGTGCCCCTGGGATGTTTAACCATATAAAAAATTTAAAAGTTTGTACCGGGAATACCTAGAAGCCTAAGCACATTTAGAGGTGTCAGAGACCAAAGGAGAGAAAACATTCATGCTTAGGGTTTAGTGGGAGAAAATCACGATTTCTATTATAATTAGTTTGGGAAAATACTTAACTGGTAGCAGAGTGGCTTGAGAATTGTCTTGGAAGGGGGCATCTGGCTGGTCCAGATGGAGGAGTGTGGGACTCTTGGTGTTGAGGTCAGGAGTTTGAGTGCCACAGTGGGTGTAGAGATTACTTAAATAAATAAAAACCTAAAAAAAAATTCCTCTTGGGGATGGAAATGAGCTATTGAATGTGTATGTTAGGTGAGAGGTTGAAGGAATGAGAAGGGAAACCATATATGAGGGAGTCTGCAGAAGGCTTAGCAAGTCCAGATGAGAATCTGAATTGTGATCCATACTGCCCTGTGCAGTTCATGTCCTCAGAGCTGGAGTGACAGATCAGAGCTGAGGAACACAGAGGGTAGGGGATGCAGTGGTTGAGTAGGTCAGCCTGATGAAGACAGAAAGAGTGGTGGATTGTTATCCTACCAGAAATCAAAGGAATCATGACTGGAAGTTACTATGGAAACTTTTTTAAACCTCATTTTACTAATCACGTATACTTAAAATCGTTATTCTGATAATATGTAATCAGTTGAGAACTTTGAAGAAACTGCATTAAAACAGTTTCCCTCTAGAAACTGAGGTAACTTTTTGTACTCACCACCCTTGGATTCTGGGACCTGTGGAAAAGACTTGATAATTTGAAAATGTTTATTAGGATTCGGAAGAAGAGAAAACTGTTAAAATGGACACTTTGAATTTTAATAGCTTCTCATGTTGTAAGTTTATTAATCCAAATGACAGTAATACGTGTGAATACTAAATATATGAGTATATCTGGTAACTTTAATTATATGAAATTAAAGGAGGGCTTGGGGTCTCTAAATGGGCAAATTCCACATGTTTATAGACTAGCAGATGAAATGTTGACTGATAGCATATAAAAAAGTATGAAAGTGGGAGGCAATGATAAAATTAGTCCAAGATTGAGGATTTTGAGAATATGCTCCCAAAAGATTAGATTGAAAATCGTCAGTATCTAATAGCAGATTTTAACACAAGTATAGGTAGTTCATTAAGAAACTAAAAGTTGGGTCAAAGGAATGGGATCTTTTAGACTTCTCAGTTTTGATGATTACTATGTGGATATTAAAAATCTTGCCATGATGGCTTTTGGAGTTTATTTTTAATTATAACTTATTTAATGGGCTTTGAGGCAGGCATTGGAGAAGAGCCAATCTGCTATAATCTGGGAAAGGAGCGTAAAGTCTACCAGATGTACAGTTGAGAATCTGGGTGGATGTAAGGGAAGTGCGAACAGTAGTCTGAGAATGGAGGTCGTTATCTTGGGCATCTAATTGGAAGGGGGGGCAGGGTGCATGTTGCCTTTCAATTCTGCATCAGAGATGGTTGATGTTAGAGCTTTACCCGTGTTGGGGCACCTTGGTGGCTCAGTTGATTAAATATCCAACTCTTGATTTCAGCTCAGGTCATGATCTCAGGGTATTGAGATGGAGCCCCACATCGGGCTTTGAAGTCTGCTTGAGATTCTCTCCCTCTCTCACTCTCTCCCTCCCAAATCTCGCCCAGATAAATAAATAATTTTTTTTTAAAGAACTCTACCTTGCCTGTAGATAGTAAAACAGACCAGACCATTAAAAACCCTGTTCCAAGGCTTCTGTTGAGAGTTTTGGCTAAGAAACTGTTAACAGCATGAGACTAGGGAGAGCGTCTGTCTATTCATTGAACTGTATTTCTCAGTGCTCAGCAGAGTGCCTGCACATAGCAGATACTTAATAAATATTTGTGTAATAAATGGTATGTTCTATTTATATGGTATTCCTGCATGATGAAAACCATAATAATAGTAATACATTATATCCAAAAAGCTTCAACTGTTTATAAAGGGCTTCCCCTTGAAGTTGGCAGGATTTACTTATGCGGTAAACAATTATTACGTATGTCTTCTGTGTGCCAGGCACGTGCCACAGGCTACGGATCCAGTAGTGCATAAACTACAGCCTGTACTCTCAAAGAGCTCACATTCTGGTAGAAAGGTAGTCAGGAAAGTGGTTCGTTACCATACATTATGGTAAATGCTAGAGTCAGGGTAAGCATGGGGGTGCAATGGAAACACACACGGGAGAGGCACATAGTCCAGTCTTGTGGGGTCAAGGAAGACTTGCGGGAGAAAAATGACCATCGAAGACCTAAAAGATGAGTAGGAGTTAGCTAAGAACTTTAAGCCAAGGGAGCTAGCTGGGCAAAGGCTTGAGGTGTGCCAGTTTTTCCTTGTGTGTGCCAGTTTTTCCTATCCTCATGATAGTGTGAGAGGAAGGTGTGGACAGAGATGAGGCTAACCAGGCAATGAAAACTACCGAAGTGTATCACATCACTGAATAAAAAGTGTAGAGTGAGAAGAAAAGGGCAAAGACTGAAATATGTGGGCAGACATCCTGGAAGAAGTGGGGAGAGGCAGAGCAGCCCTCAGGGAGACAGAAGGAATGGTCAGAGACACGGAGGAATGGGGGAGGGCAGTCTCAGGGTGCCAAGGGAGGGAGGAGGATTTCTGAGTGAAGGAGGGCCTGAGCATGTCAGAGGCAGTCTTGACATTTTTTTAAATAATTTTTTTAAGAGTTTTATTTATTTATTTGACAGAGAGACACAGTGAGAGAGGGAACACAAGCAGAGGGAGTGGCAGAAGGAGAAAGCAGGCTTCCTGCTGAGCAGGGAGCCCGATGTGGGGCTCGATCCCAGGATCCTGGGATCATGACCTGAGCCGAAGGCAGAGGCCTAATGACTGAGCCACCCAGGCGCCCCCAGTCTTGACATTTTGAAGGAGGAAACTGTCCATCTTATTGGGCAATATAATGAGAAAGGCATTATTGTGCCTATTTTATATATGGAACTGAAGTTCACAGGAGTAAACTGGCTTGTCCAAGACCGTGCATCTAAACCACCCAAACAGAAACCCTCATACAGGTTTTCTGGTTCTAACTCCAGTACCTCCTCCACCATCACGATCTTCCCAATGTGTTTGGAAAAATCAGTAGTTAACTGAGAAAGTGTCATCAGGATATAAGTCTGAACATTTTGCTACAAAGGTCCTTAAGCAACAAAAACTCTAGTTGAGTATTTTGGAAGATTTCAAAATATATTTGTATTAACCTTTTGCCAAATGTAAAAATACATCGGTTTGAAAATTTTTTTTTTTATTTTATTCATTTAACAGAGAGAGAACACAAGCAGGCAGAGAGGCAGGCAGAGGCAGAGAGAGGAGCAGGCTCCCTGTGGAGCAAGGAGCCCGATGCGGGACTCGATCCCAAGACGCTGGGATCATGACCCGAGCCAAAGGCAGTTGCTCAACCAACTGCGCCACCCAGGCGTCCCTGAAAATTTTTGTATGACAGAGGGTTTATGAAAAAGTAGGACAAGATTGAACCTGAATATGCAGTTTTAAAAATTGAAGTGTTATTGACAGTGTTATATTAGTTTCAGGTGTACAACATATTGATTGAACAATTCTGTTCATTATTCAGTGTTCACCACGATATATGTAGTCACCATTTGTCACCATATTTACTGTTCCCTGTGCAGTGTTTTTCATTCCCGTGACTTATTTATTTTATAACTGGAGTTTGTACTTCTTAATTCCCTTTATGTATTGGGCCCATCCCTCTACCTGCCTCCCCCCTGGCAACTATTGGTTTGTTCTCTGTTTTTAAGAGTTTACTGGGTTTGTTTCTTTATTCATTTGTTTTTGAAATTCCACATATAAGTGAAATAATATGGTATTGGTCTTTCTCTGATTTATTTCACTTAGCATAATGCCCTGTAAACCCATCTGTGTTGTCACAAATGGCAAGTTCTCATTATTTATGCCTGAGTAATATTCGTGTGTGTGTGCACGCGCACACATTTTCTTTACCCATCCGCCCATTGATGGGCACTTGGGCTGCTTCCATATCTTGGGTATTGTAAATAATGCTGCAATAAACATAGGGGTGCACTTATCTTTCTGAATTAGATATGACAATTAGAAAGACAAGCCCTGGAATCTCCATGCCATCTTTCACAGTGGCTGCACTGGTTTGCATTCCCACCAATAGTGCATTAGAGTTACGTTTTCTCCATATCCTCACTAATACTCATTTCTTATCTTTTTGATATGTAGCCATTCTGACAGGTGTAAGGTTATATCTCACTGAGGTTTTGATTTGCATTTCTCTGATGATTAGTGATGTTGAGCATCTTTTCAGATGTTTGTTGACCCTTTGAAAAAATGTCTATTTGGGTCCTCTGCCCATCTTTCTTTTTTTCCCCCCAAATATGTTTATTTTTTCAGTGTTACAAGATTGATTGTTCATGCACCACACCCAGTGCTCCATGTAATACGCGCCCTTCTCAATACCCACCACCAGGCTCGCCCAACCCCCCACTCCCTCCCCTCCAAAACCCTCAGTTTGTTGCTCAGAGTCCACAGTCTCTCCTGGTTCATCGCCCCCTCCGATTTCCCCCCATTCACCCTTCCCTTCCTTCTCACAATGCCCTCCATGATTTTCTTTATACTCCACAGGTAAGTGAGACCATAAGATAATTGACTCTCTCCGCTTGACTTATTTCACTCCTCTGCCCATCTTTCAATTGGATTATTTTTTTTGGTGTTGAATTGTATAACTTCTTTATATATTTTGGATATTAATCCCTTATTGGATATATCATTTGCAAATATCTTCTCCCATTCAGCAGGTTGCCTTTTTGATGGTTGATATTTCCTTTGCTGTGTTTCCTTTGTTGTTTTGGTGTAGTCCCAATAGTTTATTTTTGCTTTGGTTTCCCTTGCTTGAGGAGACCTATCTATAAATATGTTGAGGGGTGATTTCTAAGAGATTACTGCTTGTGTTTTCTTCCAGGAATATTATGGTTTCAGGTCTCACATTTAGGTCTTTAATCCATTTTTAGTTTATTTTTGTGTATGGTATAAGAAAGACAAGTTTCATTCCTTTGCATGTAGCTGTTTCTCAACACCATTTACTGAAAAGACTATCTTTTCCCTCTTGTATAATCCTGCCTCCTCTGTTGTAAATTAATTGACCATATAGGTATGGATTTATTTCTGGGCTCTCTATCCTGTTCTATTGATCTACATGTCTCTTTTTGTGCCAGTATCATACTGTTTAGATTTCTACAGCTTTGTAATATGGTTTGAAATCTGGGATTGAAAACTGGATACCTCCAGTTTTGTTCTTCTTTCTCAAGATTGCTTTGGCTATTTGAGTTCTTTTGTGGTTCCTGATAAATTTTAGAATTATTTGTCCTAGTTCTGTGAAAAATGCTATTAGTATCTTGATACAGATTGCCTTGAATCTGTAGATTGCTTTGGGTCTGTTTTGGATGTTTTAATGATATTAATTCTTCCAATCCATGGGAATTATATCTTTCCATTTGTTTGTATTGTCCTCAATTTCTTTCATCAGTGTCTTAGAATTTTCAGCGTACATAAAAATTAACTTTCTGGGTTAAATTTATTCCTAGGTATTTTATTCTTTTTAGTGCGATTGTAAATGGGATTGTTTTCTTAATTTCTCTTTCTGCTATTTTGTTATTAGTGTATAGAAATGCAACAGATTTCTGTATATTAATGATTTGTGATTTTTGTATCATAATACACTTTGTACCACAAAAAATTATGATCATTTACATATCAGGCAGCTATTTTTTAGTTCAAGACATGGTCCCTAGTTTTCTGATATATGAGAGGGAGGCAGTTTGGGCAGAGTTGCAGGTCATTGTGCCCTTCTGGAAGGAAGGGCCAGAGTATTTAGGACATTGTGGAGTGAGGATGGAGAGAGGGTGGTAGGAGACAGAAAGGAGAGGATTTAAAGGAAACGGAAAACTTTTAACTGAAGTTTAGAGAGCGTAATGATCCATTCCTTGACTAAATGTCGGTACAGTTGGACTCCCTTCCACAGGAATTTCCTTGAAGAATTTATGGGTCCGTGTTGAGATTCACTAATATGTGTGACATTCAAATAATTTTTGAACATTTCAGAGTCTATGTCATGACTTTGTTGGAGTCACATATACTTTAAAAATCCCTCATAAAATCAAAATCCTCACTGTCATTATATAATTAAAAGTGAATTTGGTTACTACAGGAGTACACTTTTATTTTAAGATTTTATTTATTTATCTGACAGAGAGAGAGAGATCACAAGTAGGCAGAGAGGCAGGCAGAGAGAGAGAGGAGGAAGCAGGCTCCCTGCTGAGCAGAGAACCTGATGCGGGGCTCCATCCCAGACCCTGAGATCATGACCTGAGCCAAAGGCAGAGGCTTTAACCCACTGAGCCACCCAAGTGCCCCAGGAGTACACTTTTAAATAATGTTCTGCTATACAAATTCAGAGGCCTTCTGTACTCTCGACAATTTAGCAGAATAATGAGAGAGATCATTCCTTGAGAGAATGACATGCATGTGACTATTGTTCCTTGATTTTTCACTACCATTAATGACAACAGTAGAAGTGCTAACTTGCAGGTTGCTGACTTGGGCACTTTTAAAATCTGAGAAAACAGTACCTGACTTTATCACATGTGAATGAATTCACTAAATGAATTCTAAACCACCACCAACTGAGTTAACTGCTTTTCTTCAGTACTTGAGAATCATTTACTGAACTAACTCTGGGGTCTCCTCAATTCCAAGTAATGCTAAGAGAATAACTGCTAGCACATATCAACTTAAAACGAGATAATCGTACTTAAATACAAATTGTGCTCACATGGGGCAAAATACCAGCACCATGTTCTACTGTTGGTTGCCAACTCAGGACTACAAATTCATAAAATGTAGAGAATACCATCAGTCATGCCTTTGAGCTTCCGGTATATTTCTACGGCTCAGAATTATGGTTCTCAAATAATTTGACTACACTAGTAGGTTACGCCTTCTAAGCTGGTTGGTATTCCTCTCCCTTCACCAGACACACCAACTGTACGTGGTTTTTGTTTTTGTTTGTTTTTGGGGCATCAGCATAATATAGTAGGTAACACTGCAGACTTTGTAGTCGGATGCCTGTCTGTATCCTGTGTCCACCACTCACTACTTGTGGGGTTCTGGGCAATTACTTAACTTTCTAAGTCTCAGTGTCCCATCTGTAACAATTTCCAGGCTTCAAACCTATTGATAAACTCAAAGATATTATTCTCGTCTTGATATTCTAAGAATTTTTAATTTTGGAAATTTTGAGAGTTTTTACCTGAAAGGATTATCGAGGAGAATGGATGAAATAATGCTTGTTAAACACTTGGCGCATTTCCTGGCACACAGTAAAGGCTCCATAAATGTTGGCTTGGATTATTATCATCATTTTATTCATATGCGATCAAAGGATATATTGATGAGATACTCAGTTGTGATAAGACAATACAACCAAGGACTGTGGAACAGAATTCTTTCTTGTGAAGTTAATGATCCAAACGTCAAATTCATACCTTTAACTTTAGCACAGAAAGACAACTGAGTTAGCAGTTGTAATATAATGCTATTTCTACCAGGCAGAGTCACACCTTTTATTTATTTATTTATTTATTTTTATTTTTAATTTTTTTTTTAAACAGATTTTATTTACTTATTTGACAGAGAGAGAAAGAGATCACAAGTAGGCAGAGAGGCAGGCAGAGAGAGAGAGGGGGGGAAGCAGGCTCCCTGCCGAGCAGAGAGCCCGACATAGGGCTCGATCTCAGGACCCTGGGATCGTGACCTGAGCTGAAGGCAGAGGCTTTAACCCACTGAGCCACCCTAGGCGCCCCAGAGTCACATCTTTTAAAAATTATAAAGATATCCTGGGTTGCCTGGGTGGCTCAGGTGGTTGAGCCTCTGACTCTTGATTTCGGCTCAGGTGGTGATCTCAGGGTTGTGAGATTGAGCCCTGCATCAGGCTCTGCACTCAGTGTGGAGTCTGCTTGTCCGTTTCCTTCTAAATAAAATTTTTGAAAAAAGTAAAAAGATATAGGAACCCTATAGATATTTGCCTGCTTGATTTTGAAATTTTTTTCTCTAACATTAAACTATATAAGAGATAGGAGTCCTACTGGTTTGTAATGTACACCTTAAAGACAAGTCTGGGGATGCCTGAGTGGCTCAGTCAGTTGAGCATCTGCCTTCTGCTTGGGTAGTGGTATCCTAGGATCGAGCCCTGTATTGGGCTACCTGCTCAGTGGGGAGTCTGTTTCTCCCTCTCCCTCTGCTGCTCTTTCTCTCTGTCAAATAAATAAATCTTTTTTTTTTTTAAAGACAAGTCTGTAAGACAAAAAGCCAGTAAACTTATTTTGCTACAACTTTTTTTTATCATCAAAATGCAGAACAGAGCAAACTCAGCAAGCAATCACTTGCTTATATTTTATTTAAAAAAGTTAAACTCAGTATTGTTCAGATTTTCACAGACTTTCGGAGCTCTGGATACTGAAATGATATTTAAAAGACTTTTAACTGGTTTTACTCATACTGAATTTAAAAATTAAACTTATTTTATCCTGAATCTATAAATAAGTCAAGATATAAGTTGAAGATTTAAAAAAAAATTAAGTGAAGGTAGCTGACTCATTTATTCTCCAGGACTATTCTTGACAAGCTAATTTTTTGCCATCAGCAAACCACACAATTTTCTTTCATTTCACCACACACTCAAAATATACCCTAAATATCCCTCTGGCCAGTTAATTCAGTTAAATTTATCATTCCCTATAATCCTATGTGAGATTGCTCAAAATTTCCTCTTGCCCTTTGGTATTACTCTTTTAGGTTACACAAATAATATGTTAATGTGTGTTTAATGGCAGGGAAATGTAGATTTTTACTAGAGAGAGTAAAAAAGGTAGTGTGGGAGACCATGAATAATGAAATTAATCAAAATTTTGTGTGCCTACTAATGTTAAGTATTGTTGTAGAATTTTTCATATATGTTATCTAATCCTAACTGGGAAGCACAGAATTGAAATTTGGATTTAGGTATGATTATCAAATTGTAATCAAAGTGTGAGATAATAAAGGCTCATCTGTATTATTATGGAGGCAACAAAAATAGTGAAGTAATATATATGAACAAATTTGAAAGAAAGATCTTGACAACCTATCATAATTTAGGAGATCTAAAAGAAGAATGAACCAGAAATAATTCTAAGGTTTGAGAAGCTAGGAGAAAGAAGGGTAAGTTTTATTGGTTATATAAGAAGAAATCTCTAAGAGGTAACTCTAGATATGATAGAGTGACTCAGGTAAGAGCTCAGGACTAGAGCTATTTGTTATTTTTATCTCAGGCACACAGATTACTCATAAACCTTGGTAATGACACACAGTCACGGGTGGCCTACTTTTATTAGGAAAGTATTGTTAATATTGTAATAAGCACTCACAGGCTCACTGAACAACAAAAGTTAGGGCTTTGTTGATAATTACATGGAATTGTGTCCATCCACCTCCATCATATGGTCTTCTTCCAGAGAGAAAATTTTAGCCCCCAATGGCTTCACTGAAAAGTTCTTACAAACATTTAAGGAAAAAATGATATCAATTGTACATGAGGGAAGTCTTACAGAAAATTAAAGAATACTTCCAAACTCATTCTGTGAGAGCAGTATTACTCGTTAACAAAAGCAGATGTTACAAAAAGATAAAACTACAGACCAGTATCTCCCATAAACATAGATGCAAAACTTAACAAAATTTTATCGAATTGAATTTATCAGTATGTTAAAAGGATAATGCATCATGACCAAATAAAGTTTATCCTAGGAATGTAATGTCAATTTAACATTTGAAAATTAATCTATAATAAAAACAAAAACCATATGATTATCTCAATGGATACAGGAAAAGCATTAGATTAAATCCAACATCCATTCCTGAAATTACTCTTGCACAACAGGAATATAAAGGAACTTAATCTCATATAGGGCACCTAAGAAAAATCTGTAGCCAAGATCATATTTAATGGTAAAAGAATAAACATGTTTCTCCCAAGATCAGGAACAAGGCAGAGATGTCTGCTCCCCCTACTTCTATTTGACTTTGTATCAGTGGTCCTATAGCCAGTATAGTCAGGCCAGAAAAAGAAAAGACAACTAGATCAGAAGGGAAAAAACGCAGAAATGTTTTCATAGATGATATTATCATCTATGTAGAAAATCTAGTGGAATCTACCAAAAAAACTCCGGTGGAACTAATAAGGCTAAAGTAAGAAGTTGGAACTATTAACTATTAGCTCTGGTGGAACTAATAATACTCTAGCCAGGCAGCAGGATATAAGATCAGAATATAAAAATGTATTTCTAAGGAGGGCGCCTGGGTGGCTCAGTTGGTTAAGCAACTGCCTACGGCGCAGGTCATGATCCCGGAGCCCGGGATCGAGTCCCACATCCCCAGCTCCATGGGGAGTCCGCTTCTCACTCTGACCTTCTCCCTTCTCATGCTCTCTCTCACTCTCTCTCTTTCCTAATAAATAAATAAACAAAATCTTTAAAAATATATATATATGTATATATTTCTAAGGGCGCCTGGGTGGCTCAGTCAAATTGAGCATCTGCCTTCAGCTCAGGCCATGATCCTGGGGTCCTGGGATCGAGTCTAGCATTGGGCTCCTTGCTCAGTGAGGAGTCTGCTTCTGCCTCTTCCTCTGCTTCTCCCCCAGCCCCCAACTCATGCTTGCTCTCTCTCTCTCTCAAATAAATAAATCTTTAAAAAATTATATTTTTATATATTAGCAACAAATGATCATCAGTTGAAATCTAAAAAATTACACCATTTATAATAGCATCAAAAAATTTGGAATTATTTACAGATAATCTCACAGAAAATGTGGAAGACCTGAATACTGGAAGCTACAAAACATTTCTGCGAAAAAAATTATAGGAGATATAAATAAATAGTTACATAGATAAGAGGGAAAAAATGGAGAATTCATGGATTAGAAGACTCAAGATGTCATTACAGATTCCGTGCAGTCCCAATCAAAATCTCAGTGGGCATTTTTACAGAAATTGATGACCTGATTCTAAAATTTATATATGAATTCAAAGGACTCAGAAACAAGTTTAAAAAAGAACAAAGTCAGAGTTATACTAACTTTTTTGAGGCTCATTATAATGTTCACTAATCAGGCACCTGGGTAACTCACTCGGTTAAGCATCCCGCTCTTGATTTTGGCTCAGGTCATGATCTCAGGGTCCTGGCTTAGAGCCCAGGGTCAGACTCCCTGCTCATTGGGAAGCCTACTTCTCCCTCTCACATCCCCCCCTGCTTGTTGTGTTTGCTCTCTCGCTGTCAGTCTCTCTCTGTCGAATAAATAAAATCCTTAAAAAAAAATAAGAAGTTAAACATACATCTTCGATAAGGCCTAGCCGTTATACTTTACTTGAGAAATAAAAAAGCTTATGTTCACACAAAGACTTGTACATGAATATTCATAGCAGCTTGATGTACAATAGTAACTGTAAACAACCCAGATATCCAACAACAGATGAATAGTTAACAAATCGTGGTATATTCATACAATGGAGTAATATTCAGTACTAAAAAGGAATTTACTATTGATACCTATAACAACATGGATGACTCTCAGAAATAATTATTCTGGGTAAAGAAGGCTGACAAAAGAGTAACATACTATCTGATTCCATTTATAGAAAATTTAATCTATAGTGACCAAAAGCATACCTGCCTGGGGGTGGGGGTGGGAAGAGCAAAAAAAGGTGGGAGTTAAGTACTCTGAGAAAAATTTTGTGGGTAAATATATATTCTCTTGATTGTGGTGATGGTGTCACAGGTGCTTACATATATGTGTCCGCTTATCAAATTGTGCACTTAAAAAAAGTGTAGTTTATATGTCAATTACTACAGCTGTTAAAAATTTTTAAGTCAATGAATAAAATTCTAAAAATTGCTCAATTCAGAAGTAGGCAGGGAAAGAGTAGTAGAGGAAGAAAAAAGAGGCAAACAAGAAACAAATAGTAAAACACTAGACTTAAGTCCATTGATATTAATAATGACATTAAATGTTAGTGGACTAAATGCTGCAATTAAAAGATATTAGAATTGATTTTTCAAAAAGGAAGTTCCAATTATATGGACCAATATAAAGTAAGTGGCCAGAAAATTATATACATCATTCAGACTAAAGAAAGTTGATGTGGCTATTTTAATACCAGATAGGTTCAAGACAATGGGATCAAAAGGAAATTTCATACTGATGAAGGAGTCAATTCAAAAAGAAGATATCGTAATGCATATGCACTTAAAAGAGCTTGAAATTACATGAAAAAAATCGACAGAATTAAAGGAAGAAATAGCCCATTTCACATAGCTGAAGACTGTTAGAAGAGCTAGGCCACACACACAATTAGTAAAGACACAGAAGATCTAAATAACACAATCAACTACCTTGACCTAGTTGATATTTATAGAATAGTATACCCAGTAACTGCAGAATACAAATTCTTTGCAAGTGCAGTTGATACATTCAATAAGCTATTCTGGACCATAAATTTACAAGGATCTTTTTTTAAAGATTTATTTATTTATTTGAGAGAGAGAGAGTGTGTGTGTGTGTGTGCGTGTGTGCAGGAGCAAGGGGAGGTGTAGAGAGAGAGAGAGAAACTCAAGCCGACTCTGTGCTGAGCGTGGAGGCCATTACAGGACTTGATCTCACGACTGTGAGATCCTGACCAGAGCTGAAGTCAACAGTTGGATGCTCAACCAACTGAGCCACGCAGATGCTCCTGTAAGGATCACTCAATACCATGTGCATTGTCACTTCTATACCCTGAATCTTGGGAAAAGGAGTTGAAGGTTATCCCAGTTTATTACTTGCCTGGATTGTGTCGAGTGTTTTTTGAGGAGCAATTAACGTGCTGTTTCTGTTTACAAAAATACATAACATATTAAAAATTAAATCATTAAAATTGTTACTCAATACTAATATATTTTTTCAGGTGCAAAGACATATAGGACTCCAGAAACACCCTGAGACCGGATACAGCAAACATGAATGATATTTCCCAAAAGGCTGAGGTAAGTCTCCAACTGAGAAACATAGGATTGACTATAGAGCGGCTAAACGTAGAGCTGCGTGGTGGAAAGGTCATAGTTCATGATGACAGAGTGTCAGGATAGAAAATGTAAAAGCTAAAATTCACAGGCTGTTCTTGGGCCCAGTATTTCCACTTGGATTCTAATCTTGGCAGCATAATTATTTGTGGATGATTGTGAAGTAGATGTGATGGCTGGCACCTTGAATAGAATTTTAATACCTTGATAAGTCTTAGCTTTTTTTTTTTTTTTTTAGCATTAAAAAACCAGATTTGATGTATATCTTTAGGAGAAAGCAATAATTCACTCTTAGGTGAGGCTCCTTCTCAGCTACTTATTCCTGCAGCTGCAATAAAACTTCTCTTCACTTTTTTCTGGTTCTTGGCTGTATTTACTGGGAGTTGTAGTAAGAAGAGTTCAGATGCTGACACCCCAACATTATGAAGTTTAAAAAAACCTTAACGGGCCAGTGGCACCATAAGACAATAATAAAATAGAGGCTGGGTATGCTGCAGGTTAATAAGTAATTTGCCATTATCACTAGGAGAAAAAGGTTTGGTGTTCTGAGGCACTGATGTTTTATTTACCGAAACTTTTTAGCGGTCAGCTTAATTTTTAAAACGATGAAAATAATTGGCTTTCCTGGTTTTAGAGTGGAGGGAAATCTTTTCTCCAGTCTTTTACTAGATTCCTCCTTTCTTAGGAAGCTCTTTTGCCATCTTAGAGTTCAGCCTGCTTGGAATGATAGAGCCTTTTTACACCTTTTTAATGTCGGTTTACGGAAGTTCTAGATGGGCTGTACAGCAGCAGTACCAACCTCGAAGTCGCGGCTTGTATGGAAAGACACTGGCACCTCTGCCACACATGGAAATAAAGGACTGCCCTTGAGTTTGATTCATATCTGATAGGGAAACAAGCAAGAGCGTTGATATATGAATTAGACTTTAAATTTGAAAGCCTAAACTTTTGCTCTGTTTTTACCTTCATTTAATTTATTGAAATTAGTCCTGGTATCTTTTAAGTCAGAGATGTCAAATCTGAGTCTTTAGTAATGGTGTAGGAAAGGAAAGTATATTGTTTTAAATTACAATCCAGTATTCAATTTTTATATTTTACCAGCCTTCAGCTTCAGGGGACCACACCTACAAAATGGCACTTCTTTATATTAATAAAGTTTTTACTCATATTTTCTTAATTTCATGTTTCATACTTAGATTTTAGAAAGTAATCAGACTGATTGTACAAATGTTTCAAACTCGTTTCTATTTTGTTCCAGTAAGTATTTATGTTGCTTATTCTGATCTATCTTTACCTGATTTCTTATCTTATTTTTTTTAACTTTCTTCTCTTTATTTTCTTCTAACGAAGATTCTGCTTTCTTCATCTAAACCTGTCCCAAAAACCTATGTGCCAAAACTTGGCAAGGGTGATGTAAAGGATAAGTTTGAAGCCATGCAGAAAGCCAGGGAAGAAAGAAATCAAAGGAGATCTAGAGATGAAAAACAAAGAAGAAAAGAACAATATATTAGAGAGAGAGAATGGAACAGGAGAAAGCAGGAGGTTATTTTATTTTATTTTATTCTTGTGCAAAATTCATTTTCATCTTTTTAATTTACACTTTATTATTCACATTAACCATAGTTTAAATAACTATAATTAAAGTAATTTTCTGTATTTATAAGTTAATTTTGAACTCTGAATATAATATAATTCAGTATAAATTTTGGACATGTGCATATTAATTTATTTAACCATTTAGATTAAAGAAATGCTTGCGTCTGATGATGAGGAAGAAGCATCTTCAAAAGTAGAAAAGGCTTATGTCCCAAAGCTAACAGGTAAGAAACTTGAGAGGTGAATTGTAAATGAAATTGCAAAAAGGGAAACGTAGCAAAATGTCAAACATGTTTCATATGTTCGTAGGAACTGTTAAAGGTAGATTTGCTGAAATGGAGAAACAAAGACAAGAGGAACAGAGAAAGAGGACAGAGGAGGAACGAAGACGCAGAATTGAGCAGGATATGTTAGAGAAGAGGAAGATACAACGTGAATTAGCAAAAAGGGCTGAGCAGGTATACACTAAATATTAAGTTGGTATGTGCTTCAGAAACTAATTGTACAGAGTAAAACTAATCAGTACATTGCCTAATTAAAATATTTCAGTATAACATTAACTTATTAAATAGCAGCTAACTTGAAAACAAGACCTTAAGTACATATATTTATTATCAAATGCCTAGAAGGATAAGGGCAGAATGTACTTATTTTAACGTTGAATGCGGAGATCACTTTTATTATGTACCATGTTGTTATTCAGTCCATATTCCTTACGTGGTTCACATTTCTTGTTTTTCCTGACATGTTAGAAGATGTTTTTTACAAAGATAGAAGGCAGTTTCATATAAACTATCCACAACATGCTGGTCTTTCAATAGTAATCAATAACACATTTAGGTATAATTAGGATACCTTCCTACTCAAGAATTTGAGATTAATCGTATTTAATAATGGTATTATTAGCTAGCTTATTAACTTTATTTTTTTTTTCAAGATTTTATTTATTTGTCAGAGAGAGAGCGAGCACACAAACAGGGGGAGCTGCTGGGCAGAGGGAGAAGCAGGCCTCCCAGCTGAGCAAGGAACCCACTATGGGACTTGATCCCAGGAGCCAGGGGTCATGATCTGTGCAGAAGGCAGACACTTAAATGAGCCACCCAGGGGTCCAGGGCATTTTTAGTTTTGTAAGCTGGGGTTGGTGGTAGAAGAGGGCAGAAATGTGTGACAGCTCTTTCCTTCAGATAACCATTATTGATGCCCATAGCCACAGGGGACAAATTAGAGGGAAGAAAAAAATTACTACGATTTTATGTAGTCTCTTTAATGAATTTAGAATTCCCATATTTTTTAGCTTAAAGCATGAGAACTAAGAGGTTGGTAAGTATTTTTAAAATACTCAAGAATCTGGGGTGCCTGGGTGCTCAGTTGGTTAAGCATCTGCCTTCAGTAGGGTCATGATACCGGGGTCCTGGGGTCGAGCTCCCCATATGGCTCCCCATATGGCTCCCTGCTCGACGGGGAGTCTGCTCCTCCGGCTCCCTCTCCCTCCGCTGCTCCCCCTGCTTGTGCTTGCTCTCTCTCTGTCAAATAAATAAAATCTTTTAATAAAAAAAATAGTCAAGAATCTGATCTAATTTTCAGAAAAAGCTAATCTCTCAAATGATTGATTATAATGACATAGAAACTTGGAAGTTCTAATAGTCGTAATTTTATTAAGAATTCATCAGTTCACAAAATTTCTTTCATGCATTGATATTTGTTGTACATTATAAATTATCTGTAGTCATAGACTTGAAAAGATGACAGTGATACTGTTTATGTACTTCACCTAATTTGTAAGATGAAAAGGGACAATCACTGTATTGAGCTTAATGAGATGGTACTTATTGCCTAGAGTTGTTAATAAGATCATATGAGGGGTGCTGTTAAGTATCAGACTCCTGGTTTCAGCTCAGGTCATGATCTTGGGGTCCTAAGATTGAGCCCCATATCAGGCACCCCACTCAGCAGGGAGTCTGCTGCTTCCCCTCTTTCTCTTCCTCTGTCCTCATCTTGCTCGTGCACACGTGCTTGCTGTCTTTCTCAATAAATAAATCTTAAAAAAATTAAAGACTATAATGAGTTAATGCAAAGCACTTAGAACAGTGCCTGGTATACAGTAAGTAGGCTATAAATAATGTTTCACCTAAATATGTACATATAGATAAAATATCATGAAACCATTTTAGCTTCTCCTCCATCTCTCATCATTAACAAATTAACATAATCTTCACGGTATAAAACCATTTTTACTGCAAAACTATACTTGGCTCTTTTTTTTTAATTTTTTGTACCTGGCTCTGTTTTGCCTCCTCTTTAAGTACCTTAAATCTATTTGGGTGTGGTACATGAACAATGAATCTTGTAACACTGAAAAAATAAAATAAAAGTATTTGGGGGGCGCCCGGGTGGCTCAGTGGGTTAAAGCCTCTGCCTTCGGCTCAGGTCATGATCTCAGGGTCCTGGAATCGAGCCCCGCATGGGGCTCTCTGCTCAGCAGGGAGCCTGCTTCCCCCTCTCTCTCTGTCTGCCTCTCTGCCTACTTGTGATCTCTCTCTCTCTCTCAAATGAAGTCTTTAAAAAAAATATTTGGGAAAAAAATCTATTTGCTATGCTCCTTCCAATTTCCTACCTTTCTACAAAGAAAAATGACAAAGAAGGCAAAGCGTATGCCATACTTAATGTCAAAGAAATTTATTTACCCAGACTTTGCAAAAAACCACTTTCTGTGGCACAAATAGCCACTTGTATAGTGGCATATAATGACATACCAAAGATGACTGGGTGGCTCAGTCAGTTAAGCGTCTGCCTTGGGCTCAGGTCATGATCCCAAGGTCCTGGGATTGAGTCTCACATCAGGCTCTCTGCTCACCTGGGAGCCTGCTTCTCCCTCTGCCTGCTGCTCGCCTTGCTTGTGCTCTCTCTCTGACAAATGAATTTTTAAAAATGACATATGCCAGGGCGCCTGGGTGGTTCAGTTGGTTAAGCAACTGCCTTTGGCTCAGGTCATGGTCCCGGAGTCCCGGGATCGAGTCCCACATCGGGCTCCTAGCTCCGTGGGGAGTCTGCTTCTCCCTCTGACCTTCTCCCCTCTCATGCTCTCTCTTGCTCTCTCTCTCTCTCAAATAAATAAATAAATAAATAATATCTTTTTAAAAAAATGACATATGCCAGATGAATTATAGAAAAGAAATGGAATTACTTATGTTTTATCATTTTGTACCTCAAAGAAAAGATGGCATGTACTTTATTTTTTATTTTATTTATTTATTTTTAAAGATTTTATTTATTCATTAGAGACAAAGAGAGCACAAGCAAGGGGAGAGGCAGAGAGAGAGGGAGAAGTAGACTCCCTGCTGAGCTGGAAGCCCCTGTGGGCCTTGATCCTAGGACCTGGAGATCATGACCTGAGCCGAAGGCAGACACTTAACCATCTGAGCCACCCAGGCGTCCCAGGATGGGCATGTACTTTACCTCTGCCATTTCCAGTCATCAAAGATGAGAATTCATTTTGCAATGAAATTTCACCTGGAAGTGCAAATATAATAAGTATTATAGATTTCATATTGTAAATATAAAATATATTAGCATATGTAATTACATTTATAATATAAATTATAAAATAAGGTAATAAAATAATAAATATATAATTAAAATATAAGGTATTTGACAACAAATAGTGGGTATGTACATGGGGTTAGTCTACTTATTTTAAGTTTTATATACTTTTTCAAAAAGCACTGACTAGGCTCATGAGAATTTAAAACCCACTACAGCCCCAAGAACTGAATATATAAGCAGTGGTTTCTCAAAGAAAAACTATGTGTGTGTTAAAGAAGTGAGTTTGAATGTGATGAAGACATGGGATACCGAGAGAGGGAGACAAAGTATCAAGAGAAAAAAAAAAAAGCCACTTCTTTAGTAACTCCAGAAACTACCTGACAGGGTGCCTTAGAGTCCTGGTTAATGAAAATTTTGGCTTATTACATTATTTGAGAATATGTAGGTAGAGCAAAACAAACTTTAATAGTAATTTTATCTTACAAATATGGAAAGTCCAATTTTAAAATTTAATTATATTTTCTGCTCAAGTCTAATAAAAGTGAATCTATCTTTGAATTTAAGGCAATCAAGAAAATAGGCAATCAAGAAGAGAAGAGTGTCAGTGTTGGGGCACGTGGGTGGCTCAGTTGGTGGAACATATGACTTGATCTTGGGGGTCATCAGTTCTAACCCCACATTGGGCGTGGAGTTTACTAAGAAAAAAAAAAAGTCTTCACGTTAATTTGAAAAACCCACTTGTACAAGTCCATATTCAAGAATGCTTGAGAAGGGATTCCTGAGTCAGGAAGATAACTACCAGATTCTAGGATCTTATGATGAATTAAAAATGGGTATACTTCATATACTGGATGTTAGAATCAAAGATCGATAAAATTTGGGGGAGAATCTTAATTTAGTATAATCTGGTTATCGTAGAGGATACTCTCATGGGCAAGGTTAACCTCTATCAACTTACAAAATGAGAATGTATTGATAGGGGACCGGGATATTGAAAATAAAGGGGACAAAAGGAAGTTGCTCTGTGAAGGAGTAAAAGGAGTTTCCTTTTCATAATCAAAAGAAATAGTTGGGAAGCGGCTCTTCAGTGGTAGCTTCTGAGAGCCAACACTATAACAGAACTGAATGTCTCAGTTCTCTGTGAATATACTGACACCATGGCCACTCAAACAAATTCAGCTTTTCCTTTGTTTATAGAAACCCAATGGAAGTAAAATTGTGTCTTTGTTAAAGTTTTGACAGTGTCTTAAAATGAGCAATGAAGCCAGCATACAACAATGAAACAAAAGCCACTCCAGATATAATTTATTATCTTACCATAAGCTAATAAAAATCAGAGAAGGTTTTAGCGGCAAGTAAAAGAAATTTGGAGTTAAGAAATATAGAATTTATCTTTCCTATACTCTCAATGTCTGGCTTCTCACCATATCTACTAGAACTTTTTATTGAGAGACAAATGTGATTTGTCAAGGAATTGTCAGCATTCTTTGGAAAGGAAATACTTTTTTTTTTTTAAGTTTATTTATTTATTTAAAGTAATCTCTACACCGAGTGTGGGGCCTAAAGTCACGATCCTGAGATCAGGTGTCACATGCTCTTCCAATAGGACCAGGCCACTGAAGAGAAATAATTTTGTAATCATTTTACCATAGCTTAAAATTTTTCTTAGTACAATACATCATTCAATAAAACTTTTGTCATTTATATAGCAAATCAGTATAATATATAATTGTGCAAAAGAAATTATTCCAAGCAAAACATAATAAAATTAGCATGTAAAATAGATTTATTTTTAGTAAGAATTTATTTTTCAGGAAATTTGGTATCTTAATAAAATGTATTAATTCTCCCATGATGTAGAATATAGAAAAGGAAAGTGAAATGATGAACAGGGACTTAGCCAGTCTGGTTCCTCCTATGAGCCAAGGTAAAACAGAATTCCCTTAGACTGCATAAGGAACAAACTACTTCTAGACTCTTTCACTAATGTTAAAATTATGTCTAGGGGAGCCTGGGCGGCTCAGTGGGTTAAAGCCTCTGCCTTCGGCTCAGGTCATGATCTCAGGGTCCTGGGATGGAGCCCCGCATCGGGCTCTCTGCTCAGCGGGGAGCCTGCTTCCCCCTCTCTGTCTGCCTCTCTGCCTACTTGTGATCTCTCCCTCTGTCAAATAAATAAATAAATAAATAATCTTTAAAAAAAAATCATGTCAAAACAATAAACAATATGGATGTTTACTTTCTAATTTCTCCTATTTCCCCATTGCTTATGTTTCCTTTTCCTGAGATCTCAAACATTGCATTATTTAAATCATCTATCTTCTTTCTTGTTTCTGTTTGTTACATACATTAGCCTGCCCCTCAAGCTACCCTAACGGTGTTTCTTATGAGTAATGTCCAAGTTGAGACCCCTTCTATTAAATACAGGCCTTTCCTTCCTAGATGTGGTCAAAATAGAGAGTAAACAATTAAACCTACCAGAATTCTTGTCCCTGCTAAACTAGCCATGTGAATGCTAGTGCACTGCACTGTATTACTGTGTCAGTTATATTTTTGCCATATATTTATATTGCAAAATATAGTCATGATTACTTGATTACTAATGATAGGGTTTACTTTGGCTGGGGCAGAGACAGAGAATGGAGAAATGTTTACCCCAGTTTAACTGCTAATTTAATTAATAATTGCTACTTGTAAGCTTACAGCAGGTCATAAGAGTTTGGTTCTTTGTTTAAATTCCAGAATTACAAAGGTAGGCTTTATGTTAATTTTTTCTTAATATATTCCCTAGATACTGATTTTGATGTCAAAATACAAAAACTAATATAAGATTTAATCTCCACTTAAAAGGACATAATAGGCTAATTGGGAGAAACATAAAAATATTTCAAAAAGTATAAATTTGAAAATTTACCATAAGTCACAGCTAAATTACTTTTCAAGTATGTATTTAAAAGCAGAAAGCAGAAATTCAATGTAATGTAATGATATGAAATTCTCATTCAATAGATTGAGGACATAAACAATACGGGAACTGAATCAGCGCCAGAGGTAAATGGACATTTCCTTTAATGAAACATCACCTAAAATTATCTGGTTCACAAATAATCTTTTAATTAAAAAATTAAAAGCATTTTTATTTTTATTATAATTATAGCAACAACAACAAAAGGGACAGAAGTATTTTGCAAAGCAAGATCATACTTTTTCACTTTCAAACACTAGCTTAGTGTCTTAAAAGTATGAAAAAAAAGTATGTTTTTGCTTGCGTGGTTAAAGACATGAGCCTCAGTTTGAGATATTCTGTCAAGACTATGTATTTCTTGAAATGTTACTAATAGTTGAGATTGTTGAAAGCTAACATTTTTAAAAAGCAGGGTTTTTTTCATCATTTGTCGTCTTTTCTCAGAGTTTTTCATAAGTTTGTTTTGATTATCACGTATTAGTAGAAAGTACAGTGTCTAGTACCATGAAGGAATGTTCAACAACCACAAATATTTTAATCACTTTTCATCTAACAGAGAAAGTTAAACATCAGTCAATTTGATGGTGCGCCTAAAACTACAGCCACATAAATTGGAAGGAATTTTATTTTAGAGGCATGTGTTACATATTACAACTTTATTTTTGAAAAAGTTCGGAGGTAACAATAGATTATGTAATAGAACTAATTAAAGTGAATTTTAAAAATAACAAATTTAAGAATATTTTACTAGGACCAAATGCCAATGAGTATTGTCTATAACTGTTTTATAAATAACCTGGAAATACTGTTTGTTTTTCCTCACTAAATAATAGTTTTGTTAAGTATTTAAAAACTTACATGGAGAAAAAAGTCCTATGGAGGGACTTTTTGTGTGTGTTTAAACTAATCTGTCCACCATCAAATTGATTGAGAGTACGCTCACATACACATCACCTTTTGTGGAACTAGTGCACGGACAGCTAAATTCAGATGATGTCATGTGGTTTTATCCAAGCAGCTGTATTACCACCACCTTCTAGGAAAGAAGATGCTCCTTGAACCTTGTCAGCAATGGATTTCAGTTAAATTAACTCAATGTACAATGAATTAAGAGAAAGAACTATTGAATAGAAATCTGTAAAAAATATATATAAATTTTTGTTGTTCATAACATTGATGGGAATGTAATGAAATTCACCAGTAATGGAGGTAAAGTTCCATGAAACCTAAATTTTAGTTAGCAGGAAATATGCTAATTATCTATTTTATAAATTAGGAAGGAGATGATACACTACTTGTAACAGTGGTACCTGTCAAATCACATAAAACTTCTGGAAAGATAAAAAAGAATTTTGAGGATCTAGAGAAAGAACGAGAAGAAAAAGAAAGGGCCAAGTATGAAGAAGATAAAAGAATAAGATATGAAGAACAACGGCGATCTCTCAAGGAAGCAAAGTGTCTTTCGTTGGTCATGGTAATTTTTATTTTATTTTTTTTGTTTTTTAGGAACAAATCAAAGCAGGTAAGTTACCAGCGTTTCCTTTTATGATTAACAGATGTGTTTTCACAATGTTTCTTAGGATGATGAACTAGAAAACGAGGCTAAAAAAGAATCACTTTCTCCTGGAAAATTGAAACTAACTTTTGAAGAACTGGAAAGACAAAGACAAGAAAACCGAAGGAGGCAAGCTGAAGAGGAAGCAAGACAACGTTTAGAAGAAGAGAAGCGTGCTTTTGAAGAAGCAAGGAGGCAGATGGTAAAAAAATATATATAAAAAACATATTTTTAAATATATGTGATATACATATATTTAAAGATTTTATTTCTAAGCTTTATTATATTATCTTTATACTCAATGTGGAGCTTGAACCCACAAACCCGAGATCAAGAGTTGCACACTCCACCAACTAAGCCAGCAGATGCCCCTATAACATATATATTTATATATAATTACATTGTATATAATGATATATAAGCTATAACATATATTTTTATATATGTTATATAAATGTTACATATAAAATATTTACTATTAGAGAAAGAAGCTGGGTTTAGATAACTTTAGATAAATTCAAGGAAATTGTCTATAAAAAGGTCCGATTTTGAAACCGTACATATTTCCTACATAAAATGCATCTGTATTATTTTCTAGTTTCCCTTTATGGGACATTTTACTTAACAGGCTTTAAATTTTTTTTTTTTAAAGATTTTATTTATTTGGATAAATAAATAAAAGAGAGAGATAGTGAGGGAGGGAACACAAGCAGGGGGAGTGGGAGAGGGAGAGGCAGGCTTCACGCTGAGCAGGGAGCCTGAAGCTGGGGCTTGATCCCATGACCCTGGGATCATGACCTGAGCCAGAGGCAGAAGCTTAACGACTGAGCCACCCAGGTGCCCCTGTGGTTTTTAAATTTTTATTTTTATATTATAAATTATCATAAATATGTAAAATAATTCGTCAATGAACCTGTTTTCCTTTTATCTTTACTTCACCCTGCAGTGTATTTAATGACAGGGTACACCACATGCTCGCTTTCAAGTCTAATCGTAAATGTACACTTAGTTTTGGTACGTTTTTTCAAATAATTTTTTAAAAAATATTTATTTATTTATTTGACAGAGAGATCACAGTAGGCAGAGAGGCAAGCAGAGAGCGAAGGGGAAGCAGGCTCCCTGCTGAGCAGAAAGCCCAATTCAGGGCTTGATCAGGACCCTGGGATCATGACCCGAGCCAAAGGCAGAGGCCTTAACCCACTGAGCCACCCAGGCGCCCCAGGTTTTTCAAATAATTGAACATAACAAAATGTTTACTATGGAATATGCAGTTTGTCATATAAGGTATGTAGATATATGGTATAGAGTATAGTGGTTAAGAACATAGCTTCTAGAACCACACTGCCTGGATTTCATGTATCTACTCCTTATTAAGTGTGTAACCAGAGACAAGGTATTTAACTCCTCTATGTCTTAGTTTCCTTATTTGTAAAATGGTGAAAAGAATTGTGTCTACTTCTTAAATTGTTAAGTGAGCTAATACAGAAAGCAGTTGAAGTAATGTCTAGCATATAATAAGTGCTCTAAAATGTTAACTATTACATTAATAACTATATCAATAAAAAATAAAATTGAAATGAGAAAATACTGATTCTAAATCTCATAAAAATTTTAAAAATTTTAATGGAATCTCTATAATTTTTTAAAAGTTCAGAATTTCTTTTTCTTTTTCTTTTTTTTTAAAGTTCAGAATTTCTTGATCAACTTTCATTAATGATGTTCTGAGGACTGTAGCTAAAAAAGTTAAATTCTCTAGACATTTGTTTGAAAATGTTATAACTTTTGGGTAATTATAATTGCATAATATGTACACACTTTAGCTATCAGTGGTGATCAGTGGTAATTTCATGAAAAAATAGAATTATCAATTAAATCACAAACTTCAATAAGTAATATTCAACTATAATTTTAACTATAAAATCATAAAATTTGAATTTTATAAAAAATAGTTCTAGGCACTCTCTGCTCAGCAGGGAGGCTGCTTCCCTCTCTCACTCTTCCTACTTGTGATCTCTCTCTCTCTGTCAAATAAAAAAAAAATCTTAAAAAAAAAATAGTTCCAGCAATCTTTATCTGATTAGTATAAGGAAAAGTACCATAGTTCATAGTAAAATATCCATAAAAATTACAAAATGAGAACTTTATTTTACTACAAAAGAGACTCTATAGGTATACTTGAAGCATAGTAAGTATACACACACATATTTTATGTTTTGTTCTGAGAGAGTTTTAATAGAACTCTTAAATGACCCCTTAAATTTTTTCAAGCACTCTATTTCTTTATTTAAAAATTTGACTTTCTTGGGAACTGTTATTTAACTTGAATACATCTATATTTGGAATTTCTCCAAATTTGAATACTTTATCAGATAAGACATTATAAAGGAAGGGAATTTTGATCAAATATATTAAGGGCAAGAAAATATTTGTGTGTGAGCTGGCCGATTCTGTGCCTTTTGATTGATAATTCATTCCTGCCTTTGATGAATCGCAGTTCTTAGTAATGAGTTGTTTCTTTGTCAGGTAAATGAAGAGGAGGAAAACCAAGACACAGAAAAATTTTTAAAAGGGTACCGCCCTGGTAAACTCAAACTCAGTTTTGAAGAAATAGAAAGACAAAGGAGAGAAGATGAAAAAAGGAAAGCAGAAGAAGAAGCCAGGAGGAGAATAGAGGAAGAAAAGAAGGCATTTGCCGAAGCAAGGAGAAGCATGGTAAGATAGAAGGTAACTGGAGAATGCCATTAGGATTCAGCTTTTTTAGAAGTGTATTAGGAGGGCGTACCTGGCTGGCTCAGTCAGTACAGTATAGAACTCTTGGGGTTGTGAGTTCGAGCCCCATGTTGGGTATAGAGATTACTTTAAAAATGTTTTAAATTTGGGTGCTTGGGTGGCGCAGTCAGTTAAGTGTCCAGCTCTTGGTTTCGGCTCAGCTTGTGATCTCGGAGTCTTGAATCGAAACCGGTTTCAGGCTCCCTGCTCAGCACAGAGTGCTCGAGACTCCCTCCCTCTGCTCCTTCCCCCTGTACTCACACACACATACACTTTCTCTTAAATAAACAAACCTTAAGATTTTTTTAATTTAAAAAAATCAAGAAGTAGAGAATGTTAAGAAAAATAATTAAACTTTGGAGAATATTATTTCTGGAACCTGTCAAAAGTAGGGATAGCAAATAAGCTTTAAAGTCTCCAATGGCATTAACACCAGTCAGTTAAAAAAGGTTTGCTTCAGTGTAATGTTGAGAAGGTTCTGATTAAGTTGCTATGCCTGGCTTAGAGGATTGAGTATTACCTTCCTTCTCTGGGAAGGCATGTTTTCCAGAAGTATCTAAGCAGGGAGTTTCCTGTTCTACCTTTCCTTCCATTCTCTCTGTTCTTCTTTCCCTTCCCACGTTTCCTCCTTCCCTTGATCCCATCCCTCCCTCCTTTCTTCCTTTCCTTCTTTCATTTCACCTTCCATCCCATCCAGTACATATGAAATGACCAAAGGCATTTAATCACAATTATTTAATTCTCCAAAATGCTCACCCATCACTTCTGGATATTGCTACCAAACTTAATTCCGTTACAGAGTTACACACCCTATAGCACTGTAATGTTTGCAAAATGTACAGTTATCTCACAACTATTTTCAAGCAAGTTGATCTGTAAATCCCTCTCGAACCATTTTTAAGTAGGCTCTACACCCAACATGGGTCTTGAACTCACAACCTGCAGATCAAGCGTTGCAGGCTCTACCCATTGAGCCAGCCAGGTGCTCCCCTCTTCTTGAAACATTTTAGTTGGCTTCAGTGATATCATGACCTGGTTTTCTTCCTTTTGTCTGGGGGAGCTTCAGGCACATATATCCACATGTTCATTTGGCTTCATCACCCATCTAGATACGCAAATCAGAAAGTTGGGAGCCTTAAAGACTTGCACCTTCTCATTCATGCCTCACATCCAGTCACTCACTAAGTCTCATTCATTCTGCCTTCTAAATCACTGTAAAAATTGGTCAGTTTTCCCCTCATTTCCACTGTCGTTGTTATCCCTTCCTTGGGTCACCTATCTCCTCCCAGGTCAGTTACCTCTAACCTCAAACCAACTCCTGTTTAACTTGCTTTCTTGCCTATTATCCATTCTTCTTTGTAAAGACAAGAGTGATTTTTCTCACTCCTTCTCTTTCTTTCAAGTAAATGTGTTAATATTTTGCTTAAATATTTTCCACTTCTCCGGGAGCCTTGGTGGCTCAGTGGGTTAAAGCCTCTGCCTTTGGCTTGGGCTGTGATCTCAGGGTCCTGGGATTGAGCCCTGCATCGGGCTCTCTGCTCAGC